>OX090898.1:1200000-1937483 GCA_944319695.1 Tiphia femorata
TATTGCGAATTTTACATTATGGTATATGACTTTTCTTCTCGGTTTTACCCAATCTATCTCCAACTTTCGACTCCGACATCTTATGTCAAACACCCTGTATATGGGCCTTTGTTTTTGGTTGGGTACCTGTTCCCCATTTGCATGTTTACGAGCTGAATTAGCGTTGCTCTCTTGTTTGTCACTAACAATAAGTCCTAGCTGGACGATCCTAGGGATGCGTCTGATCGATCATACGAGTCAGTGCTGTCTTCGTTCCTGGGTCTTTTTGAGTCTTTTCCCCTTTATCTCCCTCACCGGAGCTTAGTGAAGGAGCTGTGTCCACTTCCAGGATTTGGTACTGAGTATTCGTATTGGTATTTTTCACTGTCCCTGAACCAGCCCGTTAGTTCTGGCTTGTCGTCACCTCAGTTTTTTTCAATGCCGCAAGTGAGCTTCTATTTCCCTCCTCCCTTTCGGTCATGTTCCTTGCTGCTTTCTAATTATCTATGCTTTCCGTTGGCAATAGCTGGGGAGGCTTGACTTCTCTTTCGTCTGCTTATTTTCCCGTTTAATTAGACTGTCTACCTTAAGCTATCCTATTACTATATTAATACTAATTATATTGAGCTTTTATGGGTCGCGTCAGCTTAACCTCGTGTCTGTTGTGAGGTTAGGGGTTGAGGATTGGACCGGATCGTCCTTTCTCTTTATTTTGGCGCTTTACCTCTTTCTATTCGTATCTTCACTGTTCTCGGTGGGTGGGCCGCCCTACTGTTATTATATTTTCCTATTCGCGTTTATGTATATTTATTTAAGATTAAACCTGATAGTGACAAAATATCCAACCGTTCACCATCTTGTCTCCACCGGAAGTCCCCCGATACATACTTATAATAGAATATTAAAGTTAGATACGTGAAGCCGCCATATTGCATCCGCCATTTGGAATTTTGTTATTTCGACTGTATTCGTCATCAGTGACCGAAAAAACACGTACATAACGAGTTTGATACGTATTCATAATGGACTATTAACGTCAGTCACTTGAAGTCGCCATTTTGAATTTCTAAAATTTAACTCCGGATTCAGAATCAGCTACCTAAAAAAACCGTTATAGATAAGCTTCCATGTAAAATACAAAATTATTCGCTCTCACCAGTTTTGGCACAAAACGTTGATTTCAGTCCACCAGTGAACCGATTAAGAGAACCTTCTGTAAATTGTTTTTCTTACAAACCAGAAGAAAATCTAATGTACATTTAATTAATAGGTCTGACGTACTCAACGGTGTCTCTTCTGTCTACCGTAATATTTCTGGTGCTTGCCACGCATCTTAACGGATGGAAACTGGACCGAAGATATGGAATCGTGCTGATGGTCTGGTACCTGATCTTCATTGTACTGGCGTCACTCTACGAGCTGAACATTTTCGGGCAGATGAATCCACCGGTTTGCCCCAGCGACTTCTAATTGCGTGTCGTGCCGCACCGTTTGTCTTGCCTTCGTCCGAATGTGGTCGTGTCTCGAGAAGGGACGAAAGTTAAACACAGAGCCTCCAAAGGAGGGTTTTTTCGACGACGTCGTATATAGTGATCCAACCCTTTGAGCAACCCTTCCTACACTAATCCCTGTAAGTGCAGTAGCCTTTTGGGGCCCTTTCTCCTGCACTCTACGCTCCCTTGTCCCTTTTTTACGAACCACAAGGAGAAGTAGAAGAAACGAAGGAAGAGTCTTATTGCACAGAAGGGAAGAGAAGAGTGTGCACTTTGCTCTGGACTTTAAAGCGAAGAAGAGAAGGGAATTAGTTTGGTTGGAGAGTAGAAACGGCCACGATTACCTGACTATGAAACAACTTGGGAGGAGAACAAGTGACAACGAAAAACTTTTGCGTACTCAACGCCTTCCTCCTAGTCCAATTTATTTATTTAAATTCTAAAGGCGTGCGTTGAAGTTTCACAATTGATTTCTTTGGCTCCGGCTAATGAAATGTCTATTAGAATGTCTAAGTTTAGTCTCGAGTGAATGAGAAGCTCGAGGAATTTTCCCAAAATGTCCTGAGTGAGTGTTTTATTTGAATTGCGATTTACTTAAGGTGCCCAGTGCTTTCCTCATTCTTCCACAATTGCTTTGCGCCTTTGAGCAGATCAGATCGTCCAACGAGATCTTCCTCGATCAGATGAAAGTTATTTTCATAGAACTGATTTTATCAGATTGCACAATGAGGCCCAAGTTTGATCGTAGACGACATTCCGAATGGGACGTCTCAGAATTAGAATTGTTCCTACGTGTGTTAACGAGTTCAATAATTTGCGTAAATCTCAATTCTTATCGATTTAAGTGATTGTTATCGAAGATCAGTTATATTGTAGTTAACTTATGCTAGAGCGGATTTAATAATTGATCTTTGATCTTTGAATAGGGGGCCCATCCCAGAGACAATACGATTTATCAGTATTAAATAATAATTTTTACTCGAGTGCTATTGGCGAACGATAGGTAAGGTCTGGGAAATTTTTCTTACGATCTTGTCCTTATTTTTTGGGCGAGTTTGTAGATCGAGTTATTTGTACATGTGATATCTTTTGGCAAATCGGGTTTTAAAGTGCTCGTTCCATGCACTAGGATTATTAGAACCCACCGTGTAGCCCGATGACACTGCGAGTCTTGGACTAAAATCACGTTTGCCGAATAACAAATTGTTTTCACGTGTTTTGCATTATACGAGAATTCCGTTATCGAATCTCATAAATATTTTGAAAACTTGGATAAAATTCCGAAAAGCAGGTACCTCCGATTATCCTAAAACTACGTATACTGACGTATTTCGATGCGCTGATTACGAATGTAGCCACGAAAATTGGCGCAAATTTCAATTTCGAGGTCATATTTAAAGTCAAACATAAAAAATTCAGTTTTTTCAAGTTATTTCCGTAGGTTTATAAAATATAGAAAAATATTTCAAGGAAAAGTTGTACATCTCGTCAAAATACACATTTTATATCGTATGCACTTTCGCCGTAGGAGCGATAGTTCCCGAGAAAAATTGATCAAAAGGTAAAGAAAGTAATCAGAAGGTCAGAGTTGCGCTTAGTATTATCCAAGACCAACGACAAGGATAATTAATCGTAAACTTTGTGATATCGTGTGTTTTTGCGCGTAAAGCACGTTGGTCGTTGGGTTGGGTTAGTTTAGAATAATTATCCTCGTCGTTGATCTTCGATAATACTAAGCGCAACTCTGATCTTAGGATTGCTTTCTTTACCTTCTGACCGTTCTTTTTTCTCGAAAACTATCACTCCTATAGCGAAAGTGCATAAGACATCAAATGTGTATTTCGACCGGATGTACAACTTCTGTTTGAAACATTTTTGCGCCAACTTTCTTGGTCATATTCGTAATCAGCGCATCAAAGTACAGCATTATGCATAGCCCTAAGAAAATCGGAGATATGCGCTTTTCGGAACTTAACCCGAAATCTTTACCGGAGATTACTCGTAGTGCAATCACCTAGATAATTAACGTAAGAGGATCCTGAGTCGTTTCACGAGACGACGGGCACACATGGCACACCAATCACATTCCTCACGTAAGAATTAATTAACTAATTAATTGATTAGCCATTACGAATACCGCTCGCTTCAAATTGCGCGCCGTTTTTCTAACCAATAGCAGCCCGTTCGTCCGTCCATTCGTTCCTTCTATAAAAAGAAAAAAACATTCGCTCAATCAAACTGTCGAAAAGTTCACGAGTACGTAGTTTTACATAATTTTGCAACCGGCTCGTCCAATAGCGCCGTTTCGTTGAAAGTATAAAAAGCATTTCTAAAGTGAGTGAAGAAAAACTGTGGAACGAAGGTCGGACCGTGTGTTTCTTACGAGCTGTTAGGCTTCAACAGGTGAGAAGGAAAAATGAACGTGCGAAGGAAGTGACGAAATAAATGCGTAGGCTGTGAAAATATAAAATAGGAGAAAATGTGAGGCAGAAGAATCGCTTAGAACCAATTGAATTAAAAATAGTGAAAAATGAGATCGATGGAAATCATCGCGATAGAAATTTTCTCAAAATACTTCCAGTCAAGAATGCTCATTTCAAGGTCATCCTTCGTATCGAAAATCACCTTGTCACGTGAGAGAAAAAAATTGCTCGAAGAAGAACAAAAATATAAACAACAATGTTGGCAATCGATTGGCACCAAAGTACACCAGGGTTCTCTCGAATTTACTACCGAGTATCACGGACCAACAATTATGAACAACCATCAGTTAAAAAAAAAAAAAAAAAACAGGAACCGGAACCTTCGAAGATACACGAAAACGGAGAAACGAGTGAAATCCTAGTGCGTGGCACGATCAATAATTTTGAAATGAAAATTGTTAAGTGGAAAATAATCCCTTTGAAAAAAAAAAAACAAAAGAAACGCATGCTTGTTCTATGTGAAAGGCGCACGACACGGTGTTATTTCTAGAGGGAGCGTAGTGCGCGTGGCACGTGTAGGAAAAAGTGAATAAAAAAAAAACAAAAGAGGAAGGTCAACAAGGGTAAAAGTGGAAGGAAGGTTGTCGAAGGGTACGACCTTCGATATGAAAGAGAGAGAGAGAGAGAGAGAGAGAGAGAGAACGGGCGAGCGCAAGAGCGGTAAAAAAGACAATAATTAACGCAGCCTTATCCGATGAAAGTATCTACAACCATAAACAAACAAAAAAAACTGCGCGTTCCTTGTGAGCCGTCCCTGGTTTCATTCCGCGAAGTAACCAGTAACGAAGAGTGGATGATGAGAAAAGGAGAGCGAAGACGAAAGAGGGCGCGAGCGTCGAAAAATTTCTTCGACAACGAGGAAGAATAGAGAGGATAATAATAATTTTCGAGGGATGTACGTTAATCGTGATACTTGCCGACGATGAAAACACAAAGAGTGAGAAAAACTAATGGTCGCCGAAAGTACGTTATTCGTACTCTTCCACGAAGAAAGGAAGAAGAATAACGTTCGCCGGAAGTAGCCTCATATGTGAAGAAAATTCAAAGAAAAGTGAAGAAGAAAAATAACGTCCGTCGGAAGTAGCCTCATGGGTGAAGAAAATTCAACGAAGAGTGAGGAAGAAGAATAACGTTCGCCGGAAGTAACGTAATTACTCTACTCGTCCACGAAAAAAAAAAAACGAATAACGTTCACCGGAAGTAGCCTCATGTGCGAATAAAATTCAAAGCAGAATGAAGAAGAATAACGTTCACCGGAAATAACATAATCACTCTACTTGCCCACGAAGAAAAGAAGAAGAATAACATTCGCTAGAAGTAGCCTCGTGTATAAAGAAAATTCGGAGAAGAACGAGCAAGGATAACGAAATTCGCCGGAAGTGGTGTATTGCGCTACTCCACGAAGCGAATAAGAAAAATGGAAAAGAATGATGATTTTCGCCGGAAGTACGTTAATCGTGCCACTCGTCGACGAAGAAAATATGAAGACTAATAAAGAATAACATTCGCCGGAAATAACGTAATCACTCTACTGGTCCACGAAAAAAAGAAGAATAACGTTTACCGGAAGTAGGCTCATGTATGAAGAAAATTCGAAGAAGAACGAGCAAAGATAATACAATTCGCCGGAAGTGGTGTATTGCGTTACTCCACGAAAAGGAATAAGAAAAATGGAAAATAAATAAATAACTATACTGCAATCATGCTACTCGCCGACGAAGAAAACACGAAGAGTAAAAAAGAATAACATCCGCGTGCATAAAGAATAATGTAACCACTCTACTCGTTCACAAAGAAATGAAGAATAACGTTCACCAGAAGTAGCCTCATGTGTGAAGATAATTCAAAGAAGAATGAATAAGAATAATGTTCGTCAGAAGAAGCCCTCATGCGTAAACGGTTTACTCATTAACGATCTTACGTATGCATCGAAGAACGAAAGTCTGACGTCGATAGAATTTGTCCTCGCCCCTAATCGCACGGGGTTGTGTCCAGCGTGTGTCGTTTTGCAAAAAGAGAAAGCAAAGAAAGAAAGGAAAAAGGAACAAATCTTTTGCAAATGACCATTCGACGTCCTAGTTACAAAAAAATCTCACCGATCGTAGAATTAGGTTAGTTTATGTATGACTCGCCTAAAACCTAACCTCAACCACCCTTGGCCCGGAAGTAATTAAGAAACGCGCCATTGTCATTCGTCGTGTAACGAACTCGGTTGTTTATTGTGAAAAAGAAAACACTAAAGAGAAAGCATCGTCGAATTCAGTTTCTGAATTTAAGATCTCTGAAATTACGTTCGGATTGTAACCAGCCTGAGGAACAGCCACGAGATTATATTCATGAAAATACATCTCGAGTGTAGTGGAAATTTTGCAATACGTATTTGATATTGTTGTTTGTATGAAACTTTTTGAAAGTTCGCTCGAGCTACTCTTAATGCTTGACAAATTTCTGCTGGGTGTTCAACAAACTTGTAGAGTAGTAACTGGATGTATTTGTATTTATAATTCAGATTTCACTGTTTAGTCGTTCAGATACGAATCGTCTTAATCGTAGGATTATCTTGATGAAGATTTTTCAAAGAATTCTTTTCTCTTAAACGATAACACGTTTTTTAAATCTGCACGTGTGTTTTCTTACGATTGTTCTCGCGCAAATGCACAGGTTTTTTAAACTTCGCAGGACTTTACGAATGTTCAATGTAGATCTTTCGAAAAATTCGTGGACGTTCCTCAACAAGTCGAATAATCGTACGGGCATATTAAACTGCTGAAGAATTATTTTCCACGTGGTTTTACAATAGAATTAAGAGAACATTGTAGAACAATAGTGAGTTCTTCAGAGCATCCTGTTTTAACGGGCGTCTTAATTCATTGTGATAACATAACTTACTGTTTAAAATTAAAATAAGTTCACCAAATGATAAAACATAGACAATTTTTTGGTAAAATCGACAATTTTATATATCTAGTAAGATCTCACAATTCTTTGGACGGAAATCAGGCCAAAAAAAAACCGGGAAAATTTAAAAAAAAAATTCTTCAGATAGTTCCATATGCCAAACGAATGTTACGATCCGAATCCACGATCCTTCTGATTAGAAATCAGGTACAGGTTACAAGCAATCCAAGGATCGCGCAGGCGCTTTAGATTAAAAAGTTTCTAGCACGTAATAAATCGTAACGATACGATGAACTTAGAACGTATGTGATAATCTCATTGTACGTTCAATGTGTATGTTCGCTAATCTCATTCGTTGATATTCGCATTAGCGTGTTTTTAGGTGTGCGCGTATTTCACCGTGAGGCGTTCGATCGGTCGAAAGCAGTAGATTATAGATTTATGAGAATTCTTTGAGTAAGTTCTGCACTCCTCGATCTTCCATTTGTATTAGACAGGTCAACAAAAAAATAATTTTTTTTGGTGCCTTGGAAACAAGACCTGTTCTTTACTAAATCGAGGATGCTGATTCCAAAAATCGAAACCGTTCAAATTGGCTCTAGTTTTCAAGATATCCTTAGTTTTGTTTTTCACTGGTAACTTAACGTGTAATAACGTCATTTTTTCGTTTAATATTAATTGCTTTACTTTTGTTGATTTAATTATGAGTTAGGATGATTATGGGTCAGATATTAGGGATAAAGTTCCAAAAAACACACACCTCCGATTTTCTTAAAACTACGTATACTGATGTATTTCGATGCGCTGATTACGAATATGGCCACGAAAGTTGGCGCAAATTTTATTTTCGAGGTAATTTTCAAGCTTAAACATGAAAAATTAAGGTTTTTCCAATTTATTTTTGTAGGTTTATGAAATATTGAAAAATGTTTCAAACAGAAGTTGTACATCCAGTCGAAATACACATTTGATGTCCTATGCACTTTCGCTATAGGATTGATAGTTTCCGAGAAAAATTGATCAAAAGGTAAAGAGAGTAATCATAAGATCAGAGTTGCGCATAGCATTATCCAAGACCAACGACGAGAATAATTAATCTTAAACTTCGTAATATTGAGTATTTTTGCGCGTAAAACACGTTGGGCGTTGGTCGTTGTGTATTTTTGCGCCTAAAACACGTTGATCCTTGATCTTGAATAATGCTAAAGCTACGTATACATACTGATGTATTATCTTCTGATCCATTTTTCTCGGAAACTGTCACTCCTGTAGCAAAAGTCCATCAGACATAAAATGTGTATTTCGACGAGATGTACAACTTTTGTTTGAAATATTTTCCAGTATTTTATAAACCTACAGAAATAACTTGAAAAAAATGAATTTGTTATGTTGGACTTTGCAAATAACCTCGAAAATAAAATTTGTACCAACTTTCATGGTCATATTTGTAACCAGCGCATAAAATATATCAGTATACGTAGCCTTAAGCAAATCGAAGGTATGCGATTTTGGGAACTTCACCCCAAATGCGCAAGTGGAAGCACAGCGCTACTTTAGGATGTTAGAACCCAAATACACCGAATTGTCGTTATGTCGGCAACTATGTTATTCATAACGCGTAACTCAACCATAAAAGAACAAAATAATTAATATTAAACTGAAAAATAACTTTATTACGCATCACTTACCAATAAAACACAAAATTACGGATATCTCGATAACTCGAGCCAATTCGAACAAATGGATTCGATTTTTGAAATCAGCATCCTCGACTTACTAAAAAACGAATCAGGACAACAAAACCACTGTTGACCAGTGTTATTAAATATTCCATTGAACAATGTTCAATAAAATCTTCCGAACGCAAAAAGCAAACAAAATGTCCATATAAGAAAGAAATTATTTCTAATCTAGAAAATTAATGCAAAACTTCTCGAGCCACCACATTTCACAAAAACCCCCGGGAACATTCTTCTTGACCACCAGGAACATTCCTAACAAAAAGAGAAGTTTCTGATTATTTACTACAAATTAATACACCGATAAATAAAAAAATCTCAATAAATAATTGCACTTGCCTGCCAAAAAGATCACTCAAATTAAAAAAAAAGAAAAGATAAAAAAAGAAGATTCACGACACGCTCGAGCGCCTCACCCACGTTGGAGCTTCCAACATTTACTAAAACGATAAGAAGAGATACCAGATTGAAAGTAACAAGAGCTCTCGTGTACCACGAGAGACACCGAGCAATCATAAACAAATACGAAGAAGAAAAAGAGGAAAAAACGATCACAAAATGAAACGAGAGAATATTCCATTCGCGAAAACTACTTCCTTCGTGAGCTGGCCGCGTAAAACTCGAAAACAGAATTGTCTCACGAATTGGTAGTCCTAGTGTCAATTTAGTGTCAATACGATATTTAATTAAACCTTAGATAAAACTATAGAAACAAAGAAAGAAAAAAAGAAAAAAGAGACAAAAAAAGTACGAGGAATTATAGTGGTAGAGTAAAAATCGTGATCAATTTCGCGGGTGTCCTTAAACGGTAATCGAAGAGTCAATAATCGTTTTGATCGAATTTTAATAATCGATTGAAAATTCTTTAAGACGTGACCCGTCCTTCGTTAATCCTGATTAATATCTACCGATTCGTCGAGACACGAATGAACGAGAGAGACAGAAAAAGAAAACATTTTTTCCATTACCAACAAGATCGAGATCACCTTACCGTAGTGATCCAGCTTCCTAGAGCCTTGAAACCTTGAGCCCAAAACGATAAGACATCGAGTAGATTATTATACTTGAGCCATAGGTTCGAATTAAGAGAATTATAATAATAATAATAATAATGAGAAGAAGAATTGGGAGTACCACTCGTGGAAAGAGAAAAGAAAAAAGTAAAAAGTATTAATCGATTAATGTTGGGGACAGTTTTGAGAAGAGAGGATCCGACGAATATATATTACGATTAAACGGATAATAATAAATAATAATTGTTGTTGACCGGCGTAAAAAAACTGTAGATTTTATATCACGGCCTGTATATGTAATATTTAGCTTGGATAATCGATTAAGGTTAAGTTCCAACCGCCCCACGAGTCTCTTCCTTAACCTCCAGCCTACGTAACCAACGGAAACTCATATTTTACAATCCGATCTTCGTCAGTACCTGCGATCGAAAGGAAGGGAACGATCAAAAGAGCCGATCTTTGATTCTGTCGGATCTCAATTTCTCTTATTTTTCAATTTATTTAGTCGAGAACACTAGTGGTTCATCAATTGACTTCGTATTACGCGCAGATCGTCGAAATACTCGCACGCACAGGCAGACTCGTAAAAAGATACCGGACCAATTCTAGATTAAAATTTATTATTACTGTTGAAAGAGAGGAATAGCTTGTTCTTTTTATTCATTTTTTTAATTGTCCAAATCGAAGATCGGCTCCCTCGAGTCTTTCCAATTAAATTTCCTTTCCCCAATTGTTGTTTCAGGCCTTCGAGAAACTACCCTAAAAGCGTCAATATATCTTATCTAGTCATAGCTTATTATTGCGTTGTGTAAATAATTGTTCTATACCGATGTCTTAAGTGAAGAAGAAGGTATAAATATAAATATAAAAAAAAAAATATATACATATATATATTTAAATTATATATATGTGCATACATTAAAGTATTGGTATGTATGTATATCGAAGGTACACACATGCGTAGCAATGCAGAGAAGCCTAAAGTACTAAACGAAACGAAATTCGGTCGTGCGCATGCGCGTGGGCACTTGTGCGCATGCGCACGCGAAATTCCTCGATACGAATGGGAATCATTTGTTTCGCGCGCACCACTCATTCACAAGAGAAACCTATAATGATATCGAAGAATATAAAACGATTTAATATAACGCATTATTACTTCGACTAGCTCAGAGTGCGAGAAACGTTAGATAGAGGAGAAATAGTAGTTATATACTCTGATGTATTTAAGATGTTTAAACAATAAAGCTATTGCTACCTATTAAAACAAAGTCTGCTCCAAAAGTCTATGTCAAAGAGTTTCTGAGAACTCGCGCTTCATACGGAAAGAAACAAAGGAGAAACACATCGGAACAATATATTAAAATTCTCTTTATCGGTCCAAGAAGATTTGTTATATGTACATATTGTTAAAAAAGAATAGTAAGACAAGCTAATATGCTGTCTTTATCAAAAGATACTTCTTACGTAGAAAATTCTTGCTCTCAATGCATGCCCCATTGTCAAGAATATCCATAAATGTGGGATCTATAAATTTGCCAGTTGCCCATGATAAACAAAGAATTGTTTGATTACAGTAATTGGCTCAAGAGATTCAGGGTAGCTGATTAGTCGACTGTTGGTGATCGTGTAGCAACTGTTGCTGACGTTCATCAAGATTGCGCTCTTGTCCAGTGACATTCGAATTCATTGAGAAGGCTTGCCTGGGTGACCTATCGTCTAAAATTACTTCCAGCTCATAGAGCTTTCTCAGCTCGTATTGTATGTGACTCAAGTATTCCAGTCTCAGCGATTTCAACTGTTTCATGTAATCTGGCGTGCCACGATGCTTAGATAGCATCTGAGCCCAAGTTAGGCAGGAGTCGTTCTGAAGTGCTCGTGTCAGTTCCATGCGCATATCACGTTGGGTCAACTCGCTCTTGGTATTATCCTCCTACAATGAAAGTGACATTAAACAATTGCATTGAAACAGAGAGAACTTGTCGCAGAATTAATTTTGCAAAAAGGACGTACAGTCTTGTCTTCTGTATACGCGCCAAACTCCATACTCAATACTCTGTCGATCAAGCTGAGAATATGATTCTTGCTGGCGTAGAAATTCAAGTCACCGCCAGCATAGGTGTTCCTTGTCATATCAATATTCTCCTCATTCTCGTCTGCTGCCTGTTTGTCAGCTACTGTGTCATCCTTTGATTTAACAATGTTGCACGCAGCCTCCACCTCGGTCGTGTTCTGCACAGTTCTCATTCTGGATGGTCTTCCACATGTTTTACGATAAGTGACGTTTCGTAACTGTCTGCTTGCATCGTCTTCTTTCGTGGAATCGATAACATCACCAGGTTCGTCGCAAGCAGCAGTGTCCGCCAGTAGAGAAGCGTAGTCCGTTTTGCAATCGACGGTCGTAAAACTAATTTTGTTTTTGCACTGTGAAAGAAAATGTTGCACGAGGTAATGTTTGAACGATGTTTGATAAATGATAAGAGAATTTGGATAAAGTTCCGAGAAGCACATACCTCCGATTTTCTTAAGACTACGTATACTGATGTATTTTGATACGCTGGTTACGAATATGACTATGAAAGTTAGCGCAAATTTCATTTTCGAGGTCATTTTCAAGGTCAAAAGTAAAAAATTCAAGTTTTTTCAAGTTATTTCGGTAGGTTTATGAAATAATGAAAAATGTTTCAAACAAAAGTTGTACACCTCGTCGAAATTCAAATTGTATGTCTTGTGTACTTTCGCTATAGGAGTGATAGTTTCCGAGAAAAATTGATCAGAAGGTAAAGAAAGTAATTATAAGGTCAGACTTACGCTTACTATTGTCCAAGACCAACGACAAAGCTATTTAATCTTAAACTTCATAATATCGTGTGTTTTTGCGCGTACAACACGTTGATCGTTGGTTTTGGATAATACTAAAATAACACTTGAAATAACTTGAAAAAAAACTGAATTTTTTATTTCTGACCTCGAAAATGGAATTTGCGCCAACTTTCATGGTCATATTCGTCATAGGCGCATAAAAATACATTAGTATACAGAGTGTGGCGAATACATACAGGGCAGTAGATCGGGTTGCCTATCCACCGATCTGTCAGGCGCTCGCTCTCCTGACCGGCAAGAGAGCGTGGATGGGGACAGGTTACCGATTTACTGACGCTAGATGGCACTGGACGGGGGTGGGGGGTTGACGCTCTCGACATCATGCCTCGTCCTTATATTAAGAGGATCCGTTCTCACTAGGCTTTCTTCTCGGGAATACCTCGAGAGCTAATAGAAATCACGGAAATGAGCGGAGATTTGGACCAAATTGTTCGGCTCCATTTTACATTATTTCTTAACCACAAGGGTATGTATCGAAAGCTTGAAGTTTATTCTATTGACGATGACAGCGATATATGTGCGTAGTGCGCATAGATGGGAGAAATTCGTGAAAACACAGCCGCGAGAGCGGCCATATTGGAATGTCCTTGATAGCTAGAGGGACCGATGGTACTTGTGAGTGCCTCATTTAACATTCTTCGATGTACATACAGGGTGAGTTTTAATGGCTGTCCCAACCTTTTACCATCGGAGTGAATTACCGATTGCAGTCTGTTAGTATTACTACAGAGGTGAGTCGGTAACTCACTCTGATGGTAAAAGGTTGGGACAGCCATTAAAACTCACCCTGTATATCGCTGTCATCGTCAATAGAATAAACTTCAAGCTTTCGATACATACCCTTGCGAGTAGGAAATAATGTAAAATGGAGTCGAACAATTTGGTCCAAATATCGTCTCATTTCCGCAATTTCTATTGGCTCTCGGTGTAATCTCTCAGGCTTTCTCCTCGGGAATACCTCGAGAGCTAATAGAAATCGCGGAAGTGAGCGGAGATTTGGACCAAATTGTTCGTCTCTATTTTACTTTATTTCCTAACAGCAAGGTTATATATTGAAAGCTTGAAGTTTATTCTATTGCACATGACTCTTACATCGGGGGATAGAAAAATGTTAAATGAGTAATTGCACTCACAAGACCATCGGTCTCTCTAGCTGTCAAGGACATTCCAATATGGCTGCTCTCGCGGCTGTATTTCCTCAGATTTCGCCGATCTACGCGCACAACGCGTACATATCGCTGTCATCCTCAGTACAATAAACTTCAAGCTTTCGATACATACCCTTGCGGTTAGGAAATAATGTAAAACGGAGACGAATAATCTCAGCGCAGAAGTCGGTCATTTCCGCGGTTTTTATTGGCTCTCGAGGGGAAAGTCTAGTGCCGACGGATCCCCTTAACTGTACTTCAATTATTTTATCTGCAGTTTACCGGCCGATAGCCTATTAATCGGCTTCTTCTAATGCCACCTACCGTTAGTAGATCGGCAGTCCGTCCACCTCCACGCTCTCTTGCCGGTCAGCAGAGCGAGCACCTGCAGATCGAGGGATAGGCAACCCAACCTACTGCCTTGTATGTTTTCGCAACATCCTGTACGTAGCCATAAGAAAATCGGAGGTATGTGCTTTTCGGAACTGCACTCGGGAATTTTTGAGAAAAAGGATTACCGGCTCCTTGTTAGCATTCTTCGCTTTATGATTCGACGTGGTCGTCATGGTACGCGTTCTAGCATTTTTTAATCTGTCCTCCATCTGCAGCTCCAGGTCCAGCTTCTGCTCGAACTTTCTCTCCATTTCCTCGCCAGACTGAGGTTGAGATTCGATTAATCTACATAAATCTCCATGTTCAGTTTCGCTCTTCTTTCTTCTCACCAGGTCGCCCGCTCGCTGGGCGCAACGTCGACTCACGTGTCCGTCATCATTAGCCTTAGACTTTCTTTCGAGATAGTCCTAAAAATCAGGTTTATAAAGCCACTATTAACCCTTTCCATATAGCTAGGATTTTCACGAATCTAGAGGGTGAGTCACGTAACTCGAAGCACTTCGATTTTTTCGTAATAATAATTTTATTGAAAAATCTCTCAAATCAAGGTTAAATAGTTTTGAGGGGGGCATAATTTGACACAATTAGTTTCTTCATATAACTATGCATAGAGAAGATATGCACATCAAGTTTAGTTTTGTAAATGGAATTGTATATTTTTTATTATTGCAGTCAATCGTGCTCATTATCCTGTACAGAAAACTATTAACCCACTAATATAAAAAACCCATTACTGTTGGTTAAGTACTACGTGGGTTTCAACAAGAATCGATTTGTTTGGAGATATGTGAAATTGAATGGTTCGAAACGATATAACTGAAACCCATTCCAATAACTCCCAAAGTAAAAACTTGGTAATTGCCACACTAATATCTGTCTCGGTAATATCTCCATGTAAACAACTTAACTTGACCTGCATATCTCCTCTATTAATAATATTACGAGAAAATTAATTATGTTAAATTATACCCCCCTCAAAACCATTCGACTTTCATTTGAAACATTTTTCAATAAAATCATTATTTATGAAAAAATCCAAGTGGATCCAGTTACGTACTTCACCCTGTATTATTGCGCTGAACGGCCAGTCGCAACACGAACGTGCATCTTATCGTAGAGTAGAGTTTTTAGATTTTAAAAATATCATATAATCACAGAATAAAATAAACAAGCAACAATGACAATGAAACATCTATATTGTTTGCAAAATATCAATGGGTGACTGATAGTCACCGATAGGACACAGTGAGCATCCAACAATCTGCGACTACAGTCAACCCTAATATCAAAAATTTTAATCCTCAAAAATTCATTTGTCCGTGCAAATAACTTCTTACACATATTTAGTCAATTAAACTCGCCTGTTCAAAATTACCAATGTGCGTCCTTCTCAGGACTTTGTGATCAGAAGGGGTCTGTGTGATATACGAACGATTACCCTCAGTAGTCTCTCTGTTTACACCCGAGTTAACAATATCCGAAACTAAAGCGGCATAAGCCGATGCGGCTTTCTGTCGTTGTTGATAGTGTTGGTGCCTCGGTCGTCGCGTCTTGGACGATTGCCTGAAATTATTTTTAATTTGTATCAAACCAGCAACAAAGTAGAAAAGAATTAAATTTTTTTTTTCTGTTTTACCCATGATGATGCGCGTGCGTGCTCGGTTGATAATAGTGAGTATGATCTGTCGTGGACAATGGATTACTCTCACTCTGTTTTACCATCGAAGTAGATTCATCCGGGTATGTGAAACGCTCACATCTATTCAGTATGGCCTCCACATCGTCGACACTTATGGCGGGAAATTCAAATTTCTTTAATCCTTTCGCGTCTAGTGGGACGTATACGTCCCATAATTTCAAAAATGCATATCCTTCGTCGGAAAGAAGATAACGACCCCCGACTAAATTTATTTTAAAGATCGTGTCAAGAGCTATTGAAGAAAAATAGGGGTTTTTGAGGGGTCGCTGATTATGAATCCGTAGTCAAAATTTCAAAATTTGAAATTGCGGATCCAATATGGTGGACAAAAATGGTTTTGTTATTCGATTTGAGCGAGACTCATTTCTTAGGGATTTACGTATCTGCAGTTAACTTTTAAAGATTCAAAATAGCAGATACAATATAGCAGACGCAAAAATGAAATATTGTCAAAATTTAAAAATGGACAATGGTAAATTGGCGATAAGTAGGCGTAGAAACAACTAATAATAAGTATTCGCAGAAATAACTATGATAAATTGCTGTGATAACACAACCAATAAAAAAGGGAAAATAACCGAGGAGTAGTGGCTGTCATAAAACGAGTAAATATGCACTGTGAAAACGATTAGTGAAAACTAGCAGTTGCGAAGTAGTCCTTGTAAAAATATCTGATTTCTAATTACTAAATTTCACTGTTTTATCTGCTATATTATATCTGCTACTTTGAATTTTCAAACGTTGATTACGAATTCGTAATCAGCGACCCCAAAAATCCTTAAGAAATGAGTCTCGCTCAAATTGAATAACAAAACCATTTTTGTCCGCCATATTGGATCCGCCATTTTGAATTTTGAAAAGTTGAATACCAATTTGTAATTATCGACCCCAAATATTCTTAAAAAATGGTCTCGCTCAAATTGAATAACAAAACCATTTTTGTCCACCATATTGGATCCGCCATTTTGAATTTTGAACTTTTGACTGCAGGTTTATAATCAACGACCTCCAACATTTATAGTAACATGTATATGTATAGTATCATACGTGAAAATAGTAAGCAAAAAAACAGGCACAAGAGAGTTAAGCGCACTTCTTTCAAATCTAATTTATTTGGAATAAACAAACCTCATCTTTCCAATATTTTCGCGCACGGTCTTCGAGTAATGACAAGACGGACAATGAGTCACGCGACCTTTAGACCTCCGTCTGTGAGGAATCTCCTGCATGTGCCGTTGCGCTTCGTTGTCCCAATTCGCATAGCGATCTCCAGTCCTCGACGAGCTGCGATTAAATTGACGATGGGCCATTAATTTTTTAGTATAGCACGCATGATCTCGGTTGAATGATTCGGTGGTTGAACAATCGGTGTCGTTCCCTTGTGTGTCCTGAAAATTATCAATTGAATATTATTCGCAATACGTTAAGAGGTCTGCACCGCCCGGACAGGGTCTAAAGTAAACAGCAACATAATATTTTTTCTTTAAGACAATTACGAAGTAGAATTAATTTATACAGCCTGTTTGTTTTAAGTGACAACAGCTACATTTTTCCGGAAAATATGATAGATATGAAAAAATTCTTTAAATGATAGTTGTAACGTCTTAAGAGCCACATATTACGCTCTTCTCAGTTTGACCTTGGGATGATCGTCAAATGCTCTATACAGATTAGATTAATTCTTTTAAATAGGACTACCACATTTTTATTACGTATTCTTGTGGCCGGCATCGTAACGTTTTCAAAACACTATGTTCATTTTTCGGTAGCCAATTTCGACATATTAACGTTCAAACTTGACGTGGCGCCTGCATAAGCGTTCTTTAAGGCTATTTAACCCTTTCGTGGGCCATGGGAAGCGGGCAGTACGTGAATAGAACGACAAAAGTTAGTAAGCATCAGAAATCCAATATTAAATTTAGACTGGTATATCTTGAAACATTATAAAAATATTTTTCATAAAAAAAAACTGGTTTACCGACCATGCCAACACCTTGTTATTAAACGGAAACTTTGACATTCACGTATTTCATTTTTTATTGCTGTCCCGTCATTTTTTCTAACAATAAGTTGTAAGAACCACTTATTTTACTAAAGTAAATAATATATTTGATTTATGAAATATTTGTTAACAAATCTCTTATTAGTTTACTAGCTTACATATTTTAAATACTGATGATCCAATTTTTTATATGTATATATTGTTTAATTTCATTAAGGTATACTGAGCGTATTATACACAATAATTATAAATACCATTATTCAAAAACTTTGCCTACGGTAGGATTAAAGCAACACGTTTATGTTACACCCGTAAATAACATAAACAAGTTGCGTGTGAGAATTGCAGACGTATGTAGAAAAATTACGCCCAAGTTTTGCAAAATGTAGAGAAGGAATTTTTGAGAAGAATGCAGAGATGCTTTCTGTCGGACGGAAAACGTGTGAAAAGCAAGACCATATGTCCAAGGTCGACGTATTTTTGAGTTTTAACCTACGCAGAAAATATCGGCCCTTTTTAGGGCCACCATGATGTACAAAGTCGGACGGAGCAAACTCCTCGTGGTGTACGTCGGGTAACAGTAATGCAGGCGCCACGTCAAGTTTGAACGTTCATATTTCGAAATTGGCTACTCAAAAATGAAGATATAAGTAGTGTTTTAAAAACGTTACGATACCAGCTACCAGAATATGCAATAAAAAATTGGTAGCCCTATTTAAAAAAGTTAATCTGATCTTCATAGAGTATTTCAAGGTCATCTTAAAATCAAACAGAGAAGAGCATAATACGTGACTCTTAATATGCTACAACTTTTGTTTAAAGCATTTTTTCATATCTATCATATTTTCCGAGAAATTTAGCTGTTCTCACTTAAAACAGACACCCTGTATTTTAAAGACATAGTATACAATATCTAACAATTTGTAAGCTAATAATGTGTCAGGTGTTAAAAGTATGAATTGTAAAATATAGGCTGTGGAACAATTTCCGCAAAACTCTATCTTCGTGAAAGGAGTGGACGGGTGTCAAGTTTCCGGAGGCAGAAATAATGAAAAAAAAAAAATATATATTTTCTTCTAAATAAATAAAATACCTACAATGTAGGGTAAGATTTCCTGTCCTTTGCTGAGCATTGTGGAAGGAGGGGTTTCAAAAAAAAATCGAAGTTAAAAAATGTATTACAACCGAACTAATTAACATTTTGAAAAAATCTTACGTTACATCAGAGATAGTATTCTTCGAAATATTCATGCCAAATTTGAAATCAATCAGACTATTAATTTCCAAAAGAAGTTGCCACCCGTTTAACCCTGCAGTGACGGTAGGAGTTTCACGGAAATTATTCCAGAGTACATATTTTGCAATTTATACTTTTAACACCTTACACATTTTTAGCTTACATTATTTAATATGTCTTTAAAATAAAAATTAATTCTGCTTTGACGTTATTTTAAAAAAAAAATTATTGAATTTCTGTTCATTTTAGACCCTGTCAGGCGATAAAATATCAAATTATACTGGACCATTTCAGTGACACAGACATAACCTATATGTCTCTATCCAGTTGAAGACTATAAACAATGAATTATTAAGTAGGTTTCAATTAAAGGGTCGAGCCAACTTTCGTATTTTTGAAAAAAGAATGGAAAACTTCTTACCGTATCATCCGTGCTTCTTGGCATCCTTTTCAGTTCCTCTGTTCCTCGAATCTCGCGCTTTACATTAACGATTATTTGCAACCGTTACTGTGAATTATTACAGATTGAAAAAGCGGCGAAACTAAACGATCGAATACGGCGATCGTGAGATAGGAGGACATAAGGACTCGGTGGAAACTGCAGGTTCGAGGTAGGAGGGTCTCTTGAGAAAATAAATTCACTCACCGTTGCTCGATGAAGAGGGAGTGAGATAAATGTTGTTTTGACAAGAGTGTTGTCTAGTGTGCAACGATAATGCAGCCAGGAGTGTAACTTATTATTTTTGAATCAGGGCCCCAAAATCGAGAAAATTATTCTTCTCTCTCAAAAAAAATTTAATTTTTGATGCTGCGTTATTTAAAGAACCAGAAACGAAGTGGATAATTGTAGTTTTCTGGTACTTTAATTAACATTGTCATTACTTTTTCTAGGTCAATTGCAACAATTGTAATCAGTCGGTACCAAGTAATCAAGTAGTAACACATATATTACACTGTAAAAGATCTTTGTCCAAGATCTCGTATAAAATGTTTCACAGAAGATCTTTTATGAATGTTGCTTTGTCAAATATTGTATACAAAAATCTTGGAGAAAGATCTGTAATATCGACCTAACTGCATAAGCGCCTTTTATACTCCAAGGATAAATCTGTGACGCTCTCTAACGATAATCAACTGAAGTTTCTTAATTCAGAAATTAATTACCATAAATAGGTAACAACATTTAAAACTATAGCTCGCAGAGACACCAGCGCTACTCCTGCTGCTGCTTTGACCAACGCCCTTTCCTTTGATCTTTAATAGTTAATATCAATTAATATCTCGATCAATAGCTGTTTTCCTTTCACGTCCGGGAGCTGTCCGGAGCTGCCCAAGGGCGTGATAACTCGCATCGCCCGCATACCTTTCAAGTGGGGCGTCGCGGCACGAGCTCGCCAAAATCTAGTTTCCCTACCTTCTGAAGATCCATGGTTCAGGGGTGCGTTCAAAAACTACCTCGGGTGAATCTAATTGGGTGATAGGAAAAACTCTTCGGGGGAGCACTCGGGTGACGACGTTTCCGAACGACTTTGGAAAAGAGTACCGTGCAACATATCATAGTACAATCACAATATATGCAAAAAATGACGGATCATGCTCAAATTGTTAGATATATGGTAATTGTGATGATTAAAATGATGATTAAAACTGATCCTGTAATCTAAATCATGTTTACCTGTATATTAATATAGACTAACTTATACAATAATGCGGTACCTCTGTTAATTCTAAAATGTAATTTAATTTGGTTGTCACTATATTTATAAACGGTATTTTCTAGGACTTTTTTGCTTGTTTTAAAGAGGGTTAGCGCCCGTGTATTTGCAGGGGCCGTTTTGCCGGGTCCCGGCGGGTCCCGGAGATAATTCCCAAATAGAACAAGTTAGTCACGAAAATGTCAATGTAACATCATTTTTCAAGCATCATCGTGAAAGATGTATTTGTGACATTATCATGACTTCGCAGTGGCGTAAAAATGACCTTATTTTAGACGATTAAAGAAAAAAACAAAAACATCGTGCGGTGGTGGGACTTGAATGTGGATCACTAGCGTTCGAGCCGTCCAGGTAGTCCATTACGCTAGACTCATTGACTTGCATGCAATTGAGCATAATAGGTATAAATGTACAAGTTAATAAATAGTAAAAAATTAAAATCGATTTCCTTGAAAACCAAGGACCGTCGCTAAAAATCCCTCGCGGCGTTATTGAATGTTTTATATTTAGCACTTCAAATCAACGCAAACATCATTCTATTTTTATTTCACATACAGTGAGTAACAAAAACAGAACGATGCTTACGTGCTAAATGGAAAGTATGTGTTATAATAAGCGACGCGTGAAATAGCGTGCATTTGAATATTATGCGTTTTCCATTTAACTATAGGACAAATATAAAATGAGAACTGTTTTGGCTGAGCCTAGGGTGAGTTTGTTACGCAAAAATTATCTTTAAATGTCCTATTCAAAACAAAAAATTATATGCAGTCAAAATGGTATAAAAATGTAGTCATACAGTGTATAGTCATATCATGACTTTTATATGATCTTTTATTATACTTGGAATATGTAACAAATATTGTATAAGAATTGTAGAAAATGATATGTAATCGTGCATTTTGTAACAATATATCGGTACGTATATCGCAAATGTCATGAAACAGCATGTCATAAGTCAGTCATTTCAAATTGATTCTTGACTATGACCATATTGTGATATAAAATAGATCATTTTGATGCCACTTTGACGTTTTCGTGATTAACTTGTTCTACTTGGGTTGTAGTGCTCTATTCGATCAACCGTACTTATGGAGTTGTAATGTAAGCTATGTTGCTTTGCTATGTAGTTACACAAAAATGGCGCTGGAAGCAGTGAAAATTTTGGGCCCCCCTAGACGCATAAGTGCTGACCGTCTTTAACAATCTCTCCTCGGTGCTTGCGATTATTGCAGAAATGCTACATTTTATGGGCGAGCGCGAAGCGTGAGCAAGGGCGATCTGAGGGGGGGGGGGGGGCTCTGCCCCCCAGTTGGCTATGGTCTCCTATTTTATATTCCATGATATTTAATTTCAATCCTTTTTCGCAAATTGATTTGAAAATCAGTTTTGACTAAATTTATCTGTTAGTGTCAAGTAAGTTTGCAAGGATGGAATGCGTCTTGATGGACACATAGATTTCATTCTTTCCTCAACGGTATTATCCTAAACTAGGGGGCAGAGGCCTCTGCGCTTTCGTGATTATTCAATTGGCACTGTTTGTTCGACCCCGGAAATGCAACCCGACCACACTTCATGACTGTGAAAAACTGAACGAACTCGCCTATCAAACAATGTTACCTTCCGATCAACTACGTATCGGTACCGGGTGCAAGAATACATATTTATCAAAGATCGTACACAAGAGGATGCGTCACGTCAGCAGGTATAGAAAATCTATGAATGATACGTTTGCATGAATTTTAATAACGTGCCACCTTTCGTATTATATTTCCATCATCGGAGGCTACGAGTAATTTTTGGCTATGGTCTCCTGTATAGGTATGCAAGTAGTTCGACCATATTCAAGTAGCTTGAATACATTCGGGTAGTTGGATAATATTCGAGTAGCTCGAATGTATTCGGGTAGTTCGAATATTCGACCTATTCGAAGTTTTCGAGTAGTTCGAATTTTTTTTCAAGCTGTTCGACGATTCGAGTAACTTGAAAAATTCGAGCGCTCGACTCGGCTCGACTTGTTGATTATTACTTGACTCGAAATTCGAGTACCCGAATAAATCGAGTACTCGCACACCCCTAATAAATACCATGTCACGTGACCCTACATAGTTTGTAACCTAAATAAAGTTACAAACACAGTCTTGTCATAAGACTTATCCAACGTATTTAATTGTTACCGAAGTTTATACATATACAGGATGTCCCACAACACAGGGAACTCCCGGAAATCGGGGGTAGCTGAGGTGATTTTGAACGAGATTTTCCTTTGCAAAAATACTGTCCGAGGCTTCATATTTGAATTATTAAGGAAAAACACCGGCATATGAGAGCGCGCGTAGAGCCCGCGCTCAGGGCCGTAGCGCCCGTCACTCACGGGCGCCCAATCGTGGTCGTGAACGGGCGCAGCGCGGTGGTACGGCACGAAGCATCGGACGGAAATTAACATCGAATAACAAATTAAAATTTCAGAATGACCTCAGATATCCATTAGTCATGCATAATAAATAAAGTGAGGCGTTTATTTTGAAAGTGGTCTAAGTTCATTATTTTAAAAAAATGAGATATCACATAATATTCCATTATTGCACTAATTTATTCACGAATTATGTGATATCTTCTTTTTTTAAAAAATTGACTTAGGCCACTTTCAAAATGAACAGCTCAAATAATTATTAAATAAAATAATTATAGTCATTATTCGTGTAACGGTAACATTCGATTTAACAAATCGAAATATTTTCAAAAACTTGAATTCGTTATTTGAAACCAACGCGAAATGAGATCTCAAAAATGAGAGAAAAGGACCGATTTTGGCCTCATAGGTGAGGCTCGACGTGGCCTCCATTTACCGCTATGCAAAGTGCAGCACGTTTTACTTCACTACACACAGGTTGCACTGATCCGGTCACATAAACTCCCGACGCTAAATTTTTAAAAGTTCTTGCACTTGCAGGTATTTCACCGGGATACGTCTCACGATACCGCTGTGCAGCAAGATTGGCATTACCGTCACATTGCGCAAAGATGAAAAACATTTGGTAATATTTCGCGTTGGAACAATTCATTTTAATGAAACACGACGATGCTGTGGCTTCAAGAACGAATTCTCGACTGACTAGTCCTTCGATCCTTGTGAAGGAAAATATCCTTACAGCAATGCTGCCGTTGGTGCGGTAGATAAAGATCCATGCGATAAAATTGTTTGATGCGATACCGGCGAATCGAAGACGCAATCGGTTCCTTCGAATTTCTGCCCACAGCCGAGTTATCTACTACCCTAACGGTAGCATCGCTATAAAGATATTTTCCTTTGCAAGGAACGAGGAACTAGTCAGTCGAGAATTCGTTCTTGAAGCCACAGCATCGTCGTGTTTCATTGAAATGAATTGTTCCAACGCGGAATATTACCAAATGTTTTTCATCTTTGCGCAATGTGACGGTAATGTGTGACGTACCACTGTGCTGCGCCCGTTCACGACCACGGTCGGGCGCCCGTGAGTGACGGGCGCTACGGCCCTGAGCGCGGGCTCTACGCGCGCTCTCATACGCCGGTGTTTTTCCTTAATAATTCAAATATGAAGCCTCGGACAGTATTTTTGTAAAGGAAAATCTCGTTCAGAATCACCTCAGCTACCCCCGATTTCCGGGAGTTCCCTGAGTTGTGGGACACCCTGTATATGCCAATATCACGATTAATACCTGCTGCATGGTTATTCATGCCGTTCTTAGGCGATGTATTGGGATGACCTAACCCTTACAGCTTGGATAGCAGGCATTGCAGTCCGGTAGGTCCTTTCATAACATCCAAACGAGCAAGCAGCCAGTGCCCTTTCAGAATTAATAAGACCCCATTCACAAGACATAAAATTATCTATAATCAAACTTCCTCAAATTTTTTCTACTCATAAACGCTTATATTCGTCATCAATCCTCGGCGTTAGTTTTCCCTTTGGTCTTTATGTGCTCATTTTGCATAACGTGTTCGAAGCTGTAACTTTTAGAACTAAAAGAGATATCGCGATTGCAGTTTTCGGCAACTGTCTAGTGGCGCGACGTCCGTTGCAAGAATACTCAAGAATACGCGTTTATTAAAGATCTTACGCAACAGGTTATGCCAACAACAGTGTGCAAATCACAAAAGCACACGTTTTGCATAAATTTTAATACCGTGAAAGCTGTTTCCCACGCTTATGCAAACTGCTGGAAAATGTATAAAAGGCTACTTCGACGAAACAATGTGTCTCATTGTCAATGCTATGTGCATAACGGTCGGATATCTTTCATATCAAACGCTGCTTGCACGTCGTAGCTAAAGATGGCACCGAGCATTACAGTCCACGCCCCCGTGGGAATACTGTCCGAGGATAAGTCGGTGGATAATAAGGACATGGTCCCTGCAATTACGGAAAAGAAGGAAAAGTACGTAAAGCAAATTATTTGGGAGATCGTGATTCTTCTTGCCCTGTTTCACATTGGAGCACTGTACGGTTTCTACCTAGCTCTTACGTCTGCCAAATGGATGACCATCATTTTTGGTGAGTTATATCGAGTTTGTATGTGGGGACATTTCATTTTGCTGCCTTAGGTGAATTAATTCAGTCGGCCACTTCTCGCAAGCTATTGTTTTTGTTCCTTTCTTTTGTGCTCGACGCGATAGTACGAGGGCCGGCGGGCTGCGAAAATCACGAGTCAACCCTAGGCGGTGTTAGGAGTCAAGCTGGATTTATAAACATTCGCCAACGTTTCGCCACCGTCGCCGTTCGCAGGTAACGTAGTTACCGTTGTTGATTCTCATAGATACATGTATACGGTTACTATGAAAATCAACAACGGTTACTACGTTAGCTGCGAACGGGAACGGTGACGGAACGGTGGCGAAAGTTTATAAATCCAGCTTCAATCTAACAAATTTTTCTTAAAATAAAAGCAGCCGATACATCATAAAACAACTAAATTAAAAGCGGCGGTGTGCTATATACAGGGTGTTTGACATAAAATGTCGGAGCCGAAAGTTGAAGATAGATTGGGTAAAACCAAGAATAAAAGTCATATACCATAATGTAAAATTCGCAATAGTTATCGTGATATTAATTAAAAGGCGTGCGCCAATGAGCGGTAAGACGGCCGCGGTAGCCACGTAGCAACTTGATCGAGGCGGAGTCAGTGAACGGCGAGGGTCAGCTAGATTGGCGATCTGTCCTGCCGCGCGGCGATATTCGCCCTGATATAGGCGCCAGGTAAACACGCCTGGTCAGGACGGCTGTGGTCTGCTTGATTTCCCCTGTTCCCGACGTATTGTAACTCTCCTTCGCTACGCTCAGTCGGTACCATACGTTGTCCGGTAAAGTCGCGTCCATTGCACGCTTATGATATATTTTTTCGACATGCTAGAAGTGCAACGTCACAGTGCTATAGAGACGCTAGAAGTTTAAAGGAATTAATTGCGCCCGTGCAAATTTTTACCAGCCGAACTTACATTATACATTTTTCTTATCAATTGCAGGGATATTCTTGTACCTGTTAAATGCCCTGGGAATGACAGCCGGCGTTCACAGACTGTGGAGTCACAGGTCCTACAAAGCTACCTGGCAGCTACGAGTGATACTGATGTTATTGAGCACTTTAGGTTTCGAGGTGAATTTCTTTCATATGTTTTTGAAGTACCCAGACCGTTTGTGCTTCAAATGCAAGCCCTAAACAATGTTTTATTCTCTTATCTCTCGTACGTTTAAGATTTCACTTGTCCTCCCCAAATCTTCATCGAGCAAATATTCGATTAACAGCTTTTAAGGCACGATCGAAAAGGGAGTGGGTTGGCGCTTGAGTGTAGCTGGAGTGCAGGGGACTCTGCCCCCTAGTTTCACTCTGGAATTCGAATTTACGGTCGGATTTGTATGATTCGAAATCGATAATCATAATTGCAGCGTACGCAGGACACGGCCATTGTTCTATACCGTCGTTTAGTTATGAAAATCCGATATTCTGTTTCTTCCCCCCCCCCCCCCATACTCGACTCCATTGAGTTTGATTTTGATTTTTCAGGAACCGATAATTAAGTGGGCCAAGGATCACCGACTTCATCACAAGTTCAGCGACACTGATGCTGACCCCGTTAATTCGAGACGCGGTTTCTTCTTCTCTCACTTCGGGTGGCTGATGTACAAGAAACATCCTGAAGTAAGAAACAAGGTGCTTGATATAAGCGACCTCAAGAGCGATCCCATTCTGATGTTCCAAAAGAAGTATGTATGCTTTGACATCGTGAGGCTGAATGCACTCCTATAGGTGTCGTCAGTAAAAGCTTACAAATGCGTATTTATATGTTTCAGATATTATTATACGTTTCTGATGCCTCTACTGTGTTTCGTCATACCCACTGTGGTCCCCGTATACCTCTGGAACGAAACTTGGAAGAATGCTTATTTCGTGCCAGCAATTTTACGCTACGTAATTATACTTAATGCAAGTTTCGCAGTCAACTCCGTGGCACATGTGTTCGGCAATAAGCCATACGACAAGTTAGTGTTTATTAGTCATAAAATTCCACGTTATGTGAGGGACACTCCTCGTTACGGAATACTTTATCGTCGTATTCTTACAATTAGAATGGCTTTAGATGTACGCGTGCGTTCTCTCATTTGATGTAATCGTTTCTCGCCTTCCACCTCAATAGGTTTCACTGGCAAACATGTAACTTTGACATTTCTACTTTTGCAGATCCATCCAACCGGCAGAAAACAAAAGCGTCTCCATATTGACATTGGGTGAAGGTTGGCATAACTATCACCATGTGTTCCCCTGGGACTACAAGACTGCCGAGTTTGGCAACTACAAGTACAACGTGACGACGGCGTTCATCGATTTCTTCGCGAAAATCGGATGGGCTTATGACTTGAAAACAGCCTCAAGTGACATGGTCCAGAAACGTGTGCAATGGACGGGTGACGGTTCGCACGAGGTTTGGGGTTGGGGAGACAAAGACCTCACCCGGGAGGAGAGGGACCAGACCGTAATATTGCGTTACAACAATAAGAAGCAGTGAAAGAGTTTCTCGTCACCCGATGCTGGCGGTCCTAGAACCGATTAGAAAATTCAGGCTTTCCGGGAAAATCCAGGAGAGCGATTGTTACGTACTGCGTTTCTGCGAACTTAAGGGGATCCGTCCGGACTAGACTTTCTTCTCGGGAATACCTCGAGAGCCAATAGAAATCGCGGGAATGACCGACTTCTGCGCGGGATTGATACGTCTCCGTTTTACATTATTTTCTAATCGCAAGGGTATGTATCGAAAGCTTGAAGTTTATTCTAGGGTGTGAAATAGCGATATGGAGGGATAAGATAACGTTAAAGGAGTAATTCCGGTCATAAGCACCATCGGTCTCTGTAGCTGTCAAGGACATTCCAATATGGCTGCTCTCGCGGCTGTATTTCCTCGAATTTCGCCGATCTGCGCGCACAACGCACATATCTCGCTATTTCACGCCCTACAATAAACTTCAAGCTTTCGATACATACCCTTGCGGTTAGAAAATAATGTAAAACGGAGACGAATGCATTGGGCGCAGAAATCGGTCATTTCCGCGGTTTCTATTGGCTCTCGAGGTATTCCCGAGAAGAAAGCCTAGGAAGGTTGGATCCCCTTTTAAGCCGCCCAACATCCCCCTCGGGCGTTTGTTCGGTAATTCTGGGACACCATGTATGTAGATGATAATATCGTGCTCTCAGTTAACAAAAACTGATAAGATAAATGGCACGAAATATTTCACTCGGTCTAGTACTACTCTCTCTTATTCATAATACCCCTTTTATTGTAGAAGAAGATGCAGATGATGAGGAACAAATAATGCTTCTACTATTGACTAATGGCGAATTCGGTTGACGTGCACTCGCTCCGCTCCAGTGTCTAGTAACTTTTCATTACTAGGTGCACGTGCACGGAGTGCGTATTTTTATACTGAACCGAGTGCGGGCAAGTACGGGTACTTGCACTAACCTGGGTTCGGTTATCCAACTCAGTGCAACTGGTAACCAACCCTAATCGCGTGGTATTGGCGAAAACCAAAATTCAATATAAACAAATAATATTTTAAATCTGAAATAATTTAATAAATATTAACAATTAAGTTGAAATTACGTATAACAGAAGATACCTCTTTATCAGAATATTCATTCCCAATTTCTATCATATTTGCAACTTTTGGAATTTTGTTATTTTCACCTTGCTTTAATACTGCCATGATCTCATCGCTGGAACTGCTTGAATTATCAAGCAGTTCGTCTAATAATAATATTTTAGCTACCATATCTATATATTACTATCAATTTTGCATGTATGCACTGAACCGCCTGATGAAAAATGTCAGTGCAGTTCAGTGCGTTTCGTACTTGTGCAGTGCGCTTCAACCGAACCTATAAGTATCACTGAACTAGGGTAGTGCAGCTCAATCGAACACGTTTTTACTAGTACTCGTCTTCGGTGCATTATCAATCGAACACGCGGTAGATCCTGAACCAGTCCAGTGTAAGCCAATCGAATACTAAACACTGAAAAAGGGCGCACTCAGTGCGCACTAGTGCATCCAACCGAATTCGCTATAACTCAATTATAGCGAATTCGGTCGGTTTACACTGACACTGAACTCGTGTTGCACTAAACAGCACGAGTGTTGCACTAGGTCTGGCTTACACTACACTGAACCAATATCGCCCTAAACCGTACGAGTGTTGCACCAAGTCAGATTTACACTACACTGAACCGATGTTGCCCTAAACCGTACGAGTGCTGCACTAGATTGGGGCAACATTATATTGAACAAAGTTAGAAAGATTTTTCAATAAGGCTTCTTCAATATACGTTAACAATTTTTTGTAATATAAATTTACTTACCTCATTATTTGAATATTCGTTTATAACATCTAAGTAATTACTAATCTTCGGTCTTTTACTTCTTGTAACATAATTTTAGAAAATTCCCCTCCTCATCACTACTACTGCTCTCTAATATTTCATTTAAAACTATACATTTTTTGTACACATTTTAAATTTTCCGCCACTTGAAACTGGTGTACCAGACTGCACTGTCAAAATTGGCGGTGTAATAAATTGTGCACTCGTGCAATTTGTTTTGTGCAACCGAACACGAGATCAAGGCTACACAGAATTAGTGCAATACTCATCGAATACGGCATAGGATCTGCACTATAATAGTGCAATACAACCGAATACGATGAGTGCAACCACTGGAAGAGAGGGAATTGATTGAACACGCTGCACTGGGAAAGTTTGTACTCAGTGTACACCAGTGCAGACGATCGAATTCGCTATTAGTTATACCTAGAATTACTATTTCAAACCAAAATCTCTCGATACTGCTCACGAACGTACTGTAATAATTTTTCGGGAGAGGAATCGTAGGGTTTTGACGGTATAAGACTGGGTTACGTATACTTCGTAAACGTACCTGTAACGAATAATTTCGTTCCCATCTTCCCGCCAATTAATTCCCCGCAGTTCACCTTGATAAAACTATAGATGAGAATTGATGAGAATTTTACTCGAAAGAGGAAACACGACGGTTTCCTCCGCAGTTTTGGAACGCCTTCGAGCGACCAATTGGAAACACTCGTAAAGTTTTGAAACAGCCATTGTGGAAAATTTTCCTCGGAAAAGACGTTTTGGAACGTAGCCATAGTAGTATTACATAATATATGGACTAAACCCTCTCGAGCTCGGGACTGTTTTCCAGTTTGCACAGTTTGGACCCCCTGCTGTGCACACATTCAGTTGAGTACGCTTTTGCGATGTCGGGGTTATGTTACACGTGTTTATCTCATTACTTGAACTCATTAGCAGATATCTCGTGGATTAGTAGAACAATAAAATGATTTGCCACGGTGAAGCGCATTTTTAAAATATATCGAGATGTCGACCACGCGAGAGCTTTCCTTCCTGTCGGGATTTTGGTTCGACGCACTGCTAAGAACAATTCTCGCGGTAGTATTTATGTGAGTATAAATCTACAAGATTATTTCGTTACACGTATGGAAATAACAATTTAATTGAATTTAAAAAATTCAGTTCGATACATTCAATCGTATTCGCTTTTAATTTACACGATTCAATCGTATTCATAGGTCCGTTCCTTATTCCTACACTGGAACTAAACTCTCCAGATAGTACAGAAAGTCTATGCATGTATGTGCACATTGGTATAAATATGTATATATTCTACACTTTCTAGTGAGTTCATTCGCGGAGTAGAAATAAAGAACAAACCTTACGCCCACACCTCCGAACTAAACTGATACTATCCGACGATCAAAGTGAAAAGAAGGCAGACAATATACTCTTTAGCATATCCTTGATATTATACAATACTTTACTTTCTATCACATCATACGTGTAAGCTATAACATGCGTTTGTTAATAGACAACTAGAAAAAGCGGAACCGTTTACCAGAAAGATTCACGAAGACGAATTGTGGCTATACAAAAATCCACACTTGGACTCGTACGTTCCAACGATAATATTATGGGTAATTTGCGTCTACCTTATATGCGCGCAGTAATATAAATTTCGTACAAGCTTTTAAGATGAAGATTATACGATAGATTTTACGAGAAATATTAATACTCCGTGCAATGTTTCAGCCCCTTGTATTTGGAATGCCCGTCGCTGTGATTTTCATCGCTTTTCTCATACAAAAAGATAGAACTGACTTTTATCACGCGACCCTCACTGCGACGTTAGCATTAGGACTTAACGGAGTTATCACGGATATAATCAAGGTAATAGTAGGTAAGAATAATTAATGCAAACCTTTCTATTAACCTAGTAGCGATATTTAGATGCTCCGTGTATATTACATTCGAATTATTATACTTATAGGTAGACCGAGACCAGATTTTTTCTGGCGATGCTTTCCAGATGGACAATTGAAGTGGACCGAGAAGATGGACTTTGTGTGCACTGGAGATAAGGCTGTTATAAACGATGGAAGAAAATCATTCCCAAGCGGACATTCCTCTTGTAGATATACGCTTAACATAGCTTTAGAAATATCGAAATTTAAGCATACAATGAAAAGTAAATTGACCTGTGCATTCGTATTTATTTGCTTCAGTTGCATTCGCAAGTTTCGGCTTCATCGCCCTGTACTTGGCTGGAAAATTCCATACGTTTAGCTTGGCAGGAAAGGGAAAGTCATGGAAACTCTGCACATTCTTTATTCCAATCTGTTCCGCGCTTGCGATCGCGTTGAGTAGAACTTGCGATTATCATCACCACTGGCAAGGTAAATATCAGTTAAATAATTATCGTTGACTTTCAAATGGCATTGATACAATTTATCGTTTCAGATGTAATGGTAGGCTCGATGATTGGAGCGTCTACAACGTATATATGTTATAGACATTATTATCCACCGTTAGATTCTCAAGTTTGTCATAAACCTTATTCCACCCTCGTCTCGTCGTCGCTACTAGATAATAGCAAGACTAGTAGGACCGATCAGATGAAGTGGATCTAATCAAGACATAAGACAGACTTTAATGTCAGCATTTAAACAGTATTTAACGTGACCAATCGTAAAAGTTAGATAAGCATGTGTGTTCTTTACGTATGGCAGCGAGCGTATACATACACATTCCACGAAACTATGTGTACATTGTCATAGAAATTATCCTGGGATAATCGCTTGCCAATGGTAATTCCTACATTTACGCCCATAAAGTGGGTAAAAAATACGTAGCAGGAAATTTCTGTCAACAGTCATTTTAAACGTTAACCCATAATACAAGTAATATATACGTCTTTCCTAAAACGATGTAAAAAAATATCATAAACCACATATATCTATTTATTAAATCCAACATATCACCGTAGAAACATTATACTATTTAAGTTTACAATACGTAATACCTATGCAATTAAATGTATTATTTATTTGTATCGCAATCTTTTTCATGAAAGGAATTATGCGACTGTAGAATAAAAATGGGCAGAAGATGGAATTGGAGAACAGAACAAAGCCACTGAAACTAAACTTTTTCAATATCAAAGTATAAAAATATTCCTGCGAAAAAGGCGGGAAATTCAAACTAAAAAAAACCGCTTCGCGCTCCCCTAAGATAAAATCTTCTTCGAGATAAGATCTCTCCACTGTCAAATCATCGTAACTTCGGTCAGCACGAATAAATTGCAAAACCTGCTCCATTGAAAATACAACCATGAGCAATTCTCATTGCGCAAATTAGTTAAGTCAGGACTAGTAGGTAACGGACAGATGAAGTGGATCTAATCAAGCCATACAGATTTTGATGACAGCATATTGGAGTCACGCAATTCGGGGAGCGGGCGAATTTTCACATCAAACATGCTTGCAGTTTTTGGGGGTCACTGAATCCAAATCCGTTTTTTAGATTTCTAAAATTCAAAATGGCGGATCCAACATGGCGACAAAATTTTCGAACATTAAATTGGCTTGTAAACTTTCAAATTTAAAATTTAAACGTTTCAAAAGGCAACCCCAAAAACTTTAGTACATAAATACACGACGCATATAAACTTTTCCAGTTACCGCAAAATTAAATTTATTCGCAAAAACTTTTTCAAATTTCTGTTGTAAGGGATTGAAAATCGAACCTGCAAAACAATCTGTAAAAATCATATTTTGTTCCTCCACCAGGTTTCTACTTTCTTTTAAGAAAAACCGGAAGCATTTATCTAGAATACTTCACGTACTAATGAATTAATTTAATGTAAAAAAAGAGCATTCTTCGAGCATTCATTTATTTGTAACAACAAGCGCGTTAACAATATTGAAAAAATGATCATTGGAGTCTCAAGATTGAACCTTTAGGTGTACAAAAATAACAAAAAGTCTACAAGCAAACAACTAAACTTTTACAATATGAAAATATAAAAAGATTCTTGATTAATTCGCGAATACATCGTTGCTGCTAAAAAGGCGGGAAATTCAAACTAAAAAAAACCGCTTCGCGCTCCTCTAAGATAAAATCTTCTTCAAGATAAGATCTCTCCGCTGTCAAATCCAGTCAAATCATAACTCCGCTCATTGTCAGCACGAAAGAATCGCAAAGCCCGCTCCATTGAGAACACAACCATGAGCAATTCTCATTGCGTAAATAAGTTCGGCCATTTTGAAAGTCCCTTGCCCGGTTGCGCCGCCAATATCCTTAGTACCAGTCTCGATCAGTGAGCGGTGTTATAGTATCACATCAAGGAAGAAACTTCACGGTTTCTACAAAAACTTTTGTACATAAATACACGACGCATATAAACCTTTCCAGTTACCCCAAAATTAAATTTATTCGCAAAAACTTTTTTAAATTTCTGTTGTAAGGGATTGAAAATCGAACCTGCAAAACAATCTGTAAAAATCATATTTTGTTCCTCCACCAGGTTTCTACTTTCTTTTAAGAAAAACCGGAGGCATTTATCTACAATACTTCACGTACTAATGAATTAATTTAATGTAAAAAAAGAGCATTCTTCGAGCATTCATTTATTTATAACAACAAGCGCGAAGGGGATCCGTCCGGACTAGACTTTCTTCTCGGGAATACCTCGAGAGCCAATAGAAATCGCGGAAATGAGAGGAGATTTGGACCAAATTGTTCGGCTCCATTTTACATTATTTTCTAACGACAAGGTTATATATGGAAAGCTTGAAGTTTATTCTATTGACGATGACAGCGATATATGTGCGTAGTGCGCGCAGATTGCAGAAATTCATGAAAATACAGCCGCGAGAGCGGCCATATTGGGATGTCCTTGACAGCTAGAGGGACCGATGGGGCTTGTGAGTGTAATTACTCATTTAACATTCTTCGATGCACGTATATCGCTGTCATCGTCAATAGAATAAACTTCAAGCTTTCGATACATACCCTTGCGGTTAGGAAATAATGTAAAATGGAGCCGAACAATTTGGTCCAAATCTCCTCTCATTTCCGCGATTTCTATTGGCTCTCGAGGTATTCCCGAGAAGAAAGCCTAGGAAGGTTGGATCCCCTTAACAATATTGAAAAAATGATCATTGGAGTCTCAAGATTGAACCTTTAGGTGTACAAAAATAACAAAAAGTCTACAAGCAAACAACTAAACTTTTACAATATGAAAATATAAAAAGATTCTTGATTAATTCGCGAATACATCGTTGCTGCTAAAAAGGCGGGAAATTCAAACTAAAAAAAACCGCTTCGCGCTCCTCTAAGATAAAATCTTCTTCAAGATAAGATCTCTCCGCAGTCAAATCCAGTCAAATCATAACCCGCTCAGCACGAAAGAATCGCAAAGCCCGCTCCATTGAGAACACAACCATGAGCAATTCTCATTGCGCAAATAAGTTCGGCCATTTTGAAAGTCCCTTGCCCGGTTGCGCCGCCAATATCCTTGCCAGTCTCGATCAGAGTGAGCGGTGTTAGTATCACTTCAAGGAAGAAACTTCACGGTTTCTACAAAATCAACGTTACAACGAAAAATTGGAGATTCTGCTTAAACCCTTTCTCGATACCGGATACGAGCGATTGCAACACTCGCGTAGAAGTTACTCCACTCGAGAAACGGCTTCTCCTTTACTCTTTAACCACGCTACTAAAATACCGTGTCTTACGTGAGATACGAGGAGCCTTTTATCCGCAACGAAATAAATACACTACCTCGCGGTTAGAGGACTCCTCGCGGCTGACATAGTTATTTACGATCTGTTGTGTTGGTGAAATGTCGTCCGAACTTTCTGTACGTGGCAAAGGCCCGTGAAGGAGCGTCGTGCGCTCGGCCCGTGGTAAAGTAGTCAAGCCGTGGTTTTGCACGCACCGTGTTTTCCAAACTTTCTTTCACGGGTACACGCGTTTCTCCGCGGTGGTAGACACGAGAATTTATTCGAGCGCGATTGAACGGTGGTCGAACGTGTTCTGGACGGAGGATAACCGTGAGGATGATCAACATGGAAACGGACAAGATCATCGATGACACGAACCCCAATTTTCAGGTGCGCACGTATATCAGTATTTTCGACCTGGTGCCTACCCGCCATCTTATGTTTCATCATGACGGATAAATTCTGTTAAATCTATCGACGTCAGGCACGTTGCTTGCACGTTAAAATTGCTTATCACCATGCACTTGTCGTCCCGCTTTTTCAACGAGGCTGCTACTTATTTCGAGGGGTTGGGCCCACCACGCAAGGGTTTAGGTTATAAGCAGCTGACCATTATTGATCTATAGGACGATGACGATCATTTTGCACGATGGTACGCGCACCGTGGAAACACCTCGTGAGAAGAAAATTTCTGTCAGTTGTGATTCGAGGACAGTTGCAATTTTGCACGATACTATTCTCCGACTGTTGCCCAAAGTTGCGTCGGTTTGGGTTGTAGGTGGTGGCTTTTACGATAGCACGCATCACGATGACATACAAAATTTGTAAACATCCGTTTTTATGCCATCACGATCGATACAGCCACGTTTTCTCAGGCATGAAGCTTCTTCTGCGCGAAAAACAATGTCCGATTGTGTCTCCACCGGGGGTTGACGAGCGTTAACCTCGTTAAGATTGAATTCTTAGTGTGTCGCGTGCTTTTGCGATATTTATTTGATTCTTTTCGAAGGGACAGCTTCGTATGTGAATGATTATATGAGTTTGGGGATTAACGAACAGCTGAGTGTTTAGAGTTGTTATATTTGATATGCAATTAACCAGAGATTGCATTAGTTTTTGCAATTCCGAGCCCAAGTGGATTAGCGCTGTAATGTACTGGTAACAATGGAAACTCGAGATTGTTTGGTTGCCTGTGAGAACGTAGTTACTGCATACCTGCGTTCCTGTAATTAGTAATTAGTAATCGATCGTTTTAATTGGTCCGATCGATTGTTTTATTTTAGTTAGAAGGCACAAAGGGTTTGACATTCGGAGAATGTTATAAATTAGTCCTCCAAAGGAGTCTACTGCTAGTAGATTACTATATAATCAATGTTTTAGTTTCTTCTGCATTCTTCTTTTAATTATTCGTCCTCTGGATTTTTGTAAAAAGACACAAAGGGTTAACAAAAATGTAAAAATCGTTTGTAGTCAAAACAAATCCTCCAGAGGAGTCTCCTACCAGTAGATTACTACATAATCAATGTTCCAGTTCTTTTTGCAGTCTTCTTTTAATTATTCGTTCCTTGGATTTCTGTAAAAACACACAAAGGTTAACAAAAATTTCAAAATCGTTTATAGACAAAACAAGTCCTTCAGAGGAGTCTGCTACCAGCAGCTTACTACATAATCAATGTTTTAGCTCCCTCTGCACTCTTCTCCCACCTACCTTTCCCTCTTCTCTTCTAGACTCTCTCAGAGAGGTGTCCCCTTTCAGTGTTTCTTCTCTACACTGTTTTTCGCACCAATTTCCATCCACGCGTGAAATCGTCCGAGCATACCTGGAAAGGGCCGCCAATTTAAATTACACGCCCGCCAATTTTGAATTATAATTCGAAAAAAGAAAATAGTAGAAGCCAATTCCTGTTGCAAGATGTCATAGACTTACTTGGGTGTGTTTCTTCACCCTACAACTTCTTTTTCATATGGATTTTCATCCACGCCGGCTGGAAAGAATCATCAGTTTTCGATTTAATTATAATTAGATGATGGTAGTAACGATTCTCATTGACAAAATAGTCATAGGGTTACTAGGTGTGTTACAATTTTATTTTTCATGAATTTCCATCTACGATTAAAATCTGGACCTCTAGCTAGAAAGAATCATGAATTTTCGATTTAACTATAATTAGATGATGGTAGTAACGATTCTCATTGATAAAATAATCATCAGGTTACTAGGTATGTTTCTTCGTGTTTCAACTTATTTTCCACAAATTTTCATCCACGATTAAAACCTGAACCTCTAGCTGGAAAGAATCGTTAATTTAAATTACACGCCCGCTAATTTTTATTTGAATCATCAGAAAATTGTAGTAACGATTCTCGTTGACAGAATAGTCATAGGGTTACTAGGTGTGTTTTTTCGTGCTACAATTTTATTTTTTAGTCCCTATGGGTCCAAGGGACTGAAAAGAAGGATCATAATACTTATGGGCATAAAGAAAAGGCCACAATTAAAATAGATAATCTCTAGAGAACAGGTGGTATCGACGAAAGTCGCAATCAAAAAATCAAAACGAAAAAACAAACTTTATTCTCCATGAATTTCCATCCACGATTGATACCTGGACCTGTGACTGAAAAGAATTGTCAATTTAAATTACACGCCCGCCAATTTTCGTTTGAATTATAATCAGATATTGTAGTAACGATTCTTGTTGACAAAATATTACAGGGTTACTGTAAAACCACGTGTACTTTATTTTCATGCGAATTTAATGGCATTGTGTGTTTACAAACGATCGCTTTGCGCTTTATTGGAAAGAAGTTTTCATTGTAATTGAATATAACGGTCAAAGCGCGGACCTGATCCTAACCAAACAAATCTCACGTTTGATAATATCTTTTTATGTTGAATGAAATTTTAATATGGTTTATATAATTGTCAACGGAGGTTAGATTCATTTTTAAATAAACAACGATGGAACGTGCTCTTCGATTGCAAGCGTTACTTATCTTTAGAATAATGCATTCGAAAATTCTATGCTATTTAGATAACTGTCAACGGAGACTAGATTAGTTTTTAAATAAATAACGATGGAACGTGCCATCGAATGTATCGTTTATTATTTTTAGAATTACGCATTCGCGTTAGCTTATACGCTCTTCCAAGTAACTTTTTTCTTTGTCCCCCTTCGAAACGATAAGTGCGTTCTACCAGTTACGCGGAAAGAGATATAGGGTTCGGAGAAACACATGATTATTGTGAGCGTTGTTTTTTTTAAATTCGACAACGGCATCGACATCGCGCGCATGTGCTCGATGATAGTGGAAAATCTCGAGTACACCTATCCCCCGATTTACACGGTATTTTATATACGCGATTCCACTTTTATACGGTTTCTAAAATATGGGATTTGAAAAAAAAACCCGAAAATGTCTGCGGCCATTTTTTAATTTCGTTCGCTTAGTAACAAAGGCACTTATATTTCTAGTCATTTTTTAGTTACATTCTATTCTGAATTCCATTTATTTCAATCTAAAAATGGGGTTTCCTTTCTGTTCATGTGATTTAGTGCAGTGAATTCTTAGCAGCACAAAGGTGTACATCATTGTGTTTTTGTATTCGGAATTTTTTTAAAACTTCATATTTACTGGTTAGTGATAAACAGTTATAGTTTTTGTGATATTTTTATAATTTTATTGCAATTTTAGGGATTTTATCATGCCAAAAGAAAGTTTAAAAAACAAATGAAAAGAAATATTGTATCTTTTGAAAGTAAAATTAAAAGTTTATTCCATGAATGAAGCCACAATAATCACAATAAGAAAAAAAATGAAAAGCTTTCGATTTACACGGATTTTAAAATATGGGATTTAAAAAAAAAATCTGCAATCATTGTTTAATTTCGGTCTCTTGTTAACAATGACGCTTAGATTTCTATTTTTTTTTTTACTCCATTCTATTCTGAATTCCATTTATTCCAATCTAAAAATGAGGATTCCTTTCTGTTCATGTGATTTAGTGCAGTGAATTTTTAACAACAGAAAGATGTACATTTTGTGTTTTTCCATTCGGAATTTTTTAAAATTTCATATTTACTGGTTAGTGATAAACAGTTATAGTTTTTGTAGTACTTTCATAATTCTATTAAAATTTTAGGGGTTTTACCATACCAAAAGAAATTTTAAAAAACAAATGAAAAGAAATATTGTATCTTTAAAATATTAATAATTTAAAATATTAAAATTTTAATTGTAAAATTAAAAGTTTATTCCATGAATGAAACCACAATAAGGACAATAAGGAAAAATGAAAACTCCATTTATTTCACGTTGAAATAAATAACTGCATTGTGCACATTTTAGTTTGTTTTCGATTTATACGGATTTTAAAATATAGGATTAAAAAAAAAATCTGCAGTCATTTCTTCAATTTCGTTCGCTTGGTAACAATGACGCTTATATTTCTAACTATTTTTGAATTCCATTCTATTCCAAATTCCATTTATTCTAATCTGAAAATGGAGATTCCTTTCTGTTCATGTGATTTAGTGCAGTGAATTTTTAACAGCAGAAAAGTGTACATCTTATCTTTTTCTATTCGGATTTTTTTAAAATTTCACATTTACTGGTTAGTGATAAACAATTATAGTTTTTGTAGCATTTTATAATTTCATTAAAATTTTCGGGATTTCACCATGCCAAAAGAAATTAAAAAAAAAAAAAACAAATGAAAGAAAAATTGTATCCTTAGAAAGCAAAATAAAAATTTTAGATCGTCTACATAATGGACAAAAAAAGCAACAAATGTTGCTAAATCTTATTCCACGAATGAAACCACAATAGAGACAATAAGAAAAAAACGAAGACTCCATCTCTCTTACCTTGAAATAAACAACAGAATTATCCACATTTTAGTTTGTTCTCGATTTACACGAATTTGCGTATAAAAATCTACGATTTTGATTTACACGGTTCTCTAAGGAACCTGTCTTCCGTGTAAATCGAGAGATAGGCGTATCGTAGAATGGCGAAAAAGAACTGTTCGGGATAGAGAGACAAAGGGAGACAAAAGAGTTAAGGAGAGCGTAGATTCGACAAGAGTTCGCGATACCGTTATGCCAGCCGGTACTCGAAGGAGTTTCCGCCGATTGCGATGCTTGTCATCCGTTAGAATCATTCTTTGATACTACCACCACGCTCTCGTCGCTTGCCTTCGTGCAAAAATAAAAAAAAACAACCTACAAACTAAAAAATAAAAAAAGCACAATGTCCATTTGTCCCTCCCCACACATTCTTTCTGTGAGAAACAAATTCAAATTTACTTACGCAATTAAGAATGTTTTTCATTGACGATTAAAAAATAAAATGCATGCGAATAAAAAAAAAAAATGCTCCTTCGAAACCTCCTGTATTATAATTATCGTATGCATTATTTCTGTTGTAGTATCCAGTCACAATATTATATGACACCACGCGTAAGAAAGGCCTACTCACAGGTGTGTCGCGACGCTGCGAACAGGAAATGGAAATCTGTATGGAACGCTTTGAAGGATGGAGCGAATCGGAGCAAGTGCATTTTGTGGAGCAATTGTTAGCGCGGATGTGCCATTATCAGCATGGACACATCAACGCTTACCTTAAGCCAATGTTACAGAGAGATTTTATTTCTCTGTTACCAAGTAAGAATCGCAGTCGACTTCGCCAAGTTCATCGGTAGTCTCTACCGCATAGACGTTTAACAATGATTCTAATTCTTTAGAAAAAGGACTGGACCATGTGGCGGAAAGTATTCTTTCCTATTTGGACGCCGATTCTCTATCCGCCGCGGAGTTGGTCTGCAAAGAATGGCACAGAGTGATCAGCGAGGGAATGTTATGGAAGAAATTAATCGAGAGAAAAGTCAGGACAGATTCTGTGTGGAGAGGGCTCGCTGAACGAAGAGGATGGTAGATTGTCTCTTATATTATATACGGAATAGTTTCGTTGACGTACGCGGAGGAATAACGTGACACGAGCCATTTCTGTGTACTCTGTTTCAGGATACAGTATTTATTTAAGCCGCGACCTGGGGAGAGCCATCCGCATCACAATTTCTACAGGTCACTCTTTCCTAAAATTGTCAAAGATATCGATAGTATAGATAACAATTGGAGAATGGGCAGATTCAATCTCCAGAGAATAAACTGTAGAAGTGAAAATTCTAAAGGTGTCTATTGTCTACAGTACGATGATCAAAAGATAGTCTCAGGGCTTAGGGATAACACGATAAAGATTTGGGATAGGAACACGTTGCAGTGTATCAAAGTGTTAACTGGCCACACAGGCTCTGTTTTATGTCTGCAATATGACGACAAGGCTATAATATCAGGTTCCTCTGACAGTACGGTAAGAGTGTGGGATGCGAATACCGGTGAAATGGTTAGCACATTGATTCATCATTGCGAGGCGGTGCTACATTTAAGATTCAACAATGGTATGATGGTCACCTGTTCAAAGGTTAGTAGTTCAGTTTGTAAGTGCGTATTAATTAAACGTGCGTGTATAACGAAAGAAATGTCTAACAAAGGCTTCTTTTATTACAAACTTCTCTTGTTATAGGATCGCTCAATAGCAGTTTGGGACATGACATCGCAAACAGAGATCGCTCTTAGAAGAGTGTTGGTCGGTCATCGTGCAGCAGTGAATGTTGTTGATTTTGACGAAAAATATATTGTTTCCGCTAGTGGTGATAGGACTATCAAAGTATGGAATACATCTACCTGCGAATTTGTACGAACGTTAAATGGACATAAGCGGGGTATAGCGTGTTTGCAATATAGGGACCGATTAGTAGTGAGTGGTAGCAGTGACAATACCATCAGATTGTGGGATATTGAATGTGGTGCGTGTTTACGTGTTCTGGAAGGACATGAAGAATTAGTCAGATGTATTCGGTTCGACAGTAAACATATTGTCAGTGGCGCTTACGATGGGTACGTCCGTATGATTATTCATTATATTATATTGTTTACACTGGTCAGCAAGGTTTTTATCCATGAAATGACTTTTGCTAATTTCGAAAGAGTACCCATAAACGTGCATTTTAAGACTAATCCCAACTTCCAGTTAGCTGGAAGTTCTTTTGGATTTAAATAATGAGATTTAACTGTATTTTCTTCATTCAGAAGTAACCCGATGGTGAACATAATGTTTTCCAATTTTTTATTCTTTTTTTTCCTGTAGGTGAACATTTTAGGAGCATTTAGAACTTAACGCAAAGTTAGAATCTCAGAAATTGACAAAGTTATAATTTTTTTAATGGATTAATGCGCTAGAAAATATTCGCTATATGTAAAGTTAAATTGTGCCTGGGGTTCCCCCAGATTACAAGTGGATTTTTATTATTTTTTTTCTCATAGCTGAACATCTTAGGAGCATTTAAAATCCAATACGAAATTGAAATCTCAAAAATTGACAATTTTTTTAATGATCAATGCGCTAGTAAATACTCGCTATACGTAAAGTTGAATTGTATCCGTGGTTCCCCCAGACTATAAGTCAATTTTTATTATTTTTTTTCTCATAGCTGAACATCTTAGGAGCATTCAAAACTCAATACGAAATTGAAATCTCAAAAATTGACAAAGTTACAATTTTTTTAATGGACCATTGCGCTAGTAAACACTCGCTATACATAAAGTTAAATTGTATCTGTGGTTCCCCCAGACTATAAGTCGATTTTTATTATTTTTTTTCTCGTAGCTGAACATCTTAGGAGCATTCAAAATCCAACGCAAAGTTAAAATCTCTAAAATCGACAAAGTTATGATTTTTTTAATGGATTAATGCGTTAGAAAATATACGCTATACATACAGTTAAATTGTACCCGTGGTTCCCGCAGACTACAAGTCAATTTTTATTATTTTTTTTCTCATAGCTGAACATCTTAGGAGCATTTGAAACCCAACATGAAGTTAAAATCTTAAAAATGAACAAAGTTACAATTTTTTTAATGGATCAATGCACTATTAAATACTCGCTATATTTACAGTTAAATTGTATCTGGGGTTTCCCCAGACTACAAGTGGATTTTTATTTTTTTTTCCTAGAGCTGAACAGAAAATAATAAAATCCCACTTGTAGTCTGGGAGAGCTCCAGATTCAAATCGAAAAGAACCTTGAGCTAATCCGAAGTTGGGATTAGTCTTAAAACACATATTTATAGATACTCTTTCGAAATTAGCAAAAATCGTTTCATGGGCAGAAAAAAAGTCAAAATTTATTGGCCAGTGTTATTAATCGATTAAGTCAATAATACTATACAAATGTGTACAATGTTTTTTTTATAACAGTAATATGTTTTTATTCTAGCAAAATTAAAGTGTGGGACTTAGTGGCAGCTCTTGATCCACGGGCCCTTGCAAGTACATTATGTTTACGTACTTTAGTGGTAAGAATTGTTTTTTTCATAACATCCGTAATACAAAACTTTTAAGTATTCATTAACGCTATTCGCAATCTTAATCCAATAATCCACAATACTATAAATTTTCTTTTAATATATCTACAGTTCACCAATGCTTAATCCGTAATGTAGATCTGAACTCTGATCCTTCTTCGGTAATATACACAACATTTTTTATTAGGAACATACTGGACGTGTCTTTCGGCTTCAGTTTGACGAATTTCAAATAGTGTCATCATCGCACGATGACACAATACTGATATGGGACTTCCTAAATTTTAACCCATCGAATGGAGCTATATCTAGTGGCCCTGCATTAAACAACGCATCAACAGCAAATCAGTCAGATACTAGATCGCCTTCTCGTAAGCCAAAACCATAACTTTTACGCGTGTTCAATTATTTTACATATTATTTGCATCGAACTAACGTTTTCCTTTTTCTTTTACAGCATTTGAGTGACCCACCCGTACGAAGATTCCTTTATTGTGATATAACTGTAAGTATACGCAGCTTCTTCAGTATTACTGTTGAAATGCATGTGCGCGCGTGGGGATTAGCGGATACTTTGAGAGCATGGAATACGAAAGATGTTCTATAAATCTATTAACTTGCAGAAATGCACACGGGGATACAGCATTAATTTCCCCAAATTATCCTGGAAATATTTTCGTATATTAATATCGAGCTAACGAATAGCAAGTAATTTAATTTCACTATATACTATACTGTAGATGTACACGTAACATTTGTAGCGATTCAATATTACGTTAAACTTAGCCTTCGTTATGGTCATTCTACTTTCTTCCGTTTTATCATCGCCGTTGTGTTATTCTGTTTCAGACAAGTGGTTAGTGCGTGAATTGAATGTGTTCACAATAGTGCAGAGAATGAAGAATCAGTGTCCAGTGTGAACAGCGCCTAAACAGACACCTTACAAAACTTGGTCAATGACTTTGGTTTATTATTTGCTGTGGAAAGCAAAATAATTCTCTAAAATAGGATATGGACTGACTATGAAACTATAAATTAATTTATAGCGCTTAACGCACTGCGTTTAGTAATGAACAGTACGTTGAAACCACATAAACACATCCCATGGATGTAAATAATTGTCGTCTGCTTTGGCCATATCTGGAATTCTTCTACGCTCTATGACACGATAGAAGTTGACCATTTTCCTACTGTACGAGAAAAAAAAGAAAGAAAGAAAGAAAGACAAAAAAAAAATTTGAATATGTAATAATACACGGAAATTAGGGAGGCTGGATACATTTAACGACATACTAGATGTATTATAGTAAATTAAAGTTTCTTTTTTTATGTAATTAATTTATGATAAGAATCTTGTGAAATGTCGCCCGATTGGAGTACTTATTCAATATGAATGTGAAGAAGAGAAAAAAGAAAAGGAAGCCGTGCGCGGGAGAAATATGACGTAGATCATGTTTCATCATTTTTGGGAGCTAGCCATTATAGATTATTGTAACCACAGCGTAAATATGCCGCCATTAATTGTATATATAGCAATTCTCGTAGTTGATAATTTTTGCAGATCTTATTTTCTCCAAAATTTAATAGTCCAACTTTGCACAACGGATCGACATAATTCTATTCGCATTTAAGATACAAAATTTTCGATACGCCGAGACACAAATATAGTGATATTCATGCAGCAACAACGTAGTGAGCATAAAATAATTATAGTTACTGTAAAGAAAATTCTTATATATCCATTATTGATCTCGGATAGACTACATTTTCCATTTTATATGTAAGACACAATACTCGTGTTCACATCACAAATTACTATTATTTATAAGTACTGCTCGATATAGCAATACTGTTCATAAACCATTTTTATTTTGATGAATGATTAATTTCCTCGTACACAATATTTAGAACATTTTCCCCTTGTTATAACGTTAAAGTAAGAAATATAAAATATTGTAATCACTGATAAATACTGAAATATGACCCTACTAAACCGCGGAGACTTAGATTCTCTAGATTATCGGAGGATAATGGCACACATTTCAATAATATTAACAGTGATTTAAGCACTTTACCTTTTCTACGTACTTCTTTACAATGTATAAGGAAGGAATAACTGATATCGATTCGGACTGACAGTTTTAACAATTGCCCGTCAACCACGCAGCAAAAGTTACAGCGACGATTCGAGACGGATAATAATACAGCTGTTTCGTTTTTTTCTTTTTAAATCTTGTTTTTTTTTTTTTCTCTAATTTATTTGTATATTGTAAAGTGCGTTGTGTTTTTAAACTTAATTCTACTTGACGTAATTCACAATTGGTCTCTACATACGAGCACTTCAAAATGCTTTCAACCGAATGTAGCCAAATTGGGTACAAAGAATTGTGATGATAAAATTAGAATGCTATCGATTGAACTTTTCTAGAACTGTAAGGCATTGTGTATATATGGGGCAACAGTGCAAATCGTACTTTTATAGTATCTCGGAGGATTTCAAAGCGGAGAAATTTTGAAAGTAAGACTGGCATACATAGCAAAGGTGTTAGGTAGCAGATATCGATATATTCTGTACATATACCATGTCAGTACCTTACAGCTGTTTATAAATTCGAGCATTGATATTGTTGCGCAGTTATTAATTATAATTTCTCTTCTGATTTTCAGTACAACGTAGGGTTACTAAATTCATTTGGATTGGGGTCTTACGCTATTCGATTCAGTATTATCCGAGAATAATACCGTAACGAGAAAGAAATTTATAAATATTGTTAAATATTACAAGAAGCAATGCACGTATAAATACTTCATTGAGCCAAATAAACATTTCTATGTACAAGTTACGATAGTCATAATTCTTTTGTCCATAAAGAAAGGAAGGAAAAAAGAAACTTAATAGCTTGGATGTTTCTCCGACGGTCAAAATCATTTACTATAGAGATATTTTTAATAAAATATTGTGATGCTTATTGTTAATAGTAATACAAAGTTCTATATGTCAATATAATTAAATAGGGATAATACGAAGGCTGTGCAAAAGCTATATTCACAACTTAATATCGAGAGGGATGCATAAGCGAATATTAATGAGAAATAATATATGTCTATCGTATGTTCTTTTTGAAATCATTAATGTATTTGAATATATCTAATATCTAAGACCATCTTTGGAAAGGGAAAAAATTGTTGAATATTCCGTAAAGAGATACAACGTTTGCTTTAGGATTAATCCGGTTTCTTTCGGACTGCAGCACTGTCAAACGACTGCCAGTTTTTTAATAAATGAAGATGTATGCATACATGAACACACGTAGAAATTCGAGGACGATTGGCTTTAGGACAACATTAGCAATGACTTTGACTAATTTTTAGCGAGTATACGTGTTACTCGATGAAACTTAATCACAGTGACTTGGTTCTATGAGCAATAGAACGTTAAACTTTACCAGAATTACTGTGCACCGTCGACATTTTAACATTGAATCAACCTGTTGCACGGTACAGTTCCTTGAAAAATTTAATCTAATAATTCCAACTTACATTATTAACCAGTTTCTTAAAATTTGTACATAAAAATAACAATAACGAATTGGTCACTAATTACTTAGTGCCTGCTTCAAGTACGTATTGAAAATAGACGATTCAAGGTCGGATTAGTTTCTACATTTTGCGAACTGTATATTTTTGTAGTCGTACAATTGATTTAATTGCATTTTTTTCCTCGCTTGTGATAATTCAGGTGTATTAAGACCCCAATCTTATAATAGAGCCAAGTAAAAAAGGGTAACAGAAAACTGCATTTATCGTTTGTGTATTGTTACATATATATGTATGGTTCTGTGCGCATTGTTAATTTATTCTTTGAAAATTGTTTAACAACGGTGGAGAGAAACCAATTAGAGTGTTAAAGATGAATCGAACATCGTGACTCTTATCGTAATCATATTTGAGGATAATATTACTTTGTCATTTTCCATATTATCTCTTGGACAAGTAATAAGAAAATACATATACTTAGGTTTATAGATATTTAAAAGGATTTAGTACATTTCGGAAATGTGCAGCTATGTCTGTAACCATGCTATCCTATATTTGACAAAAATATATGTATTTGATTTTGAGTGATATAGATGTGTGAAATTAATTAAATCGCAATTTACATGTAACATACACATCAAAGTGCAATTTAGGCACAACTGTGTCATTCAATCTCTCAGATTTTTGTAGATATAACGATAACAGATTCAATATACGCTAGAAACTAGAAAATAAGGAGCTAAATAAGTGAAGCATATTTTATATTAATGCTGTTTGCTGAATGAATCATTTTCAACTTTATGTTATCTGAAACAACTTTCCCTCCAAGCGTTTCATATTTTATCATATTCCACGTGGCAGAAGGGGCTGATGCGTTGCTAAATTATTCAATCCTACAATTAGAAATGTATCTTAAACCTCTTTTAATTTCCACTTTATTTTTACAGGTTTCGAACAATCGCAGTATCCTAAAACATTTCAATAATGTCATGTATTCCCGCCATTAATTCGCGCCAATTTTCAAAAAATTCGAAAATACCAAAACGCTACTCCAATTTCAAATTCAAATTACAAAGTACGTCGAAATATTGTCTTTTGAATAAAGATTCGTAAAAACAGGATTTTTGTCGTTTACGACGGCCGAAGGACGCTTGCTTTCAAATTAACAGTTCCATTTTATTGAACACAGATGGCGCGTTGATTCAAAATCCAAGAGCGTATCACAAATGCCGTCGGAGGGTTCGGGCAGAAACGTTGTGCGACCATAAGCGCAAACTCGTGCATGTGATCCTGGCTTCACTGTAGATAACACTGGTCAACAAGGGTTTTGTCCATGAAATATGACTTGTTAATTTCAAAAGAGTACCTATAAACGTGTATTTTAAGACTAATCCCAACTTCCAGTTAGCTCAACTTTCTTTTGGATTTAAATAATGAGATTTAACTGTATTTTCTTCATTCAGAAGTAACCCGATGGTAAAAATATTGTTTTTCAGTTTTTTATTATTGTTTGCTTGTAGCTAAACATTTTGGGAGCATTTAAAGCCCAACGTGAAGATAAAATCTCATAAATTGACAAAGTTACCATTTTTTTAATGGAACAATGCACTAGAAAATACTGGCTACACGGAAAGCTGAATCGTGCTGGGGTTCCCCCGGACTACAAATGGGTTTTTATAATTTTTTTTCCTATAGATAAAACATCCTGGGAGCATTTAAAATCTAACACGAAGTTAAAATCTCTAAAATTGATAAAGTTATAATTTTTTTAATGGAACAATGCACTAGAAAATACTCGCTACGTGTAAAGTTAAATCGTGGCTGGGATTCCCCCGGACTACAAATGCGTTTTTACCATTTTTTCCCTGTAGATAAACATCCTGGGAGCATTTAAAATCCAACACGAAGTTAAAATCTCAAAAATTGGCAGAATTACACTTTTTTTAATGGGTCAATGCACTAGAAAACACTCGCTACACGTAAAGTTAAATCGTGTCTGGAGTTCCCCCGAACTACAAATAGCTTTTTATAATTTTTTTTTCTATAGATGAACATCTTTAGAGTATTTGAAACCTATCACGAAGTTACAATCTCAAAAATTGACAAAGTTACACTTTTTTTAAGGGATCAATGCACTAGAAAACACTCGCTACACGTAAAATTAAATCATGTTTGGGATTTCCCCAGACTACAAATGCCTTATTACAATTTTCTTCCTATAAATAAACATCTCGAGAGCATTTAAAACCCAACACGAAGTTACAACCTCGTCAACTTTCGAGATTCCAACTTTTTTAAATGCATTAAACGCGCCAGTAAAATCCTCCTTACAACACAGATGGCGCGTCGATTCAAAATCCCAAGAGCGTATCAGAAACGCCGTCGGATGGTTCGGTGCAGAGACCCGAAAAATAAGCGCAAAACTCGCGCATGTGATCCTGGCTGCACTGTAGATAATACGAAGCTGTGAAAATGGCGGACGAACAGGTGAGTTGCCGATCAAAATAACGTGCAAACATCGAAACGCGACGGAGTTATTTACGACAGAACGAGAACGGTGATCGTGCGAGCGGCTGGCCGGTGGTAAATTTGTCGTGAGTTTTGTGCCGTCTCAGTGTGTCCGGGACATTTTTCCGGTGGAAAAGTCGAGTAATTCGCAGAACCGTTTTGTTGCCGGAGTAAAGTGATTTCTATATTTTTTCTCCCTCTCTCTCTCTTTCTCTCTTCATCTTTCACTATCTCCTTCCTTTTTCTAATACACTGTCAACGAAAACAGACCGCGGACAGTTTCCTTCTCCACGCGTTTCTCCCACGAATGACAACACTTAGCACCTATTCAAACGTGCATTCGTACTTTCCGTCCGAGAATCTCGAGCTTTACTTCTACGGTGGCGACGTTACTCGTGTGAGAACACCGCTTGAGATTTTAAGATAATCAACGTGAGGCGGAATAATCTTATCCGGGGTGGGTGGTTTGATTTTCCACGATCGTTTAATCCGATTAAGAGCGTGGCCAATTTTCGAAATTGAATTGTGCACGAACGTTCTCCGAATTCCACGCAATCCGCTCGACCGACAGTACCCAGTAGCTTCTCCGCAATTAGTAAATAGAAACACCGTTTTTTTTCTCCTCACACTATCGCGATTGTTTATCTGAATTTCGGTCCCTCCACGAACGCTTTTCTACGAATGGTTTTTCACTTAACACCGAGGATAATTGTTCTAAGTGCGTATTGGAAGGCCAATGTTCAATCGAAACTCGCGTAGACTTTAGTTCCGCACGAGTTTTGTACTTATTATTTACAACACAGCAGTATAACCTCCAATGCTCTTGTAATCGTATATTCTTCATTTGTATCACGAGTCTGTGATTTAACAATGATACTTAATGCTTGTTTTGATTTTAAACTGTCTCGGAGGATTTTTGTATTCGTCATTTAATGTTGCAATGTGTTCGCTCTTGTTAAGATTCCTTCGAATTAGTTACGGATACTCAGAGCAGTAGATCGAACCGATTTCTAGATACGTAAAAGTTTTATATCGTCGTAAGCTTAAAATTCTACTTGTACGAAGATTTGGTACTTCGTGTAACATCCTCGAGAGAATAAGATTTTCGTTAGTTTTTAGTAGGGTCTCACTCGAGGAGACGGCGCATCTTTAATGTCTGTAATGTGTGTTACTTCGTAGTTTACTTTACTATTAGAAAGTTATATTTATGGACGCGTGGACTTACGCTTTGTGACACAGTGTTTTTGGTGCATTATTTACGGAACAGTTTAATTTAGTTTCCCATCTACGCCAGTTCTCACGTACTTACGTTAATATTTTCAGCATTACGTTTCGTTAAAACTGTGCGTCGCATTTCGCCCTTGCAAACGTTACTCCTACTTATCTGTGAATAATATTCAACAGGATAAAACGCGGGGAATGTATAATATCGTGGTGCGATAATCAGTACTGTTTAAGTGGAAGCAAGAGAAAAGAATTTACCCCCGTACATTATAGAAGAACGATTTATAAATATCGAAACGATGTGATTTAAAATTACGAACTTTGGATCGTTAATCGACTTTTGTAAAACGATTTATAATATTTCAATGGAGAGTGAACCTTAATAAAAAGATCACAATTGTTTGAAATATATTGAACATGGTATTAAAATATGTAGACTTCGGATATCTAAGTGGAAGTATCGAAGTACACGTTTAAATAGCGTCATTAAGAATGGATCACATACAGGACGTGAGGCAGTTGGAGTTGCTATGCAAGCAGTTGTATGAGTCGCAGGATTCGGCGCATCGTGCCGAGGCGGAGAAGGCTCTCGTCGCTTTTCAAAATGCGCCGGACACTCTTACCAAGTGCCAGCTCCTTCTCGATCGCGGCGACTCCGCATACGCACAATTGTTGGCCGCTACCACTCTGACCAAATTGGTATCTCGTTCCGCACAAGGGCTTAGTTTACAACAGAGACTCGACATACGTGAGCATATGTTATTCTTAAACGGTAACGTAATCGTTCGGTAATGTATTGTCTCCCACGTGAAGACGGTAAATATATCGCGCCACGGTTCCTTGAGACTGGAAGCGCGTCGATTGAGATTTAAAAGTTACATTGTCGTTAATCGATCGTTCTAGATTAACAGTCTTGCGCGGCTCAGTGACACTTTACTAACGTACCTTAAATGTTCATTGTAGGAACCTATGTTTTGAACTACTTAGCGACACGACCGAAGCTACCGAATTTTGTCATACAGGCTTTGGTTACATTGTTCGCCAGGATATCGAAGCTTGGTTGGTTCGATTCGGACAAAGACGACTTTGTCTTCAGAAATGTTGTCGGTGATATAGCAAAGTTCCTTCAGGTTTGAAATATTTCTTCCTTAGCTCGTCGCTATTAATTGTACATCGTTATTTGCGATATAGATTATTCGCTAAACTCTTTGATCTACAAAATGATAGAGAAAATATCTTAAATGTTAGTACGGCAATGAATTGTAGCCGCTGTTATGCCAATTGTTGCATTTATATTTTACAATGTAATTCAGGGATCGGTGGAACATTGTATGATAGGTGTACAATTGCTATCCCAATTGACCTGCGAAATGAATTTAATATCCGAAGCAGATGCGAATAGATCACTTACGAAACATAGGAAAATTGCGAGCAGCTTTAGGGACACGCAGCTGTTCGAAATATTTAGGCTATCGTGCGCTTTACTCGGTACTGCGCGCGAAAATTGCAAAAACCTAAACTTTAACGATGAAGCACAGGTACGGTATAAAGCATGTAACGAAAATACTATAAGTAATAACTGCGTGGCGTTTGCGAGCTTTGCAAATCGTACGCAACGACGCTGAATGTATAATGAGAATTTTTCATCGTTCATATAGCACGGACTAATAAGGCAACTATTAAAACTTGCGCAAAATTGTTTGACGTTTGATTTCATCGGAACCTCAACGGACGAAAGCTCTGATGATCTTAATACAGTTCAGATACCGACGAGCTGGCGATCAGCATTCTTGGACTTCACATCGTTGAAACTCTTTTTCGATCTGTATCACAGTCTCCCCAACACATTATCGTCTTTAGCCCTTTCGTGCTTGGTTCAAATAGCATCGGTCAGGAGAAGTTTGTTTTCCAACACGGAGAGAGCGAAATTCCTAACGCACTTAGTAAATGGAGTCAAGCACATACTGCAGAATCCGCAAGGCCTTAGCGATCCTGGAAATTATCACGAGTTTTGTAGATTGCTGTCACGTCTGAAGAGTAATTTCCAATTGGGCGAATTAGTCCTGGTGGAGGATTATCCGGAAGCGATACAACTGATCGCCAAATTTACCGTTCAGAGTTTACAAATGTGGCAATTCGCGCCGAATAGTTTACATTATCTTCTGACTCTCTGGCAAAGAATGGTTTCTTCCATGCCGTACGTGAAGGCAGGCGACCCGCATTTATTGAATACGTATACGCCTGAAATTGCAAACGCATACATTACGTCACGCCTGGAGTCTGTAGCGGTAGTAGTGAGAGAACGCCTGGAAGATCCGCTCGATGATCTGGGAGTAGTTCATCATCAATTAGAACAAATATCAATTATTGGAAGGTGCGAATATCAAAAGACATGCACGTTGTTGGTGCAACTGTTCGATCAGGCAGCTAGGACGTACGAAGGACTGATTACCCAAACTACATCGCCAACGCAACAAATGGACATTACTATTCAAGAGGGACAGCTAACATGGCTTGTATACATAATTGGTAATTATAAGAGTCGCATATTAAAAAATTTATTATGTACAGGTGTAACCCTAGTATAAGACGGTAGTAACGTTCTCAAAAAGTGGTGTGTTATGTGAGTCCGTGTTATACGAGACAAGGAACTAATATTCAGAAAAAACATACTATTATATTTTTATAATTAAGGAAAATATATCTATTAAAGCGATTGTCAAGAAGGGTATTACAATGTCATGTTTTAAGTAATGTTTTCTTCGTCATCGCTACTAACGACACTATTAACCGAGGACGTTTTCTTTGTGGCGAAGTATCCTCATCCTCTGATCTTCTTTGGCAGCATCTTGACTTCTACGCTCTACTTTAATTAAAAAATTTAATTTAAAGGTTGAATAATACGCATCCGAAAAGGACTAGTACCAGTTAAATTTCTACAAACTTTGGGATTTCTTAGCTTATAACCCCCCGATCGAAGGTCCTTATGAGCCCGAACCTCCAGGAAGTCGTGGAAAAGAGTTATGGGGTATGGAAGTCAATGGAATATAAGTAGTCGAGTATACACGTTTTGTACCCTTGAAATGTCTCTTGAAATGTCTGGGATCTATAAAGATATACCTAAGGGAACAAAACTTCTTGAACTTGGAGAGGACTATCTGATAGTCTGGACCAATCTTGGCTATAATGTCTAACTAAGGTCCGATAGAGTCCAGTAAGGGCCGAAGCAGGTTTCTATGATGGAACTACTTATTTTCTACTTATATTCCGTCGACTTCTATACCCCATAACTCTGTTCCATGACTTCCTGGAGATTTGCACCCACAAAGACTTTTGATCGAGGAATCATAAACTAAAAAATCCCAAAGTTTGGAGAAATTTGACCAGTGCCCAGATTTCCAATGTTCGTGTGCGTGAGCCTTTGTAATCTATTAATAAGTCACTCCCTTTACGGTCGTGCCTAAAAAAGAAAACGCAAAATTTGAAAATCTACTTAATACTTCACGAACAAAATTCGATAAATTACAATACTCCACAGGCAAATACGATGTACAAGCTGAAATGACAAATTTTTGCTAAGATATCTTGTACCCTTGCTCTTAAAAACGTTAAGCATTTTACAGGCGATTATTCAATTCTCGAACCGTGTTAAAACATAATCGTGTTACAGAACTGCCGTAGTATACAAGGGTTACTTCTAATCGCAAAACATAACATACTACATTGGTGAATCTTTAATATTCAGGAGGTGTAATCGGCGGAAGAGTAACATTTAGTAGCAATGAGGAATATGACGCGATGGATGGTGAACTGGTATGCAGAGTTCTTCAATTAATGAATCTTACCGACTCCAGACTTGCACAAGGTGGCTGTGAAAAGCTAGAGCTAGCAATGTTAAGCTTTTTTGAACAGTTTCGTAAAATATATGTAGGTGATCAAGTTCAGAAAAATTCCAAAGTGTATAGACGATTATCAGATCTTTTAGGTCTCAGCGATGAGTCTATGGTACTAAGCATTTTTATTCGAAAGATGTAAGTACTTCGATAATATATCTTATATCTTGTATTTCCTCTTATTTGTGGCCATATGACTGATACTAATACATACACATTATAATTTACAGTATAACGAATTTAAAATATTGGGGACGAAGCGAACAAATTATTTCCAAAACTTTACAGCTTCTAAATGATCTTTCAGTAGGTTATAGCTGTGTTCGTAAACTTGTAAAATTGGAAGAGGTTCAGTTCATGCTGAATAATCACACCGTACGTATTGTCTCATAAGTCTTTACCTAGTTACTGCATTCGGTAACGCTTTAACTATTAAGAAGGCTTACTGAAATACTGCATCTGTCTTTGTCATTTCAGAGGGAACATTTTCCATTTTTGGGAAATAATGTTGCTGTCACAGAAATGCGTTGTCGGTCAATGTTTTACACATCGCTAGGTAGATTGTTAATGGTGGATTTAGGGGAAGATGAGGAAAGGTTTCATACATTTATGTTACCTCTCACAGGTATAAAGATTAATCCGTATATGCTATAATGTTGCAGCTCAAGTGAAGTAACAGTTGTAAAGTGTGGCGAATGGTTGAATGAATGTGAGTTGTGATGATAAATTGTAAGTTGTGACCATTTTTGATTGTGACGCAGAAAAACTTCACTGTTCAATAGTGTTTCGAATCGATGTAATACGTAGTTACAACATAGCTTTCTCCGTGGTAGATTAATCTTAAGTACGACGATATTTGTAAGCGCAAATAATTCTGTTAAAATTTCTACTATCGAATTGCAGGTGCTCTAGAAAGTCTTGGACAATTAATGGGAGCTGCGGACACTCCACTGTTTGCAGCCGAAGAAGCAAAGAAAGCATTGATAGGCCTCGCAAGAGACCTCAGGGGGTTGGCTTATGCATTTAACACGAAAATATCGTACATGATGCTCTTCGATTGGATGTATCCTTTTTCACTTGACGATAACTGACGTCGATTCTCTATTATTGATCTACAGTGATTGTCGAGCGTTGGCAAATTATTCCGCCTGAACTAAAATCAGATATCCAAATTACACACCGATATTGTTACACGCTGTTGAATTATGGCATCACGAGCCACAAGTCACGACACCCGTCCTAAAATTATTTGCTGAATTAGTACAAAATCGAAGTCAACGGTTACAATTTGATGCATCTTCTCCTAACGGAATCTTACTGTTCCGCGAGGCTAGTAAAGTAATTTGCAGTTACGGTAACCATATATTAAATGTCGAAGTTCCAAAGGATCAAATTTATCCTTTGAAACTGAAGGGAATAAGCATTTGTTTTAGTATGTTAAAAGCAGCATTGTGCGGAAATTATGTAAACTTTGGTGTGTTTCGATTGTACGGAGACGAAGCATTAGATAACGTACTAAACACTTTCGTGAAGTTACTTCTTAGTATACCACAAAGTGATCTCTTGGTATGTATTCAATATATTACTATACATTGTTTTACACGGATTGACAATTAAATCGATGCGTATATATCTTACGCCAATTCAATCACTCTATGTATACTACTGTTGTCTGCTGTTTCCGCTAGGACTATCCAAAGCTATCGGCAACATATTATGTGTTACTCGAATGTCTGGCACAGGATCACATGGTCTTCTTGTCCACTTTGGAACCTAGGGTTTTTCTATACATCCTTTCAAGTATCAGCGAAGGCCTTACAGCACTAGGTGCGCAAAAAGACTCCTACACAGGTCTGTGCGGCTGATTATATCCTTCTGCTACCCTCTACATCCTCTATGCCATGCCTCAATTCTCTTAATTATTTTAAACCATCAAAACTAATTCTTTACGTCGAAGTAATTCATGGAGATTTAGAAAATAAGTGTCTAACAGATATTGGTCGTGAGATTAGTTGAGAACTCGCGGATTATTTAGTTTCTAAAGATGTTGTTGTAGAAAAGCATTGTCGCTTCAAGAATGCAGGTACTTTCATACAATTTTTATAGCGTACACACTTTATATCTTTAACGTACTAGCCAACTTGCAACTTGTTTACACAAATGATACTATACGAAAACTTAAATGTATTGTACAAATAGATATATAGAATATTTGTGTGCATCGTATTCTATGCCGATATATTTGCGACATTCTACAAAAAGCTTTTTGGTTTGTACATATGTCGTTGCATAAACTGCTTTTATAACTGTAAACGTTAATTTATCGTGGAAAACGAAAATCGTACTTGGAATTGGGTCCAATAACAAAGTAAAGAACTCTTACGTGATAATGCAGAGAAACAGATAAGTTCTTGAGTTACCGTACGGAAGAGGATCGTAATCTTGTAATTAATGTTATTTTATATGTAGGAAAGATTGCATTGTACTCTCTGTATTGCTGTCTGAATGTCTTACACTTTTTATTAGTCCAATTCTTAAGTACAGCTGGTTGGTTTTTGACATAGTCGGTTCGAAACTTAAATGTACACATATCTGCCATACATATGCAATTGCGTAGTTACATGAAACCTTACATGCACAAATACGCGCTCACTTATGTAATATTTGTCGAACGTATATATATATATATCTAATTCTTAGGCTTGTAGCGAGCAACAAGTAGTTTGGAAAAATTTTGAATCTTTTATGTATAATCTCATGTTACTTGCTTTTTGCATTTTTTGCTTGGAATGTATTGCCTTTAGGTATTAGTACAACACCGAATCGTATATATGAAAATGGCATTCGTTGAACAATTCGTCTTTATTAAACAAAAAATAATTAAACACACTACTGTGACAGGCAATAAGAGGATTGGAGCGAGTAGAATCTGGACCCCAAATGCAGGCCTGAAGGCTGTAACATGCATTTCTGTATCACGAGCATTCTTTTCAGAATATTCGTTTCTTCGAGTCTTATTCTAGTGTCGTGCAAATAGTTTTTAATAATCTTTTGCATATGTCTATGGTTCTGAAGTCGAACGTAATGTGGGTCTAGAATAATCAGCCGCACAGCTGGCAACTTAAATCGTCAATACTTACATGTAGATATACAGGGTGAGGCACGTACCTCGAACCACTTCTATTCCTCCGTAAATAATAATTTTATTGAAAAATGTTTCAAACGAAAGTTAAGTGGTTTCGAGGGGGACGTATTTCAACGTAATTAGTCTTTTCGTAAATTTATGCATAGAGGAGATACGCGGGTCTAGTTTAATTTTTTAAATGGAAATGCATATTTTTTATTACTGCGGTCAATCGAGCTTATCATTCTGTATAGAAAACTTATTAACCAATTAACATAAAAAAACCACTAGTTTAGGAGATATTTGGACTTGAATAGTTCGAAACGACACAACTGGAAGCCATTACAGTAACTTCCAGAGTAACAACTTGGGTGACAATTGCCACGCTAATATCTGCATAGTATAAGCGATGAATTATTCAATTTATCGAGTGTATTTTTCGAAAGTACCCTTTTTTAGAGGGAACTGTATTTTTTTATAACGAAAGAGATGATAATTAAAGAAAGTTCAGGAATGTGCACTGTGAAGGTCGTTAAACAACTTTTAAGAATACAGTAAGTTTGTAGTAAATATTGAAAATGTTTCCCTGCGTTTTGATACATTTGTGAATTCTTTTTGCCAAAACTGCTTCGAATGTTCACAAAAATGCATTGTAAAAACTTCAAAGATTCTTTGGTTCAGTTCGGTAAACTAAGCCCTTGAAAAATTCGAACAAAATTCGATGCAGTTTTGCAAACATTCGAAGTAGTTTCGAAAAGAGAATTCGCAAATGTATCGAAGTAGAAGAAAAACATTTTGAACATTTTTTATAAATTTATCGTACACAATTAATGAATCTCGACCAATTATTTAGAATGAAAAGCATTTATCGAACAGCAGTGTGTTGTTTGTTATTCCGCAACAAACAGAACGTGGACCATCACGTTGCATATATATTAATCCATAGAATTTCTTTAAACTTTGTTTAATGGCCTTTGCAGTACACATCCCTGAATTTATTTCACTTAACATCACTTTCAAAAGGAACAAAGTTCAGTTCCGTCTAAAAAAAAGTGTTGATAAGATTGCACTTTTGAAATATTAAATCGAGTAACTCGTCGTTCGAACTATGCAGATATTAGTATAACAGTACTCACCCAAGTTGTTACTTTGGGAGTTACTGCGATGGGTTAAGGATTTTAATATGTAATATGTTAATATTTCTAATCAACACTTTATTTTTAGAGGGAACTGAATTTTATTTATAATGAAACTGATGATAAGTAAAACAAATTCAGAGATGTGTACTGCGAAGGCCATTAATCAAATTTTAAAGAAATTCTACGGATTAATGTATACACAATGTGATGCTCCATATTTGATTATTGTGGAATAGCAAACAGCATATTGCTGTTCGGTAAATGCTTTTTATTCTAAATAATTGTTTGCGATTCCTTAATTGTGTATGATAAATTTATAAAAATGTTCAAAATGTATTCCTTCCACTTCGTAACATTTGTGAATTCTCTTTTCGAAACTATTTTCAATGTTCGTAAAACTGCATCGAATTTTCTTAGAAATTTTAAAGGACTTAGTTTACGGAACTGCACCTACTACTGTGGAGGAAATGCGCCAAATAATCTTTGATATTTTTTTAATGCATTTTTGTGAACATACGAAGTCGTTTCGGCAAAAAGAATTTGCAAATGTGTCGAAGCACAGGAAAAACATTTTTTATATTTTTTATAAACTCACTATATTGTTAAAAGTCATTTAACAACTTTCGCAGTACACATGCCTGAACTTTCTTTAATTATCATCACTTTCGTTATAAAAAAATACAGTTCCTTCTAAAAAAGTGCACTTTTGAAAAATACAGTTGATAAATCGAATAATTCATCGCTTAAACTATGCAGATATTAGCGTGGCAATTGTCAACGGCTTCCAGTTGTGTTGTTTCGTACCATTCAAGTTCAAATATCTCCAAAACTAATGCTTTCTTCATGTCAATCGGTTCATAATTTTCTATAAAGATTAATGAGCTCAATTGACCGTAATAATAAAAAATATGCAATTCCATTTAAAAAACTAAACTTGACCTGTGCATAAATGCATAGCTTGACCATGCATAAATTTGCGAAAAATCTAATTGAGTCAAACTATGTACCCTCCGAAACCATTCAACTTTCGTTTGAAACATTTTTCAATAAAATTACTATAAAATTTTAATAAAATCACCGAGAAATCGAGGTGATTCCAATTACATGCCTCGCTCTGTATAAGTCCCTGAAATACTAATTTGCTAATGGAACTGCAATTGCTATGCCAATGTTGCAAATCCTCTTATGTTTTTTATATATGACACGTGCTTTGTTACAAAAATATTTCATAGCATTCTTTTCTCAATGGATTTAAAACAACAAAACACGCAGCTTAACGTCAATTTTGCTATATTTCTACAAAAATAACAAGGATTTGTATAATAAATATACAACCGTCCGGAAGTTATTTTGAAATACGTAAAGATTGTTTATCTAAAATGTTATAAACTATTGATCTACCAAGTACTACCTAACAACAAAGCATACATTGACAGTTTACAGGGCATGTAGATAATAAGATCGGAGGTAGGTTTTTCAGCTTTTTTTCTGTTGCATAGAGTAGCTGCAATGTTTTTCCTCATCTGCACGATGTCTTACGTAATCGTTTGATATACTCTTTAATGTCCATTTCAAAATTTACGTATAAATACGCATACGTTCTCTACTTTCAGATACAATGGTGTGCACTGGTTGTTGTGCGACGCTCGATCATATTGTGACGTACCTATTTAAACAACTTTATCAGAAAGGTAAGCTGTGAAATATTTCTCGTCGATATATCATCTTGTATTCGCAAAATATTCTTACTTTCTTTCAGCTGCTGGTTACGCCGGAAGGAAAAATACGGTTGTTCCTGGGGGCGGAGACCTGTTTTTAGAAGTCTTGAAACAACATCCCGAAATTCTTCAACAGATATTAAGTACCGTTCTAAATGTGATAATGTTTGAGGATTGTAGAAATCAATGGAGTATGTCACGTCCGTTGTTAGGTCTGATACTTTTAAACGAAGAAGTAAGTAAAAATTCATACACAGAGTGGTGCAATAACTATTAGTACCTTGGATATCTTCGAAACTACAAGTTTCCCAGAAATATTTGCTGAAATAAAATTGCACAGTACGAAGGAGACCATTCGGAAGCGATAATAGTTTTTTTGCAGATGGTGGTAGCTTGGAAGTTCAACGGTCACCTCCGTTTTTTTAAATGTGTCTGTATGTTTTGTCCTCCGTGTCGTGATAAAGGATCTTAAAATGAGTTCAACGACCTACTACACATAGAAAGTAGAGAAAGGCGATAATACTTACGACTTTGGCAGTAAATGAAAGATGCGTTTATAATAGGTGTTCGAAACGATCACCATCACTGTCAATGCGCCATTGGATTCTTCTTACGATTGATTAACTTGCAAGTCTTACAGCGTCAGAACTTATTGACGCTGCAATAATTCGCTGTGCCATGTTGTAAGGTGTAGTTGGTACTTCTTTGTACACTTTCTCTTTCAGTGTTCCCCGCAGAAAGAAATCTGGAGGTGTTAAGTCTGGAGAACGAGCTAGCCACGATATTGGATCACAACGTTCAATCCAACGATTTCGAAATTTTTCATATAGTTCACTTCGCGCGATCAATAAATAATGTGCTGGACATCCATCATGTCGTTTTGACGTGTAAATAAAGGTAGCTCTTCTAGCGAAAGACCTAATGTATGCTTAATAAAATTAGCATAAATTGCCATTCAAATTTCCATTGATAAAATAAGGACTAATAATTTTATCACCTACGAAAATGTACAAAGAAGTACCAACTACACGTTACGACATGCAACAGCGAATTATTGCAACCTCTGCGTCAATAAGTTCTGACGCTGTAAGACTTGCAAGTCAATCAATTGTAAAAAGAATCCAATAATGGTCATCGTTTCGAACACCCACTATAAATGTTCGTTTCATTTTCTACCAAAACCGTAAGTATTATCGCCTTTCTCTAGTCTCCAAGACCTTCGATGACCTTATGTAATAGGTCGTTGAACTCGTTTTAACATCTTCTATCATAATACGAAAGCAAAAACGTACTGATCCATTTAAAAAAATGGAGATGACCTTCAATTGTGACGTGCAATTTTATTTCAGCAAATATTTCTGTAAAACTTATAGTTTCAAAGATATCTGAGGCACTAACAGCTATTGCCCCACCTTGTACACTTATCCTCTAAAATAAACGATTTGTATAAACGAAATTTTCAAACTGATTTCATTTTTATTTCAGTACTTTAATCAATTACGTGAGAATATTATTAGGAGTCAACCAATTGACAAACAAGCAGCAATGGCACGGTGGTTCGAGAGCTTAATGGAAGGCATCGAGAGAAATTTACTTACAAAAAATAGAGACAGGTTCATTAACAACTTGATCGTATTTAACTTCAACCACAGAACTGTTACTGTATAATTCAAACCGTGATCCGTTTATTTTAGGTTTACCCAGAATTTATCAATGTTCAGAAGAGACATAAACGACGCATTAAAAGGACCTAATATGTCAGCGAATTCTGTCAGTGATATGATGACTTCGTAGTGATGCTGCTCTCTTTGAATTAGATTCTTCTAGGTTCTTGCCTGCCAAATGCTCGAATGTGTGTGCGAGTGAAACTATAAATTATGGTGGAATTAAGATTATGATTTTAGACGAGTATAAAGATAATAAATTAAGTGATATGATTTTACAAAAGCACTACTGCTTGGCTTCCTATTCTCAATAGTGGTCGTATCCCATTTTATCGTTTTAATTCATAATTTCCAATGAGATCCGGCTATTACTGAAATCATATAAAAGTTCATAGAGAGACCTAACGCGACATTTTACATATATATGTATAAAATAGGGATTAGCGATTTGGTTTTGTGTGTAGCGTATTAATTTTATTTCTATTAAATTCCTTTTATTACCTTTATACTCTACTACTTTACGAAGCTAATTCAAAATTGGTATTGTTCTGTCGTAACGTGTAATGCAGAGAATATTGGCAATATACGTAAATTTCATAGGTATATATATACACTCACCGCAATTTTAGATTGGCTCGATACATGTGGATAGGTGTGCATGTTCATGTCTACATATGTTTATCGAGCACGATCAAAAACTGCGAGCGACAAAAGCTTTACGCAGATAAAAGCAGCCTCATCAATTCGTTACGTATGTATCAACAATTATTTCGATCAAAGTCAAAAATGCAAAGCACTAAGTTTTTGCACGCGTCATACCATATGTGTATATACGTTATATCACATAATTCATATATATGTATATGGAATGATGTGCAAGGTGTATCGTGATTTACAACGCAGCCCTTATTAAATAATGTTTATTTTCATATGTCAGTGCCAAGAAGCGAAAAACTTTTAACATGTAAGACCTTGTCAGTTATTTTCGAAGATTATTCTTAATAAAATTGGATTTGTTTAAATAACATTTCTTATTATAAAGTATCATTTAGAATAGGAAGCCAATAGTGACTATTTATAAACATGATACATACTGTTCCATATCATTTTTACGCACGTTATACTTCCGGTCGTTGGAGAACCATCGACCAAGACTTTTATTTCGATTCGAATGTCATTACTCATTGATCGTGAATAATGACTGGGGAAGTTTGTGATACTATTGATTCGTGTACCGGTACACATGTGACTGAACACAATTCTCACGAATCACTTAGTAAGATGAATTCAGTCTCGGACACAACAATACCGACACTACACAGTTAGTCACTTATGAACAATGCGAATGCTTTACATCCGAATTCAAATCATATTTCTCTTTTTGATTATTATTTTTTTATACATATATTTATGTACATGGCGGAGCATTTAAATTGAGACGACTAAATACACAAAGAACGGAGCAAGATAAAGGGAAATGTTTCAGACAAAAGTTGTACAGTTTCGAGGGGCACGTATTGTGATATTATTGGTTCGACCTTGAGGTGGAGTGTCAAGGCGAAATGAAAGTCAATTTCATTTTTTTCAATGAGACCACAATATTTTAAGCACCTATGTTTGTAGCTCTTTTCGTAACGAATTCAACGACAACGTATAGTGTAGGTCATTAGAGATCAAATGACGGAGAAGAGTTTGAATTATTAAACGAAGGTAATTTTTAATTTATTTGCATTTCATTAAATGCACCAAGCGACGATCATGAACTTTGATACACTTTTGAATACGTCAAATGAAATATTGACGAACATTTAACAAGGTATTATCTCAAGGAACTATCGTCAAAACGAAAAAGTATATGAAAATCTACCAACTACGAAAATATGAAAGAACGCATTAGAAATGTTTGTCAAAATATAGAAATGAACACTCTGTTAAATGTTCATCGATATTTCATTTGACGTATTCAAAAGTGTGTCGGAAGTTCATGGTCATTGCTTCGAGCATTTAATGATTTGAATTCTTTACCGTCGTTTGACGTTCAATGACCTTCACCGTGGGGTCGTTGAATTCGTTATGAAAAAGGCTATACATGTACATGTTTAAAAAAGTACGATTCCATTGAAAAATATGAAGTTGACCTTCATTTCACCTTGACACTCCGCTTGAAGGTCAAACCAATAGTATCACAATACGCGCCCCTCGAAACCGTACAACTTTTGTCAAAAACATTTCTTTTTATCTTGCTCCATTTATTATTTATATATTTAATCGTCTCAATTTAAATGCCCCGCCCTGTATGTACGTATATATGTATATGCCCTTACTTGAAAATGCATAGGTATTATGGATGTATGACTGTACTATTATTGATACCATTCTATCGAAACAAAATAGATTAAATATATGTTACAAAAAGTGTAAGAAATCTAGCTTTCCATATACATACACAGTGCCAGTTCAAATCAAGGATCGGTTCAGTTTGAATAACAATGGCTAATAGTACGGAGCTCCCAAACACTTTTAATACTATTCATAAGTATACAGGAAGAAGCGTTAAGTAAATACATATACGTCCATCCACGGTATACTTTCTTGTTCATAGGGACTTAATTTTACGAAAGAGTAAATAAATATCACCCTCGACGTTACGATTATATTGATTTCAGTAATGTTCCAGTTGTTAGTCCGAAGTTTCGAGACAATACCAGAATACGCAAGCAGCAGTTGTCTTACTTTTTATTAGTTATTAATTTATAATAGTTTTTGTACCACTTGAGAAAAAGTAATGCATAAGTTTATATGAAAATAAATTATACGCAATATCGCAAATTATGTATTATTTGACGAGTATTCTCTATATTCGTAATCCGTGCGGAAGGTGTTAAATTAAATTGGTATTAAAGGAACTCCATCGACTGACAGTGAAGGACTGATAGAAAATGTAAAGTTACTATGGTTACTAACGATCACTTTGTACAACATTACTATAGTAATCTAATGTATTTTTTCTATTCGATGTACCAGCGGAGAGAGAAAATTGTAGCTGTATCAGATTACTGAGTTTGTCCGAAGTAAAAAGCTTTTACTTTGCATAAAGTTCATACAATCTACGCATATTTATAACGTCTGATAGCAATTACGGCATATTTAATATCGTCAATGCACTTTTATTACGTCATAATTATACAAAGGAGTTTGTTACTTTCAAGAAATTATATAGTATTATTCTCTCCCTTTAGCGTTAACTTATGTTGCAGCCATTTCGACACTTGTTCAATACTCTTCTGATGTACAATATAGACTCTGAGATAGAAATCGATAGTCCATTTATTCCATATTATTTTATTATCCAGTAGCAAGAACGTACTCGAAGTAAGAATTAATTTAAAGACATAATCTTTAAGGACACTTGCAAATTTTCTTGTTTCTAAATGCCTTGTAGAAATCTATGCATTCGTTTCGAGGAATTTCCCTGTCGCTGATATCACTCAAGCACTTTTCGAATTCGCTATTTACAAAATGGTGCTGCCGAGTAAACTTTTTTACAGTGACTTTTTTTGGAATAGGTACAGCAGGATTAAATGCAACACCATTGGGATCAAATTCACTGTAAAGCTCCTCCGGTGTTCTGAAAAATGGAGATGTACTTTATTCGAGTGAATTTGCATTAGTTATATAGGGTGAGGCACGTAAGTGAAACCACTTTGATTTCTCCGTACATAATAATTTAATTGAAAAATGTTTCAAACGAAAGTTGAATGGTTTCGAGGGGAACATAATTTGACATAATTAGTTTTTTCGTATAATTACGCATCGAGGAGATATGCAGACCACGTTTAGTTTTTTAAATGGAATTGTATATTTTTTATTACTGTAGTCAATCGCGCTTATTAATCTTTATGGAAAACTATTAACCGATTGACATAAAAACCATTAGTTTAGGAGATATTTGAACTTGAATGGTTCGAAACGACACAATTGGAAGCCGTTACAGTAACTTCCAAAGTAGCAACTTGGGTGATAATTGCCACGCTAATACCCGCATAGTTCGAGCGATGAATTAATCGATTTAATATTTTTCCAAAGTGCAGTCTAATCAACAATTTTTTTCCCCTCGAAACCATTCAACTTTCGTTTGAAACATTTTTCAATTAAATTATTATGTATGGAGAAATCAAAGTGGTTTCAGTTACGTGCCTTATCCTGTATATGTTACCAACAAAGTGCATAATTCGGTATTGTATAGAATGCCTAAGCAATCTATACAATGTGTGATGTATGTAATTTGACAATCTATTGCGTCATGATGTTTTTAGGCAAAATATAGAATGTTTGCGATTTTGTATACTCTCGTAGGCATTTATGGTTTATCGAAGGTCAGGTTTAAGTTCTGTTAAGTAGTGTGATTCAGTCTGTGTAAGATGATTAATCTATCGAGTTAGAAATATTGTTCGCACTGGAAATATCATTATCGGACTCACATTCCAGTTATATTAGCATCGGATTATTGATTTTTTGTGACATAATTTAAATAAAATTAGGGAGACCATAAATTAATCAAAGTTTTTGCCACTTCAGAGGTCAATTGACTTTGGACGGCGCAAATTTTAATTACTTTTCGGTCTCCCTAATATATGTATAATATCGTATGCATCAAATGCAATTATTACCGCTTTCAATCTCATTTTAACTCTCTTCACACTTTACCTAAACAATTCTTATCGTTTCGCATTAGGTATCATACACAACGCCTAAGAAAAGTATACAAAACTACATACTTCTCCGACTATACTGAAAAACCTTGAATTGTCCACTTTGTCACTAACATATATATTACACTGTTCAACACAAATTTTTCATTGTTCGACATTTCTATATCATTAAAAAATTAACAAAAATGAAAGAAATTTGCATATAAAATGTGAATGCTCTGTTAGAAGCCCGTAGGATGGTCCATTACACTTCGCTGCGATACTAGAAGTCGAGACAAACGAATTAATGTCGGCACGATGGCAACGCATCATACAGATATCGTCAACTAATATTTTCTTAGTTTGCTAGCTATAAAAATCGTTCGGACACTTTTCCCACACTATTTCCTTCTCAAAAATATTTGAGAAATCCAACAAAGTCGTGCAAATTCTACGCGCGTCGACCTGTTTTCAAACTTTGATGCTGCCTTACGACCCTTCAAAATTGCAAGTAATTATACTCGTGCACTCTCTTATTCAAAAATTTCTCCTCTCCAGTCTAACGAGGAGACCGCACGAATTGACTTAGTACCAATTTTCATGCGATATGGTGCAATCGACAGGTCCTGGATAGTAAGAGAATGCCTTAACGGGCTTTGTCTCGGAGATGTCTTGTTTTGGAGATATGAAATATATGCAGAATGCGTCAGAGTAGGCATAGGCCATTATAATCTGTTCACCGAAGTATCTCAGATTCCATAAGTTTTAAATATAAGCTTCCAAATACAAGTTATATTGTTTCGAGGGAGCCATAAGATTGCCACTATTGGTTGTACCGTTGATTGTACCATCGGTTTGAACTCGAAGAGACAATTTATGAGATATTTCTGTGAATAGGCTACAATGGCCTACCCTGTATATATTTCATATCTCCGAAACAAAACCTGTTAAGGCATTCTTTTACTATCCAGGACCTATCGCATATCGCATTAAAATCGGTGCTAAGTCAGTTCGTGCAGTTCCCTTGTAAGACTAACAAGGGGAACACCAGAAACCTCCTCCTCAGAATTTGATCTGCAAGAAATATATTGTACTTTGGTACCTCAAGAAACCCCTGGTAAAATAGTTCAACGCACTAGTCAGGATTTTTCGAGAAAATTGAAATAAAAGAAGTTCGATGTTCATGAGCATTCGAACCCATAAGTTAACGCTTGGTATGAGTTGAAGTTAGTTCTACGAGATACACCAACTTTTCTCAATGTCAATCACACATTTCCCAGTGCACATGTCACAAACAAAATGCGCGCGCACAAAAATTACATTTATTCGTTGCGCTCACTGCCAACAAAACTTATGTTTCTCCTGCTTTTAGGATCAATATCAGCCAAGCATATGTTACTTGACGCATGATGATTAATTCTAATTGTATGCACAGTTTCTGAAATAAAAAAAGTTTCCTGTATTCTAATAGAAATATAATATTATTAACATGCGAATGTTGTGCAAACTTTGCATTTCTTGCATATTTTTTACCTTTCCGTGATACGATATAATAATGAAATATTCATACTCTTATCGTGAAACATATTCTACGTCAAAAATCCTTTGAAAACAAAAAAAATCAAAACTAGAATTCGAACCGCACGAGTACAGAATCGTAACGCAGCAGCTTACCAATTTGACCGTGCATCAGTTTCTAAAATGCATGTTACACAAACTATACAGGGTGTCCCATTTTAAGTGTCCATCCCAAATATCTCTCTTATTTTTGATTTTAGAGAAAAATAGAGGGGGGCATAAGATGGTAGCATATAATTTGACCTTGAAGAGTCATTTGAAGGTCACGTGAAGGTTACCTCAATTTTTTTTAGATAGCACCCCCTATTTTTTATTACATATTCCTTGAGAGTTTCTCAAACCACTATGATCAAATGTTTCTTGGTGAAGTACTTTTCGAGTTATAAAGCTTGACTGGCTGGATCATGCTCGGATCTTGCCTTGACTGGTTGGATCATGTAAGATAAGACTATCGGAAAGTAAATGTTTTACAAAATATTTTGTATTTTTATCAAAATTTTGTAAATTTGGAGCTTTATAACTTGAAAAGTACTTCACCAAAACACATTTGATTATAGTGCTTTGAGAAGCTCTCGAGGTCAGCTACAGGAATATGTAATAAAAAATAGGGGGTGCTGTCTAAAAAAATTGAGGTAACCTTCACGTGACCTTCAAATGACTCAAGGTCAAATTATATGGTACCATCTTATGGCCTCCTCGAAACCATACATAACGTGTTTGAACCATTTTTCTCTAAAATCAAAAATAAGAGAGATATTTGCGGTGGACACTTAAAATGGGACACCCTGTATAAGTGGGTCTCAACATTATTCTATAACTTTTATTTTAATTTTCTCGGAGAATCCTAACTAGTGCGTTGAACTGTTTTACCAGGGGTTTCTTGAGGTACCAAACTACAACATACTTCTTGCGGGTCAAATTCTGAGGAGGGAGTTTCTGGTGTTCCCCTTGTAAGCTGAACTCTTTAAGCGCTTTTAGTTTTCACGGAATACCTCACTTTTGTCAGAAATTGGCAGTCTTAACAAAACTTCTTCGAGTACCAAGGGTAATGGAGTAATTCTGCTTTTGGATTCGCGTTTAGAACGAGAAACACTATAGGAATCACTTGGTGGACATTGCAAAACAGAAAATAAATTGTTTTTTGTTGAACAGTGTTGTCATCGTGCACTGCTATATATCAAATTTTTACTTACAATTTACCTATTTCCATAGGTAAACTGCCATCGCCAGTTGTAGGTACGCCGCACGCTATATTTTTACTCATCCTCTGAACTGTACCATGATAATGTCGCTATAAAAGAAAATGTTATGTATGAATTACGCAACAAACACAGTAAGATAGATTAATTCTATCGGTAAGAATCATAACGTTTGTTCATACAAACCTGTAACGCTATTAATTCCCATAACGCGCTACAATGTGCATTACAATACTCCGGCTCTTCCACTTCGAACTGATAAAAGCCATTCCCTACACTGGTGTCGGTGTCCAATAAAATATTAGCATTTTTTCCTAATTGCATCGTTTGCCTAATTACACCGAGAATTCCAAGCGCGCCATTGTGATGCAATTGTAACGTCAAATTTGATATTCTTTTTACGAAGGCGACCAAGCGCGCTTGAGTAATCCTTTTTCTTCTGACTATAAGGACCTTTATCAACGTCCTGATAATAATATCGGTCTCTGCTTGAGTCTTTCCGAGATGAACATTCAACAAGGTTTTGTAGAAGTGAACATAAAACCTGTGAAATTTTAATTCTATGTAAGAGTTAATTTGGTAAAATGTAAATCGTTTGCGTAAATTGGACAAACCTATGAGAATCGATATTCAATGCAGCTCCTTGACCGGACAATATCGTGAATACGCATTGAATGCAATGCAACTGTTCGCGCAGTCCAAGATTACCCGTTTCCATTAAAGTGTTTATAGCAGTGACCAGGTCTTGGTAAAAGTCCAAATTGATGCAATGCGCGAACCTGTAATTTGCATTTCGTGCGGTTTACATTTTCAAAGATTCGAGTTAGTAATTAAGAAAAGTATTCTTACTTAGCCAGTCCTTCCAAACAAACCGACAATATTTTGCTACTCGGCGCTTGCTTTAATATCCTAAAATAAATTGTGAATACTATGCTCATTATCTCCGTAAGAGTTTTCTGTTTCGACTGCTTGTTCTCCTCCGCTTTAGTTTCAAGCAACTCCTTCTCCACTTGCGCGAGTTGCTTAGTTCTTTTTCTCTCCCTTTTACTCAGTGCAAGAATTCTCTGTTTGTGAGACTCGAGCTTCTTCTGCTTGGTCTCCTCCTCTTTCTCCTGATCCAAATTGATTTCTTTTATACGAAGCGATAAAAGCACCGATATCATCTCCGTGTGTACGCTGTGGTTTTTCGACTTGACAAATTGATTCAACTTACGCACGATCTAAAATACAAAATGCACGTTGCAAACGCAGTAAATCGTATTGCAGTCCAAAGATACGAGCTTACGGTGAGAGACAATTCTCCGCGCTTGTCTTCCTTGAAGATCTGCGAAATATATCTCGCTACTATCTCTCTGACTTGTGGAAGCTTCGCGTTCAGTAACGGTACTACGTAGTTCGCTACATTGGTAGAAAAATTGAAATAAGGATGAATGACTAAAAGTTCGCACATGCACGTCACGCCCAGTACTCCCAAATCAATTTCTTGTTTCTTCACGATACGAGTGTCTCCTCTTTTCCTCCTGAAAACATTGCACAAGCCTTCGAGCTTTTGCAAGTAGACTTTGTAACTTCTCAGTAGGACCGCTTCGTAGTTCTGCAGTTGTAGCGTCTCCTTCTTAACTAAACAGCGGAGAATAGTCCTCGATAAATAAGATGTTGTAACTTGGACAATGTAAGAGAAAACAGATATGTATGCGGTGCGACTTACACCTCACGTTCTCTTGCTTTAGTTGGAGAATGTGATAAGACGGTAAGAGATCTTTGAAGATCTCTAACAGCGATACGGTCGCCAGTTTTTTAACTGTTATGAAAACTTCCGCATCCTTTTCGTCCATGAGATCAAGTAACGTTTTGAAGTTGTCCAATTTGCCCTCCGGGTTTTCCAGGAGACCGCTCGCCAGAACGCCTATTTTAATGCGCTTGGACCTCAACGCTTCTTCGCGAGAAGCCAATAATTCTATCATGGATACTGTTTCGCCCTCCTTACTATCCAGAGTGTCCTGTAAACGAATATGGATATGCATTAGTTTTGGTACCTTGTCGAGTTAGAGGTTTCTTAAGTTCGCGTACGAGCGTTCAACCTTACACACAATTCTGTTTGCATTTCTACGTCACTGATCATTTCTTCTTCTTCTTCTTCTTCAAGGTTTTCTTCATGGTCCGTTGTTTCATTCACGTTATCATTTTCGAGCTCATTCTCTTGCAGTATTCTCTTTTGTATAAGGCCGTCTGGAGTTTTTATAGGAAGCAACATACGAACTCTCTTTCTCTTCAATTCTTCAGTGATTCTCGAAATATTTTCTTCGTACAAATCCTCCATGGTTTGTTTTCAAGCTCGTTTGTTGTTTCGTTTATTTCCGAAGAGGATTTCTCGTTTTACTTTCCTTTTTTACTGGACGTTGGTTCACAATAGTGCCATGTGTTTTGATTCACTCGTTGCTGCTCGTTGCCAGCAGTTGCCAGTGGCACCAAGTAGCACATGCACATCAGCGTTGCCAACTCTGAATTTTAAAATCCGCCATATGCTGGTCTAAAAAACCCCAGAAATAACCTAAAATCATAGACATAATATACCTAGACTGCGCGTTCTCCCAAATTTCAGGAGTGGGGGTAGAACTCGCGTAGAAAAGGATGCACTCTGTTTTGGTTTTGATGCTGTGCGTTCTCTCTCGCTCTCGCGCGAAGGTGAAACGTTTAGATTGGCAACTGTTTTCCCGTATACCCCTTCGCGCGAGAGCGAGAGAGAACGCACAGACATCAAAACAGAGTGCATCCTTTTCTACGTGAGCTCTACCCCCACTCCGTCAACGCGCAGTCTAGGTATATTATGTCTATGCCTAAAATTGATAAATCTGTGCATGTGTACTACATATATACGTACATGTGCGTGTGATATATTTTTAAGAAAAGGAAAGATTAAAATAAATACATAATCACTTTTACTGATGATTAATATTATTAATAGAATTATAAAAACAAAAACATTTATATATCATTATAGAATATTATTCCCACATAGCACAAGTACGTCCTGAGAACGTCCACGTTAACAAAAATTAATCGGTAACTTTTTATGAAGTGATTTAAATCATAATTTTCGTACTTTTGTGGATAACTCTGATTTGTTCCAATCGCATTTAATGTTTTTGGCCTAATTTAATAAAAATTAAATTAAAAAGTTAGCTTATTTTGGAGAAAAAATCCGCCGTTGGAGTTTTCAAAAAATCCAGAAAACACGCTACAGCTAAACCGATTTTTTTCCACTCTAAATGGGTGCATCCAGAAGCACGATCGCTCACTGAGCGGCTCACTGAACACCCTAGATTTGTTTCTGATACAAACGCTCTGTGAGCTGCTCACAGTGAGCGGTGTGAGCGACTGAAAACTACGCTCACAAAAACGGCGACCGCTCACTGTGAGCAGCTCACAGAACGTTTGTATCAGAAACAAATCTAGGGTGTTCAGTGAGCCGCTCAGTGAGCGATCGTGCTTCTGGATGCACCCAATGATATTCAAAAACGTTAGAAATGGCGGGAAATAACCTAAGTTGGCAACACTAATGCGCTCAGGGTTACAGGTGTGGGGATTTTTAGAGTCACTGGGGAAATTGATGGGGATTTTGTAAAAATCGGGAAATTTCGGTGAAAAAGATCCTCTCAGCTCTTTTTTCATCATGGAATTCGCATCTGCGCACAACGAAGATATATGTATAAAACTAATTTTTCTAGGTGCTTTCCTTTTACCGCTTTGATCAGGGTATCGATTCTGTAATTCAAGTGAGATCACTCACTTGTCACACTTTCATCTCACGTGAATGTTTTTGCTTGATTCTGTAACATCAAAGTGAAAATACGAAATTACTAGATTTACCAGTGCGGGGTAAAACGTTTTATCAGAACCTGTACCTTGATCATAACCATAAATTGCCATAAATGTTTGAAATAAAAGTATCAAATCGCAGAAAAGAAGGAAGGAAACATGAGGAGAAGTGACAGAAAAACAGAAACAAATACTTATAAATATTATGCGGTCTCATCCTGATTTTGGAAGAGGCAGGTTACGATATAACCGTGAAAATAAAAGAAAAATCAATATATCAGCAAAACAATACATTAAAACACCAAAATATCTAATCAAAATAATAATCGTCAGCAAATAATAAAGCAGCCATGTATATTGCCATTTCTTTTTACAACTTTTTCTTAGACGCTGGGAGTTTGTGTGAAACAATGACAGCTTTTATAACCTTACAATTATAAATTTTATGAAAGCGCTGTAATGGTTTCTCTTTCGCTCCCTCTGGCTTCCTCATTCTTTCCCTCTCACATTTCATCATTCGACAAGGAATTTCTTGTCGAACGAACTCCCGTGAGATGGCTCGCTTTTTCACTGTGATGAAAGTTACGGAATCAGGCAATGTGAGATGGCTCGCATTTTCACTACGATAAAAGTTACAGAATCGATACCCAGGTCACTTGTAAAAGGAAAGCACCTTCTGTGTACTCAAAAGTTGTGATGTTATTTTAGGAAATTTTCCCCTAGATTCTGTCTTTATTTCTGCACTTCTTCAATCCGGTAAATCGTCCAAAGTGACAGTTCCGTTTATTGTATACGTTATATGTATACGTACTTTGGATGATTTTCTCGACTGAGGAGCAGGGTTGGATACGCATAATACTCTAGGTTTTCTGCTGCATAAAACTATTTTCACGCAGAAAACTATATAACCTTTTAGCGAAAAGTTCATGAATTTGCTGTAAGTATTAACATTCTTCGATGCACATACATATATAACATTTGTATTATAATGCGACACCTTCTTGACGAAAACTAAACAAGCTAAAGTAGTAACAAGAAACCATCACCTGTTTTATATAGAATTGCCTTGTAATACCTCTTAATTACCCAACTCTAATTGCTCACATGCTTTACTTAATTTAACCTCAGTTAAGCTAGCAAGCTCCTCAGATCTAGACTTACCATATGATAAAAACTTATTTAGCGAATTAATATCTCTTTTTTCTAACATAGATCGTATATACTCCGCTTGTCTAGAATCCATAAATTCTTTAATTTGATCAGAATTAGCCTTGTCTGATACTGCCTATACTATCTCCATATGATCTTGATGTACCCAAGGTATCAATAATCCTGTAACAAGAAAGCAAGATCTATTGCAAACTTCTTTCTTCAGTACACAAGCACGATGGCTATCAAACCCCTCCTTCCCCCACATACACATAAAAAGCTTTATACCTTCATTTGCATAACATGCTGAACCGCTCTCTATTTTTATATGCTTTAGCCAGGCATGGTATTTATCTTCTGAAACATCACTTGGCTTTAAGTAATCGAACAATTCTCGAAATTTATCAAAGCGAAGTGCGGCCTGTAGGGTATTTAAACTACCATAATAACCATTTTCAGCTAAGTCTTTTTTGAGAAGTTCTGGATATTTATTAGGATTTATCTGACTAAAACAAAACTCAAACATTTCAGGACAACTATTACACGACTACCTGCTGCATATATTGCTGTTTTCATGAAGATATCGTCCTTTTTTTGTGCACCCATCTCACCTTCAGGCAATGATTTTATTTTATTCCAGAAGAACTCCACTGCCTGTTCCTGCTTAAAACTCACAGTGCATTTAAGCCCGTACTCATATGGATGACAGCCACCTAAATTTAATTTAGAGATATAACCGCTGATAAAATGTGACCAAAACTGCGCTAAAAGACCCGACTCGCAACACCTAAGTGCCCATATTCCAATAGACTACTCTTACCTTGAGCTGATAGACTTTTTTATCTTTCCTCAAATAAAGCAATAATGTCTTCTTCTAGACAGTACTGACAGGCAATGTCATACTTATCAAAGAGATTACCTGAATCTAGCGCAATCAACTTTTTGCCTACCACTTGCCTATCAAGCTTAACTCCGTGTAAATTGTCTACTTTTTTCCAACAATCCTTACTAGACAGCACTTGTGCAAGAAAATTACGTCCTTTCTTGCCACTTTTTTTGGTGTAAACGCCAATTTGCATAGCATCAGCGTTCAATTTGAAAAAGTTTAGATGCCCTATAGGGGTCATCGTCTTTAATACAAGAAAATTGGACCTTTGGAATATATGAACGTAACATAAGCAACTCCTTTAGAAGATATAGTAAAAACTGTTTACTCGATTAACAATCTTTTAAGTATAGTATTCCTTATTTAAAACTTGTCAACTATTATAATCGAAAATTTTCTAACCTAAAGTTGTTTTCGGCAAAAGCCTTTTGACAGGCTGAATACGTAACCTTTTGTTTATTTTTTGATTTTGTTTTTGTCATAAGCTTGCCTTAATATTTTTCCATAAACAAACTAGTATTGATTTAGCAAAATATATTATTAATATCTTAAATAATCCAACCATTTCCAGTGCTCAAAACCAAGGGCCGTGAGAACTGTTTTTCTTTGGATGGATTGGTCTACCGCGCAAGATCATTGATATCTTCTTATTTGCTTTTCCCTATTCCACTAATATTCTGTTGTTGAAGCGATATATCATCCAAGGGAGTAAAACGAACTCCTCTAACTTTTTCATATAGTATACTAAATACCTCACGCCGATTATCTTTGATAAGATTGTTTAAATATTCTGTTTTATTTCCTGCCTTATCAAAACAAAGATCATGTAACTTTTCAAAAATGTGACAAACATTAATCCCTACTCCATATAATATCTTATTTGATAAATTTTTCGGCGTAAAAAGTTTTTCCTCTGCGAAGAAGTGATTTAAATAATTTTCTTTAAAACATGATGTGTGAAAATTTCTTAAAATAGAAGAGGCATTATTTCCTGCCATGGATAATACATTTGATAGATAATCCGGCCTAAAACCTTCCTTATAAAAATCATCTAAAAGCTGTGTTGCGTTTCCCGTCTCATCAAAACAAACATCATGAAAATTTTTTAAAGCGGAACAAATATTAGCTTTTGCTCCGTGTAATATCCCAGATAAATTACTTGCTGTAAAACCCCCTTCTTTATTTAAAAAATGGTATAAATACTTTTTTGTCTCTCCTATAAAACAAAAATTATGAAATTTTTTTAAACTATCAACTGATCCACTCAGTATACTACATAAATCACATGGCCTAAAACCTTCCTTATAGAAATCATCTAAAAGCTTTGTTTTTTCCCTTTTCTCATTAAAACAAACACTATGCAACTTTTTTAAATTAGAAGAAGTATAAACCCCTGATCCACATAACATACAGGATAAGTTCCTTGGCTTAAAACCTTCCCTATAGAAATCATCTAAAAGTTCTGTTCTTTCTCCTTTTTCATTAAAACACAGAACATGCAATTTTTTAAAAGCATCCTTAGCATTAACTCCTGCTCTACTTAACATACCAGATAAGTTATGTAGCGTAAAACCTTCTTCCCCATCTTTGTTCTTAATAAAATGCTCTAAATATTGAGTTTTATTTCCTTCTGCATCAAGCCAAAGATCATATAATTCTTTAAAAGCTTTTGCAGCATTAGCTCCCGCTCCACCTAAAATACTCGATATATTAGATAGATTTATTCCTTCTTTTCCTAGAGTTTTTAAATATCGTGTCTTTTTTCCGTTCTGATCAAACCAAAGATCATATAATTCTTTAAAAGCTTTTGCAGCATTAGCTCGTGCTCTATGTAAAATACTGGACATATTAGCTAAACCCATTCCGTTTTCTTCTAGAGTTTTTAAATATTGAGTTTTATTTCCTTCTGCATCAAACCAAAGGTCATATAATTCTTTAAAAGCTTTTGTAGCATTAGCTCCTACTCCACTTAAGATACTAGACATACGAACTAGATCTACTCCACTTTCTTCTAGTTTTATTAAGTATCGTGTTTTTTTTCCGTTCTGATCAAACCAAAGGTCATATAATTCTTTAAAAGCTTTTGTAGCATTAGCTCCTGCTTTACCTAAAATACTTGATACATTAGATAGATTTACTCCTTCTTTTTCTAGAGTTTTTAAATATTGAGTTTTATTTCCTTCTGTATCAAACCAAAGGTCATATAATTCTTTAAAAGCTTTTGCAGCATTAGCTCCTACTCCACTTAAGATACTAGACATACGAACTAGATCTACTCCACTTTCTTCTAGTTTTATTAAGTATCGTGTTTTTTTTCCATTCTGATCAAACCAAAGATCGTATAATTCTTTAAAAGCTCTAGGAGCATTAGCTCCTGCTCCATGCAAAATACTAGACATACGAACTAGATCTACTCCACTTTCTTCTAGTTTTATTAAGTATCGTGTTTTTTTTCCGTTCTGATCAAACCAAAGATCGTATAATTCTTTAAAAGCTTTTACAGCATTAGCTCCTGCCTTACTTAAAATACTGGAGATACTAGATAGATTTATTCGGTTTGCTTCTAGAATTTTTAAGTATTGAGTTTTATTTCCTTCTGCATCAAACCAAAGATCATATAATTCTTTAAAAGCTTTTGCAGCATTAGCTCGTGCTCTATGTAAAATACTGGACATATTAGTTGGGTTTACTCCATTTCTTTTCAGAATTTCTAGTCTTTTTTCTCTAATTAAAAAATCTAAGAACTGATCAAATTCAGGTGTTCCATCTCTACCAATCACACTTTTAGCAAATTTAGTTTCCTCATTGTGCAGCCTCTTCGATACTACGTCAACACAACGCCTCCGTTTTCCAGAGCTAGAACCAGCTTCAGGACTTTCCTTGGGTGAACTCCTTGAATCACTACTTTGTTCTGATGGGGTAGTTCTAGCATCTCGTAATCGTTTCGAACGCTCTTTGCCTAACATAAAAAACACTCCTTGTTCCATTATCACTGTAAGGTTATGCGAACGCCATTAGCAGAGAGACACTAGAGCATAGTGGACAGAGGAGAGAGAGAGAGAAATAGAAAGAAAGAGAGAGAGAGACGAGACAGGGGAACAACGGATTGACTGACGAGAGACGAGAGAGCAGGCAGTTGCAGGCAGTCGAGCTCAGAACCAGGGGGGCGAAGCTCAGGCCTAGTTTACATCGTGCATATAATACGCGTATCAGGTACTATATTTGTACCAAATTCGTACTAAAAACTTAGTACGTACGATGTAAACACTAAATGTCGCAGGAACGCTCAAATATGATTGGACGTATGACTGACCAATCGTTGTTGGGGAATAAGCAATGGTGATCGCTGGTCGGTGGCTGTCGATGACGCGCTGCTGTGCACGTGAGTCAACACAACCCACGGCAAGCTGCAGTTTATTGCTTTATTGCCTAGGTTCGAGAGAATGTTCGTTCGGAGGATTATCCCAACAGGAGTTTTACTTATCTGTTAAATTATCGGCAAAACCCAGAAGACGGTAAGAGTTTCTAAACTAAGAGATTCGAAATAGCTACATAAATGGTATTGCAGTCTGTCTGTACAAGGTATAATGAATATATCGTCTTGCGGAACACGCATGTAGGAACGTGTGTGGTACACGTAAAGCGGCGTTCAGATAACCAGTGAGGCGTGACGTTGCTCGTGGTGCGTTGCATTGCAGGGAGCTTGGCACCATTGAATCAAATGAGAGCGTTCACATTCGACTTAGCGCTGGTGCAGTGGTCGTTGCTAGTAACCAAAAGCTTGGAAAGTCTAAGCTTCTACGCTGCAATGCAACGCACGAAAGCAACACGCCAATCAGACGCGAGCAATCGCAGATGCAACGACCAATGAGGGGAGACTGTAATCAAAATACAAGTTCGAAAATCTCGTAAACAAGGACCGTTGCCAGTCACTGCCGGTCACAAGTCACAACGAATACAAAGACGTATCAAGACACATAAGGAAGCGATTAAAATAATATAATATAATAAAAGAAGCATAACATTGAAATCGACAACACTGCACGCTATGTGAACGCTCTAGCAACGCGTTACACCGCACGTTGCAATACGCCACGAGCAACGTCACGCCTCACTGGTTATCTGAACGCCGCTTAATGATCTATCAGTTGCTTTCCTTTCACAACTGAGGGTAAAATATTCAGATCAGTTCAGTTCAATTCGTCCAATCATATTCCGTCTACTTTAGGTAAACCAATCAGATTTTTGTCTACTTCCGAAGTGATACGATCAGTACGATCACATCAACAGCGTGAGCGTGCTGTGGCGTCCGAAATCGCAACACTGGTTGCCAGTGGCACATGCGCATCAGCGTTGCCACTCTGAATTTTAAAATCCGCCATATGCTGGTCTAAAAAATCCCAGAAATAACCTAAAATTGATAAATCTGTGCGTGTACACTACATATATACGTACATGTACGTGTGATATATTTTTAAGAAAAGGAAAGATTAAAATAAATACATAATCACTTTTACTGATGATTAATATTATTAATAGAATTATAAAAACAAAAACATTTATATATCATTATATGTAGAATATTATTATAACAAAAATTAATCGGTAACTTTTTATGAAGTGATTTAAATCATAATTTTCGTACTTTTGTGGATAACTCTAATTTGTTCCAATCGTATTTAATGTTTTTGGCCTAATTTAATAAAAATTAAATTAAAAAGTTAGCTTATTTTGGAGAAAAAATCCGCCGTTGGAGTTTTCAAAAAATCCAGAAAACACGCCACAGCTAAACCGATTTTTTTCCACTCTAAATGATATTCAAAAACGCTAGAAATGGCGGGAAATAACCTAAGTTGGCAACACTAATGCGCATCAGGGTTACAGGTGTGGGGATTTTTCTTCAATTTGCGGATTTTTAGAGTCACTGGGGAAATTGGTGGGGATTATGTAAAAATGGGGAAATTTCGGCGAAAAAGATCCTCTCAGCTCTTTCTTCATCATGGAATTCGCATCTGCGCACAACGAAGATATATAACACTAATTTTTCTGTGTTACTCAAAAGTTGTGATGTTATATTAGGAAATTTTCCCCTAGATTCTGTCTTTATTTCTTCACTGCGGAGGTGAGGAGTGAAGAAATAAAGACAAAATCTGGAGGAAAAGTCCTTAATATAATACCACTGGTTCTCGCTACTCGTAAAGAATGAATATAAACACCGTTGATTTAAAAAATCACCAAATATTGAGATTTTGCAAAGGATTCATCAGATCACCAAAATAGAACTAAAATCACCCAATCTGGAGAAATTTTTCCAAATCTGGCAACACTGACGGCACTGCAATTTTCAGCCAATAGGTGTTTTCCTTTCACAGTGATGCCAGAATCTGGTATTAACCCGTTCCGGGTGCTTTCCACTTATACGACTTGTGTCGAGGCTTATCTGGATCCGAATTAGCTCAAGTCGATAACTTCAATGTGATAAATGGAAAGCATTTTATGATGCGCAGAAGTGATGCGCGACAAACCCCCACATGTCATACGTTTTCGAAAAAATGGATGTATACAATGACATAACTTTATTATAAAACATCATATAAATGTACGCTATATTCCAATTGTAAGAATATCATGTAGAAATATTAAATTGAGTGGTATATATGTATATTAGGTAAAGCCAAAAGTAATGTCATTTATTTTCGGTACCTAATACGAAAACGATATTTCTTTTCGCTTTACCTAATATAGTCTGTTTTGTGCTGTTATAACAGCATCACAAAATATTAGGGTTTGTATGCTACATTATTTATTAGTACCTCTACTTGGAAAAATGTAATAAGTAAAAGAAGAGTGTACAAGAGTAAATAAAAATTAGGTTATATCATATAATTTAATATATATTTACATACTTTAGTATCAGTTTTTTCTAAATTAACATTTAATAGAAACATGACATTAAAAAGACATTAAAAATAATCACAAAAACATAAATATTTATGTACCTTTATTGCTATATTGTCAAATGCTATAGATTAATAAACGATATCGGTGTGAAGTTCATAGAGACTTTATATATTATTGTATTTTAGGACTATTTTTCCTTCGCCTGTATTGACAACTCCGCTCAACTCCTAGCAAAAGTGGAGTCAGTAAGGCCCAGTTCCACAAGTGACTTTAAACGGAGTTTAACTCGTTAAACCTACGTCATTGGAAAAATTGCATTCCACAACTGCCATAAACCACGGTTAACGTTGATTTCCCGCAGTTAAAGTTAAACCCCCAACTTCGGGGGTTAGTGAATATAACCGAAGTTTAACACTGCAGAATCAATGAATGTCAGAGACAAACTTTATTACCATTCCGTTGTTTGGGGTTATGTTGGTGCGCGATATAACGATATTTTTAATTAAAAGAAAATAATATATAGAAAAAGTGAAGTATGGCTTTAGATTACATATTATCTTCATCCGAAGATGAAGATTTTGAAAATGTTAATTATCGACGGCCGAAAATTATAAGAAGACGACCATCATATATTGAAGAATTTGACGACTTTGATTTTCATGTACGATTCCGTTTATCCAAAGCGTATATGCCCGTATTCATTGTCGTTCCTTATCTTAAGGATGAAGGAAGCCTCAAGGAAGCTCGTGACCACCCTTGAAATAAGGAAGCCAATAAGGCTCCCTTGTTCGGTCAAGGAAGGTTTATGAAATGTGGAATAAGGAATAAGGGATCCTTATTCCTCAGGGAACGACTATGAATACGGGCAATAGACAGCTTTGAGCTTGTTTCAAATTTCTCGGCTTTCATTTATTTATCAACAACCAATCACATTCCACAGAATCAAGTTTAAACTGAGTTTAGCTGAACGGTCGTTATATTTAACGGCATGGTCAAACATGTATCGCGGTCCACAAGATGTTTTCAACTGTAGTTTACGTAAACCTATAGTCCATATGAAGAAACTCTCAAAGATTATTCTTGATTTTAAAACATAATAATGTGATTGGTTGTTGATAAGTGAAAGCTGAGAAGTTTGAAACAAGTTCAAAATTGGGTACACCCAAGTGCAAAGTCGGCGGTGTCCCTCTGGGGGAATGTGAACCGGCCTTCCACCGTTCTGAGCGGGGCGCTAATATAATAGATTTTTGCCATTTTGTGATCAGAAACGATCATTCGATGTATTTTATTGCGAATAAAAGGATTTTTAGGCAGAAATACGAGATTCCATCGCGAAAATAGACAAACCGCGGTCTCCAGTGATTACTCTGCCTGCTATTGACTGTTGAGATAGGGGGCACCGACTTTGCTCTTGGGTGTATATGCTTGGGATAAAGGAAATTGTACATGAAAATGAAGGTCGTTAAATTCTTCAATATATGATGGTCGTCTTTTATAATTTTCGGCCGTCGATAATTAATATTTTCAAAATCTTCATCTTCAGATGAACATAATATGTAATCTACTTCACTTTTTTTATATATATTAGTTTCTTTTATTGAAAATATCGTTATATCGCGTTATACAGTGGAATGGTAATAAAGTTTGTCTTTGACATTCATTGATGCTGCAGGTTTAAACTTCGGTCATATTCACTAAACGCCCGAAGTTGGGGGTTTAACTTTAACTGCGGGAAATCAACGTTAACCGTGGTTTATGGCAGTTGTGGAATGCAATTTTTCCAATGACGTAGGTTTAAGGGGAATCAACCCCGTATAGTGACCTAAAAGGAACTAGCCCGGGAGCCAATAGAATTCGTAGAAACTATGAAAAAGTCCTGAGGATATGTCGTCTTCGTAGTACGTCAATTCCTCATGAGACTGGTATTTATTGAAAGCTTGAACTCTGCTGCACCCCGCTCTGGTCTCGTATAGAGGGACAAAGCCGCGATAAACGAATAATTGCAGTCGAAAGAAGCATCGGTCTCTGTAGCTGTCAACGACAGTCCAACATGGCCGCTCCAGCAATCGCATTTTCTCTTATTTCTCCGATTTAACGACACTACACTTCAATATCGGACCAGAGCGGGGTTGGCACTTCATCACAGATATTAGGAAAATTCGTTTCACTGTACTTTGTTCCCGTAATAAGCTGTGATTTCTAAACTACGAATCCAGCTGTCACATCGCCGAAAAATAGCGTATAATAGTTCCCGAGTTTGGAGCCTGGCGGCGTTCCCATCGATTCTTCGCTCAGGTGCTGCTTCAACCACAATCTTGCGGGGCCCTGTGCCCACCTGTGCCCTCGGACCACCTCGGACATGCCCGACAATGCCCGATCGCCGCGCTCATTCAGATTGATTCACATAACCTGACATAACCCCGCTAAATCAAAAACGAGTCTGTTTTTGAAATACGATGCCACTATGAATTATGGAAAATTAAAATAAGAGAATGAGCTGAAATGAGGAAAACCTGGTTTACTATCGTGATCCGTATAACTTTCCCTTTTTTATTCTTTATTAAAAATCCATTCTTATTTCAGACGAAGTCAGTAATTAAATGAAAGGGGTTTTGTGGAAAAGGGATGGATTGCAGGTTATGCACGCACGAAAAATTTACTTCTTATTTATTTCACGATCTGTTCTTACAAAAAGTATACTTTCAAACTTTTTCATAATATTATTATAATTACATTATAAGTGAAAATGGGTTTATTAGAAAAACATGAAACGTACTTAGGTTAGATACGCAGGAGAAAATTTCAATGTAATTTGTAAGGTTATACCGAGGGCTCAGACCAAGAAAAAATTTACTTATTACTTATTTTAAGTTTTGTTTTTATTAAAAATGTATTTTAAAACTAAATTCATAATTATATTATCTCAATAATATTATAAATGAAAAAGAATTTCTCCGTAAAGGATGAAACATGTAAGCAAGGCAGGCAGGTAAAAATTGAATTGAATTTGTAGAGTACGGCCCGGAGTGCTTACACCCAAAAAAAAATTCTTACTTATTTGTTTTTTTCTTTATTACAAATATATTTCAAAATGAGATTTACAGTTATATTATTATAATTATTATTCTAAATAAAAAGGGCGTTTGGAAAAGCAAATGAACTACTCGTCCAGACAATTTTATTATTAAAAATATTTTTTAAAACGATTTGGTTTCGGAATGAAATGGATCAGAGGAACTCTAGCCCAATTTGATACTTTTTTATGAATAATCGTGTCAATAAAAGCTCCGTGTCTAATAAGGAGAGGCCGTCGTGCGCCGACGCCCGCTTGAATCTCTCCAAATTTAAAATATATTCCAGCTATCCAAGCCTACAGATTAGTGGCAATCGATAAAGCGCATTTAGAGTTTCTGAAAAAATTACAGTCCAATTTTGCAATATGTCAGCCTATAATCATGTTGTGACAAAGTCGCGCGTATCGCCAAGAAAAAGAGTTCCGTTGACTCCCGGGAAAGAGAGGCACATATTGCTCAGAAAGAGTCGCACTGATCCGACGGGAGAGAGAGGCACGTATGGACGAGACAAAGACAATCGATTCTCCTTGCTTTTCGCCGTCGAGCGCTCGGAAGCTTCGACTACGAAAGAGAAAGAATCGAGTGTCTTTCTCTCGTCGATACGCATCTCTCTGTCCCGTCGAATCAGTGCGTCTCCTTCTCGGCGATATGTGCCTTTCTTTCCCGTCGAGAAAGGCGCGAGAAAGAGAGGAACGTATCGCTGAGAAAGAGACGCACCGATCCGACGGGACAGAGAAACACGTATGGACGAGAGAAAGACAATCGATTCTCTCTCGACTCGAGGCTTGCCAGCGCTCGACGGCGAAAGTCAGATAGGCAAGAAAGAATCGACTGTCTTTGTCTCCTCCATACGTGCTTCTTTGTTCCGTCGAATCAGTGCGTCTCCTTCTCGGCGATACGTGCCTTTCTTTTCCGTTGAGAGAAGCACGAGAAAGAGAGAAACGTATCGCCCAGAAGGAAAGGCACTGATCCGATGGGACAGAGAGACGCGTATCGACGAGACAAAGACATTCGATTCTTTCTCACCTTTCTCTTCCTTTCGTTGTCGAGCACTGACGAGCCACGAGCCTACCACTTCGTGACTTTAGATCGAACAATCACGATATCTCATTCCAATTCTCTCTAAAATTAAGCCCCATGACAGTTATTCTCTTTACCACAAGTCTGAACAATACTATGTTTCAAATTCAGCTAAATTGAAACACATTTTACCATTCCTTGTCAGATATATGTATTTTGTAAGTTATTGATAATGCTCGGAGAATAAGAACAGAATTTTTTTAAAAATGTAAAATTAATTAAAATATTCTACATTCAAAATTTGAGCAGTTTTGTTAGGAAATGAATTTCTCCGTCTGTTCTTAACCCCTTGGCCTACCTGCTATCTGCCCATTTCTTGGGCCATAGTAAACAAGAAGGTCGATCGCGCGCCGATTCATTCACGAGTCAGACTCGTGGTTTTCGCTTATGACACAAATTCCTTACCACGAGTCTCACTCGTGGTTATAGGCTAAAGGGTTAACTACGTCAGAGCAATGATTTTTCTTTTGATTTATCCGGCAAATGTGACAAATATGTAAAAAAAGATAAATATCTTCCAGAAGTGAATTCATCGATTGTTTATTTAACAATTAACTGTTTAAACATTTAGACGCATGGATCTCGATCATTGACATGGGCAACAAATATGTATATATATATGTACTTTAAAAAAAGTTAATTGTTAAATAAATAATTGATAAATCCACTTTCCGAAAGATATTACAAAAACTTTATGAACAAATTTCGTCCCACTGCCGAGACAGTAACATTTTACATGTTCACCTCGGCATCCTCTACACCGAAAAATATTTAAAAATTTTAGGGGCCCTTCGTGGTACCCGATTTTCGGCACGACCCTAACAATGGGAGCTTCACGAGACTCCCGTCTGGGAGCTCCTGCTCGGGCCGGTGAAGTGCGGTTAGTTGACCGATCGGCCGCACGGCGGCACTTCGATCGATTCGGAGATAGCCCGTTGGGGTTGATTCCCCTTAACGAGTTAAACTCCGTTTAAAGTCACTGGTGGAACTGGGTAGAACTGGGCTAGATGTTTAACCATGCCGTTAAATGTAGCAGCCGTTCAGCTAAACTCAGTTTAAACTTGATTTTGTGGAACTGGGCCTAAAAGTCGACTTGAGTTACCAACACACTGCGACACAAATTAAATGGAAAGCAGAATTGGCATTAGAAGTCGACTTCCGTCGACTTCTGTCACTAAATGGAAAGCACCCCCTTTGTTGTGCTTTCTACGCTTTGTCTCTCTCTCAGAAGATATGGGATTGTTTTTTTGTAAAAAATTTCAAAACAACATTGATATCACGACTGATTGTTATTTTTCTGTGTAAACGTGACATATTGAAAATTTTCTATTTTCAATTACTCTCTTTATTTAGTCACCGTTTCTATAAAGTGAAATCTATGTAATAAGCTTCATTCTGTTTGAAGCTGCTTAAATTAATTTCCGTCAAACTGAAATTGATTTAACGCTAAGGAAAAACTTTCAGGTGTTTGTTTTAATTCATATACTTCGATATTTGCACTCATTCGACCACGGTGTAATTAATGTCACGAAATGATATAAACAGCAGAGGAAAGTAATACATATTTGTACCTTAAGCTCTTATCGAGCTTGTGTGTAATTCGAGTTCAACAAATGTCGATGTGGCAATTCTGGATTTCGGAAAGAGCAGTATATTTATTGACACTATAATAATAATAAAAATGCCTGATCTACAGGAAAACTAGGAACAATACAAGAACAATTTACCAATAAATATCCCGAACAACTCAGCTTCGCTCATTTTGTCACACGTTCGAAAATATTTGTTGATATACTACGCACTACTAATAGCGAATTCGATCGTCTGCACTGGTGTACACTGAGTACAAACTTTCCCAGTGCAGCGTGTTCAATCAATTCCCTCTCTTCCAGTGGTTGTACTCATCGTATTCGGTTGTATTGCACTATTATAGTGCAGATCCTATGCCGTATTCGATGAGTATTGCACTAATTCTGTGTAGCCTTGATTTCGTGTTCGGTTGCACAAAACAAATTGCACGAGTGCATAATTTATTACACCGCCAATTTTGACAGTGCAGTCTGGTACACCAGTTTCAAGTGGCGGAAAATTTAAAACGTGTACAAAAAAATTTATAGTTTTAAATGAAATATTAGAGAGCAGTAGTAGTGATGAGGAGGGGAATTTTTTAAAATTATGTTACAGGAAGTAAAAGACCGAAGATTAGTAATTACTTAGATGTTATAAACGAATATTCAAATAATGAGGTAAGTAAATTTATATTACAAAAAATTGTTAACGTATATTGAAGAAGGCTTATTGAAAAATCTTTCTAACTTTGTTCAATATAATGTTGCCCCAATCTAGTGCAGCACTCGTACGGTTTAGGGCAACATCGGTTCAGTGTAGTGTAAATCTGACTTGGTGCAACACTCGTACGGTTTAGGGCGATATTGGTTCAGTGTAGTGTAAGCCAGACCTAGTGCAACACTCGTGCTGTTTAGTGCAACACGAGTTCAGTGTCAGTGCAAACCGACCGAATTCGCTATAAATTACGATCACTTGCAGTGTTACCACTTAAAATCACGATCATTTTCAAATCACGATCTCAACTAGTGACAACAGATTCAACAAATTCACTAAATTACTAACTTAATATCTATTCACACTCATATATGATTAGCATTTCAAGGCAAACCTCTCCCTCATAAACAATAACTACAATAAACCATCCTGCCCTTAACTATGAAAAGGAGACAAGCTAGAGTCGAGCAATTGGCAACTTTCACATATGTAACGCTTTTAAAATTATAAACGTGAAAAATATTCAAGTTAGCAGGATGTTAGAATGAAGATACCACTTTACAATGACACAATTACTGGATACTTTTAAATCTTGTAAAGACTACAGATGTAGTTCCCGAAAAATTCAAACAAGAAATGAGGGGAAAGATAAATAAATAGGTTAACACATTGCGGACGGATGACGAGATATCTCGCATTTCTAAATTTTCAGCCAATAGCGATTTTATAACCGCAATGACAAGTTAGGAGGTAACAGTTAGGAGATTTTGACAATTTGACGCAGAAAAGTACCTGGCCACTGAGTACGGTTAGCAATAAAATGTCTGGTCCGTAATGTGTTAAGTAGAACATAATTACGGACCGTAATGTGGGTGAAGTATTTTTAGCTACTCAGTCGCTTTCACAGTAACCTTGCACCGTTTAATGATTTCCGGCGTGTAGTTGTCGGTCACCTGTGTAGTAGTTGTAATATTGGTAAAATTCTCTTCGGCCAGTATTACAATCTCGTTGAGTTTAGTGTCTGACGCTTCCTTGACCCCCTGCACCTTTCTATGTATGACCTCGACATTGAAATTGATCCTCGATATGTCGTTTTGCAGGCACTTCTGGGTGTCTGCCGGGTTGGGACCTTCGCAGAGTAGTACGACTAGCTCTATGGCAGTTGCAAATTGCCTGGCATTCTGAAATTTCATATAAGGATGAGAAAAAGTCAAGAACATCGACATTCAGATGCCAGTGATTTCAATTGGGAGAGAAAATGAACGCGTAAAATGAAGTAGCTTCATATTTTTAAGATCGATTTACAGAATATGTCCGGCTTATCTCACAAAAGCGCGATATCCTGAGAACTATGAACAATACAGTCAAATGATTCAGATAAAAATCGGATGCATACTGCGCTTCTATCCGTTTAACCTTCCGAAAACATTGCACTTTCCTATGAAGACTATGCTAAGCTCTTTAAATCGGTACCTACATTTTTTACTCCACATTCCTATAGTTGACGTCCAGACATTTTCAAAACACTATTTACTGCTCTACTGCATTCAACTTCAATTATCCGTATGCTATAAGAACGTATAATCGCTACTATTGACATCAGAATACATATACACATGGACTTATTGTCAGCAAAAAAAAAAAATGTTATGAAACATTGGATTAAGACTATTTCTACCGAGATTTTGTATATACCGTTTCGATCAAGAGGTGTCTTTTTGGGTCCAGGATGAACTGCAGGAAAATGACACCTCTAAATTAATTAAACAACTAATATACCAATAGTGAGGTAAGTAATTAAGGAAGAATCATTCAACTTGGAAAATAATTTTAAAATACAATTTGAGAAGGTGTCTCTTGACACCTTCGGTAGAAATAGTGTTAAGTATTCCATTCATTTTGCCATAGACGTACTATACCATTAATCTAACTCCAAAAATAATTAACGCTAACAACATATGAACTTGAGTATACCCCTAATGTGTAAGTAGGTGTAAAATCCGGATCTGTAAATGAGATTCGAACTTTAAATAAATAATATTTGTAAGTGTTAGTCGGGTTATCCGAATATTCGAATATCATGGTATCTGAATCTTATCAATAGGTCTGAATCTTATAATTTATTTTAAAAACATTTCAACGCCAGCTATCGGAATATGCAATACTGAATATACATATAACGGTCTTCACGAGGTCAAACAAATATAGGCGTGGCGTGTGCCCGTCAATATCATACAGTTGTCGTTCGGAACATTTTACTGTGTTTTATAGTTTTCGAGAAATTTGAGCGGTGCGAGATAAATCGGACATACTGTATATTCGATGTGTCGAATTTTGAGCCGCGTGATTATTTGAATTGAAGAAAAGAGAAACAAAAACACAACAAAAAAGAAGAGGCTTTTTTATATTGCAATTGTCTTATTTCGACTAAACAATCTTACGATTTGCAAAATTCCTCCTTCGAACGTAGCTGGCAAGTGAAAAGAGAAACTTTACACTTTAAGTTATTCAACCGAAAAATTGGAAAATCGGAGATTATTTAAATAATATGGTTATTAAGTGAGGAAATTGAACGAACCTCGTCAATAAACACACATTAACGGAACATTCTAATATCGTTCTACTATCGTCAATTGTTCTACGATCTATTTCTGTTTAGTTCGTTTTCACAGACGTAGTGAGAATTCGTAGACTTTTCAATGAAATCGTATATTATTCCAAATACTTATCGGAAGTGAACGATACTCAGGAAAGAATTTCATTGCTACATATTTCGTATAATAAATAAAATTAGAGCTACTTTTTCTTTTAGATTTAGAATTAGAGGTTCGAATGTGCAAGTCGTAAGAGCATCTTTGTCTTCTTACTTTAAACTTACAACAAGCTCTGCTCCCAAGCTCACAATGGGACCATTTGCTTGGATGTAGGCATTGCTCACGATAGTGTTTACTAGCGATGCAATGAAACGTTGCAGACCCTCCACTTCAGTATCCATACATGCCAAATCCACCACGGTAGCCTGAGAGGGGCAATTAAATCGTTAAAATCTAATAAACCTAATCGATCTAATAAATTTTACTAGCAAATTTTAACCTATTGCCGCACACTTTTCGTAGCCACAACTTTTTATAGCCGTGGTTTGCCTACATATCGCAAAAAAAATGGACGGCAATAGCCGTCGTTTGCGGCAATGGGTTAAGCATCGAAATCCTTGTGTATGGAAAACAGGCTCCAAAGATAGCAAGCTATTATTTGCGATATTCTTCAAACATACACTTGTACGTTCGGAGAACTAGCCAGTCAAAGTATTCGATACCGTTATTTATACAGGAGATGTCCCAGACCAACAACCGCCGAATTCATGGAGACATAGAGCGGCTTGCGCTGAACATAAAAGTCCTGTGCCATTTTGTGAAAATTGCAATAGTTTTCGAGTAATTCATTGTGGATGATCAAAGAAAAGGACGTCCGCCTAAATAGCAGCGCAAGGAACGCTGGAGCCACTGCGAGCTATAGGACAGCCCAGTTTGCCAACAGACAAATGCGGAGTGCGGTGAGGGGAAGGATAAGGCGCCGTTGCAGGACCGGCCGGCTTTTTTTTGCGTTATTAGGTGCTTTCCTTTTACCGCTTTGATCAGATCAGATCAGATCAGATCACATTAGTTCAGAAACTAGCATGTCCCTTTAGCTAAACTGAAGTGATCAGATCACTTGCCACCTTACCGCTGCTGATCTACCGACGGGCTAAGATCAGTAGGTGATATTTTCGTATCACTTGCGGTTACTCGCTTCCTATTGGTTCATACTAGGAAATTATTTTGAATCCTATGAGATGGTTATTTTCGCGTTGCATTTGTGCAATCTCAGCGCAATTTAAACGCGGATTGTAACAAAGAAGTAACTTATCAATCATACAAACTAATGTGAGCGTACATACAAATTTTGAGGTTACTTATATTTTGGTACGAACTGGTGTGAACAATTACGAGGAGAAGAGAAATATGAATGCCAGATCTGATCAATCTGATACATGCTTGTTCCATTCACTTACTGAAGCGATGTGAATATTTCAGATCACAAAATATCAGATCATATCAGATCACTTGTAAAAGGAAAGCACCTATTGTTTGTTGATGAACTGGGCCGTCCGATGGCTCGAGTGGCTCCGGCGCTCTTCCCGCTGCTATTCTTAGACGCCCTGGACGCCCTTTCTTTTAATCTTTCACAATGAATTACTCGAAAACTATTGCGATTATCGCAAAACGGTACAGCACTGTTATGTTCAGCGCAACCCGCTCTATGTCTCCACGAATTCCGCGGTTCTTGGTCTGAGACACCCTGCATAAGCGTAGTTGGGTATTTAAGCCACAAGAGTGAATATTTATGTATAATGGGCCACACTTCGTTTAAACTGGGCATTCGAAAAAAAAAGAAAATTTGTCTAGACCAGAACCAATGCCCAATTTGGTTCCAATATGTACAACTTCTACAAGTCAAATCATATTCAAACAGAAGACTTGAGTATATTTCTCCGCATATTATACAATAAGGTATATTCTAAAACATTCTAAGTAAATTCGTAAACGTTCTGCGGTTGTTTGGATAAAAATCACTTGTGTTTTGAACTTATTACACATTCAAGAGCAAGGGCAAGTGCGGCAGTGCCAACTGAAGTGGAAGAGTAATCGAGGACACTTACGTTGAAGTAATTGCGAATTTTATCCAGATTCGTAGTTGCTTCTTTTAAGGTATTCTTTGCCTTTTCTGCCAGGGCATAATCTATACGACCCTTATAATCTTTGACATATTCTACGAGATCGTTTGCATAGTCTACGGTTGTCTTCAAGGATGTCTCCAGATTCTCCTTCGTTTCATTCACTGTGTCTAATTGCGGGACTTTGTCAAAATTCGGATACTCGAAATACTTGAAAATGTCAAATTACACACATATATTAGTCCTTTGCTTCGACGTTCAAAAAAAGAATTGTCGTTCAAGCCTTCTCCATTACATGCACAACATTGTATCTAATAAGCTTTAATAGTTTCATCAATTGTAGATTTTGAAAAAATATTGTAGGAATATAATATACAGGGTGTCCCAGAATTCCCTAATAAATTCCCGTGGGCGTCCGTCAAAAGAGCAGCGGGAGGAGCGGTGGAGCCACTAACAAGGGGAGGATCACAATGTGTTGTTTCCAATTTCGCTGAATTTGAAATATGTCATAGTTCAGCACCCCTAGATGCTCATGGTACCCGGTTTTATATGAAGATGGCCCGTAGTTTTCGAGAAAATTGCAGTTAAATATTGCGATTTTTCGGCCTAAATTGAGGACGTGGCAGCGCAGCGCCCGAGAACGAGAGACAGGAAAAAACAACAGAGAATGAAATGTCTTTGTCTCGTCGATACGCGCGTCTCGCTGCGCTGCCACATCCTCAATTTAGGCCGAAAAATCGCAATATTTGACTGCAATTTTCTCGAAAACTACGGGCCATCTTCATATAAAACCGGGTACCATGAGCATCTAGGGGTGCTGAACTATGACATATTTCAAATTCAGCGAAATTGGAAACAACACATTGTGAGCCTCCCCTTGTAAGAGCTGTAGGACGGCCCAGTTTACCTATAAACAAATGCGGGGCGCGGTAAGGGGAAGGATAACGTGAAAGAAGCCGGCCGTGCAGCGGTGTCTTATCCTTCCTCTTACCACGTCTCGCATTTCTTTGTTGGTAAACTGGGCCGTCCTACACCTTGCAGTGGCTCCAGCGCTCCTTCCGCTGCTACTATGGCGGACGCCTTTCCTTTGATCTTCAACAATTAATTTCTCGATAATTATTGCGAATTTCCAATAACGCCACAGGACTTTTCTGTTCGTTTTAAGCCGCCTAACGTCTCCCTCGGGCGTTTGTTCGGTAATTCTGGGAAACCCTGTATAGGTATCTTCAGTATGGTAAACTTATGAGCGCCCACCCTGTATGTGGCTTTATGTAACGGTTGCCAGAACGGTCATATGATTTTATTAGTGACTAGCTGATGCTTTTTTAGAATACATTGACAACGTGCCCTTTCAATCAATATTATTTATTATAAAACCAAACAAAAACCGGTAAAATATCCATGGACAATTACTAACAATACTAAGTAAAGCTTACTTGAGCAGTGGCAAGGGTGACCAGGCAGCAGAGGAGGGCAATTGTCTTCATGGTAATTTTTCTTTGAATGGAAGGATTGGTGTTAAGGAAAGTTCCAAGAACCGTTAAATTGAGCGGTGAGCGTTAAAAAGTAGCGAAACAACTGACGACCAGACGAGAATCTCATCCTTCTTATATCAATGCTCGTAATGTTCCACCACACAGTGGAATCGTGCAATGCCGGCCCGACGTATTTTTTTACGTTAGATAAACCTGTACACGCGTGCACGTAGAACCGATTATGTGGATATTCCTAGACCGATTACGAAAGTCTATCCGCTATCGGTTAGATATAGATTCCACGATTACAATTGCAAATTTCATCAAACTTCTTTCGAATGTCGTTTGTCGGAGGACTGTTTGCACTTGCCGATAAGATTTTTAGTAGGACGCCTCATTATAAACTGATTCACACTATTCCCACTTGATTTACATTAAGCGGGAAACCAAACATTTTTCAGCTGAACGATCACTTGAGAATTAAGATGGTCCGATATAGGCGTTTCAGAGGAATGTGTTCCCGTCGACCGATTCGCAATTGGTAAATTTACTTTATCGCTGAAAACGGCAAATACCTGTTAACCGTGCTCTATAACAGTACTGTACGGTCCTAGAGGTTTGATGGTTCTCGAACCGTTGTAAAAACAATTGCTTCTTGAAAAGAACCGTAACCATCACCATTAATAATAACCGGTTTAAGAACACGGTTCTGTAGGATTTTCTTAGAACCGATTCAAAACTTTGGATATTATAATAATGTCAAGTACTAATGGCCTCAAATAATAATAAAATAACGCAATTATATCAGAATACCCAGGAAGAAACGTGAGATCGGAGAGACGTCAATTAGACGTCGGAGGCGTTGTGTCTAAAATAACATCTAGAATAACATCTAAAATGACGTCTAGAAATGTTAAATTTATACGTCATGTGATTTAATATGTCATTGTGTTTCCTTACACATAAAAAACCTAATATTCACACATATGTGAATTTTGGACGTGAGAAGGAGACGTCATTGAACAGAGTTAGAAGTTCCTTTGATTCAGTTGCTTTCACACTGTGTATCTTACGGCGACTGTCAAAAGTCTTTCCCTATTGACTAAATGATAAATAACCAAATGAATCAAAGCAACTTCTTATGGGTCCACTTCGGTACACAGAATACGGCAATTAACGCTTGCCGCGCGGCGGATATTCGCGCTACAATCAATCAATATGCTGCTTTCTGTAATAATCTTTTAGTTCCGATGGAAAAACAGCTCGTTGATTAGCTAAACATCGCTTGAATGCCCACCGCGTGGCAAGCGCAGTGCCGCATCCTGTGCGCTGGGGCTAACCCTAACATCAGATTGGCATCTGTTTTTATTATATATTATTATATATACATATATAAGAAAATATACTTCCTTTAATTGGCCGCGCTTCTTATGCTCTGAGCATCTTTTATTCTAATTACCACCAGATGGAGTAATGAGTATGATGATGCAAAAATACAGCGAAATAAGGTGAATAATAAGAAGGAAATATTATAACCAAAATTAGTAGGGCAAATAGAGAAGTGTATGTAAACTTTGTTTACAGGTAAAATTGTAAATAGCGTAAATACACTCAACCGCAAAAAAAAGCGGTACACTAAAAATTTGGGAAAAAATTACCAAATTTCAAGTGATCATATCATAGTAAATAATAAAGATAATAATATGAGCAAAAATGGAAAATGAAGCTTGAAACGTCCTCTTTAAGAATATTTAAATGTCAATCATGCTCGGTCAGTTTTTTCAAAATGGCGGATGATAAAGTGAGAGGCTGCAAAATTGATAATCACAAGTCCATGTTTGCGACGACGCACGGCGCGGCGTGAATCAGGTATCGCAGGCTAATGAGACCAAATGCACATGAAACTGTAGAGTATTAGCTTTAAAATGCTTTTTTACCAAGCTCGATGCGATCATTTTTCACTGCGTTATTCAAAATTTTGCTAAAAATGCGGTTTTTTTGTAAAATTTGCATAACTCGGTGAATAATAATCACACGAAGCTCTATAACGAATCATTTTAAAGAAAACATTCTATACTTTCAGGTGCTTTTCGTCCCATTGAGCTGCGACACTTACCTTTCTCCATGCACCGTCGCAAACTCGAACCTTTTTTTAGCAATTTTTTATGTTTTCCATTTATCATCCGCCATTTTGAAAATAAATTGTCGGGAAAAATTTCGATAGATCTATCGAAAAGTACGGTTTCAAAGCTTTCAAACCGTTCTTGAAATTTGCTGCTAGGATATTTAGGTGCCGAGATATTCAATTTCGAATTTGCAAGAAGGTCGATTTAGCGAGGCCCGGCGTTCTTACAAGTTTACGGAGTGGCCGCGACGCGGCGATCTGGATCCCTTTGCTCGCACGCGTGTTCGAGCAGCCCGCGGCATATGAGTGCCCGCGGAAACGATCAGAAATTGCTTTTAATCTTCTTTTGGTCTTCTTCTGGTCTTCTTTTGGTCATCTGTTGGTGTTCTTTTGGTCTTCTTCTGGTCTTCTTTTCACTTTTGGTTCACTTTTGGTTCACTTTTCCGAACGTATTCACTACGACACGCGCTGCTTCGTGCGACTTCATCAATTTAAACCGTAATTACATAATTTTTAAATTGATGAAATCGCACGAAGCAGCGCGTGTCGTAGTGAATACGTTCGGAAAAGTGAACCAAAAGTGAAAAGAAGACCAAAAGAAGACCAAAAGAAGACCAAAAGAACATCAAAAGAACGCCAAAAGAACACCAGTAGAACACCAGTAGAACACCCGTAGAACACCCGTAGAACACCCGTAGAACACCAGTAGAACACCAGTAGAACACCAGTAGAACACCAGTAGAACACCCGTAGAAGACAAGTAGAAGACCAGTAGAAGACCAGTAGAAGACCAGTAGAAGACCAGTAGAAGACCAGTAGAAGCCAGAAGAAGACCAAAAGAAGATTAAAAGCAATTTCTGATCGTTTCCGCGGGCACTCATATGCCGCGGGCTGCTCGAACACGCGTGCGAGCAAAGGGATCCAGATCGCCGCGTCGCGGCCACTCCGTAAACTTGTAAGAACGCCGGGCCTCGCTAAATCGACCTTCTTGCAAATTCGAAATTGAATATCTCGGCACCTAAATATCCTAGCAGCAAATTTCAAGAACGGTTTGAAAGCTTTGAAACCGTACTTTTCGATAGATCTATCGAAATTTTTCCCGACAATTTATTTTCAAAATGGCGGATGATAAATGGAAAACATAAAAAATTGCTAAAAAAAGGTTCGAGTTTGCGACGGTGCATGGAGAAAGGTAAGTGTCGCAGCTCAATGGGACGAAAAGCACCTGAAAGTATAGAATGTTTTCTTTAAAATGATTCGTTATAGAGCTTCGTGTGATTATTATTCACCGAGTTATGCAAATTTTACAAAAAAACCGCATTTTTAGCAAAATTTTGAATAACGCAGTGAAAAATGATCGCATCGAGCTTGGTAAAAAAGCATTTTAAAGCTAATACTCTACAGTTTCATGTGCATTTGGTCTCATTAGCTTGCGATACCTGATTCACGCCGCGCCGTGCGTCGTCGCAAACATGGACTTGTGATTATCAATTTTGCAGCCTCTCACTTTATCATCCGCCATTTTGCAAAAACTGACCGAGCATGATTGACATTTAAATATTCTTAAAGAGGACGTTTCAAGCTTCATTTTCCATTTTTGCTCATATTATTATCTTTATTATTTACTATGATATGATCACTTGAAATTTGGTAATTTTTTCCCAAATTTTTAGTGTACCGCTTTTTTTGCGGTTGAGTGTATATGTATGTAAATGTACTTGATTTGCAATAGGATGAATTTAATTTGTAAAAGGATTAATTTAATATGCAAAAGGGCGAATTTAATTTGAAAAACCTGTAGGTATAGGAATGGGATAAAGAAAAAATTTGTACAGAAAAATACAATTTTGTTTTCATTTTTTATTATTATTACGATTATATATTATTGTTTATTGTTATAAATGACAGTGCCTTGAAAGGGCTGGCGCCGTTCAGGGCTTTGTTTGTAATACCCGCGGCCACGGGCTCTCCCTCGCCCTCGGTGCCCCCTACCATGGGGTCCTCCACCGCCTCGTCCGCGGGTTGCTCCTCTCCCTCGCCTGGCACGGCCGTGGGCTCCCCGGCTCTTGGCGAGTCGAACCAGGCCCATAATGGCCCGGACGCTCTGCAGAAGAAATTAAGCATTATTTACTAGATTATTGAACAGTTAGCTACGCGTATAAACACATTGAAATAAATTGAATTTGCTACAAAAACCTTGAACACTTACGCTTTCGTAAACAGCAAGGTCGCCGGACCCTGCTGCGGTCAACAGGGCAGCCACTCCTGCCTCCAAAAATTGGTCTGCGGACTGGAAGTAAATAACGTACGATTAATATATGCGGTCGTGATATAATGAGGTTGTGGGCGTTCATGCAAAAATCAGTAACAATAATCCATCAAAGATCGTTTTTGAAGTATTGCGCAAAATTATTGGTACTTTCTTTGTTGTTATAAACACTATGTCTGAATAGGTGTATATTGTAATCGCATTGTCAAAAATATACTCTACTTAATCGTCTGAATATGAAATTAAGATTATTTTAAAAATTATGAATTTAGACATGATTTTTGCCTGAACGCTCACGATATTTTAAGTATACATATAGGGATGCATCAATGCTTTTTCATGTGGAACCACTCCCACCGCCGCCGCCTCTCCGAGTGGTGGGACCACCTCTGCCGCTTCTTGAATTTGTATGGCGTCAGCGCCCTGGTCCATTCCGCTCATGCTATAAGGGAGGAACATTATACTAAAAATAATAGAGCTACCCTCTTTCACCAAATTTTTCCTCCAAAATACCACCAAAATACCATGTAATATAAAGAAAATTCGTAAAGGAAACACATCCCAGATAGCACAAGGGCGTGTTAAAGACGTATTAAAAACGTTCATGTTGGACGTTACGTACGTATGTAAAACGTCCGTTTTAGATTCGTGAACATCTTTAGGACGTTTTAAAAACGTTCAATGTTACTTTTTAGGACGTGAAAGGGATGTTTATTAATAAATTTTAAAAAATTTACCTAACACTTATATGTATAGAAGGATTCCACGTCTTTAGAGTCTGTTTTGTTTAATAAACAATTATCCATAAATCTGTGGCTAATTTCAATGGTCTGGTCATTAGTGATGTGATTTCGAAAAAACCCATCGTCGGTGGTGTGATTCGAACGCGGGTTACTAGGGTGCGAGCCGTCCAGCTACTCTACTGCGCTACACTCATTGTCTTGCATCGCAATGAACAGAACAGGTATACATGTACACCTTAATAAACCATAAACATTTAAAATCGATTTTCTTGACAATCAAGGGCTGTCGCTAAAAATCCCTCGCAGCGTCATTGGATGTTTTCTATTTACCGATTCAAGTCAACGCAAACATCATTCTACCTTTATTTTACATACAGTGAGTAACAAAAATAGAATGATGCTTACGTGCTAAATGGAAAATGTATATACATATATTCGAGAAATAATCAATGGCGGTGACGTATTTAATGGAATAAAGGCATATGTGAGCCGCCAAACACATGTTCCTCATAAATACATAAAATGGACATCTTTAAAACACACAAAAGTTAACATGTTTTGTACGTCCAATAATGTACGTTCTTAAAACGTCCATATTAGGTCCATGGACGTTTGGACTAAATAAGAACCAAAAATGGACGTCCTTTGGACGTCGTGTGCTATCTGGGGTTGTTTCTGATGGCCAGTACGGCTTAACCAACGGGAAGTGTATATTTATCGAACGTTTTCGTGAAAATTGTTTCGAAGAAAGTGTGTGAACGTTGTGAAAGTAGGATCAATTTCAGTAGTTCTTCAGTTAATAACTTTTTAATCAACAACGAGCGACGCCCAAAACCTTTTGCACGTTACTCGGGAGGGTGTCCTTGATAACATATATCAAGGTCAAGGTCGTAGGAGCCTGGTCCCCTGATCGGCATATTTACCCCAATTTTTTATCCTGTATTATTAACACTAGGTTTACGGGACTTTTTTTATAAACGCAATTTCCCATTTAAATCCGTCAAATTGACGGGTTTCCGTAAACCTAGTGTTAAAGAACCATTTGAATCTGTACACAGCATATACCCTAACCCTAATCCTACCCTAGCCTTTATTAGATTACTCATTTTACTTAATTTACTTTATTACATTACTCCCCTGTTCTATTGATGTGACTGATGTGTGAGCAAATATCGCCTATACATACTTCTTGTAGTTGAGCAATTGAATTCGCGCGGGAAATGGGTGGGTGCACCCGACCACCCTGCCAAAAACATGGGTGGAAAAGTCTCTCCACCGGGTGTACCCAAAGGTGTTTCCGAACGATACACCCAGGTGGCCTTTGGACATTTTCGAACGGCAACTGGGTGATCGAGTGCACCCGGGTGGGGTTTTCGAACGTACCCCTCAATGTCATTCGAGTGTGTTGGAACCAGTTGGAACCCTAGACCATAGGTGCTTTCCTTTTACCGCTTTGATCAGGGTATCGATTCTGTAACTTTTATCGTAGTGAAAATGCGAGCCATCTCACATTGCCTGATTCCGTAACTTTCATCACAGTGAAAAAGCGAGCCATCTCACGGGAGTTCGTTCGACAAGAAATTCCTTGTCGAATGATGAAATGTGAGAGGGAAAGAATATGAAGAAGCCAGAGGGAGCGAAAGAGAAACCATTACAGCGCTTTCATAAAATTTATAATTGTAATGTTATAAAAGCTGTCATTGTTTCACACAAACTCCCGGCGTCTAAGAAAAAGTTGTAAAAAGAAATGGCAATATACATGGCTGCTTTATTATTTGCTGACGATTATTTTGATTAGATATTTTGGTGTTTTAATGTATTGTTTTGATGATATATTGATTTTTTTCTTTTATTTTCACGGTTATATCGTAACCTTCCTCTTCCAAAATCAGGATGAGACCGCATAATATTTATAAGTATTTGTTTCTGTATTTCTGTCACTTCTCCTCATGTTTCCTTCGTTCTTTTCTGCGATTTGATACTTTTATTTCAAACATTTATGGTTATGATCAGGGTACAGGTTCTGATAAAACGTTTTACCCCGCACTGGTAAATCTAGTAATTTCGTATTTTCACTTTGGGTACGTTCCGATTTACGCACGAAACGCATAGACTGCAATACCGATGCGCCACGCTTTGAAATCGTTCCGTTTTTGTAATGCACGCATAGGTCGCATGAGCGCTTGAGAATTTCGGAATGGTTTCCTGAGCGATCTATGCGCTACGCTACAGTCAGCTACAGTTAGGTGAGGAGAATACCAGAGAATTGCAGACAATTGCAGAGAATTAGTGATGGGTTATACAGTTATTTTTACTAAACGGTTATCATAGTTATTGTCACTTCAAAATAACGAGTTATTTAAACAGTTATTCGGTTAAACGCGGTTACTTTCAATTCTTCATAATACTGAGATTAAATAGAACCATGTAATTTATATGAATATCATTCCCTTTTAGAAACAGATATACTGCAGTTAAGGGGATCCAACCTTCCTAGGCTTTCTTCTCGGGAATACCCCAAGAGCCAATAGAAACCGCGGAAATGACCGACTTCTGCGCGCGATGCATTCGTCTCCGTTTTACATTATTTTCTAACCGCAAGGGTATGTATCGAAAGCTTGAAGTTTATTGTAGGGCGTGAAATAGCGATGTGAAGGGATAAGATAACGTTAAAGGAGTAATTCCGGTCATAAGCACCATCGGTCTCTGTAGCTGTCAAGGACATTCCAATATGGCTGCTCTCGCGGCTGTATTTCCTCGAATTTCGCCGATCTGCGCGCACAACGCACATATCTCGCTATTTCACGCCCTACAATAAACTTCAAGCTTTCGATACATACCCTTGTGGTTAGAAAATAATGTAAAACGGAGACGAATGCATCGCGCGCAGAAGTCGGTCATTTCCGCGGTTTCTATTGGCTCTCGAGGTATTCCCGAGAAGAAAGCCTAGGAAGGTTGGATCCCCTTAACATGTTTTTAAACATTTCTTTTAAATGTATGAAACATTAATGTATACGCGCATTTATCTATAGTATATGTGGGCGGCCCACCAACGCGCGTAGAAACCGAAAAACAGAAGGATTAACGCTAAAAATGCGTTCCGAATTATGCACGAAACGCATAAGACGCATGAACGCATTAGACGCATCAACTGCTTCAGGTTCAAGAAGAAGCAGTCTATGCGTTGGGAGCGATACGAGAATTCAGTACGGTTAGTACAATCCAGGGAATTCTCAGCGCTACCGAAGCGCTACCAATGCGCGCATTGGTTAAATCGGAACGACTTTCCATGCGATCTACGCGTTTCATGCGTAAATCGGAACGCACCCTTTGATGTTACAGAATCAAGCAAAAACATTCACGTGAGATGAAAGTGCGACAAGTGAGTGATCTCACTTGAATTACAGAATCGATACCCTGGTCTCGTATAGAAGGATAAAGCTGCGATAAACGAATAATTGCAGTCGAAAGAAGCATCGGTCTCTGCAGCTGTCAACGCCAGGCCAACATGGCTGCTCGAGCAATTGCATTTTCTCTTATTTCTCCGATTTAACGACACTACACTCAAATATCGGACCAGAGCCGGGTCGGTACTGCATCACTGTTATCAGAAAAATTCACTTCACTGCGCTTTGTGCCCGTAATAAGCTATCATCCGAAAACTACGAATGCAGCTGTCACGTCGCCGAAAAATAGCGTATAATAGTTCCCGACTTTGGTGCCTGGCGGCGTTCCCATCGATTCTTCGCTCAGGTGCTGCTTGAACCACAATCTTGGGGGGCCCTGTGCCCTCGGACCTGCTCGGACTCTCGGACCACCTTGGACCACCTCGGTGCACCTCGGACATGCACGATCATGTACGATCGCCGCGCTCATTCACATAACCTGACATAACCCCGCTAAATCGGAAACGAGTCGGTTTTGAAATACCACTATGGATTATGGAAAATTAAAATAAAAGAATGAGCTGAAACGCGGAAAATCTGGTTTACTATCGTGATCCGTATAACTTTCCCTCGTGTATTCTTCATTTAAAATCCGTTATTATTTCAGATGAAGTCAATAATTAAATGAAAGGGGGTTTGTGGAAAAAAGATGGAATGTATAGGTTAGGCACGCATGAAAAATTTATTTATGACTTATTTTACGATATGTTTTCATTGAAAGTATAAATTAAAACTAATTCGTAATCATATTATTATAATTACATTATAAAGGAATTGGGGTTATTAGAAAAGCATGAAACGTACTTAGGTTAGGTGGGCAGGAGAAAGGTTGAATGGAATTTGTAAGGTTATATCGAGGGCTTAGACCGAGAAAAAATTTACTTATTACTTATTTTATGTTTTGATTTTATTAAAACTGTATTTTAAAACTATATTCATAATTATATTATCTCAATAATATTATGAATGAAAAAGAATTTCTCCGAAAAGGATGAAACATATGTAAGCAATAGGAAAAAATTGAATTGAATTGAATTTGTTAGATTACGGCCCGGATAGTGCTTACACCCAGAAAAAAATTCTTACTTATTTTAGGTTTTTTCTTTATTACAAATATATTTTAAAATGAGATTTACAGTTATATTATTATAATTATAATTCTAAATAAAAAAGGGGTTTGGAAAAGCAAATGAACTACTCATCCAGACAATTTTATTATTAAAAATATTTTTTAAACGGTTTGGTTTCGGAATGGAATGGATCAGAGGAACTTTAGCCCAATTTGATACTTTTTTTATGAATAATCGTGTCAATATAAAAGCTCCGTGTCTAATAAGGAGAGGCCGTCGCGCGCCGACGCCGGCTTGAATCTCTTCAAATTTAAAATATATTCCAGCTGTTCAAGCCTACAGATTAGTGGCAATCGATAAAGCGCATTTAGAGTTTCTGAAAAAATTACAATCAAATTTTGCAATATGTCAGCCTATAATCATGTTGTGGCAAAGTCGCGCGTATCGCCAAAAAGGAGAGTCGCGGGCTCGGCCGAAAAGAGAGGCACATATCGCTCAGAAAGAGACGCATTGATCCGACGGGAGAGAGAAGCACGTATGGACGAGACAGAGACAATCGATTCTCTCTAGGCTCTCCTTGCTTTTCGCCGTCAAGTGCTCGGAAGCTTCGACTACGAAGGGAGAAAGAATCGAGTGTCTTTCTCTCGTCGATACGCATCTCTCTGTCCCGTCGAATCAGTGTGTCTCCTTCTCGGTGATACGTGCCTTTCTTTTCCGTCGAGAAAAGCGCGAGAAAGAGAGGAACGTATCGCTGAGAAAGAGACGCACTGGTCCAACGGGACAGAGAAGCACGTATGGACGAGAGAAAGACAATCGATTCTCTCTCGAGGCTTGCCAGCGCTCGACGGCGAGATTCAGATAGGCAAGAAAGAATCGACTGTCTTTGTCTCCTCCATACGTGCTTCTCTGGTCCGTCGAATCAGTGCGTCTCCTTCTCGGCGATACGTGCCTTTCTTTTCCGTCGAGAGAGGCGCGAGAAAGAGAGAAACGTATCGCCCAGAAGGAAAGGCACTGATCCGATGGGACAGAGAGACGCATATCGACGAGACAAGGACAGCCGATTCTTTCTCGCGTTTCTCTTCTTTCGTCGACGAGTACTAGCAAGTCTCGTGGCAAGTCACATTTTTTCCCATTACCACAAGTCTCTTCTGAACAATAATATATGTTTTAAATTTAGCGCAATTGAAACATATTACCACTCCTTGTCAGACATATTTTGTATGTTATTGATAATGCTCGAGGATTTAGATCGTTGGGCAACAGTATTTTTTTAAAAATGCAAAATTAATTAAAATATTTGCATTAAAAATTGAGTAGTTGTCCTAAAAAATGAATTTCTCCGTGCGTTCCTAACTACGTACATTAGAGCAATGCTTATTCTTTTGATTTATCCAGCGAATTTGCCAAATATATAAAAAAAAATAAATATCTTCCAGAAAATGAATTCATGAATTGTTTATTTAACAATTAACTGTTTAAACATTGATGTCGGTCATTGACATTGAAAACAATTGTGTTCACGTACTTCAACTAAAATGTTAATTGTTCAATAAACAACTGATGAATTTATTTTCCCGAAGATATTACGAAAGCTTCATAAGCAAATAATTTCACTACGCTATCAATGCAGTAACATTTCACATGGAGACCTCGGCAACCTATCTACACGGAAAAATATTTAAAAATTTTAGGGGCCCTTCGTGGCAGTGGCACCCGATTTTCGGCACGACCCTAACAATGGGAGCTAGGTGAGACTCCCGTCTGGCAGCTCCTGCCGCTGTCGCCTACTTGGCCTATTAACCGCACCGTGGCGCTTCGATCATTTCGCAGGTTGCTCACAGCTATTGAATGCCCTGCCGCCCAATTTCCCCACGGGAGTTTATTCGGTAACTGTGGGACACCCTGTATAAGCGTTTGGGCCCCCTGGCCCCCCTGCGAAGCGTGAGCACCCTAGACCATATATACGTGGACCGCCAGCGGCCTATACCTTCCCGTGCTAAGGCCTGACGCCAACATCTAGCTCCGCCAGACAGCAACGGTAAAAGGGGGAACTACTGCTCGAAGCTAGCTTCAGACCCACGAATTCCGACATCTTAGCGTCCTTGTGCGTCTTGTTGTAGTGAAGTGTAGTGAAGCAAGTGAAGTGATTTGAACAATTTCAGTAAAAATCAAAACAATGCCGCGCTATTGTAGTGTGAAAGATTTGTAATACCACGGATTACTGTGTAAAAACTGAAAAGAATTTTGCAGAAGCGGAAAAATCTCAGATGTTTAAGTAACAAATTTCGTAAGGTAAGTAAATTTATAACCTATCGAGTGCTTATATGTTTTGTGAAATATTTTGTAGACTTCCAAAGAAAGAAGACGTGAAGGAACGGTGGATCAAAATATTATCAACCCATTCCAAAACTGGAAAAATTGGGAATTATTTCAAAATATGTGAAAAGCACTTTGAAAGATCATGCTTCAAGCAGAATGGATTTGACAAAAGGAAATTGATAGAAGATGCAATTCCTACAATTTTTTCAATGTCAACTGAACCTGTAAGTAAGAGTGAGGTTAGAAAAACAGTTATTGTTTAGGCTATGGAAAGAAACTATTTGAGCTATGTAAATGTTACAGGGCATAAGTAATGCAGTAAATACTGAGGTAAAGGAGATCACATCTGCATCATGCATTGAGTAAGTACAAGGTTAAAATCTATATTTTATTTGAAGTTTGGTAGTATTAAACGTACTGCATTTCATGAATCAAAACAGTAAAGGGTAAATATATATAAAATGTTATGTTTTGTAGAAATTCAAATAATTCTTTGGATGAGGAAAACGCATCATTTGTGCAAGATAACGACAATAGTGCACTAGACCACTCATATAATTGCACCAACATAATAAGATATGCGGGTGATATGTCCGATGAAAAGTTGGAGAATATGTCGCCAAGGAGTTTAAGGAGATGTATAGGGATATTAAAAAAGAAAACAGCAATGCAAGCAATAAATTTTTGATTTACATTTATTTCTGTCTCCTTTATTCTTCACAAAAACAATTCTTTAAATAATGAAGTATAAACCAAATTGTTATTTTATTTTGAAATATAACACGTTTCAACTGAAATGGAATACCATTTTCTTTGCATCGGATTCGTACAGTAAGATTTTAAATTAGTATTTTATCTGTATTGCTAGAAAAATGTTGGTACGGTTTATTTGAAACATTTCATTCATTTTACACGCGACATTCGAAATAAACTAACCCGGAGGCATATTACACAATTTCATTTCCCAAGCTGCCTTGGACTCCCAGGCTTAGAGCAGTAGTTTTCCCTTTTACCGTTGCTGTCTGGCGGCGCTAGATGTTGGAACCACTCTGAAGTAAGCAACTGGCGGTCCATATTTATATGGTCTAGGGTGAGCACCCGGCGGTCTGGAGGGGGTTGGCGCTTGAACAATGCACAACGCTTCGCGTCGACCGTGCCGGCAATAATCACCACTAGTTGATATTTGTGTCTGACATTGAATTGATATAATTGTGTATTAGCTGATTAGGTTGGGGAAATATCAAGCGTGCCCAGCAAAAGATACTGATCTCCCTATATCGTTGTTGTATTGCCTTAAACTATAAACCATGGCATTTTTAAGACGACTGGTTCAAGCAAGAAGTGCAAACACACCTGCCATAGCAGCTATGTTCAATATTATGATGATGGAATCTAGAGAAGATGCACTACCAATATTGCTAGTAGCTGTTGAAGATGTGATGTCATTAGAGTTTATAAATAGTTCATCACCTATATTACTGTGGTTAGCGCGGCCAGCGGTTGCATCAGCTATTGCCGAGCTATGGGCCAGAGAGGAAGGTGTTACTGACAGTAACAGAATACTTGCACGAGTGTATGGAGAGATGGTTGCCACTCATGCGGTAAAGGATAAGACCACTGAGATGCACAGAGATACGGCTCGAGGCAGATTGATATCATTACTACGATACAACCCACCTAGTATCTCTCAAGTGAAAGCTCTAATTAATGACATCATTAGACGATGTGCAACATGTGGACCAGGGGAAGTAGACAGAACTGAATGCATGCCTTTTCTACCTGATATGCCTGACACCCGATATACGATACAAAAGAAAATATTCTATGAACTCAGAGGCCATATCCTACCAGCTGCCATGTTCACTGACAAGGGAACCCAGCAGTTATGGTTTAATCTGTCACAACTCACCTCAGATCATATTGACATTAACCAACATGATGTTGATCTCACACTCCGAGATGACTTCAATTTGATATGGCGTCAACAAAATGTAGATACTTTATATGGATTTTACGAAGGGGTGGCTATGCAAAACAAGCAGCGCATGCAGATTATGATAGCATCGGCACTATTTACATATCTGGTATCTTTCACGAAGCAGAGTAATGTTACCCCATGTTGGATTGCTAGGAGGAGCAGACAGTTTCAGCAAATGATTCCAAACTTAAACTTAAGTGACTTTATAAACGAGGAGGTATGTCGACACTTTAACTCAATGTATCCACAAAATACATCAACTTCATACGAGATTTATAAACAATTAGTAATGTGTTGGTCTCACATGACGACTCGAAATGTAATGCCTTTGAGTTGGATACTTGAGCAATCTAAATACTCCAACAACACGTCAGTTAGTACAATAGCTGATGTGGTGTCAAAAATGACATTTTTTGATGTCAAATACTTGATAGATCGCGGAGTAACCTTGGCTAACTTTACCAATTTCTGTGAATTGTCCAAGGCTGTCATGAGAAATCCATTTGCTATGTTAACAGTTCCACCCATTCTACTACTACGACAATATGCAGATTTAGCCTATATATGTGCATATATCAAAAGAGAGTTGATTAACGAGTGTCCATACGAGGGTTATAGAGGACAGCTGTGCCTGTGCTCCTTGTCAGAAGCTAGTCTTAAGATGTTAGCCACCGATCTATGGAAGATATCGGTGGAATGTTCCTCTAGATTGAAAGACATTACAGCTGCATATATAGAGTCGATGAGAAACAAAGGATACAAAATAGTCACCATCAGTGGTGAAACATTTAGGTATCCAGTGCCAAAACCACAGGATGTAGAAGGTACTGGAGAACAACAGCCCAGAGAAGCTGAGGCTAGTCCATCTGTAGTGGCAACAGATCCAGATACATTATCAGCTAATAGGATTGGCTGGCCTGAAGGAGCAAAATGTTTGCCCAATAATGCTGAGCTAGTGAGCCATAAAGATATGGTTGATGAGATTTTGTATCAACAAGATGTTAGGTCGAAGGCTTTTGCATCTATATGTGCTTTAGTACATTCGTTCAATATCCAATCTCCTCTCAAGTTAATTCCTGACACAGCTGTAACAATACCATCGCCAGAGAGGAAAGTTCCTGCTCAATTACAAACTGACCTGGCACATTTTGGTATACAAGTGCCTAATGATTGGGTGAATGATGAAATACCTAACAATTTCGCCGAGTTAACTGAAGCCAAAGGTATACTGCCCCCAAGGCCAACGATAAACGTGCTTATCCCACAGAGAGCAGATCCAGCTCCACAAGTGCAAGAACAACCCTAGAGTGCTGAAAGAGCTCAGTAGTAAAACATTACTGTATTCTTGAGTTATGTTCATTTTTGTTTTCATAGTTATTACATTATGCTTTCAAGTAATTATTATAATCATTATGTTTAGGTCATTAGGGTACTTAACCCACTATTGATGTTATTAACATAATTTAGAATTACGCTAATAATTGGAAAAGTTGTTTATTATTTAAGCCTGCTAAGATTCATTTTTACCATTGGAAGTCATTTTTATACATTGACTTTAAGGATTATTCTTGATTTGTATTGGTAATATGTGTGATTTACAACTGGTAACATTCCATGTTTTACATTCTGACATTATACATATAGTTGCTAATCAAGAGCTGTGTTGTTAGTCATCTAAATAGATAGCTGACTTTATCTTAAGGTTAAGAAAGAATAAAATTGTTTCGTAGTTATACAGTTTACAAAGAAATGTTTAAATAAGAAAATTAAAAAAGCTAAGAAAATGTGAAGAAAAAGTCATAAGACAAGATGAGGAGAAAGTAGAAAAAAAGAGGAAAGACGACAGATAAAATCAGATTTTTTTTTTTTTTTAAGGTAGTTGCACAATATGTTATCATGTGTATGTGACTATAAGAGACGATACGCATTATGACTGACACGACCGATATGGCAATGGCACAGTGGTTAAGAACGCATAATTATGTTTGTATGCAGTAATGCACCGAGGAGAGATTGTTAAAGAGGGTCAGCGCCCGTGTATTTGGAGGGGCCGTTTTGCCGGGTCCCGGAGATAATTGCAGTGCTCTATTCGATTAACCGTACTTATGGAGTTGTAATAGGTGCGTTCTTTTTACACATAGCATATATAGGATAGACTGCGCATGCCAACGCATGCTGAGCAGAAAAAGTGTCCGTGGCAGAACGGAGAGAGAGGCAAAACATCGGTGAATATCTGTCCTTCTCTATCCATGCTGCGCGCGCATTATTGACAATTTTCGCTGTCAATTGCCGGTATCTACCGATACTCTAACCTGCATAGCACAAGTACGTCCTGAGAACGTCCACAGTACGTCCGTATCGTATAATCGAATATCCTGAGGATATCCCAAATACGACCAGAAACGTCCGCGGGACGTACGGCGGATGACCGTATGTCCGCCTTCTCATGTCCCTCAGTATGTCCACAGCAGTGATGCCAGGTGCCGTGGGATTTCTCGCGCATGCGCATTCGCTCATGCATGTTTCATTGGCTACAGATTTCAGTGCCGTAGATGGCCTGAAAAATTGCAGGTGCCATCGTCTCCCCCTTCACATACGCGAAGCCCAGCTAAATGAAAGCAGTAGTGAATCTTTAATAAAATTATATCTTAAAGTCACTGATCACATATTATTTTAAATGATGTTTGAATTGCAGATATTGAAAGTGTGGTAAAATATACTGAATAAGCAGTTTAACCCTTTCGGTCACAAATTTTTCGTACACTTCGCATGTATTAATATATACGTAAAAATTCAGTTTTTCCATATTTGTTAGTTATACATTATTTCCATAATTACTGGTACAATTATATTTCGTATATGGTACTATATATAATTATTTTATCACTACGATAATTATAATGCTTCGTATTAATTTCAGGAAAGAAAGAAAAATTATAATTACTCATTTTTTGCTTTCAAAATTTTTAAAATTGGCCCATAACATCTTTTTATAATCTCCATAATTTTAGGTGAATATATTTTAAGGAAATTGTGTTGAACGTTTGTTTATATACATATTTTGTTTAAATTCGAAGTTTAAGTTATTTGAAAATAGACATACTAATTCTAGAAACATCATTTGTACAATTGATAACATTTCATTGTTACGCGTGTAATATAATTATTATTGCAAATTTCGCTGCTGATTTGTAAATAAAATATATAAATTATTTGCATAAACATGCGCAATAAATAAACTACACCCATGCGACTATGTCTGAAGAAACGATTCCCAAAAAATTTCAAAGGGCCCTTTATTGTCACCCATATCTGTCTCACATGCTATAGTCCTGAGCCCGGCAGCGCGGCGCGCTATGCGCAGGCGCGAGAAATCCCACGCGTGGGATTAATCCCACGTTCTGGCATCACTGGTCCACAGGATGTACTGCGGGATATTCGTGGGATGTACACCCAAGTGCAAAGTCGGTGTCCCCCTGGGGGAATGTGAACTGGCCTTCCATCGTTCCGAGCGGGGCGTTGTAATATAATAGATTTTTGCCATTTTGTGATCAGAAACGATCATTCGATGTATTTTATTGCGAATAAAAGGATTTTTAGGCAGAAATACGAGATTCAATCGCGAAAATAGACAAACCGCGGTCTCCGATGATTACCCTGTTTGCTATTGGCTGTTGAGAGGGGACTCCGACTTTGCTCTTGGGTGTACAATGAAGTGCAAAGTCGGTGTCCCCCTGAGCAAACGCGTCACTCAGTGAACCGGCCTTCCACCGCTCCGAGCAGGGAGCATTGGGGAGCATTTCGACATTGTCATATGAGAGATTTTTGTAATCTTGTAACCTGAAATTATCATTTCGATGTATTTTATTGCGAATAAAAGCATTCGTAGGCAAAACATATGAGATTTCATTGAGAAAATTTGGCGTTTTCGAGGGCTGCTGTCAATGATGATTACTCGGCCTCCTATTGGCTGTCGGAAGGGGACACCGACTTTGCTCAAACGGCGACCCACCCGACATATGGCTGTCCTTCTCGCACTCACGGGAACCAACAGAGACAGCCGCGCACGGAGCATTCCACTATTGCTAGCGATATTATACTCATGGGTTAGATCTCCAACTTCAGAATTGCTTTTATATTTTCCCTCATGCGGCCAGGAAATCATATCCTTATGAAAAATTACGTATTTTATTGCGAATAAAAGCACTTGTATGAAAAAATATGATATTTCATTGAGAAAATTTAGCGTTTTCGGGGGCCACTGTCAATGATGATTACTCGGCCTCCTATTGGCTGTCGGAAGGGGACACCGACCTTGCTCAAACGGCGACCCACCCGACATACGGCTGTCCTTCTCGCACTCACGGGAACCAACAGAGACAGTCGCGCACGGAGCATTCCACTATTGCTAGCGATATTATACTCATGGGTTAGATCTCCAACTTCAGAATTGCTTTTATATTTTCCCTCAACCGGCCAAAAAATAATATTTTCAGGAGAAAATACGTATTTTATTGCAAATCAATACTCTCGTAGTCAAAAATATGAGATTTCCAAAATATGAGCAATAAAAAAATGTGCTATTATTTCTATGGTTCCATGTCCAATTTTAAAAAAGTTACAAAATTAGTCTCGATGTGACAGTTAATAAAAATTGTAGCCAATAATAATTGGGTTGTTTGGATCCTTTAAGTATTCTTTACTTTATATGTATACATATATGGTTCGAATGGTTCTGGGTTGCCGCACACTTCGTCCTTTTAGCGAGACGAGGATGCTCGCCGCCTCTGTCCCCGTGGGTGCGAGAAGGACAGCTTTATGCTAGGCCGGTCGCCGGTTGAGCAAAGTCGGTGTCCCCTGCTGACGGCCAATAGGAGGCCGAGTAATCATCATTGACAGTGGCCCCCGAAAACGCTAAATCTTCTCAATGAAATATCATATTTTTTCTTACAAGTGCTTTTATTCGCAATAAAATATGTCATTTTTCATAAGGATATGATTTCCTGGCCGCTTGAGGGAAAATATAAAAGCAATTCTGAAGTTGGAGATCTAACCCATGAGTATAATATCGCTAGCAATAGTGGAATGCTCCGTGCGCGACTGTCTCTGTTGGTTCCCGTGAGTGCGAGAAGAACAGCCATATGTCGGGTGGGTCGCCGTTTGAGCAAAGTCGGTGTCCCCTGCTGACGGCCAATAGGAGGCCGAGTAATCATCATTGACAGTGGCCCTCGAAAACACCAAATTTTCTCAATGAAATATCGTATTTTTTCTTACAAGTGCTTTTATTCGCAATAAAATACGTAATTTTTCATAAGGATATGATTTCCTGGCCGCTTGAGGGAAAATATAAAAGCAATTCTGAAGTTGGAGATCTAACCCATGAGTATAATATCGCTAGCAATAGTGGAATGCTCCGTGCGCGACTGTCTCTGTTGGTTCCCGTGAGTGCGAGAAGGACAGCCATATGTCGGGTGGGTCGCCGTTTGAGCAAAGTCGGTGTCCCCTCCCGACAGCCAATAGGAGGCCGAGTATAATCATCATTGACAGCAGCCCTCGAAAACACCAAATTTTCTCAATGAAATCTCATATGTTTGCCTACGAATGCTTTTATTCGCAATAAAATACATCGAAATGGTAATTTCAGGTTACAAGATTACAAAAATCTCTCATATGACAATGTCGAAATGCTCCCCAATGCTCCCTGCTCGGAGCGGTGGAAGGCCGGTTCACTGAGTGACGCGTTTGCTCAGGGGGACACCGACTTTGCACTTCATTGGCCTAGTTTACATCGTGCATTTAATACGCGTATCAGGTACCATATTTGTACCAAATTCGTACTAAAAACTTAGTACGCACGATGTAAACACTGTCGAATCAATTTAGTACGAGCGTATTAAATAGGCGTATCGTACTAAACTGATACGCGTACCAAACGATACAAATGACGATGTAAACGCATGAAATTCGGTTTGGAGGATTAACCTGAAATAAGCTAACCTCAATGCTTGTTATATGTTGTTGCTTACTTCTTATGACTTGTAGCTGTGTGAAAAATGTCTTTTGGAAAAGGTTCAAACTGAGGAGAACAAGAAACTCGTATATTTTTAGAATTGTGGATTGATAAAGAAAGAATTTTTTTAATGGATGGGAGAAAACATAAACATATAGACATTTTTAATTCACTGGTTGAAAATATATGGAGAAAAAAGGTTTCTGTAAAACGGCGCAACAAATACAATTAAAGTTAAAAAATTTCCCACACAGCACGAACGTCCTCATGATATCCTACGTATATCCTGAATATCCTGTATACATACGAACGTTTACAACGTCCCAAGTACATCCTAAGTATATCCCGAAAGGTCTCAAACGTGTGGGGACGAGCGCGGCGGCGCGACAGAGAAACGCGAAGGAACTCTTGCACACGTGCGCGTAGGCGGCAAAGCGCTATCGCCTATTGGACGTTACCCCCGAGACAACGTATTCGAATATTATCACCGCTGATCTGTACGAAAGGAATAGTAAACTTTTATACTGACAAGGAGTCTTTATTTCCACTTCCTAACTATTGCGTTTACAGCCGAATTGCACAGCGCGACAAACGTGGTCCGGTGGACTCGCGGGCTGCGCATTCGCGTAGGACGAAGGACTGTGCAGGACTGTGCAGGACTGTGCAGGACTGGACAGGATTTGTCCAGTCGAAGACAAAGGGCGCGGAGGAACGAGGTGTTCCGGAAGGCGCCGGACTCCGTGGTTGGTGCGGATCCTAGTCCGATAGAAATCCACTAGCAGCGGTGCGTGGAGTTGCCGAGAGGTGGCGCTGTGGTCGCCACAGGGGCCCCCCTAGAGCGGTCGCCTAGGTAGAGGTGATCGCGAATCTCACTCGTTTCTTGCCCTGGGTTGCTGAAACAGAGGGTGTCTGGAGAGTGGGAGAAGGGTCAGGAAGCGTCTCGGTGAACGCCGGTTTTAGTCGCTCGGTCGAGACGACTGTGGGTCCCTCCTCGGTATGGATTTTGAATGTTCGTTCGTCGATGCGCTCAAGGACTTGATACGGGCCTCGGTATGGTGCTTCGAGTGTGCGTCGGACGTCCTGCACTCGGAGGAAGACGTGCGCGCAGGTGTCAAGAGCCTTGTGTCGAAAAGAGCGCGTCTTTGTGTGATGAGTCGTCGGCGAAGGCCGGATACCGCGGATGGTTTCCCTGAGGCGCTTGACGAAGAGGCTGGGATCCATGGCGGTTGGGTCGTCGAGGAAAAATTCCCCCGGTAGACGAAGAGTCGTGCCGTAAAGAAGTTCAGCAGGGCTGGCGTCTAAGTCCGGCTTGATGCTGGTTCTCAGGCCGAGAAGGACGGAAGGCAGTGCGGTTACCCAGTCGAGGGCGTCGTGACACATCAGTGCTGATTTGAGCGCGCGGTGCCACCGCTCGATAAGCCCGTTGGAGGCTGGGTGATAAGCCGTGGTGCGGATGCGGTCGCATCCAAACATCTTCGCGACCGCGTCGAATACTCGCGATTCAAATTGCATGCCGCGGTCGGTAGTAAGCGTGGTCGGGCTGCCGTAACGGGAAATCCATCCGTTGTAGAGGGCGTCTGCGACCGTTTCTGCCGTGATGTCCCTTAGCGGTATCGCTTCCGGCCATCGTGTGAATCGATCGATCATGGTGAGGCAGTATCTGAAACCTTGCGCTCGTGGCAGGATCACCAGGTCGAGATGGATGTGCCGGAAACGCTCAGAGGGCATGACAATGTGCGCCGGCGTGTTGTGGACGTGGCGTCCGATTTTGGCGCGTTGACACTGTAAACAAGAACGAGCCCATTCATAAATATCAGAGCTCATGCGCGGCCACACGAATCGTTGGGCGATGAGCTGCTTAGTGGCACGGCCGTTGGGGTGCGCCAGGTCATGGACTACTCGGAAGACGCGTTGTCGGAGTGTCGACGGGATGTACGGGCGTATATCCGGGCCAGTTATGTCGCAATACACAGTGGTCTCGGTGTCGTCGAGGCGGATCCTTCGCAGGTTGAAGGGCGTCACTGTGGATTGGAGGAGATGCTGGAGCTCGGCGTCCTGGGCCTGTGCTTCAGCAATGTCCTTCGTGGAAACGATGGTCGGCATTTGGATAGTTTCTACCCGTGAGAGCGTGTCAGGGACAACGTTCTCGGATCCCTTGGTGTAAGTAATTCTGTTGGAGAATTGACTTATGTATTGTAGCTGTCGTTGCTGACGTGGACTTGCCTTATCGGAGTGTTGTTGTAGGGCAAAGGTCAGCGGCTTGTGGTCGGTGAGAATTGTAAATTGGCGTCCATCGAGGATATGCCTGAAGAAGCGGATACCGAGGAAGATGGCCAGCAATTCTCGGTCGTACGTACTATAATTTGCTTCCGTTTTTGTGAGCTTGTGTGAGTAAAAACCTAAAGGTTGTATCTCACCACCACAGGTTTGATCCAGCGCAGCGCCAATGGCCGTGTCGGAGGCGTCACATCGCAGGACCAGGTCGGCGTCCGATGCGGGATGTGCGAGCGTGGCGGCGGAGGACAGGAGTTGTTTACAGTCCTCGAAAGCCTGCGTCGTAACCTCCGTCCATGGGATGGGGCGCCGGTCGCGCTTCTTCGCCCCTATGGTGAGCTCAACAAGTGGAGCGTGGGTGTGCGCGGCGCGTGGCATGTGTTGCCTATAAAAGTTCCACATGCCAAGGAAACGTCTTAGTTCACACACTGTACGCGGTCGAGGGAAGTTTAGCAGCGATGCTACGCGGTCCGATGGCGGGCAAATGCCAGTGGCGTTTACCGTGTAGCCGAGGTACCGCACCTCCGCTTGCGCGAACACACATTTATTCGCGTTGATCGATAGACCGTGAGTTTTTAAGCGTTCGAGTACCGTCCGGATGTGCGTATCGTGCTCTTCCGGAGAGTTGGACGCGATAAGTATATCGTCAAGATACACGTGACAAAAGGAGAGGTCGCGGAAAATAGCGTCCATAAGGCGTTGAAATGTTTGCGCCGCGTTGCAAAGACCAAATGTCATCACGGTGTATTCGTAAAGACCGAACGGCGTTATTATTGCTGTCTTCGGTCGGTCCTCGGGTGCGACGGGTACCTGATGGTACGCGCGGTATAGGTCGAGCGTAGTGAAAACCTTGGCGCCACGGAGTGTGTATGTAAAGTCCGCGAGGCGCGGCAACGGGTATTTGTCCGGTATCGTCACACCGTTGAGTTTTCGGTAGTCGCCGCAGACGCGCCATTCGCCCGTCGGCTTTTTGACGAGGTGTAACGGGCTGGCCCAAGGGCTTTTCGAAGGGATGCATAGGCCCTGGTCGAGTGCCTCCCGAATGGCCTTCTTCGCGGCGGCGAGCTTCTCTCCCGCTAGGGGTCGTGCTCGTTCAGACTGGGGAGGACCTCTGGTCGAGATGTGGTGTTGTACCGCATGTCGGGGCGCGGTCGGTAAAGCAGGTTCCGTCACCTCGGCGAAATTGCGTAGCGCCGGGTGAGTGGTCGCCCGTCGCGGTGCGATCTCGGGTACCGCCTGGCGGCTGCAGAGACGCACTGTTGCGACGTGGAGTTGGTTAGCCAAGTCGGTAAGACGGTTCTGTGCGAGGTTAACCTGGATGTGATGCTTTCACAGGAAGTCGGCCCCGAGGATATGCATCTGTACATCGGCCCTGATAAACGTCCAGGAGTATGTCCGCTGGAGACCCAAATCCAGTTGGACGCGTCTGGTGCCATACGTCCTGATGGTCGAGCCGTTGGCGGCTTGGAAGGTTAAAGTGTCGAGCTCCTCGTCCGTCGTCGGGACGCCCAGCGTGGATCCGCGTGGGAGAAAGGAATAGTCTGCCCCGGTATCGACGAGGAAGACTACCTTGGAGCGACGATCCGTCACAAGTAGACGGTTATGGGGGCGTGGTCCAGAAGTCGTCGCGATGCGACTGGGACGCCCTATTCGTTTCCCGACGCGTGCGAGCGTTGCGCGTCGTAGGCGCAGGGTGCGCGACAGTTGCGCGCGGCGTTACCAAAACGGTTATGGTAGTAACAGTTACCGGCGGCGGTGGGACTGTGAGCGCGCGATGCTCGGTTAGTTACCGACTGTCGCGTGCGCGAGCGCGAGCGCGAGCGTGGTCGCTGGTCTCGCGTCGGTAATGCGCGTAATTCGAGCATGCGTAACCGGGCGGATAAGTCCTCCAGCATTCGTTCGAGGCGCGCACCCGCGGTATTGTTCGGCACTTCGCGGGTAACGGCACTTAGCTCATGTGTGACGTCGCGGGTCCTGTCGCCCGGTGACGTCGCGGGTCGCGCGGGCGTTCGCGCGGCGGCGCCCATGACGTCGCGCGCGGAAGTCGACTGCATAGCGTGCAGTTTATCGGCCATCTCGGCCATGATGTCGAGATCCTGCACATCGGAGACGATCAGGAGGCTCTGCGTCGTGGTCGACAGGCGCTCGAGAAAGATCGACCTTATGACGTTCGTCGGGGACGTACCGGCGAGCGAACGTATTTTCATAAGCAGGACGGAGGGTTTGATTCCCTCGGATATGGTCCCGTGCATGGCCCGTCGAAGTTTTGTCTCGGGCGAGTCTTCATATACCCGGAGAAGCCGTCGCTTCGCTTCGGTGTAGCGGTCTCGTCGACCTGAGTCCTCGGCGAGGTCCGCGACGTGGTGGAAACCCTCGCGTCCCAGTTTCGGCACCACGTAGTCGAACTTCGTGCTCTCCGCTGTAATGTGATGGAGACGGAACTGGGTCTCGATCTGCGAAAACCACATAGCGGCGTCGTCGGTCCAAAACATGGGCGAGTCGATTCTTTTGATGGCGTGCGTCGTGACCGGCGTTACGAGGTCATCGGGCACCGTGAGGTCGACCAGGTTTTGTACGGTCGTTTGGGCCATGGTCGCGTCCTCCTGCCTCGAAGGGGACCTAGGAGTGGCCATCCCGACTCTCCGTGCCAAAATCGACGGATCGAAACGTGTCGAGACCGGTCGAGAAACCGTTGCCCGCGCGCGCGCGAATAACTCGCGCCACGTGCCGAGACAAAGGCGGACACACGCGGTCGATACGCGCGAAAAAAGCGTTTGTAACAAAAGGCAATAATTAACAGATCCGAGGGTGATCACGTCGGGGTCACCAGTTTAATTGTCTGTGGGGACGAGCGCGGCGGCGCGACAGAGAAACGCGAAGGAACTCTTGCACACGTGCGCGTAGGCGGCAAAGCGCTATCGCCTATTGGACGTTACCCCCGAGACAACGTATTCGAATATTATCACCGCTGATCTGTACGAAAGGAATAGTAAACTTTTATACTGACAAGGAGTCTTTATTTCCACTTCCTAACTATTGCGTTTACAGCCGAATTGCACAGCGCGACAAACGTGGTCCGGTGGACTCGCGGGCTGCGCATTCGCGTAGGACGAAGGACTGTGCAGGACTGTGCAGGACTGGACAGGATTTGTCCAGTCGAAGACAAAGGGCGCGGAGGAACGAGGTGTTCCGGAAGGCGCCGGACTCCGTGGTTGGTGCGGATCCTAGTCCGATAGAAATCCACTAGCAGCGGTGCGTGGAGTTGCCGAGAGGTGGCGCTGTGGTCGCCACAAACGTTTTATTCAATTGAAGTAGGTGGCGCATGAGTGCCGGTAATGGCTTTAGCAGTGTTTCACGTTTTGGGGCTACAGATTTCGGGGTGCTTCATGTATTGTGGACTAACGGATTGCTTTTGAATTCTTACCTTTCAAGGTACTTTATTTCGCATCTACACACATATATTTATAGCATCCAACTGTAGTAAATTAATATTTCATACGTATAGCATATATTTGAAACTTTTTAATAGATATCAAAATGGACCACAGGAGGCCAAAAAGGATTTATCATGCATATCAAAAAGGCATATGCAGAGGATGTGTAAAGTGGATGCAGAAATAATACAGGATGCATATCATTAAAAAGATTTCATCATGCGATGTTGCTACTGCTTCGGCTATAAACCACGAAGCTGAGTCTTTACATAAAGATTTGTACCAAGACACACGGGATATTCTAGCTGTTCGAAATGCATTACAACTGGAGAGAATATTGGAAATAGGATTTGCTTTCCACAAATAGATACTGCATAGAGGTCTGACAAAAATTCGAATAGTTCTAAAAATTCTAAGGATCTAACTTGATTGTATATTATACAAATTCTTGTTATGTTACATTAGGTCAGTTATTGTACGCGGATAGGGGGAAATGTGAACATCACAACATTCGAAATATTACGTCCACTACTGACAGATGATAAGGCACACCAATTTAATCGGCAAGGAAGAGAAGGCAAGAATGCCTTTGAGAATTTACAAATTTGCTCAATCATACGAGGTAAGAATATTTTTGTTCTCATGATTTTTAAATATGAATATAAATAGGCTGCTGCATACACAATAAAGTTATTTAAATTGGCCTCTATTACAAACCGTTATTATTACAAATTATTATTCATATTTTCTCGTTTTTATACAACTTAATTTGCAATTCTCCATTGTTCTCCATACCGCCAGTAGCAGGCAATCAACATGAATTAAATTCGTATTATTTTATTCCCTTAGTACATGCTTAATACACTCGATGTAAACGCACCCGTACTAAAGCTTTGATGCGCACCAAATTTAATACACGTACCAACGTTTCTACGATGTAAACTAGGTCATTGTACACCCAAGTGCAAAGTCGGTGTCCCCCTGGGGGAATGTGAACTGGCCTTCCATCGTTCCGAGCGGGGCGTTGTAATATAATAGATTTTTGCCATTTTGTGATCAGAAACGATCATTCGATGTATTTTATTGCGAATAAAAGGATTTTTAGGCAGAAATACGAGATTCCATCGCGAAAATAGACAAACCGCGGTCTCCGGTGATTACCCTGCCTGCTATTGGCTATTGAGAGGGGACACCGACTTTGCTCTTGGGTGTACATATACATACGCGTATTAAATTTGGTGCGCATCAATGCCGCTTGGCTCCCAAACCAACAAACAGAAAAAAAAACAAAAAAAAAATGGTAAAGTGGTGCTCGACACTTCCCAAAATTTTCGGCAGACTCTTTGGCATTCGTTCAAATAATTTGTTTACATAAAAACCATCGTAATATCTTCAAATCTGTTAAAAGTATTTAATAGCATTTGTAGCAAATTGTAACAGACTCATAAAATATCTGTTTTCAGGGAGGCGTTTTATTGCAGTAATAGCACCTGTACGCAATATAGTTTGCGTACGCAAAGCAAGTTATAGCATATGATGAAGTAAAAGATCAATTTATTACAGAATCAAAGTACAACTCGCATTGTTTACATCCTCCCTTTTCGTAAGTAAAGAATATAGTTGATTATAATATTATTTACGATATTTATTTTTTATTTATACAAGTATTTATTATGAAGGCACTGTTGATCGTCCTATCTATAACATATGGAGAATAACAGAATAAATTAATTCAAATTTACAATTACAGACAATAAGAAGGTATACTTTTAAAAAATTTATGCACATCTTTATTGTAATTTTACCGTACCGAACGACAAGGAATTTTGCCTAACTTATCTTTAATACTCACATTAGCTCCTTCTTCTATAAGTTATTACATCTGAATGACCACTCATAGTAGCGGAATGCAAAGGCGTCAAACCATTTTGATTTCTTGAATTTAGGACAGCACCTTTACTTACAAGTAATTTCACTATATCTCCATGTTCTCTCCTAACAGCTAGATGTAAAGGAGTGTTCATATATCTATCACCTGCATTTAATATAGCTCCGTTGCTTATAAGAAACTCTGCTATTTCCAGGTAGCCCTTATGAGCAGCTTCGTGTAAAGTAGTCCAACCGTTATCAATTCTTCTACTATTGATACATAGCCGGAAGCCTTTTTCTTGTATAAGATACTTTACCATTTCAAAATTACCACTGTGAACAGCGCAGTGTAAAATAGTCCTACGTTCCTTATCCTTAACGTTAATATTAGCTCCTCTTTCCTCTATCAGGTATTTCAATATATCAAAATGACCTCGTTCAGCAGCTTTAGACAGAGGAGTTGCAAAATATATGTCCCTAGTATTAATTCTAGCTCCTCGCTCTTCTATGAGATATTTTACCACATTAAGGTTTCCAGTCCAGACAGCACCCATAACCGGAGTCCTATTCTTCTTAGTTTCAAGATTAACGTCCATGCCTTTGTTTACAAAGTAGTTTATTACATCAATGTTGCATTTGTTGGCAGCGGCAAGATATAAGGGATTAAAGTCTTCCTTATTAGGAACAATCAAAGAAACGTTTTTCTCCTCCACGAGATATTTTATTACATTCAGGTGGCCCCCTGCAGCAGCAAAGTACAAAGGAGTCCAACACTCTTCACAAAGTGTATTACTATTTACTTTCTTCTCGTCTATTAGATACTTTACTATGTCCAAGTAACCACCACCAGCAGCATAGTGTACAGGAGTTCGCCCCAAACGGTTTACAGATGTACAATCAACTCTTTTCTCCTCTATTAGGTATTTAAGCATATCAAAGTGACCTTTATTAGCAACAATGTCCAAAGGAGTTATTCCACTATTGTCCGCACGAGTGAAATCGACTTTTACCTCGTCAACCAAATATGTCACAATATCTAAACGACCATTATAAATAGTGAGCAGCAAAAGAGTACACCCTTCGACATCTGCTACATCGGTATCAGCCCCTTTGTTTATCAAAACTTGCATTATTTCTTTGTGACCATTGAGGCATGCCCAATAAAGAGCAGTTCTCTTATAAACATTACATTTATTAACATCAGCGCCTTTTTCTATGAGAATATTCGTCGTCTCTAGACGGCCGTTTTTTGCAGCCCAGAGCAAGGGAGGACTTCCGTGTTTATTCGGTGTGTTAACATTTGCTCCGTTGTTTATCAGAATTTTTACTACATCTGTGTAGCCACTTTCAGCAGCCATACTTAACACAGTATGAGAAATTTCTTTAGTGAAACCGGTAACATCGAATACGTGATTTAAATTAAAATGATCTTCTTCCCATTCTCGATATGTGCATGAGTCTGTTACTTCTAACTTCTCCTTTATTTTTTCAATTACGTTGCTGTTACTCAAACTACTGTCGGCATTTGCCGAACATAGAATTTTTAACCACTGGCTATGTTGCATGATGCTACCTTGAATGTATTCTCCTTGATTCTCCTTTAAATCTATATTGTACAGTGTGCTCTGATGTGCTCTTGCAAAAAGATTAACCTAGGATAGAATGTTAATTACAATTGCAGAATGTAAGAATTGTATGAATTACGTGTAATATAAAAAATGCAATTGAATGCACCATACCGTGGCTTCGATGCGATTAGTAAAGTAAATATGCTATTTGTGTCCTCACGGTCAAAGCAGGCCAAAGATCTCGGATGGAGATGTTCTGGGGATTCCTGTAACATAAAACCTTACTCAATCTTGCCATCACCGAGGAAAAATGTCTGAAGAGTGTTACGACCCGATGGGAAGAACGTCTATTGGTGGAGCGAGGTGTTTTAGTAGGGGATTCGACCTGTCGAGGTTACGACTGGTTACGACGCACTCACGTCTAATGGCTCCGGCACACTGGACGCGGCAACGCGGCTACGCGTCAACGCGTCAACGCGGTGGCCAATCACTGTCTTGCTTTTCTGGTAGTACTAATTAGTTATGTATTAAAGCAACCGCGTTGACGCGTTGCCGCGTCCAGTGTGCCGGAGCCATAAGAAGTTCCGGTGGTTCTTGCAAATAGGGAAATACAGTTCTTTTGCGTAATTCGTGGTGCGTGCAGCGAGTTTTGCCTTTCTCGAGCGAAAGGAACCGAGCCTCTTGATTGGCCGTTATGCCCGAGAGCAATGGAACCTTCTAATTGGCTAATCGTTCAGTCTCGGGTTATGTGATACACTAGATGCTCGTCGAGTGTGTTAATCAAGATTCTCGTGGACTACGAGGTACAATGAAGTGCAAAGTCGGTGTCCCCCTGAGCAAACGCGTCAGTCAGTGAACTGGCCTTCCACCACTCCGAGCAGGGAGCATTGGGGAGCATTTCGACATTGTCATATGAGAGATTTTTGTAATCTTGTAACCTGAAATTATCATTTCGATGTATTTTATTGCGAATAAAAGCATTCGTAGGCAAACATATGAGATTTCATTGAGAAAATTTGGTGTTTTCGAGGGCTGCTGTCAATGATGATTATACTCGGCCTCCTATTGGCTGTCGGGAGGGGTCACCGACTTTGCTCAAACGGCGACCCACCTGACATAAGACTGTCCTTCTCGCACTCACGGGAACCAACGGAGACAGTCGCGCACGGAGCATTCCACTATTGCTAACGATATTATACTCATGGTTAGATCTCCAATCTAAAAATTGCTTTTATATTTTCCCTCAACCGGCCAAAAAATAATATTTTCAGGAGAAAATACGTATTTTATTGCAAATCAATACTCTCGTAGTCAAAAATATGAGATTTCCAAAATACGAGCAATAAAAAAATGTGCTATTATTTCTATGCTTCCATGTCCGATTTTAAAAAAGTTACAAAATTAGTCTCGATGTGACAGTTAATAAAAATTGTAGCCAATAATAATTGGGTTGTTTGGATCCTTTAAGTATTCTTTACTTATATGGTTCGAATGGTTCTGGGTTTGCCGCACACTTCGTCCTTTTAGCGAGACGAGGATGCTCGCCGCCTCTGTCCCCGTGGGTGCGAGAAGGACAGCTTTATGCCAGGCCGGTCGCCGGTTGAGCAAAGTCGGTGTCCCCTGCTGACGGCCAATAGGAGGCCGAGTAATCATCATTGACAGTGGCCCCCGAAAACGCTAAATCTTCTCAATGAAATATCATATTTTTTCCTACAAGTGCTTTTATTCGCAATAAAATATGTAATTTTTCATAAGGATATGATTTCCTGGCCGCTTGAGGGAAAATATAAAAGCAATTCTGAAGTTGGAGATCTAACCCATGAGTATAATATCGCTAGCAATAGTGGAATGCTCCGTGCGCGACTGTCTCTGTTGGTTCCCGTGAGTGCGAGAAGGACAGCCGTATGTCGGGTGGGTCGCCGTTTGAGCAAGGTCGGTGTCCCCTTCCGACAGCCAATAGGAGGCCGAGTAATCATCATTGACAGTGGCCCCCGAAAACGCTAAATTTTCTCAATGAAATATCATATTTTTTCATACAAGTGCTTTTATTCGCAATAAAATACGTAATTTTTCATAAGGATATGATTTCCTGGCCGCATGAGGGAAAATATAAAAGCAATTCTGAAGTTGGAGATCTAACCCATGAGTATAATATCGCTAGCAATAGTGGAATGCTCCGTGCGCGGCTGTCTCTGTTGGTTCCCGTGAGTGCGAGAAGGACAGCCATATGTCGGGTGGGTCGCCGTTTGAGCAAAGTCGGTGTCCCCTTCCGACAGCCAATAGGAGGCCGAGTAATCATCATTGACAGCAGCCCTCGAAAACGCCAAATTTTCTCAATGAAATCTCATATGTTTTGCCTACGAATGCTTTTATTCGCAATAAAATACATCGAAATGATAATTTCAGGTTACAAGATTACAAAAATCTCTCATATGACAATGTCGAAATGCTCCCCAATGCTCCCTGCTCGGAGCGGTGGAAGGCCGGTTCACTGAGTGACGCGTTTGCTCAGGGGGACACCGACTTTGCACTTCATTGTACCAACGTTTTTACGATGTAAAGGTCAGTGTTCGATAATTTTGATTATAGCGAGTTTTTTAAATAAAATAATAATTATTCGAGTTTTTAGTGTAAATTCGGTTTAAAGATCACATTATTTACATATGAATTATTCAAAAAGATAAACATAATATTAAGAGTGAATAAATCGATTAATAACCTTAAATTTGGTTACAAATACAAGTATTTTTAAATTTTCGCAATCCATCTTTGGTTTTAGAAAGAATAATAATTTGTCCCTTATCTATCAAAGTGAATCTTCTATTTAAATTTTTAAATATTTAGGTTATACAGACAAAAACACTAATTTAAGGTATCAAGTATTGAAGGCTTGTATTACTACATGTACATATACTATATGCGGTAATGGAATTAGTGTTGGAAAACGTGCAATAATGCTTACCAAACAACAACAAAAATTAAATTTTTGAAAATAAAAACCTTTCGTCACTACAAAAAAATATACTACTTACCTATTTTCTTTTGAAACAGTTTGAAATGAAATCATTGAAGTTGAAATCGTCTTGTTAGGAAACCAATGGCGAATGGGAAATCGGACTGAATAATCGAAAACTATCGATAGTTGATTGTAAACTATCGATTGTTTTCAATAGTCCCAACTATCGAAAATATCGATAGTACTATAGATAGTTCTCCACAGGGGGAGGAAACTTCCATGTATTCAAATGGTACTGCCGAACTGACCTGCCCTCTTGAGTTGGCCGTTATCACTAAACAAGCCAAGCGCCATATATAAAATGCTTATAGATGTATATTCAATATTTATTTATTTATTCGGTAATTTTTACACAATTATAACGAATGGATATATAAGGTGTGTAGTAAGAAGACAGTATATTTTGTGAAAAAGCATCAAGCTGAAAAAACACCATTTATTAAACATGACCTGTAAATAAAAATGGTTAAGTACACGAATACTTATTACTATTATAAAGATATAAAAAGAATAAAAAGTGCTAAATTCGGTAACTTAAAACTTAAACCTGCAAATTCTAAAACTAATTCTAAAACAATACACAAAATATAATATAATATTGAATAATATAATATACATACATAATTTTCGAACATAAATAATTGCATAAATAACATATGACACAAATGAAATTAAATAATAAACGAAAACATGAAACTTTATGTTTTACTTTAAATGGCTCATTCGCCTTTGGTGTTGTGCAGTCATCATTTCTCTACTCTGGTAAAGAATTTGCAGAAGTCTCATTATTTAAGTCTATATTTTGGAAAACGTTACTAATATCTACATTAGTAGTTGGGTTTGCAAAGAAGTTATTATTACTTTCTACACTTTCTGCAAATTCTTCACCTTCAATATTAATATTACCTTGTGACATATTATCATCTGTGCTCTAATGAAGGAATTGGGACGGTATGGCATTCTTCTTCAACATCGTTTTCCCAACTTGTGTTATATAATCACTTGGCAGGAAGTGCAGTTTACAAACACGATACTTTTTGTTTAAAGTTTCATACGAGATGTTCTGTAAATAAGTGTTTTGGATAGATGTTTTCCAAACTTCACACTTTTTGGGATCTTTGGGAAAACGATGCGATTCGCCCACAGACTTCCTTGAAGTACAGCCTGGTATTACGCACCGCTCTGTGGATATCTTCTTCAGGGGGGGGAGGCATTGCTGTCCTAAAATAAAAAACATACTCATGATAATGTGTGAATATGAGAAAATACAATTGCAGTAGCTAATAGCTGAAATACACTATTTAGCTAAAATGTGCAAATAAAACATTTGCAAATAAAATGTGCAAATTTCCTTTTTAATTCTTTTCTTTGTTTATAATATTGCTTCAATTCATGTAAGTTATTATACTGTGTAAACTAAGTTATACCGGTCAATTTTCTAGAGTATTAGAAATAACCAAACTTGAAGCACACCAAAGTACAATTATTTCTTAGGATTACAATCAACTATTTTTTATACACCTACCAATTTGAAGTATTTTATATTGTGCCTTTCCGTTTATTGGTTTGATTTCTTCAAAATCCTCTTCAAAATCCTCTTCAAAGTCTTCTTCAAAGTCCACTTTCCTTTTATATTTTTTAACACGGGTATGTGCGTTCGTTCACTCTAAAATTTTTAGCCAAATGGCTAAAAATAATTATATTTAAGACAAAACTAAGTTCTATTATGACCGCAATTAAATAATATCAGATGCTTTTCTATCATAAATTAAGTGAACTGAAATTATATTGTTTAAACTTGTATTTGGGCTTGTGATTATTCCGCCATGAGTAACGTAATTCCCAGTCCAGTAATTCCGTTCGCGTAAAAAGAAATTCTACATCAGCACCCTCTTGAGTTGGCCGGTATCACTAAATTTCGAGAACCAGTCGTTCCATAAGAAGTTTCCGACCCCTGGTTCTCCACCACTAGCGCTGACCCTCTTTACACATTTTTCCTCGGTGATCGCAAGTAATCGCAAGATTCTATTATAGAAATCCCCGGAATGCCCCGGAACATGTCCGTCCGAGATCTTTGGCCGTAAGGACACAAATAGGATATTTACTTTACTAACCGCATCGAAGGCACGGTATGGTGCATTTAATTGCATTTTTTATATTACACGTAATTTGTATAATTTTTACATTTTGCAATTGTAATTAACATTCTATCCTAGGTTAATCTTTTTGCAAGAGCACATCAGAGCACACTGTACAATATAGATTTAAAGGAGAATCAAGGAGAATACATTCAAGGTAGCATCATGCAACATAGCCAGTGGTTAAAAATCATAATGTGCGCATATATCGACAGTGATTTGAATAAGAGCAACATAACTGAGGAAATAAAAGAGGAGTTAAAAGTAACAGACCCATGCATATATCGAAAATGGGAAGAAGATAATTTTAATTTAAATTACGTCTTCGATGTTACCTATGACAACGTCGAAAATTCTCATACTTTGTTAAGTTTGGCTGCTGCAAATGGCTACACAGATATAGTAAAAATTCTCATAAACAACGGAGCAGATATTAACGCACCGAATAAACTCGGAAGTCCTCCCTTGCTCTGGGCTGCAAAAAACGGCCATCTAGAGACGACATACGTCCTCATAGAAAAAGGCGCTGATGTTAATAAATCTAATGATTATAAGAGGACCGCTCTTTATTGGGCGTGTCTCAATTGTGACAAAGAAATAATGGAAGTTTTGATAAACCAAGGGGCTGATACCAATGTAGCAGTTGTTGAAGGGTGTATTTTTTTGAAAGTTGCTATTCAGCGTGGTAGTTTAGATATCGTGACATATTTGGTAGATGAGGTACAAGTCGACTTCACTCGTGTGTATGATAATGGAATGACCCCTTGGGACATGGCTGCTGATTACGGCCACTTTGATATACTTAAATACCTGATAGAGGAGAAAAAAGTTGATTGTATATCTGTAAACCGTTTGGGGCGAACTCCTCTACACTATGCCGCTCTTCGTGGTTACTTAGCCATAGTAAAGTATCTAATAGATGAGAAGAAAGTAAATAGTAATACACTTTGTGAAGGGTGTTGGACTCCTTTGTACTTAGCTGCTGCAGGGGGCCACCTGAATGTAATAAAATATCTCGTGGAAGAGAAAAACGTTTCTTTGATTGTTCCTAATAAGGAAGACTGGAATCCCTTATATCTTGCCACTGTCGGCGAATGCAACATAGATGTAATAAAGTACTTTGTAAGCAAAGGCATGGACATTAATATTAAAACTAAGAAGGGCAGGACTCCGGTGAAAGGTGCTGTCTGGTCTGGGAACCTTGATGTGGTAAAATATCTCGTAGAAGAGCGAGGTGCTAAAATTAATATTAGAGACATACATTTTTCAACTGTTTTGTGTACAGCTGCTGAAGAAGGTCATTTTGATCTATTGAAATACCTGATAGAGGAAACAGGAGCTAATATTAACGTTAAGAATAAGGGACGTAGGACTATTTTACACCGTGCTGTTCACAGTGGTAATTTTGAAATGGTAAGGTATCTTATACAAGAAAAAGGCTTGAGACAATGTATCAATAGTACAAGAACTGATAACGGTTGGACTACTTTGCACGAAGCCGCTCATAAAGGCTACCTGGAAATAACAGAGTTTCTTATAAGCAACGGAGCTAAATTAACTGTAGGTGATAAATATATGAACACTCCTTTACATGTAGCTGTTTTGAGAGAATATGGAGATATAGTGAAATTACTTGTAAGTAAAGGTGCTGACCTAAATTCAAGAAATCAAAAAGGTTTGACGCCTTTGCATTTCGCTACTATGCGTGATCATTTAGATATAATAAAATTTCTTATAGAAGAAGGAGCTGACGTGAGTATTGAAGATAACTTTGGCAATATTCCTACGCATTTGGTACACTACGATTGCAATAAAGATGTACATAAATTTTTTAAAGGTATATCTTATTGCCTGTAATTGTAAATGTGAATTAATTTATTCTGTTATTCTCCGTATATTATAGATAGGACGATCAACAGTGCCTTCATAACTAATACTTGTATAAATAAAAAATAAATAATGCAAAAAATATTATAATGAACTATATTCTTTACTTACGAAAAGGGAGGATGTAAACAATGCAAGTTGTATTTTGATTCTGTAATAAATTGATCTTTTCCTTTATCATTATACAGATTCAAATGGCTCTTTAATAATACAGGATGAAAAATTGGCAGTGTGGAACACCAAAAAGCATGTAAAAAAATAGATAAGTATTAATCTACAGCGAGTTCAAAAACATCGAATAACATATATTCTATCTAACAATTCGAGCATGATCCGCCGTTTGTTGCATATATTGTGATTGTACTATGATATGTTGCACGGCACTCTTTTCCAAAGTCGTTCGAAAACGTCGTCACCCGAGTGCTCCCCCGAAGAGTTTTCCCTATCACCCAACTAGATTCACCCGAGGTAGTTTTCGAACGCACCCTTGGCAGAAAAACAGAAAGAAAAGCAGCAACCAATCAAAACTCGCAGAATCACAGAAACAGAAAAGCAAAATGACTGCTCAGCACCAGCGCGACTTTTGATTGGTTTTTGCTTTTCTGCTTTCTGTTTTTCTGCCAAGGTGTGAATCCTCCCTAAGATTTTCGGCTGAACGCCACCTAGCGCTTTATGCTTTTCCAACATGTTTACTAAGCGGTCGCCATTTTTTCCAGCATACTTAACCAATCAAATCGCTTCATTTTGTTGCGTCGTAAAATAATGCAACAAAATGAAGCGATTTGATTGGTTAACTCGTGACGCGCGCGACGACGCGCCGCGTGACGCGCGCGACGACGCGCTCAGTGGAAACTCAGCCTTATCATAGCTCAACTCACCACGTGCTTTTTACTCTCATCACCGCCATTGCGGCACAGCATGTGGAGACAATTCACGTGTCACGTGTGAAATTCCGTGGTTGCGCTTCTACGTAATTAATAGATCAACTCAAATTCGTTTGTAAGTGTCATTAGTGCGCGCGCGCGCTTAAGTGCTGGAATTGTACATCGTTACCACCTCTGGTGGCTAGCACTCATTTGTACGTTTCTTTGTTCACTTAAATACATATAATGTTTAAACGCTAAGGATCACTGTCACCAAGAGCCGTTTTCCATCTAAACCCAATCCTTCCATCTACAGTCTCATTTTCTCTACCAATAACCTCACTTTCGCACTGCTTTCACTCTTCTCTTTGTTTCACTCATCACAGTACATCACATCCATAACCTTCTCACTCACACTCTCTCACGCTCTTTAGTCTTCACTCATCACTCTGGTCCTTCGAAACTCACCCACTTAAACTTATGTCTCATCTCTCATACATATTTTTTGGTCCTTCGAGCCGGATCTTGGTCAAATCCATAGCGTACTCATAGTGACAAGTGACTCAGTGCAGTGCAACTCAGTGACACTCATCCATAATCATTATGACTGACAAGGCAAAGGAAAGTGCATCGTGGGCAGATGAAATGGGGAATACTCAAGAGGAAGTGAAGAAGAATCAACCAGCAGTACTCACAGTATCACTCAACCAGTCTCCTTCATGTCTGAACACTTACTCGAAGCAGCATTCAAAACATATCAAAGGGCTCACTTATTGTGTCGCTCAAAAGCTGCTATTCTATCAAAAGAAAAGAAAGATTCACTCACCCAATCGAGAACAGATCAGCTCCCAAAGTACAGATCAAATCTTCCTGAACTCTCGAACTTCCAAGGTTCAATGGAGAGTTCTCACAATGGACCAGTTTCAGAGATCTATTCACCTCAATGGTGATAGGCAACAAAGAACTGAGCAATGTAGAAAGATTACATTATCTCAAAATCAGTTTGGAAGACTCAGCAGTTCAACTCATTTCAAATATTGCTCTAAACAACGACTCATTTCATTCAGCCTGGCGAATCATCACAGAGCGATTCAATGACAAGGAACGACTCATCTTATCATATGTCGAAGAGCTTCTATCTGACCATAAACCAGTCACACGCACAGCCAAGGATCTCAACTCACTCATCAGCACTACCACAGAAAGACTCAATGCGTTGGAATCACTTGGCATGGATATCACCCAGTGGAATTATGTACTCATGTACACAATTGCAATCAGGTTGGAGTCATCACTGCGTGAAGCATGGGAAGTAAAGCGCAGCACTCATCAACAGCCCACTACATATAGACAACTCATGGAATTTATTCAAGCAAGTTTCACTCATTACTCTGTTCCTTCGAAACTCACCCACGCAAACTTACGTCTCATCTCTCATACAAAAAGAATATTTTTATTCGCCATTGAATAATATTTGTTTAGTTAAACTCTTTCTAATATAATTAGAAACTTCTTCCAGCGTATATACCTTACCCATATGAAAAAATGTATTTTTTAACCGTCTAAATTTTTTATTGTACTCATTCGTATGCACGAAATAGCGATCAATTTGAGCATTGAAATGTGCGTTAAGATTTTGTCTGCAGAATAATTTTTTGCACACCATGATTGGTCTCGAAAAGAGCGTCAAGACTGAGCGCTTTTTAAGGAGACGTTGATAAATTCCATCTTGAAAACTGAAATGGATACCCGGTTACTGACCGGACGGTTAAATAAAATTCGATTATCAATTTTAGTAACGCATATTTATGGTTTTCTAAAGGATCTAACTCATGTATATGAATATCAAATTCTGAGAGTAAATTCTTTATATTTAATGTACATAATACTGTACTGCGTATTCTATAAAAAGAATTGTATTGTACCTTCGCTTTGTGATACTTGTCTATTTAATACACAGAGTTTAAAAATTTTCTCTGATTGTACACATACAGTATTTGAATCACATGCAGGGTAATACAAATATCGTGTAGATTTACGTGAAATGAAGTCAGACCGTATATGTTCACTATTTTATAATAATTCTATGCAGGTTTCACATTGTAGATTTTTTAAAATCAGCGATTCTACATATCCTGTAGAGGTGGAGAAAAATCGATAGTCGATACCATCGATAGTTATCGATAGTCTGGCTTCGTACTATCGATAATTATTGATAGTTTTACAAAATAAGAAAATAATGCAAAGTGTTGATGATACTGTCAATTTATTGTTTGTACTCTAACAACCAATGGTTTTTATTCAGAAAAATCAGCTTATTAACATTTTTTGGTTTAAGTCGCGATCTCCTTTCGATGATAATTAGTCCTGTAGCACTAAATTCTCTCTCCGATTCTGCAGAAGATGCGGGAATACATAAGTATTTAAGAATGAATTCAGGAATGGGCTGAAGTTCTTGACTATTCACCTAAAAAAAGAAACTAAATATACCGTATATTTACCAATGCATATATTGACCAATATATTATTATGTTACATACTTTTCAAAATAATAAGGGATCTGTTTCTTCAACTGCATTATCCCTGTCTAGGTATCGTCTCTTCCGTATAATCATATCTGCAGTTGTACTTTTAGTTTTTTCTTCAACTCTCTGAGTGACGAATCTAAGCAGAGACTTTTTTTGTGAAGATCTAGCCTCATCTCCATTATTTGCATTATTGCTATTCTCGGTAGTACTTCACATATGAAAATTTTGGACCATTTCTTGTTCTAGTAAATTCGGAGCGTGTGCATTCTCCTTGTCTCTAAAGCATTCTTGCTTGAACCTCGGATCGAGAAGTGTTGATATTTTGGTAACTAATCTGGACTCATACGGAAATAACCTCTTTCTGGTGGATTCTATCAGGCCCTCACAAAAATCTTTCCCTTCGGCTGTGCTCATAGCTTTAATAGTATCATTCAGGGAAGTGAAAATTCCAAATGTCAGTGGAATTATTAACGATATAGTAACATAAGTGGAGCCTGATACTTGTTTTGTTGCCTCATCAAAACAACTCAATGATGCTGTCAAATCTCTGAGAATAGCTATTTCATCTATAGTTAACGGAGAAGGAGTTCTTCTCATTTTCAGCAAGGTTCTATTTATGGCATCAGCAGTTCGTAGAATTCTTTGCATCATATACAGAGTGTCCCTAACCGATCGACGCGGAAGAAGAGGAGACATAGAGTGGCTTCCGCTGAACATAAAAGTCCTGTACCGTTTTCCGATAAACGCAATAGTTTTCGAGTTATTAATTGTTAAAGATCAAAGGAAAGGGCGTCCGCCAAAATAGCAGCGGGGGGAGCGCTGGAGCCTCCGCGAGCTGTAGGACGGCCCAGTTTACCTACAAACAAATGCAGGACGCGGTGAGGGGAAGGATAAAACGTCGCTGCACGGCCGGCTTCTTTTGCGTTATTCTTCCCCTTACCGCGCCCCGCATTTGTTTGTAGGTAAACTGGGCCGTCCTACAGCTCGCAGAGGCTCCAGTGCTCCTCCCGCTGCCATTTTGGCGGACGCCCTTTCCTTTGATCTTTAACAATTAATAACTCGATAAATATTGCGATTATCGCAAAACGGTACAGGACTTTTACGTTCAGCACAAGCCGCTCTATGTCTCATCTGCTTCCGTGTCGGTTGGTCTGGGACACCCTGTATAAAGAACTGTTCCACCGTGTCGATACTTCTTAAATCAATTTCAAAGGCTTTATTTTACTACCCTCAATATTCATCTGTTCTTCTTTGAAAGCATTTGTGGCTGATGTACTACTTTTGAAGAATCGTACAATTTCCTTGCATTTAGTCAAAACATTCTGAATCCCATCACAACTGAGATTGTCTTGTACAACTAAATTTAGAGTATGCGCAAAACATGTGGGATGGCATTTCTTCAAAATTTCACACATTTTGACTATGGTTGCTGCATTGTCAGTAACGATGCAAGTGATTTTTTTAGCAATATCCCACTTGTCAAAAATTTCCTGCAATGCATCAGCAATATGCTGTGATGTATGATTTTTGGTTAGGTGTTTCGCTGTTAAAACAACAGACTTCAATGTGAAATCACAAATGAAATGACAAGTTGCTGACAAGTATGATTCTGTGGAAACTGACGTCCAAGTATCACAGCTTATTGATACATATTTTACACTAGTCAGCATTTTTTTTAATTTACTTGAACATTCAATATAAAGATTTTCCATCACAGTTTCTCGAATGGTAAATTTGCTCTTGGGGGGGGGGGGGGGGGGGGGTTGCTTAGAAGTATGTTACTTTTTGTCTCAGATTCCCGTCTATTGTGCTTGATGATGGATCTCATTTTCATTATCATGTTCCTCTTGGGAATACATTCGTCCGTTAACTTGCCGTCAATTTTTGCCTTTTTGGCAAGTTTGTCAGCTTCTTCGTTCGCTTTAATACCTACGTGAGCAGGAGTCCAAATGATTTGTATCCTAGCCTTCTGTTCATTGGCTCTATGCAGCCAGAATTTTAAGTCCAGAAGTAGATGTGTCGTTTTGCTATCGACCGTAGGGTTGATTAGCTTGGTCAGTATATTCTTCGCATCTGTGAAGATCCTAGCACTATTACAGCCTTTTCTTTTAACTATTTTTACCGCATGGGTGATAGCTAGGGTTTCTGCGTCTTGAACAGTAAAATCATTATTGATTTTGCACAACGTCTGTTGATTGTCTTTAGGGATTAAAATTGCGTATCCCACGTCTCCATTGTCATCTTTTGACCCGTCAGTATATATTTCTATTTCTACTGGGTCGAGTTGGTTTACTTGTTCTGTGAAGAACTCTGCAGACTCTTTTTTTGATTTGGCGATGGTTCCTATTTCCCAATTAATATCCGGAATGAAATACAGGACTTGTATTGGGTAAGTTAGATTGATAGGGATATCGTTTCTTATCATGTGATTAATGTGGTTTTGTATTTTATCCCATTGCATTACTATCTTCGGTATGTTATTTGGCTTTGTTTGTTTTCTTTTGATGAGTGCGTTGAAGTTCTTCAGTTTATTTGTTAAATTAAGGGAGCTAAGGCCATACGCATTGATTATATCCCTGTTTACTGCGCTTTCTATTGCATCCTCAAGTTCTGTTTCCTGGGCGAGGTGTCTGATTATTTTTAACGGAGTGGATTTCATAACTCCAAGGGCTATTCTCATGGCATTGTTTTGAATCTTGGTCATGGATTTCATGTGAGTTTTTTTTGCGTTACTATAGGCTGTTAGCCCCCATTCCAGTGAGGCCCTTATCGTAGCTCTGTATATTCTGAGGATTACTGATGGGTGAGATCCCCAGTGGACCCCGGCGAGCCATTTGATGACGTTCAATATTTTTGATGATTTGTTTTTTAGGTAGTTGATATGTTCTTGCCATGTCAGTTTTTGGTCGAGGATGATTCCCAGGAATTTAGCTGATTTTTTAATAGCTATTGTTCCTTTGTGAGTATTGATTTGATCCGGGATTTTATTGGATTTCGTTTTCTTCCTGTGGAAAATTGTGCAAGAGGTTTTTTGCATCGCGATATTTAAGCCAATTGATTGCAACCAATTATCTAGCTTATTTAGCCCCAGTTTTAGATCATTGATGGTTTGTTGTACATCTGCCCCAACCGAATACATCACTATGTCGTCGGCATACTGTAGTGTTCTTATATTCGGGCCTATATTGTTATTGATGTTTCTCACATACAGGTTAAAAAGTAACGGAGACAGTACAGTGCCTTGGGGAAGGCCTTTTGTTGCTGTCCTGGTTTGTAGGAATTGGCCATCGATGTAGAAATTCAATACTCGGCGTCTGGTGATTTGCCTGATGAATCTACGGATGTGGTATGGGATTCTTGTGTTTTCCAGAGAGGACCATAGAACGTCCGCTGATACATTGTCGTATGCTAAATTTGCTCGGAATGACATAACGAGGGTCAAGAAGATAAACAAAATTTCTGAAACCAGTGTCATTAACAATATTGAAAGGTTGGAAATCTCTGGTAATCATCAGTGTAAGAGCACGATCCAAATCCTTTTTTCTTCTTGACGTACTTTCGTATTCAATTGATCTCTTGAAAAACGGACTTATTGATCTATTGCTGGATCATGCTGAGGTTAAGGCACTACTAGAACTGGAGGTAGATGTAAAATGTTCGTCATTATCAGTACCATGCTTATTGATTGTGTGGAATCTCTTCAAGTGATCAGCTAAATTACTGGTATTCCCACAGGTTTTGTATTCCTTACCACATGCACACATTTAGCTAACTTACGATCAGAAGATTGTTTGAAATATTTCCATACCTGCGAAATCTTTCGCTTTTTCTTAGAAACCACCGCAGCTAAAGTATCAGATTCTGATTCGGAATGTACTGAGTTCGAGTCTTTATCTTCAGAACCTGCTTCCATTTCAGGAGAATTATTGTCCTTTCTACTTCTGCCGCTGCCACCTGAACCTAAGAATTTAAAATCTAAAATAATTACTATTCAAGGTTTTTCATGCAATTATAAGTGAGCGAAAAGCACTGTAAATATTTTTTATGGAACATTTTTAATTTTTAAGTAATGGGATTCGCAAGAATCTCATTATACAAGAAAAAAATGTTTCAAGTGATCCTGTGACAAATTGTATGTTAATAAATATTTTAGTGTTTGTCCATCAACAAAATGTTCATATATTGCGAGTACAGTTTGCAAATCGTTAATAAACCCTATAAAGCCAGTTTTCAAACGGCCATGGATCACAAGAGGGCCGTTTTTTGCAAGTTTTACAGTTTAAAAGTATTGGATTGCTTCCTGAACAAAAGTATACACTTTTCCAAACGTGCTTTCCATCAGTGATTGTTTAAATCCATAGGGTACTAAGCTTCTTGAATTTAGAATATCAAACGCAGTGTTGACCATGCGTATGAATTGTATTGTACCTTTGCTGTTCATAAAATCCGGATGCTTATCGCATAAAAGTTGTTCAATCGATGCAGCAACGCTTTCGCTGAATACTTGGGCAGCCAGCTTAACATTCATTTTATTTTTAAACCAAAGAGTGTGTTTTTTATTTATTTTATTAGATAAATGAAAGCATCCACGGTCTTGAATTTTTACCAAATTTTCAATAAATGCCCATTGTATGGTGTTATTACTGCTGTCGTATAAAATGGTTCTGCTGGGTAATGTATTTCGTATTAACTTCAGCATATGTGCTCCATCTAAAATTATGTGCACATTATAATCATGTATTGGATGTTTGAAAAATGTTTTACTATTATATATATCAGCAGACAGCGCTGTGCACATTGAAAAATTTGCTGCACAGCCATCGAACGTTAGTGCAACAACAATGACACCTGTATCAGCCAAAAATTCTAACACTTGCGTTGTTATAGTTGCTTTTTCTCCGGCAGTTAACGTATTGATAAAAAAATATGCTACTGGTATCTCCCATCTATCGTTTATTCTGTTTAGCAAGTATACTAATCATTATTAGCTACAGGAAGCTCATGATCCGTTTGTATTGATGTATCAAGGTTAATGTATCCCGTATATCGTTTTTCTTGGTGATTCCATGCCACTTCTTTACGCATTGCAATCTCATCCATCATCAAACATGCATATATTTTCTTATGTTGCGTTTGTCTTGTTAAAATCTCCCGAGCTTCATCAGTTAACCCTGGCGCGTCATACGTATGACTGTACCAACTCCTAATTGTGGAAGTAACGGCAACTTATTTTTAAACGTTTTTCTCACGTAATTATATGCTCGTGGACTATCCAAATTTAAAGATAGTGCAAATGCACGTAACTGTGGGGTGAATTTTGACTCCTATATTTCATATAATAGTACTGCATAGCTTGCTGTTTTGTAGTGCATTTGCCTCTAATTTTTTTATTAACATTCGAACACCATTGAGATATAGAAAAATGTTCTATGATAACTTTCGTAAAAATAATCTCAAAGTCTTGTTTATGTTCAATACATGTAAAAGATTGGAGATCTACTTCTTCTTTAATAATAGCACTTAATTTTTTGGGCAAGTGAGTGCAGAAACATACAGATGTCATTTTATTCTTGCATGTAGCAAAAGCTGTAATTATAGCATATTCAGTTTCTTTTAACAAGATAGCTTCTTTGCAGGAAAAACAATTATTAAAAGGCAATAATTTGTTAATAACAGATTTGTAACCATCTGTACAATTGCTAGTTACAATTTGGTTTTGTACTAATGTGGACATATCCCCAAAATCGATTCCTTCCTCGATTAAATCTTCATTTGAAGTATTTAATGTTTTAATACTATTTTCTACGAAATGTTGCAATGAAAATAAAGCGCCTCCATTGTCAATTTCACAATTACCACCTACACTACGTATACCCGTCAAATTGTTTATTAGTAATGTTTGAAAAGAGAACTCAAAATTTGCACATGTAGGATTAATATTACGAATATTATGACTTCTTATCATTCCAAACAAATTTTCTAATGGGTCTTGATTTATATATCGTGTTTTGAAATATTTCATTACCATTTTATTCACAGCTATCCATAATGTTTGAAAACCTTTAATAGTTGTTATCCAGTTACTTAAAGGAGTAGACATTGGTTTTTTTGTTGTTTTACTAATAAACCGCATATCTTTTAAAATTTTAATGGCATCATACCAGAAAGAATGATGTTTGCTATTTTTTTTAACAGCGACTCGTAGGGGCACATTCTGAGGCTTTGGAAATTGAATAATTGCGGCGACTTTCTGAGCGGTTAGACGAATTCCTCCACCGTTAACTAAATATCTCAAAAATTCTAGTTCGGGAGCGCCGAATACACATTTGTCCACATTAAGGCGAAGATGAAACTCTTGCAACCTTCGAAACACCGTTCGTAGGTGCACCATATGTTCATCGTGGGACGACGACGCAATCAAGATGTCGTCGATGTATACGAATACGAAATCTAAATCTCCTAACGCGCGGTTGATATATCTTTGAAAAGATTGACTGGCATTCCCAAGGCCAAATGTCATATACCGATATTCAAACAAGCCGAACGGCGTGATAACCGCGGTCTTCTCGACGTCCTCAGGTGCCATTGAAATCTGATTGTATGCCTTGTACAAATCAAGGGAAGAAAAAACTGATTTCCCGTAAAGGTTGATAGAACAGTCGTGAAGATGAGGAGTCGGATATTTGTCCGGAACCGTGATGGCATTCAACTTGCGGTAATCACCGCAGATCCGCTACGATCTATCTTTTTTAGGCACCAAATGTATGGGACTTGCCCAGGGACTGCTGGACGGATGACAAATCCCGGTTTCGACCAGCAATTGGAACTCGGCTTTAGCAGCCTTGAGTTTATCCGGCGTTAAGCGCCGTGGACGTTCTGCTACAGGAGGTCCCGTAGTTATAATATGATGAAGAACATCCCCTTTCTCCGGAGGGGAAACTTGTGACGAACCGGTAATACGTGGGAATTCAAGAAGAATTTTTGCCCACTCCGACCTGGGGACGCATGAATGTACCGATCGGTACTGGGTCGGCTTAGCGAATGCGACCGTGGAAATGTTCGTGACAGAGTCAACGATCCGACGTCTTTTGAGATCAACCAGCAACCCGTAATGCGTTAACAAATCGGCGCCTATTATCGGGTGCGGGACCGCCGCAATTATAAAGTTCCAGCGTATGGGGCGTCGCAACCCCAAATCTAATACCCGTAGGGTTTCGCCAAACGTGTCGATCGGAGAGTTATTTGCCGCGAAAAATTTGAGTTTCGACGGCGCGCAGTTTGGCTTGGAACTTGCCGGCACGAGCGAAATGTCAGCATCCGTATCAATCAGGTACGAAAGCCCGGTAACGCGGTCGCGGACGTGGAGACGTTTCTGGTTTGTGTCAGTACCCTCACTGGCCGCCTCAGTACAGGAGGGGCTTACGAGTTTTTTGGTTTCCATGACTGGAACTTGGAACACCACTCACGGCAGGAGAGAGGGTTGTGAGGGTATTTACGATGCGCTAAACACAAAGTCGGCTTTTCCCGGTTACTCGATTCGCTGCGGCCCTTGCTCCTAGACCGCGACCTAGCGCGCGGCTTGACCGAAGAATTGAACCTTTCCAATTGACGCGTTAACGCTGAAACTTGGGACTCCAGTCGGTCGATCCTCGTATTTGATGAGTCGGGACCGCCGGACGACGCAACCGTGTTAATACTCGCGTTACCCGCTTCCGCATTCTTGCTGATTTTATCAGCGACGGCAGCCAATTTATTTAGGTCGTCAATGTCCGTCGACGCTAAGATTGCACGATATTGGGAAGGAAGCTGATCGAGGAAGATAGACCTCAAAACCTTATCATCGCAGTTATTATCGTTTAAATTTCGCAATCGCGTTAACGTTAACGACAGTTTTCCGTCGGTCAATACTTGACCCTTTAAAAGCTTGCGTAAATTGCTTTCCGCGGAAGTCGCGAACGTGGCTATGATACGCTTCTTAATCATCGAGTAGATGTCCGAGGGCGGGGGAGACATCATTACGATGTCTTTTACGCAGCTACCGATCTCGTAATCGAGTGCGGCTAATACTATATCCGCCCTGGTGCCCTCAGCCGTTATTCTAGAGTTACCAAACGACGCCTCGATTTGGGCAAACCAAAAAACAGGATCGGCACGCGCAAACGCGGGAATTTTCGGGAGTCGGTATGACTCTACCCGGAACGCCGCGTCATCGGCTGTCACGGTGGTCAGCGCACGACCAGTCTCAGTCGTGCCTGTCCCCGTTGATCCGGTGAGCGAAACGCTCTGCCCGTTATCGGGATTCGTGGCCATTTCGGAGGCCTGCCTCTAGCAGAGTAGCCGGATGAAATTCAAGTGACGCGTGTCGGCAAACTAACCTACCGACGGTATGGCGGCGGTACACGCACGTGTCGCCGTATGCAGGAAATATGAGATCGAATATGGCGGCCCAGTCTCGACCAACCATATACTCGCGCGGGAAGAACTACAAATCACCGTACGTCGTGCACAAAGAATTCAATATGGCGGAACTAGCCGGCCAATTACGCCGAAACGGTTTGTATTGCCAATTACGAATGAAACGATTATAAAAATTGGTCATGCCCAGGAAGCGTCGCAAGCCGGCAATGGTGTCAGGAAGAGGAAGATCCTGAATGGCTTGAACTTTCTCAGGGCGAGGCTGGATACCATCGGGACTGATTCGATGTCCGAGGAAATCCACGGAAGACGAGCCGAAGACACACTTGTCAATGTTGATGGCGAGGCCATAGTGTTGAAGGCGCTCGAACAAGATGGTGAGGTGTTGATGAGGTGAGATGAGTTCCTGCCCTTTTGAGGCGACCAGTAAGTCATCGAGGTAGGCGAAGCAAAAGTCCAGTCCGGTGACGACCTCGTTTATGAAGCGCTGGTACGTCTGGGCAGCCTTGCGCAGGCCGAACGTCATAAACGGAAATTCGAACAAGCCGAAAGGTGTGATGATCGCCGTTTTAGGAATGTCCTGTGGACGGACTGAAATTTGCTGGTACGCTCTGACCAGATCGATGGTGGAGAATGTGTCCGCCCCGTGTAGAGTAGTCACGCTGTCCTGGATGAAAGGAAGCGGGTAACGATCGGGGATAGTCACCGTATTCACGCGACGGTAGTCACCACATGCACGCCATTGGTTGTCTTTCTTGGGCACCAGGTGAAGTGGGCTAGCCCAAGGACTTTTGGACGGCCTGCAGAGGCCTTGCTGGAGCATGAAGTCAAACTCCGCTTTCGCTGCCTTGAGTTTGGCAGGATCCAGACGACGAACTTTGGCGGTGAGTGGAGGACCGGTTGTCTCAACGAAGTGTTGGACTGAGTGAGCCGGTACGGGTGGCACGATGGTCGTGCGCGTCAGTGATGGGTACTGGAGGAGCAGATCCCTAAAAGGCTGGTCAGCCGAGAGACGGTGTACCTCAGGCGTCTGGACAGTACGGACAGGTGTGCGTACTTGCAGCGATGTGATCTCATCCATCAATCTCCCGTTCCTGATATCTACGAGGAGACGATAGTGGGATAAGAAGTCACTGCCGATGATGGGCTGGTCCAGTTCACTGACTAGGAAGGACCATTGGAAAGGACGTCGAAGTCCTAGGTCCAGCGTCAAAGTGCGTCTGCCAAACGTGCGGATGCGTGACCCATTGGCTGCGTGGAGAGTAATGTCCTCAGGATTACGTCGCTCAGCTCGGTTGGCTGGGATGACAGATACGTCCGCCCCAGTGTCGACTAGAAATTTCAAGTCTGTATGTCGGTCTAGAACGGTTAGGCGACGTCAAGCAATACCTCGAAAGTCGGACGTCGGAGACATCCGAGGCACTAGTTTTCCGTCTTTGGCTTGGAAGGCCAAGCGCACGGAGAAACACAGTTGCGGGCATTCGGTCCGTAACGGTCGTGGTAATGGCAAAGGCCATTCCTGGAGGGTCCTCGTCAGGAACGGGAAGAAGAGCGGTTACGTTTTGGGCGACGGCGATCCTCGTGCGGTGGACGAGGAGCACGCCTGGTCTCCAAACTATCCAAGCGAGTCGTAAGAGCGGCTAGCTGGTCCGTGAACGAAGAGACGGCAGTGGCAACGGCATTCAGTGCAACGTCACCAGGCGGTTGTAGCGGCGCGGGGTTGGGTACGCGCTGTTCCACAGGAGCGTCGCTCACTGGGGTCGTACACGCCGGACGCCGGGTGGTGGACATGGCGTTGAGCGATGGAAGCGAGACTTCCTGAGCGCGGTCAGCCAAGGTTGCCAGCTCGTCCAGGGACAGATTGGTAGCGGCGGCCAGGATCGCCTTGGTCTGCCTGGGTAACCGTTTGATCCAGATCGATTTGAGGATTGCATCGTTGATGCAACGCTGGCCAAGTCCACGCAGATGCCCCAGGAGCTGAGAAGGTTTGTCGAAACCTCGGTCGTCTGGGGCGAGGAGGTTTTCTAGCCGACGTTCCTCGGAGTCGGCATAGATGTGGATCAGGCGCTCTTTTAACGCCTTGTATTTGTCCTTGACAGGAGGACGAGAAACCAGGTCGGCAATGACGGAGATCGTCTGTTCATCCAGGCCCTGAATTGCGAAGGCAAACTTGGTATCGTCTGCGGTGACACCACCTGTGAGGAACTGGGTCTCTAGCCTGGCAAACCAAAGTTCTGACGACGTCTTCCAGAAAGGCGAGACCTTGACGCCTACACGGGCGAGGATGCCCTCGGCAAGAGAAGTGGATTGGGCAGAATCCATCGTCCCGGCAGGAGTTCCCTGAAGAGAACTAGTACTGTCCTCGAAGGTGAGCAGCGGCGTTGTGGTGTCAGTCATCGGAGGTGACTGTTGACCAGCAGACCGGTCAGGCGACTGATCGACGGGCATGGGGAATCCGCGCACGGAAGTTCAGTTCGAATGCACACGTGACACGCACGAGAGTTTGGTATCGCACTGACACGGAAAAGGTTCAACACTACGCGCGCACACGAGAGTATAGGCACTGCACGAAAAAGAAAACAAAAATACACAGCAATAAGAAAAACACTGTGATTGCCATATAGCACACTACGGAAATGCCGACGGATCGAGCGGTTTTACATTCCAATGCTTGCATACTGTACGATCACACGCAGGTGATTAAAAAGTCACACATAACCCAAACAGTGATGCGTTACGCAGAACGCTAAAAAGGAAGGAAAGCTGTCTCGGACCCGGAAGGTGTTTGAATTAAGCATGTTAGGGACGTTCACGTTTTTTTTTTAAGAACGATTGGGGTCACCAGTTTGTAGAGGTGTCGGGGTGCGTGTGCACGTCGCGGCACTTAAAGTTACGCGGAAGGAGCGTCGCAGTAACTGTAGAAGTACGCGGAAAGCAATTACGCAAAGGAAAGGAACGGGGTCCTTTGTACTGTTACGCTATATGAAGCGTGTAGACTCGCGGTAGGTCGCGGTACGAAACGTATTGAGTCGCGGGTAGTCGCGGTACGAATAACAAAAAACGCGCGGAGGCGCGTAAAGAACGGTGAGCGTTCTTTGTAAGAGCGGAGACTCGACCTAGGGCGACGCAGACCGCTAGGGAGTTTGGAAATGTGCGGTTGGCACAACCGCCACAGTCCTATGAACCATTAACTTTTTAGCGGGTCTACTCATACCATCGTCTCATAGCTCGTCCGTGGTTGACTCTTCATTATTTTAGCGCTACGTTTAAAATTGGACCCACGGGGTTTGGGTTAGTTGTTTTTTTTTTTTTTTTTTTTTTTTTAAGAGAGAATAAAGGCGCAGAAAAAAGAAAACAGGGGTGGGTTGTAGTCATCTCGGACGAGATTCTCATATGTATAATTACGATCGAACTTCACTTGAGTAAGTTCGTTTGATCGTAAAATTATATTTCGACCTCGTCCTTCGAGACTACAATGTAGTTGTTCAGAGCTTTCCTCAATTTTAAACCCTTCACCTTCTTAATTTTATTGCCCAACCCTTCGTACACGTACAAAAGAAAATAGTTTCATAATAAAATAGCTTAGATCCCTTTTTATATTATATTATACTTAAACTTAGGCTTTGTACTGCTTTTAGCGTTAAATATTGTATTATCGCTTTTACCTATCTAGTCGTATCTTTGGTTAGCGGCCCGTTATAGAACCGCGCGAACACAGTCGAATTTGCGGACCATCCCGCCGTCCTCCTCATTTTTTGTTTTTCTTATGCATTGCAGTATAAATCTGTCCGATGTTAGCTTCCTCCACTTTCTAACGAACAAACCTAATCTTTCCGCAATTATACCTACGTTTATTTTCGGTTGTATGTCTGCCTCTGATTGCCTCTGTAAGAAAGAAGTCGTCTTGTTGACTGATATTCTCTCCCCTGCTTGTAGGCTGATTCGTCCTGGTCCCAGTTCATTTGTCTTGTGCCCATCCGTCAGACTGTCTCCTGTCTGGCGGACGAGCCCCCCCCCCCCCCCCCCCCCAGTTTAAATTCGTTTCACTTATGCCTGAGCTGGACATTCCCCCTGTCCGTCGAAGCTTTATGCTGGAACCTAGTTTATTGAGTGACCTAACCTCCTTTATTGTTTCCCCCAGGTTCGGCCCAAATAACCACTCATCTGATTTAGTATTTTCCATGAGATCCTTTCTGTCTACGCCTGGCGTAATAAATGCCTTCCTTGTCACCAAATGTTCGTGGTGAAGGTATGTGAGTAGCTTTCCAACGTTACATAGTTTCTCCAAGAGGGATAATTTATCTACCGTTTCTTCATCATCCGTCAGCAGTGCTGTGATCGCTGCACCTAACGCTGTTAGGGACATCCCCAGCATTTTTTGAAATTGTGTGAAGTAAGCATCCCTTTTGCTTGCCGCCTCGTTCAGCGTTACTTCAATTTCTTTATTGAATTGTGGAGGTTCTGCCAACTTCAAGCTGACGTACTTTTTCAATATTTCCTCCTTCTCATCTTTTCCCAATCCATTTTTTACCCAGAAGGACCATCTTTTCGTCAGTGATTTGTGGAGTTCCACTTCCATGCCGTTCACCTTTTTGGGGCCATCCCCCAGTATCTTAATAATATCCTCGTCTAGGCAATCGAAATCATTCTTGACGGTCCTGGCGTTGGCTGGCGCCCTTCTTGGTACGATCTTAGGTGTGGCCTAGGTATGTTAATAATGATTTCTCGTGGTGGCAAAGTCGGTGCCAGATTAAGGGGTTGATTTGGGGTTCGAGTGGGTGTCTCGTTGCTCGGTGGTGGGGTCATCTCCGATGGCCTTGGCGTTGGCTGTGGAGGTTCATGAGCAGCGTGGCGTCCCTCCGTTCGTCGGGAGTCGTAGTCCCCCAGGAATTCATCGAACAAGTCAGGGACTTCCCGGTCTCCCAAGGGTTGATCCACGTGGGCGAATGCGTCCTCCACTTCCCGGTCCAGGGCGATCTCAGCGGCTGATCGCGGCCTATAGTGGGCCCTTGCATGATGGTTTATTTGCCTTATTCGCTCCGCGTTCCTGATGGTTGCTTGGTCGACATCGGTGATCGGGTACTCCATTTGGTGGAGGATATTGGCCACGTTGATGATGTGTGCTAGTGCTCTTGCGTTATCGGCAATCCACTGAGGACTGATCATATTAGATTTTTTTTTTTCTTCTTCTTTAGGAGCGCAGTACTACTTGTTGCGTTTCTCAGGCTGTTCGTTTCTCGACTAACCGAAGATTTCTTTTCCATTTCTCTTTGGGGGCCTTACAGGATGCTGTATCCGTGCGATTCGTAGAAGGTGTCGGTGACAGGGGATATGTTATGATGTTCTAACGACGGGTCCTATTGCTTATCGGTGGATCCATGGTATCGATGTTTAAAGGTGAGTTGTTTAGGCCATGAAATCCGACACAGAGCAGCCTCTTGTAAGAGGGGGCTTCCTTCCTTTGCTATGCTTAGTTCGTTTCATCATTTTTTTTTCTCTTCTATTCTACCTTTGTAAAATAGGCAGGTGATGATTGTGCATTTACTAAAACTTCTGTAGCGGGTGGTGCGCTGATAGTTGTATATATTTTTGAATTGGGATTTTGATCTGTCCGTGTTTGAGATTCGCGTTGAGCAAAGCGTTGAGAAAGGACGTGGTGGAGACAGGTGTTGAATAATGTTAGTGTTAACACGGAAATGTCGTGTATTGTCGGAAACTCGTGATTGAGTTCTTGAATTTGAGTAACCCGGTTCCGTACGAAGTCCTTCCAGCGCGATGCGTGAGATTTGATCCACGTGAGTGTTACTTGCGAGTCCGTCCACAGATGTGTTGCCTTGACGTCCACTCGTAGGGTGGCTTGGACGTACTTCATGAGCTTTCCTAGTAGCAGCGCTGCTGATAGTTCCAATCTAGGAATCGTGAGGCGTTTGAGGGGTGCTACTTTAGTTTTCGAGCAGACTAGCGACGTCGCTGTCTTCGTGGACGGTGAATGCACGATGATGTAGATCACCGCGGCCATGGCTAGTTGCGATGCATCAGAGAATCCGTGTAATTCCACTGTTGAGTGTGACCAAGTGTTGAGCCACCTTGGCATTGAGAGCTTGCGCAAGCTTGTGAGATCTTCTCTGATTGTGAGCCACCTAGTGCAGACCTGGGATGGCAGTGGATCGTCCCAGTTGAGCTTGTGCAGCCAGAGCTCCTGTAAAAGCACCTTGGCCTTGATTACGACCGGTGAGATGAAGCCAAGTGGATAAAAAATCTGAGCCACCTCAGATGCGATCATGCGTTTGCTGATCGATTGTGACGACAAAGTTGTAGCATGTGATGAGAATCCGAATCTGTCTGTATGAGGGTTCCAATGAAGTCCGAGTATTTTGGTGTTGCAATCGTCCAATGAGATAGTGGCAGTTGATGATTGTTCTGGTGAGACTGCTGAAAGCACATCTGGGTGCGTTGAGTGCCACTTTGCCAAGGGTCTGCGCCCGCGTTGCATAGCCCTTTAAATGTTGAGTAATCTGGATGAGCTGGTGCGCTGTGTCTGCACCCCTGAAGATGTCATCCACATATCTGCCCTGTGTAATGCATGGCACTGCCAATGGAAATCTGTGCCCTTCATCCTCGGTCAGCTGTAACAGAGTGCGTACTGCAAGAAAAGGAGCCGCTTTGAGACCATAAGTGACAGTTGTCAGCTGATATGGGACCTCGTTGTGCTTGTCGTCCACCCACAGAATTCGTTGTAAATTCCAGTCCTCTTGATGCACCTTGATCATTCGATACATCTTGGTGATGTCTGTGGCGAAGAGATGTATGTGATGTCTAATCCACAGGAGTACGTCAGTGATATTGAGCAGCAAATTGGCACCTGTATGCATAAGATCATTGATTGAATAGCCTGACGTAGATAGGCATGACCCATTGAACACAACCCTGAGCTTGGTGGTGGTGCTGTCAGGTTTGAGAACTCCATGGTGAGGCAAATAATACAAGCTGTCATCTAAGTTTGAGATTATGGGTGCCTTCACCATATGACCGAGCTGCTCGTACTCCGTCATGAATTTCCTGTAAAGCTGTTCGTATTGTGCGTCCTTCTTGAATCTTCGCAGTACTCGTTGGAGTGCTGTGCTGCCTCATGTGAATGACCTAGGACATTGACTGACATTTTGAGTGGTAGCCGAACAATGTAGCGACCTGAGCTGTCGCGTGCATGGGTGGTGCGGAAGTGCTCCTCGCACTCCACCTCGTCAGGAGAGAGTGAGGTTGAGTCCTCTTCAGGCACTTCCTCTTGATGCCAAAATTTAGTTAGAAGATTTTGTAACTCACATTGTTCCGGCTGAGCTGTTGCATGGAGAGCTTTCAAGGTGGCTGATTGAGATGGTCTTGCTGGCCCCAGGATAAGCCATCCGAAGATTGAATGCTGAGCCATTGGTTGTGATGGTGAACCCTTTATGATGCTTGGCTTGATGATCTGCCCATAGAAATCAGCTCCTATGATGATGTCAACAGGTCTTGGTTTGTAAAACTCAGGATCAGCTAGCCCCAGGTTGGCCAAATGTGGCCAAGAGTGTTGATCTAGTTGAAATGTCGGCAACACTGATGTCAATGTCGATAGGACATGAGCTTGAACGGTGACCATTGCTGGTGACTGACGTGCGCGAAGCGCCAGTGTGACGATGCCCCTTGTTTGTGATGTTCGTGAATCTCCAATCCCCGAGATGGTAAGCGCAGCTGGTTTGCGGGGCACGTTGAGTCGACGCGTGAAGTCTTCTGATACGAAGGTCACTTCCGACCCCGTATCAATCAGTAAGCGGGCTTGGAGTTGAGAGTTTGATTGGCTGACGTGAGCCAAGGCAGTTGCGAGTAGGCAGGCGTGCGACTGGTGATGAGAGGTTGAGCTTGGCTGGACGATTGGACCTCCAGTTTAATAGTCTTGAGACGCCTGGTAATGAGCCGGCGTTGGTGGTGCATCATGCAGCATGATGTGATGCTGCTTTGCACACTTCCTGCAGGTCCTTGAGCTTCGGCAGGAGCGGGCGTTGTGTCGGCCAAAGCAGTTGAAGCACAATCGCTTCTTCACGATTGCGCTGAGTCGATCTTTGGAAGTGAGCATCCGGAACTTCGGGCACGTAACAATGAAATGTGACTCCCCACACATGTCACATCCGTATGCGCTGGCCGAAGCTTCCGTGTTGAGAGAGGCGGTCTTGACGTCAGCAGCTGGAGAGGACGCCTTCTTCACGGCTGCTGCGTAGTGTGCTGTCCTGGTGTGCTTGACTGTGTGTGGTTGTGCGGGCCTCTGGTGAGACGACGATGATGTGGCCTGAGACTCGGATGCAGCTGCCTCAATGCGCTCTAGCGCCTTGACCTTTTCGTCCAGGAAGGTCTCAAGTTGGAGGAAGCGTGGATATTCTTGCAGAGCCCCCAGAGATGTCTCCCACTGCTCCCTGGTCTTCTGGTCGAGCTGTGAGGTGATCTTATAAACCTGGATGGCGTTATTGGCATCAGCAGGTGTGAGGTCCAGTGCATCCAGCGCCTTCGTGGCCTTGCTCACTGAGTTGAGCAGTTCCTTCAAGAGTGAGGCCCAGTTGCGCACAGAATATATCGGACACAGCACATTAAGTGAGTCGGACACAGTAACAATCGGACACGTAAGAATCGGACACATGCTGGGACCGATCGGACACACGCTGGGACCGATCGGACACACGCTGGAACCGATCGGACACACGCTGGGACCGATCGGACACACTGTTTTCCCGATCGGACACACGCTGGTCCCGATCGGACACACGCTGGGACCGATCGGACACACGCTGGGACCGATCGGACACACTCTGGTCCCGATCGGACACACGCTGGGACCGATCGGACACACGCTGGTCCCGATTGGACACACGAAGTCTACGCCATGAAGTTGCTTGCTAAACCTATACTGACCAACAAAATAGAAATCCATTGCTCACGCATGTGACACGCGCGTCGACTTTGATGACTGTTCAACTGTATTTATACTATGTGTTTGGCTAAGTGCACAACACGTGATTTAAACTATTTTTAATATCAATGAGGTGAATTATTCGAAAGTGTTTTATATATTCGTATTTGTGGTGTACTCAACTATATTTATACTGTTTGTATGTTCTCAGTGCACAGCACGTGATTTAAATCCTTTCATATCATTGAGGTTAATTGTGCATAAGTATTTTATTTATTCATATTTGTGGTTTTAATTACACCATGATAATATTTTATCTTCTTCATTAATTTACAATGTTTAAATATAATTTTATACAAATATTTTTGAAGTTATATTATGAATATTTCTTATCCACGAATATTTCAATATGTCATCAAGGAGGAAAAGAGATCAACCGGAGAGAATTACGTACAAGGTGCTGGCTCACAAGAGTCTTTACAATAGCAGTAAATACATTTGTGAGTATAACAATAGTATACATACAGGAGTGAGCATTGCGGAGAACTACTTCAGTTCTGGGCGCTTACCTGTCAGTCGTGTCATATTCCACGGTATATCGATGAAATCATGAGTGTATGTCTACAACTTTGCTTTAAGAGGACATAAGCTCTAAGCCGTAAGCGTTAAATGATGTCACTTGCGTTTATACGACATTGCCGCGCAGTGTTTAGGCTGTAGCCGTTAGATTTAAGCGAATTGCTCAAAACTCAGTTCCTACGTCCTAGAGCCTAGAGCTTATAGCCGACATATCATTTACAGCCAATCAGCGAAGAGGACGTTTTGTCGTATCAGAAAAAAACACTGTCGATCAGATACCTCGCTTGTCAATATACCCTGCAATCCCTTCGCTATCGTAAATAAGTTAATGTTAATACGTGAGAAAATGGAATATGAGGAACACAGCATTGATGATGAAATTCTCATTACTTTAGTAAGAGAGAATCCGGTATTCTATGACAAAAAACACCAGGATTATAAAAACCAGGAGGTGAATAAAGATGTTTGGAATATGATACTGGAGACGTGTGGAATATTATCATCAGGTTAATCTTTATGGATGTGCTGAAAAGTACGGTTTGTAATTTATATTGTGTATACAGTTGAAGAATTGGAGAGTAGATGGAACCAGCTGCGAAATCAACTTGGAAAAAAATTGAGAGAAAGGAAGACAAAACCAGCTAGTGAATCAGGCGGAGGAGCAGCAATGAAGAAAGTGGAGTGGCATCTCATGGGAGCTATGTCATTTCTGATCCCATAATGCACTAATACACTCGCAGTGCAAAGGGTTAAATGTCTAAGGAACATTAATATTACGGCCACGAAAAACAACACTCCATTGCCAAGGAACTTGACCCTGTTCATGGTTGGCAAGGTAATCTGCAAGGGTATCTCTCTGGTTAACAGCTACTGCACCTGCACGGTTTCCACCTACTCTGTGCAAATTCTAGATTTAGGTGCTTCGCCATCGTTCCTCCATTCTCCTGGAATTATATGTCTATCGTTATTCTCTTGATCGACATAAGCAGGGCGACAATATCGTTTAAATCTCTGTTGATGTTCCTCTCTATTCATTATAAAGTTGTGTAGGCATACTGTTGCATGTACAATGCTTTCGATTGAGTCTGGGCATAAGGCTAGTGTAGTACGAAGGATACGCCACCTAGAACATAATGACGATATAAATATTGAGGCTGATTAACCTTTTGGATGAGATTGATGTAATATTTCATTTTCTGTACCATACCTTGTTGTTAAAATACCAAAAGCATTTTCTATTACAAGCCGAGGTCGAGAATGTCTATAATTATAGATACGTTGTGTGTCAGTCAGTCTATTTTGTTTGGAATATGGGCGCAACAAATTGTGCCGTAAGGGAAAAATCTCATCTCCTATAAAAAAAGTAAGGCATCATTGTATCTGTGCCAGGCAAAGGAGATGGCGGTGGTGCATTTAAAGTGTCATTTTCTAGAGCTTGACCAAATTCTGTAGCACTTAACACACTGCTATCAGGAAGCGATCCTGCAACACGATGATGTAAAGTATGTATACACAACATCATATTAATATAATATAACTATGTATATTAACTCACCATAATCGCCAACATGAATAGATGTAAAGCAATAATTTGCATCACATGTTATTGCCATTAGTACGATGCTAAAAAATTGCTTGTAGTTAAAATAATGGAATCCACTATTTCGTGGACATTGGATTCTTATATGCTTCCCGTTAAGAGCTCCAATACAATTAGGCAAATTCCATCGCTGCCAAAAATTATCAGCAATGTTTTGGTATTCTTGCTGAGTGGGAGGCAAAAGGTTGGTTGAACCTACGATATTTGCAATAGCATCACAAGTTTCGCGCGCAATTTTATAAGCAGTAGATTTCCCAATTTACCAATAATTAGCTGAAGATGCGAAGCTGCTTCCTGAGGTTAGATAGCTGAAGTAGACAACTATTAACGGGAGGTTTTTCCATTGCAGTACATCTCAATGACAATGATTGTTGTTGTTACATAACTTACCAAATAGTGAACGCTAATCGAAATTCCGAGGATAAAAACTCTCTATAACTATTTTTTTTGCATATGTGGACCGATAATTTCCAGGAGTTCATCAAATAAATCTACTGTCAACCGTGTCAAGCTATGAAACATTTCATGATCTGTACGCTTGTATTTTAAAAATATATATGCAAAATATATAGGTTATACTTACGTCGGTAACGAACAGCACCGTATATAGGAGAAAAATATTACTCTTTGTTTGAATTGGATACGTATGTAAAGATATACACGAGCACGAATTACGATAAAAGCATTAATATACAGTCAAAAGCAAAAAATACAACACGAGCAGGAATTTACGGTTACACGATGGAATCGAGAATTGCAACAAAAATGCACGTGGTCTTTTCCTCTGCACTACTACACTAGTAGAATGCTAAGTGCATGTCCGGATCTCATCCTATTTATGGTTGTAATTGTTTGCCTTGGTAATATCTCGTCTAATTTTTCAAACCATGGGGTTCCTTTTTGGCTTGGGATTAGCAGTTTAAAGTATAAACTTGTGTTTCTTGATGAGTTGGTTTGGTTTCCTAGTGATCTCGCCTCTCTTTCTTTCCTGTGGTCTTCCTTCATGTTCTTGAGTATATTTAATTTTGCTGGAGTATATTTCACTTCTTTACCCTTTTCTATAGCTTCTTTTGCTAATTTATCTGCTAAGTCCATATGTTCTATTCCCTTTTGTGAGCTGGGGTCCATACTAGTGTTATTCTTTTTCCTTGCTGATGCAATCTGAACAGTCAGAATTTCATTTCCTGTACCAAATAGCATGTATGTACCCTTTCTGTCGGTTGGGGACCTAACCAGATTGAGGGCTGTTTGGGAATCGGTATAAATTCTTGCTGACTTCCATTCACTATATTTGATCCATTTTATAGCTTGAATTATTGCAATGATCTCTGCTTGTAACATGTTAATTTTATACATTGTTATACATCCGGAATTCCTTTGTTTGTAGTGAATAGTCAGCTGCTCCTGTTAAGGCCGGTCTACAATAAAAGTCGTTGAGTCGTAACGGTGGTCAGTGTAAAGGATTATTTTCGACAATTCATATTATAGGTTATAGGTTAGAATATAATTATAGGCTATGTATACAGGGGTTGTGATTTTGCCACTTATAATATGAATTGTCGAAAATAATCCTTTACACCGACCACCGTTACGACTCAACGACTTGCCTTACGACTTCAACGACTTCTATTGTAGACCGGCCTTAAGACGTAACGTATATCAGCCAATGAGAGAAGGGTTATTCCCTAGACCATATATACATGGACCGCCAGTTGCTTACTTCACACGTGTCGCCAACATCTCGAGCGCCGCATGAGGTACGTGGCAAAAGAGGAAACTATCACATGTATGATAGGGCACAGGACAGACATTTTTCTGGCGACACAGATAAAAAACCTTATTGTACAAAATCAATGCAAAGAAAATTGTATTTCATTTCAGTTGAAATGTATTACGCTTCAAAATAAAATAGCTTATTTCTCAATTTCTATTTGAGACATATTTGATCAGAAACTGGTTTATATTTAATTATATTAAAGAATTGTTCTTGTGAAGACTAAAGGAGATAGGAATAAATATAAATAAAAAATTCATGTCGTAAAAGAACACCATTAAATATTTTATTGGCCATTAAATAATATTTGTTTTGTAAAATTGTGCCTGATGTAATTAGATACCTCTTCGCGTGTATATACTTTGCCCATATAATAAAATTTGATTTTTAAATAACATTGGATTATTAATTTTATTAAGGCATACTTATGATTTTCTAATGGTCCTAAATTATGTATATGAGTATTAAAATTTATGAATAAATTATTTAAATTTAAAGTACGTAATACTGTATTTTGAATTTTATAAAAAGAATGTTTTTCTGTGATTTTTTTGTTTAAGACGCACAGTTTAAAAATTTGTTCTGCTTGTATGCACACAACATTTGTATCATGTGCAGGGTAATGCAAATACCCTGCAGATTTGCGTTTAATAAATTCTGATGTTGTGCGTTTACTATCCTGTAACAGTTGAATACAAATGTCACATTGTATAATTTTTAAAATTTGCATTTCAACATATCCTGCAATATATGCTGTACTGTGCATATTAGCTGTGTTTAATATGGGTAATGGTACATCTTTGACCATTAAGTCTGTATCTATATTTTCTTCTAAAACATTTTTCCTTCGAGAAGGTATTGTCAGTATATTAATCTCTTCCAGATTTGTACAGTTGGCAGAGGCAGAAGATTTCACTTCATTGTGGTGTAATAATTTCTTGTACGCTGCTGAGAAATGTGTGGTGCTAGGGTTATTATTGTAACCACCCAGAGATCGTATACAGGAGAAAAATGTTTCTAGATGATCTTGCGATAATTTGTACGTTAACAAATATTTCAGTGCATGTCCATCGACAAAACGTTCATAAATTGTCAGTACACTTTTTAGATTGTTAATAAACCCTATGAATCCAGTTTTTGAACGACTATGGATGACAAGAGGGCCGTTTTCTGTACACTTTATGTTTGAAAAGTATTCAATTGCTTGTTGAATGAAAATGTACACTTTTTCAAATGTACTTGCCATTATTGGTTGTTTAAACCCGTATGCTATTAAACTTCTCGAATTTAAAATATCGAATGCGGTGTTTACCATACGTATAAATCGTGTAGTAGCTTCACTATTAACAAAATGTGGATGTTTATCGTATAAGAGTTGCTCAATTGATGTAGCGACACTTTCGCTGAACACTTGAGCAGCAAGCTTGACGTTCATCTTATTTTTGAACCAGGCAATATGTTTTTTATTTATTTTGTTAGCTAAATGAAAGCATCCGTGATCCTGAATTTTCACTAAGTTTTCAACAAATGCCCATTGTATGGCAATGTTATTTGCATCATATAAAATGCCTTTGCTAGCTAACGTGTTTCTTATTAGCTTTAACATATGTGCTGCATCGAGAATTATGTGTACATCATAATCATCTGTCGGATGTTTAAAGAATGCTTTGCTATTATATATGTCAGCTGACAGAGCTGTACACATTGCCAGATTTGCTGCACATCCATCAAATGTCATTGCTACAATACAAACTCCTGTAGGAGCCAGAAATTGTAGGACCTGCATTGTAATATTTGCTTTTTCCTTAGCAGTCGTTAGCGTCTACCAGCGTCTTTGTATCCGTGTAGTTAAAATACACACTGCACTTTGTGCCGGTGAAGCCACGTGTAACTGCCTGCAACTCTGCTCGTGACTGCCCGTAACAGTTAACCGTTACAAACGGTTTCAAATCGTTATTTATCGTTATTTATATGGATTAGGTTAGGGACAACAATCATGTACGCCGTTTTGAACCATTTTGAACATTTGCGTTCTCTCTAAAGATAGCTTCGAGTGTAGTTCGCCTGTTGCCACGTACCTCATGCGGCGCTCGAGATGTTTGCGTCAGATTTTAGCACAGCAAGCATAGGCCGCTGGCGGTCCATGTATATATGGTCTAGGGGTTATTCGGACTTAGTGATTGTAAACACGCAGTTTCTACATAACCAAGATGGATTCACGTCAAGCTCTCCTGCTAACAACGGTGTTGTGTTCGTGGAATGTGCATCTTTTACGAATATATAGAGTACAAAATCGGCAAAAAAAAAATAGCACCACACAAATATTATCATTTATAAAGCTACTGAACACAGTACATTCTACTGAACACAGCCATTTGGACGCGTAGTAAGGAAAAATTAGCCAATACAATTAACATTACAAATATTGCTGAATCAACCCAGCTAGTACATGTTGCAATTAACTAAAATACTAATACTTTGGCACTTGCTTTAATAAAAGAAAAAAAAAACTTTCAAGGAAATTAAGATAAGACAAAATAAATGATAAACCAGTTGAACCACTTTCTTCGTGCATTTTGGTAATCCTTAATCATGTCAGATGCAACGCTATCACATGCTGTGCTGCTACCATTGCCAATTGTAATAGGTACATCATCAGCATTCACTACTATATCAATAAACTCTTCGCTAGTTGGAGATGGCATTGGTGACAGCAGTGATATGGGAGAAGAGACCCTGGGTGACATGGATGGTGTAGCAGAACGTAAATTTTCCATAGAATTACGGTCTCTATAATAAACAGACATATAACTTTATTATCTCAATAAGACATGAGTATGAGAATTTTTCTTTAGTAAAATGCTCGGACTCACTTTCTGTGAGCAATATATGGGATCAGAAATGACATAGCTCCCATGAGATGCCACTCCACTTTCTTCATTGCTGCTCCTCCGCCTGATTCACTAGCTGGTTTTGTCTTCCTTTCTCTCAATTTTTTTCCAAGTTGATTTCGCAGCTGGTTCCATCTACTCTCCAATTCTTCAACTGTATACACAATATAAATTACAAACCGTACTTTTCAGCACATCCATAAAGATTAACCTGATGATAATATTCCACACGTCTCCAGTATCATATTCCAAACATCTTTATTCACCTCCTGGTTTTTATAATCCTGGTGTTTTTTGTCATAGAATACCGGATTCTCTCTTACTAAAGTAATGAGAATTTCATCATCAATGCTGTGTTCCTCATATTCCATTTTCTCACGTATTAACATTAACTTATTTACGATAGCGAAGGGATTGCAGGGTATAATTGACAAGCGAGGTACCTGATCGACAGTGTTTTTTTCTGATACGACAAAACGTCCTCTTCGCTGATTGGCTGTAAATGATATGTCGGCTATAAGCTCTAGGCTCTAGGACGTAGGAATTGAGTTTTGAGCAATTCGCTTAAATCTAACGGCTACAGCCTAAACACTGCGCGGCAATGTCGTATAAACGCAAGTGACATCATTTAACGCTTACGGCTTAGAGCTTATGTCCTCTTAAAGCAAGGTTGTAGACATACACTCATGATTTCATCGATATACCGTGGAATATGACACGACTGACAGGTAAGCGCCCAGAACTGAAGTAGTTCTCCGCAATGCTCACTCTTGTATGTATACTATTGTTATACTCACAAATGTATTTACTGCTATTGTAAAGACTCTTGTGAGCCAGCACCTTGTATGTAATTCTCTCCGGTTGATCTCTTTTCCTCCTTCATGACATATTGAAATATTCGTGGATAAGAAATATTCATAATATAACTTCAAAAATATTTGTATAAATTATATTTAAACATTGTAAATTAATGAAGAAGATAAAATATTATCATGGTGTAATTAAAACCACAAATATGAATAAATAAAATACTTATGCACAATTAACCTCAATGATATGAAAGGATTTAAATCACGTGTTGTGCACTGAGAACATACAAACAGTATAAATATAGTTGAGTACACCACAAATACGAATATATAAAACACTTTCGAATAATTCACCTCATTGATATTAAAAATAGTTTAAATCACGTGTTGTGCACTTAGCCAAACACATAGTATAAATACAGTTGAACAGTCATCAAAGTCGACGCGCGTGTCACATGCGTGAGCAATGGATTTCTATTTTGTTGGTCACTATAGGTTTAGCAAGCAACTTCATGGCGTAGACTTCGTGTGTCCAATCGGGACCAGCGTGTGTCCGATCGGTCCCAGCGTGTGTCCGATCGGGACCAGAGTGTGTCCGATCGGTCCCAGCGTGTGTCCGATCGGTCCCAGCGTGTGTCCGATCGGGACCAGAGTGTGTCCAATCGGTCCCAGCGTGTGTCCGATCGGTCCCAGCGTGTGTCCGATTGTTATGTGTCCGATTGTTACTGTGTCCGATTCACTTAATGTGCTGTGTCCGATTTATTCTGTGCGCAACTGGGACTTCCCCTTCCTTCAATGAGGCGGCGGTGTGCTTAGCGGTGGATGAACGGCCGACGAACCTCTTGAGGTGAGCTTCCACGAGATTCCATCGGTTTTCAAACCGCTTGATGAGCGTTTCCCAAGCTGGCTTGAATGAGGCGTCCATATGCTGAAATCCACTGATGCACTCAGCAGCTTCCCCAGTGAGACAGCCCTTGAGGTAATGGAGACGCTCCACGTCGGTGAGTCGCTCGTTCTTTAGGATGAGGCTACTGAACACATCCCTGAAGCCCATCCATTCCGCATAGTCCCCTGCGAACTTCGGCAGAGGAATCTCTGGCAGCTTGGATCCCCGCCAGTGTGTGGTCTCTTGAGTCGTCAGTTGCGCCGCTTGCTGTTGAGCTGCTTTGTGAGCAGCCTCGATTGCCGCGTCGCGGGCAGCATGCAGCGCGGTCCTGACTTGCCCAACGGCACGCTTGGCAGCACGATACGCCCTCGCCTCACGACCTAGAGAGTCCTTGGCGAAGTAGTCGTGGTTGGTGAGATGATCCGGCTATGACACTTCGAGGAAGGCATGCGTGCTCAGGAAGAGCTTGTGCTGCTCTTCTATGTGGTTGAGCAGAACTTCCACGTCGAAGGTTGAGGTGAGTTGGGCATCGGTGGGCAGCTCTTTGTGTACCTCTTCCATGTCCTCGATCCTGGACCACTGACTGAGTACCTTCAGGGTCAGTTGAGAGGACAACAGCAGGGTCTTCCTTTTTCCCTTGCCTCGGGTATCGGACCCCTGTGAGGTGGCTGAGCCGGCGTCCGAATCCTCAACATCCTGAGTGTCCGTTGAGGGAGTCACCTTGAGTGTCACTGGGCTATTTCGCCCGGACGCTGGCTTCGAGCTCGGCTTGAGCTTGTCCTCGTCCGCCATTTTGAGAGGGCTGAGGTGAGGAAGGCCACCAGCAGTGAGACTGACTCGTCTGATGACGAATGCGGAAACCAATCAGCCGGTGATGCGTCGCACTGGAGTTAATTTGGTAGGATAGGAGAAACAGTCTCCTTAATAAAATCATGCACTGCGTCGAAGAAAGAAGGTAGTAGGTCTATATGACGAGCGAGAGAGAGACCGCACGCTCTGCACCCGCTACGCGTGAACGCACAGACGCGAACAAAGGAATCGCCTGTGCTGAGCCACCGAGCGTGCATACGTGTGCGTAGCGACGCGACGCACGAAGAGTCAAAGTGTGTGAGGCACACGCACACAGGTACGCGACGCACAAAGAAACGCGACGCACAAAGCCGAGGTGTGAGAAGAACAAAGAGTCTGCACACCGTGTTGACCGAAACGGCTTTGAGAAAGCACGACGTTTATGATCGATCACTGTCACGGCACTGCTTCGCGCACTGTGCACTGAGTCGTCTTGAGCTTGCTCGAGAGCTCGAGAAAGTTCGCGAAATGTCGCGCACAAAGAGTCTTGAGCGGTCGGTTCGCTCACAGCGCGAGCACGTGCACGAACCGCGTGCAAAGCACGAAGACGAGAGTTTACCACGCGAAAATCACCCCGAACGAGGATTCCGCGGGCCGTGAGCTGAGTCCAAAAAAGTCTTACGCGAGAACACCAGAAAATTTCGTTGAGAAACCACAATGAGAAACCGCGTGGGTAAGACACGAGTTGCACTGTCGACGGTTACGGTACGAGTGCTTTGTCTCGGCTTCTTCCGCGTGACGTCACGCGAGCGACCAATCACGAGTCGCCTAAGCCGCGTCGCGCGCCACTACGGCGTCGCTTGGCGCGCAGACCACCGGCACGCGCGGGAGTTTTCCCAACATAGCGACGGAAACGCGGGAGAATATCCAATATGTCCGCCATCGTGTGGGAACGAAGCCAAGATGTCCGCGCACTACGAACGAGAAGGCAAGATGGCCACAGCCACTTGAAGTCTCACACACATGAATGTTCACAGATGAGATGCACTACACGACACACCGCGAACGCGTTTGTCTCCACGATCCGGCTCGAAGGACCAAATGTTTGAGATTCGCGTTAAGCAAAGCGTTGAGAAAGGACGTGGTGGAGACAGGTGTTGAATAATGTTAGTGTTAACACGGAAATGTCGTGTAATGGCCAAGAGAGGCCTCGGTCATTTATTGTGTATGTCATCTGATGCGTCACAGAGTGATAGGTCAATGGTTCATGAGATTACAATGAGAGTAGAATTGAAAAGCCCGTCGGTGATGTTAGACCTAAACGGCGCGAACAGAGCGTGGCTCTGTGAGCTAATGCTGTGCACCCGCGATCCGCGTGATACACTCCGCATGAGTGAACGTGTTGATATACTATTGAGAATACGAAGAAAGCGTAACCGAGCCGACCGTAACTGAGAGTGCGTAACAGACTTGTCGAGATTACAAGAGAAAGATTCGACCGTGTGACTTGTCCATGACTCGACTGACTGCTGTATACTCTATGCGTGACTAGTGCTCCACTAGGGCTCGACTCGTCCTTGCAGCTCGCGACGCGTGCACTCGGCGTCCAGCCCGACGTTCCAGCCCTTTCTTAGTCATGTTTCTTAGGAACACATGGGAGCATGAATGGAGCTCCTTATATATGAACGTGCGCTTACGATTATGATGCGCTACGGGGGCTGGTCGAACCCGTCTGACGTACTCGCGGAATTCTTCGATGAAAATGTTCGGGTCTGGAGCGAAACTGTCCGGGAGAAAGAATTCCCCTGGGAGGCGGAGGGCAGTGCCGAATAGAAATTCGGCCGGTGACGCGTTTGTATCTAAACGTACGTGGGACCTCAGTCCGAGAAGTACGGTAGGCAGGATGCGCACCCAATTTTCCTCCGTATGGCACATAATCGCGGCCTTTAAAACACGGTGCCAACGCTCCACCATCCCGTTCGATGACGGGTGGTATGCCGTAGTTCGAACCCGCTCGCTGCCTATCAGCGACAGCAACGCGTGGAACAGTCGTGACTCGAATTGGGCGCCTTGGTCCGTAGTCAAGACTTTCGGCGCCCCGTACCGCGCTACCCAATTATCGAAAAAACTTCTCGACACCGTCGTCGCAGATATATCTTTCAGGGGTACTGCCTCGACCCACCGCGAAAATCTGTCGATCATCGTCAAACAGTAGGCATAGCCCTCGCGTTGGGGGAGCGGTCCGACTATGTCCACATGGACGTGGTCGAACCGTCCGTCCGGCGCGACGAAATGATTCGGCGTCACGGTGACATCGCGAGATACCTTGGACTGCTGGCAGTCAATGCACGTCCTGCACCAACGAGCAATGTCGCGGTGCATATCGGGCCAAGCGTATCGCTGGCGGATCAGCCGGTCGGTAACCTTCGCGCTCGGATAGGCCGGGCGGTGAAATATATTAAATACTTGTTCGCGAAGACTGCCTGGGATATATGGTCGGATAGACTCGCCACTGATCTCGCAATAGATCGTAGCGTGGTTCGCGCCCCATTGAATCGCCTTCATATGAAGAGGGAAATCAGGGGATTGACGAATCAGCTGTAATTGCTGATCGTTCGCCTGTTGTTCGGCTAACTCGCTCAACTCGATTTCCACCGGAAGGCGGAGAGAATCGATCCGCGAAAGGGGATCGGCCACTACGTTATTGGAACCGGCAATGTGCTCGACGCGCGTCGTGAATTGCGCGATGTATGAAAGTTGTCGGAGCTGCCGAGGAGACGCCTTATCGGCTTTTTGCATAAACGCGTAGATCAGTGGCTTGTGGTCCGTAACAATTTTAAAATCTCGGCCTTCGACAAAATGCCTGAACTGTTTAATGGACTCATATATCGCGGTCAATTCGCGGTCGTACGCGCTGTAATTGCATTGCGCGGGCGAAAATTTTTTTGAAAAGAACGCAAGCGGTTCCCATACCCTCGAAGTCGATAATTGCTCGAGGGCCGCGCCCATACCGAAATCGGACGCGTCGGTGACGAGACGGATGTCCGCACCTGGTCGAGGGTGCACAAGAAGCCTTTGCGAGATCGTGCTTGATTTTTTCGAAAGCCGTCTCTGCCTCAACCGTCCAAGGAATCTTACGCTTATCGTTTTTCCGCGAATCGACCAGGAAAGCATTTAGAGGAGCTTGAGTGTCCGCTGCGTGCGGAAGACTAAGCCTATAAAAGTTTGTCATCCCGAGGAAACGTCGTAAATCTACTATGGTCTCAGGCTTCGGGAACTCGGTTATCGCGCCGACCTTCCCCACGGTGGGACGTATGCCTGCCCCGCTGACTATGTAACCTAAGAACTCTAATTTCGATTCACCGAAGACACACTTGCCGACGTTCAGGCGGAGGTGGAACTCCTGCAACCGTTGGAACACCGTCCTCAGGTGCCGGGAGTGCTCCTCCTGCGTCGTTGACGCTATTAAAATATCGTCGATATAGACAAAAACATAATCTAAGTCGCCTAACGCGCGGTTAATATACCTTTGAAAAGATTGGCCAGCGTTTCATAAACCGAAAGTCATAAAACGGAATTCGAACAGCCCGAATGGCGTCGTTACAGCTGTCTTTTCTACGTCCTCGGGGGCCATCGGAATTTGATTGTATGCTTTGTGCAGGTCTAATAACGAGAACACCGACTTCCCATGCAAGTTGCAGGTGCAGTCGAGCAGATGGGGAGTCGGGTATTTATCCGGAACCGTGACGGAGTTTAGCCTCCGATAATCACCGCAAATTCTCCATGTGCCATCTTTCTTTGGCACCAAATGAATCGGGCTCGCCCAGGGACTGCGCGAAGGGCCACAAATTCCGGCCTCCACCAGGGCCTTGAATTCCGCCTTAGCGGCGGCTAGTTTGTCCGGAGTTAAACGCCGAGGACGTTCGGCCACCGGAGGACCGGTGGTTATAATGTGATGAAATACCTCCCCCTCGATGGGTGGAGATACTTGCGACGAGCCGGTTAACTGAGGAAACTCATTCAGTAGTTTCGTCCAGACCGAACTTGGGATGCATGAATGTACCGAACGGTACGGGGTCGGCTTAGCGAATGCGGCCGTGGAAATGTTCGTGACGGAGTCGACGATCCGACGTCTTTTGAGATCGACCAGCAACCCGTAGTGCTTCATTAAGTCAGCACCAATAATCGCGTACGGAACAGCCGCGATAATGAAATTCCAGCGAATTGAACGCCTTAATCCTAAGTCTAATACCCGGAGAGATTCTCCATAAGTATCTATTCTAGAATTATTAGCTGCAAATAACCTAAGACTAGAAGGTTTGCACTTTGTTTTTGCCGTTGCAGGTAGCAACGAAATATCGGCGCCAGTATCTATCAGAAATAACTGACCAGTCACGCGATCGCGGACGTGGAGACGATTTTCTGTTATCGAACCCTCACTGACCGTCTCCGCGCAGGAGGGGTTGATTAGTTTTTTGGCTTCCACGTAGCATATTGCGCGCACCACTCGCGGCAGGACAATGGATTATGCGGATATTTCCTATGAGCCAAGCAAAGAGCGGGTTTATCGCGATTTCGCGAACCGTTCCGACTCTTGCTATTCGAGCGCGATTTTGAACGCGACCTATTCGACCTACCGAATTTATCATTCCCTCCCGAGAGAACTGCCGCGACTTCCGCAGCTAATTGACGAATTTCCTCGTCACGGGAGGAGGGAACGGAGCTTTGTTTCAGGGAACAAGCATACGCGTCGTCGGTGCCGAAGTTATCAGCGATTTTGTCCGCAATTAATGCTAGCTTATCTAATTCAGATACGCCCGTCGCGGCGAGAATTGCGCGATGTTGGGCTGGAAGCTGGTCCAAGAATATGGACTTGAGCACGTTGTCGTCGCAATTGCTGTCATTAATATTCCGCAGACGACTCAATGTAAGTGACGGCTTACCATCCGTTAAGACCTGACCCTTTAGAAGTTTTCGCATGTTACTTTCCGCCGATCCCGCGAATGTCGTGATAATACGACTTTTAATGCGTTGATAGATATCCGATGGCGACGGAGACATAAGAATAATGTCTTTTACGCAACTCGCGATTTCGATTTCCAACGCTGCCATAACAATGTCGGCTTTTGTGGCCTCCGCGGTTATTCTACAATTGCGGAGAGACGCTTCGACTTGGGCAAACCAGAGTACTGGATCAGAACGCGGAAACGGAGGAATTTTCGGGGTTCTATACGAATCGATGTGACGCGGCGCGTTATCAGACTCCTGAGTCGTATTAGCTCGCTCGGTTTCTAAACGTGCTAGACGTTGCTGAGTCTCCCTTAATTGGGTTTCAAGATCACCGGCCGCGTTGCCCCCACTCGCGTCGGACGAAGCCATTCTAGAATTGACGTAGCCCGATGGCGTGTCAAGAATTAAATCGAGTCTCGCGCAAAGTTGCGATAGAAATGCGTAATACACGGAATGGTCGTGCCGCGTGCGAAAGACGCACGTGTCGCCGTATGCAGGAAATATGAGATCGAATATGGCGGCCCAGTCTCGACCAACCATACACTCGCGCGGGAAGAACTACGAATCACCGCACGTCGTGCACCAAGAATTCAATATGGCGGAACTAACCGGCCAATTACGCCGTGGCGCGCCAAAATGCCGCTGCACGTTCCGACAGGACGGATACTATATGGCGGTTCCCGACGCCGGTCGCGAGATACCTTAAAATAACGCTTTTGATGGACGTCGCATGATGAATTTCTGCCAAGCTGGTAACTGCGATGACCAGAGCAAATCCAGGCGAAAAGGCGCCGGTGTCGTTGGCTTCACGCAAGCAGTCCACAAGCGATGAGGGTTGCTGCGACGAACAAAGGCAGCGCACTAAATCCCTCTCTCGCAGAAAAGCGCCGGTGCCGGTGGCTTCACGCAGGCAATCTGGCCCTCGTAGAAGGCTCCGGTACCGCTGAGCCTGCTTCCGTAGCGCAGGAGGTAGACGTTGAAGGAATGACCCTCACAGTTATGGTGGGTGGCGTTACGCCGGACAAAGGCGGCAAGATACTCGTCCGCTGCGGAGGCTGAATGCTTCCACTGTCCACCAAAATCCAATCACGTCGGGGTCACCAATGTAGCCACTCTCTAACGAACTCTCTAACACTGCTGCCAACGCAGCGCGCCGTCGCGCGTGGTGGGGAGGAATTCCCTAAACAGTCCCCACAGTGATTCTAACACTGCTGCCAACGCAGCGCGCCAAGTGGGGAGGAAATTCCCTAGACAGTCCCCACACTGCTGTGGAGGGTGTTAGGTTGAATTTACACGCGAGGATCCATCGGCAGTTTCTACGAAACTGACTTGGACAAGTCCGGTGGATCTCGATGTAAACGCTCAGAAGTGACGATCGCGAACGAGCTATGACATAGGAGGTTATGTTCTCGCGAAGAGGTTATGTCGCGGAGAAGTGATCTCGCGAAGAGGTTATGTCGCGGAGAAGTGATCTCGCGAAGAGGTTAGGTTGGCCGGTAAAAGCGCCTCCACGTCCGCTTTACCGGCGAGCGCGATATAGGTTATGTACGCGTTAGTTCTGAGTTAGGCCTGAAGGGCGGAACGCTCGTGCGTCACGATGACGTCACGAGGACGGGTCCGGACAGGAACGAGATAAGGAAGGATAATGGCCAACAAAGCACGTGCGCGACGCGCGCGCAAACTAAGCCTATATTTACAGTAATCACAACGATCGGCGTCTAAGCCGATTAGGGTGATAGTTAGGACTATCGAGAATCGCGCACAGGCGATTGTATCGGGCGCGGCGAGCGCTGTATATTAAGCGTCGGACAACGGCCGACGACGACAATGAACAGGTCGCGAAAGCTACACGGAATAATCGCGTCGTAGCGATATTGACCAGATCAGGATAAGCGCGATGGTAAACACAGAGAGAAATGCGTAAAAGTCAGGTACGCGCACTGGTTCACTCACGAAGCGAGGCTCGAGACAAGCACGCGGAATGGTCGGGCGATAAAGATCGCGGTTGCACGTGGCGCGGCACGGTGCAACGAATTACGCGCGGAAATGCGTCGCGGTAAGAAGAGGTGCGTGTGCACGTCGCGGTGCTTGACGTTACGCGGAACGGCGTCGCGGTAACTCGGTCGGCACGCGGAAAGCGAAGACGCAAAAAGAAGGAACAAGATCCTTTGTTCAGGCTTGAGAGCCGTGGAAGTGAAACGTTTGTACTCGCGTATGGTCGCGGAACGAATGACTAAAAACGCGCGGAGGCGCGTGAAGAACGGTGAACGTTCTTCATGAGATAGGTGACTCGACCTAGGGCAACGCTTGCCCCTAGGGAATTTAAGAATGTGCGGTTGGCACAACCGCCACATCATTCCCCCCCTGGGAGAAGACGGCAAGTCTAAAGAGAAACTTAATAACTAAGCGCGCGCCTAAGGCTAATAACATTAATATTAAGGTATTTACAAAAGTGCTTTCGAAGAAAGTCTATTTAAGCAAAACGCACACGATGCACTTGCGACGAGCGGGTGCGCTCGTACGTTTTCAAGATGCCACTAGGGCAAGGTACGCTGGCAGGTGATGAAGACACAGCGCCGGGAGCCTGGGAAGGACCAGCTGGAGCCTGGGAAGGACCAGCTGCAGGAGAAGAATCCTCTTCGGTGTCAGCCGCTGTATAAGCGGGTTTAAGACGCTCGATGGAGACGTGTTCTATTCGGCCATGGTAGTCGATGGCGAAAACTCGGTCGGAGATCCTCTCGACGACCTTATGAGGTCCCGTGTACGGCTGGTGCAACGGTGGCTGAACTGCGTCAACACGCAGGAAAACGTGTGAACAGGTGTACAGGTCCTTGAACAGGAAGACACGACGTTTATTGTGATGCGCCGTAGGCACTGGGCGCAGCTTACGCATTAGGATGCGGAACTCCTCCAGGAAGATTTGAGGGTTTGAGTCCAGTTCTTCAGAGTCGAAGAACTCGGCCGGAACGCGGAGAGTGGTTCCATACACCATTTCGGCTGGAGAGCCCTTGAGATCCTCCTTGAAGGAAGTACGGAGTCCTAGCAGGCCTACCGGGAGGACAGAGATCCAGTCTTCGGTTTGGTGACACATGATGGCCGTTTTAAGAGAACGGTGCCATCGTTCAATGATGCCGTTGGACTCAGGGTGGTAAGCTGTCGTGCGACATCTGCGACCGCCAAGTAGTTTGACCAGCGCGGCGAAGAGAGCTGCCTCGAATTGGGATCCACGATCCGTAGTGATGAGGCGAGGCGCGCCAAAGCGGGCGACCCAATGGGTGAAGACTGCCTTCGCGACGGTGTCGGCTGTGGCTTCAGCGATGGGAACGGCCTCCGGCCAGCGAGTGAAGCGGTCAATCATGGTCAGAATATATCGGTACCCATGAGACACTGGAAGCGGGCCTACAATATCCACGTGTATGTGGAAGAACCGGCTGTCTGGAACAGTAATCCTTTCAGGTGAAAGGTGGTTATGGCGCGACACCTTGGAGCGCTGACACGCGAGACAAGTTTTGGCCCATTGTGAAATGTCCAAGTTCATCGAAGGCCACACGAACTTGTCAGCTATCGCGGCGCGAGTTGCTCGAACGCCGGGGTGTGAGAGTTGATGTGCCAAGTCAAAGACGGTTTTGCGTAAAGACGCGGGCACGTAAATGCGAATAGGATCTTTTGACGTGTCGCAGTACAGCACACGGTTCGATCCAGTAAAAGTGCACTTCTGAAGCTTGACCGACGCGGTAGGCGCGTGTAGCAGCTCTTGCAGCTGAGGGTCTTGAAGCTGTTCACGTGCAACGTCGTCCAGGTCCAGGGAGACAGGTAGAGTCACGGCGTCGACGCGAGACAAGGCATCGGCGACAACGTTCTCTTCACCGGGAATGTGGCGAAGATCCGTCGTGAACTCGGAAATAAAGGCAAGGTGCCTGGCCTGACGTGGCGACGATTGATCGGCTTTTTTTGTAAAAGCATACACCAGTGGTTTGTGGTCAGTGACCACATGGAACTCTCGACCTTCAAGGATGTGACGAAAATGGTGGATGGCCCGGAAAATCGCTAAAAGTTCGCGATCATACGTGCTGTAGCGCTGCTCTGTAGGAGAAAGCTTGCGCGAGAAAAAGCACAAGGGCTTGCGTGCGCCATCTTCAATTTGGTGAAGTACCGCGCCTACGGCAGTATCTGATGCATCCGTCTGAAGGGAGATGGTACCTTGGTGTGACGGAAAGGTCAACAGCGTGGCAGAAGATAAGGCATCCTTCAGGTCCTGGAACGCCTGCTTCCGTACATCTGTCCAAGGGACGGGTAAACGGGATTTCCTCTTCTGTCCAGCGATGGCATCTTGTAAGGGTGCCTGAAGAGAAGCAGCATTCTTAATGAAACGATTGTAGAAGTTAATCATCCCTAAGAAACGTCGAAGGCCGGCGATGGTATCCGGAGGCGGTAGATCACGGATAGCCTGCACCTTCTCGGGACGTGGCTGCAGTCCATCTGCACTGATCCTGTGACCCAGGAAATCGACGGAAGAAGCGCCAAAAACGCACTTGTCGATGTTGATCGCGAGGCCGTAATGTTGTAGGCGCTCGAACAGGATGGCAAGATGTGAGCGATGCTCCTCTGGGCCTCTGGAAGCGATGAGCAAATCGTCCAAATAAGCAAAACAGAAATCAAGCCCAGAAACAACCTCGTTTATGAAACGTTGGAATGTTTGCGCGGCATTGCGCAATCCGAACGTCATAAACGGGAATTCGAAAAGCCCAAAAGGCGTAATGATCGCCGTTTTGGGTATATCTTCGGGTCGGACCGGAATCTGTTGGTAGGCCCGGACCAAGTCTATCGTGGAGAAGGTATCCGTCCCATGTAGGGTAGTCACACTGTCCTGGATGAAAGGCAGCGGATAACGGTCCGGAACGGTGACGGTGTTGAGTCGACGGTAGTCGCCGCATGGACGCCACTGGTTGTTCTTCTTTGGAACGAGGTGGAGTGGGCTGGCCCACGGGCTTTTCGAGGGGCGTGAGAGCCGTGGAAGTGAAACGTTTGTACTCGCGTATGGTCGCGGAACGAATGACTAAAAACGCGCGGAGGCGCGTGAAGAACGGTGAACGTTCTTCATGAGATAGGTGACTCGACCTAGGGCAACGCTTGCCCCTAGGGAATTTAAGAATGTGCGGTTGGCACAACCGCCACACTGCGCGGAGACAAGAGCCACCTGTTGATTAATCAATGATCTATAATCAATGAGCTGATTGATTGTACAAAGGACCGTACATGGTTGCAAAAGTACTTAAAAATGGGAGGTTCGTTGTGACCGAGGTACCAGGCTTCAACGTATCCGGGAGAGCATATAATACGATCTTGTCAGCGGACAAACTCAAACCGTTCTAAAAGGCATAGCGATGCTTCTATTTTATACCAATTGGGTAACTGTAGCGTAACTCGATTATACCAAGGACACGTTTGGCTTAGCAAAAGCGGGCCGAAACGGCACTTACGTTCATATGCGTTCAGCGGCGTTCTGTTGAATCCGCGATACTCTAATTCCATTAATTTTTAGTTTATTTCCGAGCTAACGGCATAGTATTAAGACCGTGAGACTCGATTACATTAAGTTTTCTATTTTTCGTTGGCGACTTGCCATTGAGTACGCAATTTTCTATATAATTTTATAATCTCGAGGCTAGCAGCTAATTTAGTCACCTTCGTCAAGCATTCCTAATATTGTATATTCGCGTTAACTAATTTTCTATTATTTGGTCAAGCGTCATTAATTCGGCTAATTACCAAAGTTACGGGAGGCAAGATAGGCATTTGCAAGTTTCCTGACGATCCGTCCAAAGACATCGTTTAGATCTGACAAACTGTGATAGGCGATAACGTATTGCGCCATGTGATAATAATTGTAATTGCTTACCTGTACCATACCTGTACCATTGAATTTATATCAGGCGCCAAAGATCACTTGCGAGCCGCACGTGCAGTCAGGCTGGCCGAGCTGTAAACAATTTAACGTTGGCCGCACTTATCCACCAGGATAGGTGCGATTAGGTTGGCCGCCTGCGTGTTCAAGCCTAAGCGTTGGCAACACGGAATAGTAGCGAATAGCGAACGCACGGGGGCAGCACGCGGAGGAAACGAGAGGCAGACGAAGCGAGTGAGTTTCCGAAAGGAGAGTCGGCATTGAGAAGCACGAGAGGTAGGATCGGAGCAAGTCCCAATAAAAACTAGTAGAACCAGAGAACCTAGTACATATTTATTGCTACCCATCTCAGCCGCCTACAGCTAAATCAGAGCAAAAATCCTCTGAGCAAAAATTTAGCTGTAGGCGGCTGAGATGGGTAGCAATAAATATGTACTAGGTTCTCTGGTTCTACTAGTTTTTATTGCTATCATAATATCATCTATATAAACGCTCGCTTTATCCCGGCGGATTAGTGGTTGCAAGATCTGCACCAGCCTTTTCTGAAACTCCGCTGGGCTTTCGCAGAAGCCAAAAGGCAAGCGCTTATATTCATATTGCCCATCGGGCGTCGCAAACGCGAAATATTTAGTATCGTCGGGATGAACTCTTATTTGATGGAATCCATCCTTCAAGTCTAACACCGTGAAAACATTTTTGTTTCCCAGTTTGGCTAAACAGTCTTCCACCAACGGGAATGGGAACTTTTGTTTCGCGACTCTATTGTTGAGCGGTCTGAGATCAACACAAAGGCGCACGGTGCCATTCCGTTTTTGCACGGGCACAACCCGTGCACAATACGGTGAGTTGCTGCTTTGCACAATATCCCGTTCCAAAAGATCGTCTATAATTTTACGAATTTCAATTCGTTGGACATGAGCGAATTTTCGCGGTGAATAGGCATATACGGACGAGTCTTTTAAATTGACCCTTACATTATAGTTGTCTTCCACGGCCGGAATATCCGCTTTCTCGACTTCCTTAATTAATGTTTTCAATTTATTATCCGTTTCAAACCCGAAGTCCGTTTGAATTTCATCTATGGAATTTTCCACTACGGATGTGACCTCGCACACATCAAACTTGGGCAACAACAATGTTTCACCTTGGCCCGACTCAGAGTTCGGTACGTATATCATCTTTACATTGTTTTGCTCGAGAAAGTCGCGACCTACAAGAATACCATTGCGAAACGTGTTATTTTCCAAGATATGTAAATTTATTTCAAACGAGTGCTTAGGCCATTGTTCGAAACCAATGCTTGTTTTAATTTTCCCACAGGTTTTAATCGGAGTGGCGTTAAGGGCCTGAAATTTACTCCTCGACTGTTCCGTTTCCTCGGAATTGAAGCGCTCTCGCCAAATATCTTCGCGGATAAACGAAACTGGGCTACCCGTATCTACTAACGCCCGTAAGACACAATCATACCCGCTCAGACTAATTACATTTATAGGACGCTCGCTTACAATTAGACTGAGTTCGCTTTCTGCAACCGCCGCTATGATTTCTTCACCCTCCGATTCGAACGGCTCCGCTGCGACTGCTGCTACACCAACGGGACTCCGTTTCTCGGCTATGCCTTCCTTGCGTTGTAACATCGGACACTCCGGCCTTCGGTGCCCAGGTACCTTGCAGTGGAAACATCTGATTTCCGTGTTCTTGGTCGGTAATTTCTGTTTCTCCACTTTCGGTTCGTACCTCGCACTCCGGGTGTTCTCCTTTCTCGTCCCGTTTCCCTCGAATTTAAACAATCCTTTATCAGTCTTAGAATATCTTTTAGGATACTCACTCGATGCAGCCGTGACTCTCCGCATCTCCTCCAAGAACTCCTCTACGGTCTCGGCTTTAATTGTGGCGGCCGTCGCCCGCAGGGACGCCTTTCCAATACCGCCAACCAAGAGATTTATTGTATCGCGCACTGGTAAGTTCAGCTTTTTAATCAGCGACAGTTTATTAATTGCATTAGTCCGCTAGAGTGCTCTCAGATGCGGTTCGGCGTGAGTAGTCAGCCACGCGCAGCGTGTACTGCCACAACGCGGTGTGCTATACATTATGAGGAATCTTGAAACCAGATCTTTCCCGAACAGTCCGCGTTCCGGTATTCCCTGTTTCGGTATTAGTGCCTCTTTCCATAGCACCATCCCTTCTTGCTTCTCGAGGGTTTTTCAAGTGGAGTAAAATATTCGTGACGCTGTCCCAAATTGCTCCGAGCAAGTGTATGCTCCATCCGTAGATCTTGTGTAGTGCATATTCATGCAGTGCGGTATCTAAAATGAATTTTGCGATTTTGATAGATACCCATACGCCTAGCATACCTGCGCTGAGAGTACCGAAGCCGGTGAACCATCCCCACATACGAGCCCAGGTGGAGGAGGCGATTTCCTCCAGGGTGGCTTCGTCTAATAAATGTACGAAAGATATTCCTTGTTTATCTGTAGTCAGACCGGTCATTCCCCGTGCTATTGTGTTCAACAGTGTTGGCCGTTCAGCGGGAAACATGATGTGGTCACGCAGTCGATTTAATTCTTCCATGGAGTAAATTCCTGACGTCGCGAGTGAGTCGGGATTTACATATACCCAAGTATTTTTTGTAGATGGTTGCAATTCATTGGGTGATATCGCTGCGACCGCTTTTGGTGATATTTTCTAAAACGTACCATCTAATTGATACATGAGGGGTACGTACGGATTACAGTCGATCTCCGTACCGGTTTTCAATAGAATATGTGATTTGGCTGACATAAATAATGAGTTATTTCCTCTTAATACAGGTAGTTCTTGATAACACGTCTTTGTTTCTCGTCGTTTTATTGTGACGGGCACACATTTTACTATGTGTACGACTTCTCCGGCTATCACTGACATATATCCTGGTTGTTTCATTATTTGTGTCGAGAAATCTTCGGGCGATATTTTTGCTACCGTTAATGCGTTTTCCAAAAGCTGCCTCTTGAGTTGGCATTGCTATGTAATAACGTCGCGATATAAATTTACCATTTGGGTTTTTATGTGCTTTTCGAGATACACAAATTTACCGTTCACATAGGCAAAAATGTCGAGATTATCTACGGACGTAGGCTTCTTCATCGCGAATGACTCTCCTTTCGTGGTTTCCAAAATAAAGAGCTTGGGATGCTCTGTACGGAACAACACGTAGTTGCAGACGTTAACTTCTCCCTTTTTTGCTAAAGCGAACGTAACGTCCTGAGATGATATAGCATAGACCTCCGTGCGGTCTGTCTCATTATCGTACATTTTATTTGCATTTCCTTCAAATAATACGTCATAATTATCAAATCGACATCGATCTTACGGGATTGCTGCCCAGAATGTGTTTCCTCCTTCAGGGTCCATACAGCGTCCCTCCGATAATATGCAATGGGTGCCTGATTTTAATATTATTCTGTCGGCATCTAGTCTTGTACTAGCGAAATAATCGCGGATAGTAATTTTCAAAATTCCTTGCACAACGACGTCGTTCCATGAGCCGTACGGATCTGCATAATTTATTCCTTGACATGTTCCGTCGGATCCAATTGTTCCTGCGATTGTAATACATTTCGTGGTGGTATGGTTTGGTTTAAGACCCGTTATCAGTTCCTTGGTTCCGAACGAAAAACTGTTCGCAAGGTGTAATTTGACACAGGCGTCGTGAGTGGTTTCCAAGACGTAATCAAGGCGTCCGTTGGCGACGAGTGACACGTGGGAGTGCATACCACAGTAGTATACTGTGCGGTCTATCTCTATTTTGCACTGAATAACGTGTGCGTTGGAAAATTCGTTAAGTTGCAGTAATTGGAGATATTTAGTTTCGATTGTCGGTTCTCGTTTCGGAATATTGCATTCCCCGACTGCATTAATTGACATTGTAGTAATGTTCATATTAGGTGATCCGCAATCATAGACGATCAATGCTTGCGTTGTTGCGAGTATGTATGTCAGAATAATTGCCAGAAGTAGCAGGTTGTGAGGCGTCATCTGTAATGACAAAAATAACAATTTTTCCACTTTAGTTTTGTTGTGAAGAGTGCCCATAAGACGGTTTTAGTCTGTTAGGGTGTATTATTTTCTCTCTGTTATTAATTCGAATTTTTATATTTCCATCGTCTAATACTTGTAGAATTTCATAGGGACCTTCGTATTGGTCATCAAATTTTCCCAATCGGTTTCCTTTGAGTAGGAATACCCAATCGTGAGTTTGAAAATCGTGTACGTGCTGTTTACGATCGTAATATTGTTTCGATTTTTTTTTGGAGCGATTCAGGTTGTCTATAGTGTAAGGTGTAAGGGGAAATGATGGAAAACCGGGTATAAAACATAAAGTGAATCTCAAAAGCAGTTCTTTATTTGACGCTCGCGTCTCGAGCGATCACTGCAGACTGGAGTACTGGACTCTGCCCGTTCCTCATCTACACACGCACACTCTCACACACTCACGCACACATGCCCATTCTCACATACGCATTCGGCTCTTCGATTTCGTCGAAGAAATTCGACGTTCGATCTCTCGACCGTTGCCGCGCCGCGGTGTCGGCGTGTACCCTTACGGCGACATCGGCGCCGCGCTAGCTACGACGTTCATGCAGCCTACAATATTCGGCCAGCCTGACTTTAATCGTCCTCGATTAAGACGTATGCCGCTTTTTGCTGAACTAACCAAAAAACATTATCGTGAAATACACAACTTACAACTAAATTACGATATAAATCATATCACAATGAGAAAACAAAAACATAAGTATTATTTTTTCGCAAAACAGGAGAATTCCAAAATGGATTACCCTCAAGCTCTCGGGGCCTGCCATGGCCGCATGTTCGCTGCCGCCCAAGTCCCTTGATAAGGAATCTGGGAAACTTGAAACCCATCAATGTCTTTGATAACGTAGCGGTCATTTCTTGAAACTTTTGCCACTTCGTAAGGCCCCTTAAATTTCGGTACCAATTTCGGCGAATTACTGGTGTGTTGAAAGTTCCTAATCATTACTCGGTCGCCCGCGCTATACGATCTGGCCGCTTTTCGGCGTTTATCAAAGTATCGCTTATTCGCGTCGGCTTGTCGCTTGATCCGTTCGGCCGCTTCGCTCCGTGTCGCATCCAAATCTCTATCGCAACCGAGTTTCCCCGTCATTTCTAACGCGTCTTTTAGATTATCGGCTACTTGTCCGCGTTGTTCAACGCCGTACAATAACATGCTCGGGGTCTCGCCGGTCGATTTACTAATGGTATTGTTACACGCATATTCGACATCTTGCAATGTCTCATACCACCGGCACCCACGCTCGTCGGTGAGTTTGGCGATTATCGGAATGATCGTCCGATTAGTTCTTTCGGCTTGCCCGTTCGCCTGTGGTGACGCCGTAGCAACCTTAACGTGCTTAATTCCTTGGTCTGTCACAAAGTTTTCAAAGTCGCGAGACGTGAAACAACTACCGCGGTCCGAGACAATTCGCAACGGCCTACTGTAAACCGCAAAGTAAGATTTTAGGTGCTTAATTACTTCGGCGGTGCTCGTACTATTGACGGCATATAATTTAACAAATTTGGTAAAACCGTCTATTAGTAAAAATATATATCGCTTCCGAATCGAGGGCGATTTAGATATCGGTCCTAAGTGATCAATATGGATCGTGAGGAAGGGCTTATCCTCCTTCTCGATCTCATGCAGCATGCCCTCCTGCCTCCCGGAATTCGGAGAAAAAGCGATGCACTTCAAACAGTTCCCGATATGTTCCTTTGCCTTTTGCCTTATACCGGGAAACCAATAGGACCGTAAAATATTCTCCGTCAGTTTTTCCACCCCGACATGGCCCATTTCATTATGGTATTTAAACAGTACACTGTGCTCTAACGCAGCCGGTACGTAAAACAAAGCGCGCTCCTGGTCTTTACGAAAAACTAATCCGTTGACCATTTCGAAAAATTTATCTTCCGCCTGCTCTAATTTTCCTCGTATTTGGACTATCTTCGGGTCCTGATCCTGACTCAGCGCCAGATTTCTGTCGAACGAATTATCATGCAAAACTAAAATTTGCCTGCTTAACGCGTCCACGTGTCCCATTCGTGAACTTGATCTGTGCTCAATGCAATAGTCGTAGTCCTGTAATTCTAATGCCCAGCGAGCGATTCTAGGGTTTGTATCCTTCTTATTGAGAGTGAGGCTAAGTGCTTGACAATCGGTTATTATCTTAAAGCGCACTCCTAAAAGATAAACGCGGAACCGACGCAGTGCGTAAATAATTGCCAAAGTCTCTAATTCAAAGCTGTGATACTTCGCTTCGTATTCTGACGTCCGCTTCGAAAAATAAAAAACCGGGTGCAGCTTAAGGTCCGATTTTCTCTGCATCAATATTGCGCCAAAGCCCGTTGCACTCGCGTCGCAGTGCAATTCGGTCTCATCTTGTGGACAATAAATACTTAGAATAGGCGCTTCTATCAACGCGGCCTTTAAATTCTCAAACGCCTTTACTTCGTCCGGTCCAAATTTAAATTCACTAATTTTCTTCGTAAGGTTATAGAGCGGTTTGGCAATGATCGAGAAATTCTCGATAAACTTGCGGAAGTAAGATGCAAGTCCTAAAAAACCTTGAACCTCGCGTACATTTCGCGGTATCGGGAACTGTTTGACGTCGTTAATTCCGCGGTCTGTGGGCCGTATGCCCTTACCCGTCACTCTATAACCTAAGTACTCTAGTTCGGTCTGTAGGAATTTACACTTATCTAATCGTAATTCTAATCTATTTACAACACACACCTGAAAAACTTTCTCTAAAACGCGTAAATGGTGCTCAATCGTTACGGTCGCGATCAAAAAATCGTCAAGATATACCGACACATCTCCCGTGTCGATTAAATTCTTGAAAATTCTACTAATATACCGCTGAAACGTCAAAGGGCCACCCTTCAGTCCAAACGGCATTTTTAAGCATTCGAACTGCCCCACTGGCGTCACAAATGACGTGTATTTAATCGAGTCCTCGTGCATCTGTACATGGAAAAATCCGTCCTTTAAATCCAGAGAGCTGAAGAACTTTTTTCCTTCGAGGAGATCTAGCTGATCCTCGATAACAGGCAGCGGAAAATTATCGCGCGCGGTGATCTTATTTAGCGTTCGAAAATCGATACACAGCCGATACTCCCCATTCTTCTTCTTCGCCAATACGATGGGTGATGCGTATTCGGACGTGCTTTCTCTAATCGCGCCTTTCTGTAACAAGTCTTCTACAATATCTTTGAGCTTCGCTTTTTCCGAATAAGACAATCTACGTGGAGAATAATGGAACGGTTTTTCGTCGACTAACGTAAGTTTCATGACGTTCTCGGTATGCACTGTTTCGGGTCTTACGGGCTCTAAATACTTTTCCCGAAATAAACGGCGGGTTTGTTCCCGAATTTCGAGCGGCAAATCCTCGTTCACAGAAATTTGAGGAGTGGAAATCTCACTTAACGAAACGGCTTCGACATTCATAATTTCCTTAATTTCCTCGTCGAATCTAAGTGTAATATTAGCTAATTTCATAAAGTCACGACCTAAAACTAACGAACTTTGCATTGTTCCCTCCGGAACCACTTTTAAATTTACTTCGATCGGCGTATGTGCTAACGAAATGGTCGCCTTCGCCTGACCTCGAATATTCATAACGCTATTATTAATACCTGAAAAACTATAATCGCCCGGCGACTTGACAACGCATTCACGCGGTAGCAAACCTTCTTTTACAAAACTAATCGGGCTACCCGAATCGATGAGAGCGCTTACCCTGATAGCCAGTTCGCGATCGCTACCGCTCGCTGTTAACTTTACCGTCGGGTGAAACTCGTCGCCTTCGTTCTGCGATGGGGCTACGTAGCTGATATCTCGTGCCGCTGTGCACTGTCCCATCTTGTGCTCGGTGCTGCCACATTTATAACAGGAGCCTTTTTCTCTGCGGGGCTGCCTACAGTCCACTGCATAATGTCCTGTTCCGTTGCAATTGAAGCATCGCTCCCGCTTCATATCCCTCGTAGCCGTCGGTTCCCGGCGCTCCTGCGCCCCTTGCGCTTTCGTTGTCGGTGTCGTCGCTTCTCTGCGTGGCACATATTTTTGCCGTCGATCTTCTTTGGGTAATTGCCATTTCGAAAAAGCCTTAAGTAATGCCTCGGTATCTGGAAGACATTGCGCTCGGGCCAATCTGCGGATATCCGCATCCGGAATACCCTCCACCAAATAATCGACAATCTCCAAGTCTGAGATCGGTACCCGATTTCCCAACACAATCTTATCGTGCACGTAATCGTCGAAGATTTCCCCTACTTGCCACGTCCGCCGTTCGAATTCACGTCGTCGGTCCAAAGTGTTTGGCATCAGCCCGAACATTCCTCGTAGTTCGTTTAGCAATTGCTCGGCTGTCAAATCCACACAGTCGGCTCTCGAGTGATACCACCTGATCGCTTTGCCCTTCAGTTTATGACACACTAATGCCTTAGCCATCGCGTCACTGAGTCCGTATGTCTGAATCAATTTTCTAATCTGCTTCTCCCACGCTTCCGTGTCATAATTGTTGCCGTCATAATCGCTGATCATTTCCTTGATGTCGTTCCACTTCACCGGGGCCATCTGCACGGTAGGGTAACTGACATCTTGAGGTGTTAAACGAACGGTTTCCAACTCCCTTCTTAAGATTCGAATTTCCCATGCGGCCAGCTCTTGTTCACGTCGTAACATTTCTAATTCTGTGAGAGGCATATCTCTCGTCGATTCTGCCTGTGATGCTGCTGCAACCCTCGGCGCCGTCGGCTCTTGCTGGCTGCTGGCGTTAGCTTGGACGTTCCCTGTTGCGAGAGCAGCGGTGGCTTCCAGCGATCCTTTGTCTATCGCAATGCCTGCTTCCTCGAGTCGTTTTATCAACTCGGTTTTTGTTCCTTACGTCGATAGTTTTTTCGCCCGGAGGAGATCCTTCAACTCCTGCACCGTAGACGCGGACATAATTTGACTGAATGTTCGTGACTCTTCACAAACCACCACTAATTAACTAAGCAAACACCGCTAACTAAACAGTCTAAGCGTTTTGCCTCGAATGACCGTAATTCACTCGTTGCGCGTTATTACACTGATCCACTTATCCCACTTCTGATTTGTAAGGTGTAAGGGGAAATGATGGAAAACCGGGTATAAAACATAAAGTGAATCTCAAAAGCAGTTCTTTATTTGACGCTCGCGTCTCGAGCGATCACTGCAGACTGGACTCTGCCCGTTCCTCATCTACACACGCACACTCTCACACACTCATGCACACATGCCCATTCTCACATACGCATTCGGCTCTTCGATTTCGTCGAAGAGATTCGACGTTCGATCTCTCGACCGTTGCCGCGCCGCGGTGTCGGCGTGTACCCTTACGGCGACATCGGCGCCGCGCTAGCTACGACGTTCATGCAGCCTACACTTACCACATGCACACATTTAGCTAACTTACGATCAGAAGATTGTTTGAAATATTTCCATACCTGCGAAATCTTTCCCTTTTTCTTAGAAACCACCGCAGCTAAAGTATCAGATTCTGATTCGGAATGTACTGAGTTCGAGTCTTTATCTTCAGAACCTGCTTCCATTTCAGGAGAATTATTGTCCTTTCTACTTCTGCCGCTGCCACCTGAACCTAAGAATTTAAAATCTAAAATAATTACTATTCAAGGTTTTTCATGCAATTATAAGTGAGCGAAAAGCACTGTAAATATTTTTTATGGAACATTTTTAATTTTTAAGTAATGGGATTCGCAAGAATCTCATTATACAAGAAAAAAATGTTTCAAGTGATCCTGTGACAAATTGTATGTTAATAAATATTTTAGTGTTTGTCCATCAACAAAATGTTCATATATTGCGAGTACAATTTGCAAATCGTTAATAAACCCTATAAAGCCAGTTTTCAAACGGCCATGGATCACAAGAGGGCCGTTTTTTGCAAGTTTTACAGTTTAAAAGTATTGGATTGCTTCCTGAACAAAAGTATACACTTTTCCAAACGTGCTTTCCATCAGTGATTGTTTAAATCCATAGGGTACTAAGCTTCTTGAATTTAGAATATCAAACGCAGTGTTGACCATGCGTATGAATTGTATTGTACCTTTGCTGTTCATAAAATCCGGATGCTTATCGCATAAAAGTTGTTCAATCGATGCAGCAACGCTTTCGCTGAATACTTGGGCAGCCAGCTTAACATTCATTTTATTTTTAAACCAAAGAGTGTGTTTTTTATTTATTTTATTAGATAAATGAAAGCATCCACGGTCTTGAATTTTTACCAAATTTTCAATAAATGCCCATTGTATGGTGTTATTACTGCTGTCGTATAAAATGGTTCTGCTGGGTAATGTATTTCGTATTAACTTCAGCATATGTGCTCCATCTAAAATTATGTGCACATTATAATCATGTATTGGATGTTTGAAAAATGTTTTACTATTATATATATCAGCAGACAGCGCTGTGCACATTGAAAAATTTGCTGCACAGCCATCGAACGTTAGTGCAACAACAATGACACCTGTATCAGCCAAAAATTCTAACACTTGCGTTGTTATAGTTGCTTTTTCTCCGGCAGTTAACGTATTGATAAAAAAATATGCTACTGGTATCTCCCATCTATCGTTTATTCTGTTTAGCAAGTATACTAATCATTATTAGCTACAGGAAGCTCATGATCCGTTTGTATTGATGTATCAAGGTTAATGTATCCCGTATATCGTTTTTCTTGGTGATTCCATGCCACTTCTTTACGCATTGCAATCTCATCCATCATCAAACATGCATATATTTTCTTATGTTGCGTTTGTCTTGTTAAAATCTCCCGAGCTTCATCAGTTAACCCTGGCGCGTCATACGTATGACTGTACCAACTCCTAATTGTGGAAGTAACGGGCAACTTATTTTTAAACGTTTTTCTCACGTAATTATATGCTCGTGGACTATCCAAATTTAAAGATAGTGCAAATGCACGTAACTGTGGGGTGAATTTTGACTCCTATATTTCATATAATAGTACTGCATAGCTTGCTGTTCTATAATATTTTGCGGTTTTGTAATGCATTTGCCTCTAATTTTTTTATTAACATTCGAACACCATTGAGATATAGAAAAATGTTCTATGATAACTTTCGTAAAAATAATCTCAAAGTCTTGTTTATGTTCAATACATGTAAAAGATTGGAGATCTACTTCTTCTTTAATAATAGCACTTAATTTTTTGGGCAAGTGAGTGCAGAAACATACAGATGTCATTTTATTCTTGCATGTAGCAAAAGCTGTAATTATAGCATATTCAGTTTCTTTTAACAAGATAGCTTCTTTGCAGGAAAAACAATTATTAAAAGGCAATAATTTGTTAATAACAGATTTGTAACCATCTGTACAATTGCTAGTTACAATTTGGTTTTGTACTAATGTGGACATATCCCCAAAATCGATTCCTTCCTCGATTAAATCTTCATTTGAAGTATTTAATGTTTTAATACTATTTTCTACGAAATGTTGCAATGAAAATAAAGCGCCTCCATTGTCAATTTGACAATTACCACCTACACTACGTATACCCGTCAAATTGTTTATTAGTAATGTTTGAAAAGAGAACTCAAAATTTGCACATGTAGGATTAATATTACGGATATTATGACTTCTTATCATTCCAAACAAATTTTCTAATGGGTCTTGATTTATATATGGTGTTTTGAAATATTTCATTACCATTTTATTCACAGCTATCCATAATGTTTGAAAACCTTTAATAGTTGTTATCTAGTTATTTAAAGAAGGAGTAGACATTGGTTTTTTTGTTGTTTTACTAATAAACCGCATATCTTTTAAAATTTTAATGGCATCATACCAGAAAGAATGATGTTTACTATTTTTTTTAACAGCGACTCGTAGGGGCACATTCTGAGGCTTTGGAAATTGAATAATTGCGGCGACTTTCTGAGCGGTTAGACGAATTCCTCCACCGTTAACTAAATATCTCAAAAATTCTAGTTCGGGAGCGCCGAATACACATTTGTCCACATTAAGGCGAAGATGAAACTCTTGCAACCTTCGAAACACCGTTCGTAGGTGCACCATATGTTCATCGTGGGACGACGACGCAATCAAGATGTCGTCGATGTATACGAATATGAAATCTAAATCTCCTAACGCGCGGTTGATATATCTTTGAAAAGATTGACTGGCATTCCCAAGGCCAAATGTCATATACCGATATTCAAACAAGCCGAACGGCGTGATAACCGCGGTCTTCTCGACGTCCTCAGGTGCCATTGAAATCTGATTGTATGCCTTGTACAAATCAAGGGAAGAAAAAACTGATTTCCCGTAAAGGTTGATAGAACAGTCGTGAAGATGAGGAGTCGGATATTTGTCCGGAACCGTGATGGCATTCAACTTGCGGTAATCACCGCAGATCCGCTACGATCTATCTTTTTTAGGCACCAAATGTATGGGACTTGCCCAGGGACTGCTGGACGGACGATAAATCCCGGTTTCGACCAGCAATTGGAACTCGGTTTTAGCAGCCTTGAGTTTATCCGGCGTTAAGCGCCGTGGACGTTCTGCTACAGGAGGTCCCGTAGTTATAATATGATGAAGAACATCCCCTTTCTCCGGAGGGGAAACTTGTGACGAACCGGTAATACGTGGGAATTCAAGAAGAATTTTTGCCCACTCCGACCTGGGGACGCATGAATGTACCGAGCGGTACTGGGTCGGCTTAGCGAATGCGACCGTGGAAATGTTCGTGACAGAGTCAACGATCCGACGTCTTTTGAGATCAACCAGCAACCCGTAATGCGTTAACAAATCGGCGCCTATTATCGGGTGCAGGACCGCCGCGATTATAAAGTTCCAGCGTATGGGGCGTCGCAACCCCAAATCTAATACCCGTAGGGTTTCGCCAAACGTGTCGATCGGAGAGTTATTTGCCGCGAACAATTTGTGTTTCGACGGCGCGCAGTTTGGCTTGGAACTTGCCGGCACGAGCGAAATGTCAGCATCCGTATCAATCAGGTACGAAAGCCCGGTAACGCGGTCGCGGACGTGGAGACGTTTCTGGTTTGTGTCAGTACCCTCACTGGCCGCCTCAGTACAGGAGGGGCTTATGAGTTTTTTGGTTTCCATGACTGGAACTTGGAACACCACTCACGGCAGGAGAGAGGGTTGTGAGGGTATTTACGATGCGCTAAACACAAAGTCGGCTTTTCCCGGTTACTCGATTTGCTGCGGCCCTTGCTCCTAGACCGCGACCTAGCGCGCGGCTTGACCGAAGAATTGAACCTTTCCAATTGACGCGTTAACGCTGAAACTTGGGACTCCAGTCGGTCGATCCTCGTATTTGATGAGTCGGGACCGCCGGACGACGCAACCGTGTTAATACTCGCGTTACCCGCTTCCGCATTCTCGCTGATTTTATCAGCGACGGCAGCCAATTTATTTAGGTCGTCAATGTCCGTCGACGCTAAGATTGCACGATATTGGGAAGGAAGCTGATCGAGGAAGATAGACCTCAAAACCTTATCATCGCAGTTATTATCGTTTAAATTTCGCAATCGCGTTAACGTTAACGACAGTTTTCCGTCGGTCAATACTTGACCCTTTAAAAGCTTGCGTAAATTGCTTTCCGCGGAAGTCGCGAACGTGGCTATGATACGCTTCTTAATCATCGAGTAGATGTCCGAGGGCGGGGGAGACATCATTACGATGTCTTTTACGCAGCTACCGATCTCGTAATCGAGTGCGGCTAATACTATATCCGCCTTGGTGCCCTCAGCCGTTATTCTAGAGTTACCAAACGACGCCTCGATTTGGGCAAACCAAAAAACAGGATCGGCACGCGCAAACGCGGGAATTTTCGGGAGTCGGTATGACTCTATCCGGAACGCCGCGTCATCGGCTGTCACGGTGGTCAGCGCACGACCAGTCTCACAAGGGGAGTATATAGTGTTCGGGCGACCGATTTTTTTCGTGTTTATAGTACGGAAAGATGAACATTCGAACAACAGTTCCTCTTAATATTACGACGCACCTTTCAGTATTTTTCGAGAAAATCGACTTTGAAAATTCTGTGACTGAAGCAGGACCTTTGATATACACACTATTTCAACGAGCAGCGTAGCCAGCTGGGTAAGGCAAAAGCGTAGTAAGCAGTAGGGCTCGCGTTCTAGTCCCGCTACGTACTTTTTTTTTCTTCGTTTGAAATGTGCATTTATTTTAATATTAGTTAATTCCCACTTGTAAAATCAACTCTTTTTATTTGTAAATAAGGGAAATAATAGGAACGTGCATATTTATAATATTTATAATACTTTTTACGCAACAATGTAAACATTTGGGCGAAATGAAAATGTTTATTAAAATATAATCATTTACGTGTAATCAGTTTTTAAGTATACTTCTACAGGAGCCCGCATGGTAATTGTCATAAAAACATACGAAGCAAAGAGTTTGACGACAATGCGCGCACTGTACAAAAGAAGATTGTTCACAAGCGCATTTTCCTTTCAAAATATCGATAGGGAAGCAAGCTTCATTCACATTTACAAATACTTCCCTATCGTCGCATAATTTTGATGCGTACCACGCGTAATGAAGCATTCTCTGAAATATCGGGGCTGATAATTGATGATGTACAATGGAATGAATTTTAATGCAATCGTGTCTAGAATTTATTTCGCGGTTATTTTGAATTAGGTACGCACAGTTTTGTAGCCGTTTAATAAAATTCTTTACTTGACGATAAAAGTAAACGTCGCATGGCTGCACTAGCGGTGTACACTTGGGAGGGATAATTTTTAATGAACATGTTGGCAGGCGATCTTCTCCGATAAAAATTTCGTCATACAAGGCAGGATTCGTTTGTCCTCCCCATGAATCGACAATTAAAAGAAAATGCTTGTCTGCTACGTACGGCTTTATAACGCTAGTTAAATATTGTGTGTATAGTTGGCTTGATAATTTCCCCGATTTGGACGATGTAACTGCGACATTTTTGTATTTTTCGCAGTAACCGTCCACCAATTTTTGTATTTTCGGCCCGAATGCTCCAGTTGTCTCTTGGAGGCATAAATAAACGGTGGGCAGCAATGTACCTGACAAGGTCAGCGAGTACTGTGCTGTATAAAGCCTACGGCACACGGTGCGTGTTTTCGTGTTAAAATCGCATGCGACGTAACATGCGAGCAAACATGCTAGCTTCGAAACTAGAGATTTTGTACGCTGCGTGATGTCATGCGTGTTAGCTTGCTGGTTTACGATGATAAAACAAGTGCTATTTTTGCTGCGTGTTTTGGTGTTAGCTGAATAAAAATTACATGTTTCAACTAGCAATGGAAGATAGTAAGTAGTTAAATATACATATATTTGTATTATCATAATATATGTTTCGTATAATAATTTATTTGTATAATGTAAAAGCCACCCACAATTCTCTCATCGCAAGAGGGTTAAGCCCACTTCTATAATATTCGTATAATTATATATACATATATATTGTATAATTTCTTTTTATATTTTTTATAGTAATGGAAGTCGCAAGAAAAAGAAAATTGGCTGCTGTAGCTCTTTTCTTATTAATAGATAGAGAAAAGAAGAAATGCAAAACAAAAAATAAAAGAAAAATTTGGGCTAGAATGTGGTTACAACGAAGGGAGATAGGACAAAATGTTTTAACAATGCTGTATAAAGAATTAAGGTATATATAAATCAATTAAGGTGATATAGATTAATAAATATAGATTATGTTCGTATATTATTTTAATTCTTTTAATTGATCGATCTATGCCTGTTTATATTTGTCTTGCATTAATATTAATTAGGCATGACCGTAAAGGTCGTGACTTATTTTATATTATGTATTTTAGTGTTGAAGATCCAAATTCCTTTTTAAATTATGTACGTATGGAACAACATGTGCTTGACGAGCTATTACAACTCATTACACCCTACATTCAGAAGCAAAACACTGTAATGAGAGAAGCTATCTCTCCTCGAGATAGATTAAGTGTTACACTGAGATTTCTCGCTACTGGCAATACATTCCAGGATTTATCATATTCAACACGGATTGCTCCTAATACACTGTCTCAAATAATACCTGATACCTTAAACGCTATTATAACAGTTCTCGGAGATAAAGTAATCGTCTGTCCATCAACTGCAATGGAATGGCAGATTATAGCAGAAAAGTTTTATACATGGTGGCAATTTCCTCATTGCATAGGTGCGTTGGACGGCAAGCATGTTAACTTTCGACCACCAAGAAAAGAAGGATCTATATATAGGAATTATAAAAATACAGATAGTATCGTCCTTCTTGGTCTTGTGGATGCTGAATATAGATTTTTATTTATAGATATTGGAAGGAATGGTCGCATGCATGATGCTTCCATATTTCGGGAGAGTTCTTTAGCTACACAATTATATTCCGAAACACTTAATTTACCGTCACCATCTGCTTTACCAGGATATGATATTTCTCTACCATACGTAATTGTGGCAGATGATGCCTTTCCCCTAAAAGTAAATATAATGAAACCATATCCTGGTCGTGATCTTACTTTCCAAAAGAAAGGTTTTAATTATAGGCTGAGCAGAGCACGCAGAACTGTGGAAAACGCATTTGGTATTTTGGCGAACAGATTTCGTATTCTCATGAACGTTATCCCCCTTTCAGTAGAAAAAGTAGAATTAATAACTTATACATGCTGTGTGCTCCATAATTATCTTATAGACAAAAAAGCATCATGGTATGTTCCATCGGAATTAAAAAACAGAACTGATATAATGCAAACAAATTTAAGCGGCATATCACGACAAGGCGGAAATCATTGTTCAAACACAGCTAATACAATTAGGGATCAATTTTGTGAATTTTTTAATACGGTAGGAGCTGTGCCATGGCAAGAAAAATATATACGAGAAGGACGACGTTAATTAATTTTTATTTAAAATTTTATTAAAAAAAATATTTGTACATTCAAACTTATAATTTCCACTCAAAATAAAATATAATTTGTACTTGCATTGTGTGGATTTTATGAATATATGTATGTTATTCTTGCAAATAAAATTATTACAGAAACATATATATATATTTTGATGGTATCTTTTACAAACCTTTTAATAGCCTCTTATGCAAACATTAATATGTCCAACTAAGAACAATCGTAACGAAAATTAACATTCAGAACACTAAAATAAATAATATCTGAGTATAAAAAAATGTATCTATATAAAATTAAAAAACATGAACATAAAACGTAAACTATGTAACTTATAACTATGCTTATTATAAGTATTGCTGAAATTATTTTAGGATGTCAATAACAAAAAGTTCCTTCAGTAGAAAATTAAAAAAATATTTTCAAATACACATGTCCGATATCTAAACCTAATATGGTGTCTACAATGATAGTAGGAATAGTAGTGAGAAATAAGCAGTAAGCAAATAGACCAATCACAAACGATTATTCTTGAATTATGAGAATAGTATTGGTCAATTTATTTAATGCTTACTTCTTACTGCTACTATTGCCATTGTAGATGACGCATAATATAGCAATACATGTTAGGAAATATTATATACTCATGTTCTGGCTTCTTCCAAGTCTATTGCGCTTACATCAATCACAGTTTGTACCAATGTATTCATAAGATCTAATTTTAACTCTGGACATTTAAATGCTTTTATAAGAGAACCTAAGAATTTCATGCAGTTGTCGACCGGGTCTTCACTGTTACTGGTTACGTTATTGGTAGGTGTTGGTATTTTCAAAGATTCGGCAATAGATTGAATTGCATCTACATAAACATCTTCACTTTGAGTTTTGCGCTTCTTTGGGATGCGACCAGAGGATATAGATACTCCTTCACTGAGCATACTAGATGATGCTATTGACGGTGCTGGACTTGCTCTTGAAGATGATGAACTTGGAGTGTTTACTCTATGTAATGGTGCTGAAGTCCTAGGTATTGACCGTTGGTTTCGTTTGGTTGCATGCAGTTCTTGTGTTGTTGCACATGGAACTGCATCAGTCGTTAATTGTTCTTCGAATGTCCATATTTCACTGTCATTTAGTTCTATTTCTTTATTCTCATTTATGTCAATATATTCGGTTTCAGCTGTCATTTCATTATTCTCTGAAACATCTCCCTATGAATTATTATCTAATTAATAATCATGTTGAAAATAAATTTAATCCTTTGCACTGCGCATTTTCCCGGCGCCTTTCATATTGTCCCCTCAGAGGGGACAACAGAGTGCAAAGGGTTAACAATTACTGGAAAGATAATAAAAAGTTGTAGATAATAATCCCACATACTATTGATAAACAATATAACTGAATGTAACAAATTCCTGTAAAAGCCTTTAATAATATAACAAGATAATAATATTAGGATTTGTTTCAATTGTACATTTTATAAATGCGTACCTGTGTTGAAAAAGTAGATGTGTTTACAGCATCTTTTGTATTTGGCAACAGCGATGATCTGCTTCTTCTTGGAATAACATGTTCCTCTAAAAATTTTAGAGATTTATAATACCATAGGTTAGGTCTATACACCTATTTAAAAAATATATATATTTAATTATAAATATACAGCGTTAATATAATTCCATGGTTTGTGTATTATTTTAATACTCACATTTTCAGTGCCTATTCCACTTTTAATTGATCCTCTCACTTTCGCATTTTCTGTGTTAAACTGATTTCTAAGATTATGTAGCTTCACACTACATTCTTTTTCACTAGAATTTGGCCTAATTACGGATACTATGTCACTAATACGCTTTAATGCTTCATTTCTTAAATGTTTATTGTGATAATTTGGATTATTGATTGCATACAAACAAGGCTCTTCCTTGTATGCGTCAATTAAGACTTCTACTGCTTGTTTTGTCCATCCTATTACTGTCGTCATGTCTTTTATCCTGTAACAAAATTAATTTATGTAATTAAAATAATTTTATTTATATATATATATACTCTATGTTTAGCATACCTGGGTCCGAATCATGTATCTTTTTCGCTAAACACTAATTCTATATTTATCAACGAAACTTCTCATTTTTCACAATTTAACAATACGAAAAAGATACGTGATTAATGCCCAACTAATTTTCTTATAAATTTTCTTTAAGACTTACTTTTTTGATGTAAAAGTATACACAGAAAGTACAATGTAACCAACCCAATGTAACTGAACCTAACCTACCTAACTAAAAAAAACAGATCCTCGGTCAGGTTTCGTGTGAAGCGAAAACCAGCAGCGCCGTCAACTTAATAGCACGCAAATCAGCCCACACAGTAGCGCGCACGGAATCTAACAGCGAAACCAGCAGCTAAACACGCACCGTGTGCCACGGGCTTAAGAATGAGTTAACTTGTGCATATCCTTATACTGCACCAGCACAGTTTTTGATCCCTTGTGGGCGAGAGTCCTATTAAAATTGGATTGATATTGACACCCTGAAAAATGCCTACTTATACAGAAGTTCCTGCTTTAATCAGTGCTAAAGAATAAAAAAGATGTTTGAAATACCTGTCTGATCAGTGTTAATGACCATAGTGCGATCAAAGTTTTTTATTAAATCTCTTGTTTGAGTACGAAATATTTCGGCGGCCGCTAATATTTCTTCCACAGATACCATCTCATGGTGCGATACGTATTTCGTTATTTTGCGTTGGCGGATCTTATTCATTCTCTTAAATTTGTCGACCCACGGCTTTGAGGCTTTAAAGGAGAAATTGTCAAATTGGCTCGCCGCAGCCAAAGCCCACTCTTGTAAATTGCGAGTAGTGACTTGTACATACATCTCCCTGCTTTCCACAAAGCGATCGTACGTCCAGGAGTTAATGACCGTGTATTTATCATACACGCTTCCCCCCTGTTTCACATTTGCTTCCCACCTTGGTATGTCATCTAACCTTTTTAATCGGCGGCATCCTTTTTTTTGCAGGGTTTTTAGAGTCCACTTTGGATGAGCTCTCGCAATATTTACAATTTTCGCTTTTATGTTTAATGGGATATATTGCGCTGTACTTTTTAACATTTTCTGTTCCGGCGCGTACTCTTCTGTATCAGATGAAGTATTAGATGAATCTTCATCTGACTCCGGTGGCACTTCGTGATACAGGTGTTCGTCATCAATTTCATTTGGCATGATCAATTCCTCGTCCTCTATATATGTATTTTCCCACAGAATTTGTAACGTCGAAGAATACAATTTCTCTGCAAAGAGCATCGACTTCTCTGACATTATTGTGGGACATTCTGACGCGACCAGATCATTTTCTTCTAAAAGTTGCAGAAAACGCGTGACTGCACTTTTCATAAATATTTTCGCGTCGTCGTTCCTAAAAGATTGTTCCACACAGTCTTCCACTTCCAATCTGCTCGTCGACGGGCCAGGCAAAACCGCACATCCCGTATTCGACATAATAATGTTTTTTATTATTTTTAAAGACGTACTTCCGCACACTACACCTACTTTTTAGATTTTACTTATGAATGCTGTAATAGCTACAGAAGGAATGATACCTTTGGAGTGACAATCACGACGCGTCCTATATCCTACACCTTCTCCTCCTTTCCATGTAGTCCGCAATCTTTTGTTTGGAGTCAGATTCCCCTGACAACAATACGGTGGAGACGGGACAACTCCAAATAACGGTGTCCGTACGTAGCTTGCCAAACGGCACCGTTTATAACATACAGGAGAAAATGATTTATATTTGAATAAAAATTATTTTCATTTCGCCCAAATGTTTGCATTTTTGCGTAAAAAGTATTATAAATATTATAAATATTCACGTTCCTATTATTTCCCTTATTTACAAATAAAAAGAGTTGATTTTACGAGTGGGAATTAACTAATATTAAAATAAATGCACATTTCAAACGAAGAAAAAAAAAGTACGTAGCGGGACTAGAACGCGAGCCCTACTGCTTACTACGCTTTTGCCTTACCTAGCTGGCTACGCTGCTCGTTGAAATAGTGTGTATATCAAAGGTCCTGCTTCAGTCACAGAATTTTCAAAGTCGATTTTCTCGAAAAATACTGAAAGGTGCGTCGTAATATTAAGAGGAACTGTTGTTCGAATGTTCATCTTTCCGTACTATAAACACGAAAAAAATCGGTCACCCGAACACTATATACTCCCCTTGTCAGTCGTGCCTGTCCCCGTTGATCCGGTGAGCGAAACGCTCTGCCCGTTATCGGGATTCGTGGCCATTTCGGAGGCCTGCCTCTAGCAGAGTAGCCGGATGAAATTCAAGTGACGCGTGTCGGCAAACTAACCTACCGACGGTATGGCGGCGGTACACGTACGTGTCGCCGTATGCAGGAAATATGAGATCGAATATGGCGGCCCAGTCTCGACCAACCATACACTCGCGCGGGAAGAACTACAAATCACCGTACGTCGTGCACAAAGAATTCAATATGGCGGAACTAGCCGGCCAATTACGCCGAAACGGTTTGTATTGCCAATTACGAATGAAACGATTATAAAAATTGGTCATGCCCAGGAAGCGTCGCAAGCCGGCAATGGTGTCAGGAAGAGGAAGATCCTGAATGGCTTGAACTTTCTCAGGGCGAGGCCGGATACCATCGGGACTGATTCGATGTCCGAGGAAATCCACGGAAGACGGAGCCGAAGACACACTTGTCAATGTTGATGGCGAGGCCATAGTGTTGAAGGCGCTCGAACAAGATGGTGAGGTGTTGGTGAGGTGAGATGAGTTCCTGCCCTTTTGAGGCGACTAGTAAGTCATCGAGGTAGGCGAAGCAAAAGTCCAGTCCGGCGACGACCTCGTTTATGAAGCGCTGGTACGTCTGGGCAGCGTTGCGCAGGCCGAACGTCATAAACGGAAATTCGATCAAGCCGAAAGGTGTGATGATCGCCGTTTTAGGAATGTCCTGTGGACGGACTGAAATTTGCTGGTACGCTCTGACCAGATCGATGGTGGAGAATGTGTCCACCCCGTGTAGAGTAGTCACGCTGTCCTGGATGAAAGGAAGCGGGTAACGATCGGGGATAGTCACCGTATCAGGCGACGGTAGTCACCACATGGACGCCATTGGTTGTTTTTCTTGGGCACCAGGTGAAGTGGGCTAGCCCAAGGACTTTTGGACGGCCTGCAGAGGCCTTGCTGGAGCATGAAGTCAAACTCCGCTTTCGCTGCCTTGAGTTTGGCAGGATCCAGACGACGAACTTTGGCGGTGAGTGGAGGACCGGTTGTCTCAACGAAGTGTTGGACTGAGTGAGCCAGTACGGGTGGCACGATGGTCGTGCGCGTCAGTGATGGGTACTGGAGGAGCAGATCCCTAAAAGGCTGGTCAGCCGAGAGACGGTGTACCTCAGGCGTCTGGACAGTACGGACAGGTGCGCGTACTTGCAGCGATGTGATCTCATCCATCAATCTCCCGTTCCTGATATCTACGAGGAGACGATAGTGGGATAAGAAGTCACTGCCGATGATGGGCTGGTCCAGTTCACTGACTAGGAAGGACCATCGGAAAGGACGTCGAAGTCCTAGGTCCAGCGTCAAAGTGCGTCTGCCAAACGTACGGATGCGTGACCCGTTGGCTGCGTGGAGAGTAATGTCCTCAGGATTACGTCGCTCAGCTCGGTTGGCTGGGATGACAGATACGTCCGCCCCAGTGTCGACTAGAAATTTCAAGTCTGTATGTCGGTCTAGAACGGTTAGGCGACGTCAAGCAATACCTCGAAAGTCGGACGTCGGAGACATCCGAGGCACTAGTTTTCCGTCTTTGGCTTGGAAGGCCAAGCGCACGGAGAAACACAGTTGCGGGCATTCGGTCCGTAACGGTCGTGGTAATGGCAGAGGCCATTCCTGGAGGGTCCTCGTCTGGAACGGGAAGAAGAGCGGTCACGTTTTGGGCGACGGCGATCCTCGTGCGGTGGACGAGGAGCACGCCTGGTCTCCAAACTATCCAAGCGAGTCGTAAGAGCGGCTAGCTGGTCCGTGAACGAAAAGACGGCAGTGGCAACGGCATTCAGTGCAACGTCACCAGGCGGTTGTAGCGGCGCGGGGTTGGGTACGCGCTGTTCCACAGGAGCGTCGCTCACTGGGGTCGTACACGCCGGACGCCGGGTGGTGGACATGGCGTTGAGCGATGGAAGCGAGACTTCCTGAGCGCGGTCAGCCAAGGTTGCCAGCTCGTCCAGGGACAGATTGGTAGCGGCGGCCAGGATCGCCTTGGTCTGCGTGGGTAACCGTTTGATCCAGATCGATTTGAGGATTGCATCGTTGATGCAATGCTGGCCAAGTCCACGCAGATGCCCCAGGAGCTGCGAAGGTTTGTCGAAACCTCGGTCGTCTGGGACGAGGAGGTTTTCTAGCCGACGTTCCTCGGAGTCGGCATAGATGTGGATCAGGCGCTCTTTTAACGCCTTGTATTTGTCCTTGACAGGAGGACGAGAAACCAGGTCGGCAATGACGGAGATCGTCTGTTCATTCAGGCCCTGAATTGCGAAGGCAAACTTGGTATCGTCTGCGGTGACACCACCTGTGAGGAACTGGGTCTCTAGCCTGGCAAACCAAAGTTCTGACGACGTCTTCCAGAAAGGCGAGACCTTGACGCCTACACGGGCGAGGATGCCCTCGGCAAGAGAAGTGGATTGGGCAGAATCCATCGTCCCGGCAGGAGTTCCCTGAAGAGAACTAGTACTGTCATCGAAGGTGAGCAGCGGCGTTGTGGTGTCAGTCATCGGAGGTGACTGTTGACCAGCAGACCGGTCAGGCGACTGATCGACGGGCATGGGGAATCCGCGCACGGAAGTTCAGTTCGAATGCACACGTGACACGCACGAGAGTTTGGTATCGCACTGACACGGAAAAGGTTCAACACTACGCGCGCACACGAGAGTATGGGCACTGCACGAAAAAGAAAACAAAAATACACAGCAATAAGAAAAACACTGTGATTGCCATACAGCACACTACGGAAATGCCGACGGATCGAGCGGTTTTACATTCCAATGCTTGCATACTGTACGATCACACGCAGGTGATTAAAAAGTCACACATAACCGAAACAGTGATGCGTTACGCAGAACGCTAAAAAGGAAGGAAAGCTGTCTCGGACGCGGAAGGTGTTTGAATTAAGCATGTTAGGGACGTTCACGTTTTTTTTTTAAGAACGATTGGGGTCACCAGTTTGTAGAGGTGTCGGGGTGCGTGTGCACGTCGCGGCACTTAAAGTTACGCGAAAGGAGCGTCGCAGTAACTGTAGAAGTATGCGGAAAGCAATTACGCAAAGGAAAGGAACGGGGTCCTTTGTACTGTTACGCTATATGAAGCGTGTAGACTCGCGGTAGGTCGCGGTACGAAACGTATTGAGTCGCGGGTAGTCGCGGTACGAATAACAAAAAACGCGCGGAGGCGCGTAAAGAACGGTGAGCGTTCTTTGTAAGAGCGGAGACTCGACCTAGGGCGACGCAGACCGCTAGGGAGTTTGGAAATGTGCGGTTGGCACAACCGCCACAGTCCTATGAAGCATTAACTTTTTAGCGGGTCTACTCATACCATCGTCTCATAGCTCGTCCGTGGTTGACTCTTCATTATTTTAGCGCTACGTTTAAAATTGGACCCACGGGGTTTGGGTTAGGTTTTTTTTTTTTTTTTTTTTTTTTTTTTTTAAAGAGAGAATAAAGGCGCAGAAAAAAGAAAACAGGGGTGGGTTGTAGTCATCTCGGACGAGATTCTCATATGTATAATTACGATCGAACTTCACTTGAGTAAGTTCGTTTGATCGTAAAATTATATTTCGACCTCGTCCTTCGAGACTACAATGTAGTTGTTCAGAGCTTTCCTCAATTTTAAACCCTTCACCTTCTTAATTTTATTGCCCAACCCTTCGTACACGTACAAAAGAAAATAGTTTCATAATAAAATAGCTTAGATCCCTTTTTATATTATATTATACTTAAACTTAGGCTCTGTACTGCTTTTAGCGTTAAATATTGTATTATCGCTTTTACCTATCTAGTCGTATCTTTGGTTAGCGGCCCGTTATAGAACCGCGCGAACACAGTCGAATTTGCGGACCATCCCGCCGTCCTCCTCATTTTTTGTTTTTCTTATGCATTGCAGTATAAATCTGTCCGATGTTAGCTTCCTCCACTTTCTAACGAACAAACCTAATCTTCCCGCAATTATACCTACGTTTATTTTCGGTTGTATGTCTGCCTCTGATTGCCTCTGTAAGAAAGAGGTCGTCTTGTTGACTGATATTCTCTCCCCTGCTTGTAGGCTGATTCGTCCTGGTCCCAGTTCATTTGTCTTGTGCCCATCCGTCAGACTGTCTCCTGTCTGGCGGACGAGCCCCCCCCCCCCCCCCCGCCAGTTTAAATTCGTTTCACTTATGCCTGAGCTGGACATTCCCCCTGTCCGTCGAAGCTTTATGCTGGAACCTAGTTTATCGAGTGACCTAACCTCCTTTATTTATTCCCCCAGGTTCGGCCCAAATTACCATTCATCTGATTTAGTATTTTCCATGAGATCCTTTCTGTCTACGCCTGGCGTAATAAATGCCTTCCTTGTCACCGAATGTTCGTGGTGAAGGTTTGTGAGTAGCTTTCCAACGTTACATAGTTTCTCCAAGAGGGATAATTTATCTACCGTTTCTTCATCATCCGTCAGCAGTGCTGTGATCGCTGCACCTAACGCTGTTAGGGACATCCCCAGCATTTTTTGAAATTGTGTGAAGTAAGCATCCCTTTTGGTTGCCGCCTCGTTCAGCGTTACTTCAATTTCTTTATTGAGTTGTGGAGGTTCTGCCAACTTCAAGCTGAGGTACTTTTTCAATATTTCCTCCTTCTCATCTTTTCCCAATCCATTTTTTACCCAGAAGGAGCATCTTTTCGTCAGTGATTTGTGGAGTTCCACTTCCATGCCGTTCACCTTCTTGGGGCCATCCCCCAGTATCTTAATAATATCCTCGTCTAGGCAATCAAAATCATTCTTGACGGTCCTGGCGTTGGCTGGCGCCCTTCTTGGTACGATCTTAGGTGGGGCCTAGGTATGTTAATAATGATTTCTCGTGGTGGCAAAGTCGGTGCCAGATTAAGGGGTTGATTTGGGGTTCGAGTGGGTGTCTCGTTGCTCGGTGGTGGGGTCATCTCCGATGGCCTTGGCGTTGGCTGTGGAGGTTCATGAGCAGCGTGGCGTCCCTCCGTTCGTCGGGAGTCGTAGTCCCCCAGGAATTCATCGAATAAGTCAGGGACTTCCCGGTCTCCCAAGGGTTGATCCACGTGAGCGAATGCGTCCTCCACTTCCCGGTCCAGGGCGATCTCGGCGGCTGATCGCGGCCTATAGTGGGCCCTTGCATGATGGTTTATTTGCCTTATTCGCTTCGCGTTCCTGGTGGTTGCTTGGTCGACATCGGTGATCGTGTACTCCATTTGGTGGAGGATATTGGCCACGTTGATGATGTGTGCTAGTGCTCTTGCGTTATCGGCAATCCACTGAGGACTGATCATATTAGATTTTTTTTTTTCTTCTTCTTTAGGAGCGCAGTAGTTCTACTTGTTGCGTTTCTCAGGCTGTTCGTTTCTCGACTAACCGAAGATTTCTTTTCCATTTCTCTTTGGGGGCCTTACAGGATGCTGTATCCGTGCGATTCGTAGAAGGTGTCGGTGACAGGGGATATGTTATGATGTTCTAACGACCGGTCCTATTGCTTATCGGTGGATCCATGGTATCGATGTTTAAAGGTGAGTTGTTTAGGCCATGAAATCCGACACAGAGCAGCCTCTTGTAAGAGGGGGCTTCCTTCCTTTGCTATGCTTAGTTCGTTTCATCATTTTTTTTTTCTCTTCTATTCTACCTTTGTAAAATAGGCAGGTGATGATTGTGCATTTACTAAAACTTCTGTAGCGGGTGGTGCGCTGATAGTTGGATATATTTTTGAATTGGGATTTTGATCGCGAGATGACACTGCGCTTCTTCATGATGAGTTGGTGTCTTGATGAGTGGAGGTTGGACGAGTGTGTCTGCCCTGATGAATACGATCAGCTGATGTTAGATGAATCATGGTGTGATGTTTCTCACCGCATGTCTTGCATCGCCTAGGTGATTGGCATGCTGCCAGGTTGTGATGGCCCATACAATTGTAGCACAATTTGCGCTCTGTCACTACGTTGTGACGTTCAGCTGGTGTGAGCTCTCTGAATGATGGGCAGGTTACTATGTAATGATTGGCCTTGCAGTGATCACATGGGTATTGAACTGCACTTGACTGAGTGGATTGAGATGAGTGATGGAACTGGTCTTGGAGTCTGAGTATGTGGTTTTAATTGCCTCACCGTACTGCTGAATGATGAAGGCTGTGATTTGTACTGTGATGAGTGATGAGGCATGACATCAAGTGCATTTGCCCTTGCTTGAATAAAGTCTATGAGTTGTTTGTATGTGGTGGGCTGCTGATGTGTGCTGCGCTTGACTTCCCATGCTTCACGTAGTGATGAGTCCAACCGTCTTGCAATGGTGTAAATGAGTACGTAATTCCATTGAGTGACATCTATGCCAAGTGATTCCAACGCATTGAGTATTTCTGTTGTATTGCTGATGAGTGAGTTGAGATCCTTGGCTGTCCTTGTTATTGGCTTATGATCGGATAAGAGTTTCTCTACGTATGACAGGATGAGCCGTTCCTTGTCATTGAATCGATCTGTGATGATTTGCCAAGCGGAATGAAATGAATCATTGTTCACGGCGATATTAGAGATGAGTTGGGCTGCTGAGTCTTCCAGGCTGATTTTGAGGTAATGTAGTCTCTCTACATTGCTGAGTTCTTGATTGTCTATCACCATTGAGGTGAACAGGTCTCTGAAGCTGGTCCATTGCGAAAACTCCCCATTAAACCGAGGAAGTTTGAGTTCAGGAAGATTTGGTCTGTATCTCGGTAGCTGATCTGTTCTTGAATGAGTAGGTGAGTCTTCCCTTATTCTAGATCGGATTGCAGCTGTTGATCGACACAATGATGAGTGAGCCTTGTGATATATGTTGAACGTTGCCTCGTATATGTGATCAGCCATGTATGAGTGACCGAGAACGGCCTTTTGGCAAGCAACGCCAATTTGAGTGTGTTCCTTTTGGAAGGCAGCCCAAACATCCTTGAGCATATCTAGTTGTCCACTGATTTCTTCCATTGAGGCAGGTGGTGATTCTTCTATTGTGTTGTGCAGTTGAGTGATCATGTGGAGTCTTGCGAACTGAGATGAGATCCTAAATTCCACCTCGTTTCTCTGGGAAGCCGGAGACACTGAGCGTGGACGATGTTGGTTGAGTGGTACAGCGAGTGGTGCTGGTTGAGTCTTGTCCACTTCCCCTTGAGTCACACTTACGTCATCTTGAGCATTTTCCACTTCATCTGCCCACGATGCACCTTCCTTTGATTTGTCAGTCATGTTGATTGCAGATGAATGTCACTGAATTGCACTGCACTAGATCATGAGACGCTACGGATTTAACCAAGATCCGGCTCGAAGGACCAAAAAATAAATGTTTAGGATGAGAGTTGAGTTGATTTTGCTCTGGTGCGAAGGACGAAAAAGTGTTATGTATAGGATGAGTCGATTTGAACTTACTCGAAGGACCAAATGATGGAATGTTCGATATGAGTGAGACTAGGAAAAAGGAGTGGTAGCAGTGCAAAATGAGATTGAGAGTAGACTGTATGATTAGGACTGGATTTAGGTGTTAAATTAAACGGCTCTTGATGACAGGGATCCGTAGCGTAAAATAATATATAATTGGTTGAGTTGAAAACGTAGTACAATTGTGCCAGCCACTTGTGGTGGTGTTGATGTACAAATTGGCACACACTTGAGTCTTACAAAACTGACGAGTTGAACTAATTTACTATGTAGAACCGCAACCACGGAATTCCACTATGAGTATGTTCCACGTGCTGTGTCGCAATGGCGGTGATGATGTACAAGGTACAGCACGTGGTGATCGGTTCTAAGATTTACATGAGTTTAAGCTGTGATGAACTGTTTACATGAATGAGTTTAACTGATACGAGAGTTACACTTTATGAGTTGAAAACGGACGAAACACGAGCCATTTTCACACTATAATTTGTACTATGAAGCACGTGTGTCGCGCGCGATGATCCGAACAAGAAGCGTAAGAGTACATGGCTATACTTCCGTCTTCACGAGGCAAAGCCTCGTGAGAGGAAGTAAGAGTGGGATGGTGATTTAAATTCTAATTGGTGGCGCACGCTTAGTGAGCGTGCACGCATGCGTCTCGCGCTACGCCGTGAGTCGAGCGGCCTCCTGTATCGCAGCGTATCGATTGTGTTATTGATTGACATAGTGGTTCTGCGTCTGCGGTGTAGGGTAGTCACACTGTCCTGGATGAAAGGCAGCGGATAACGGTCCGGAACGGTGACGGTGTTGAGTCGACGGTAGTCGCCGCATGGACGCCACTGGTTGTTCTTCTTTGGAACGAGGTGGAGTGGGCTGGCCCACGGGCTTTTCGAGGGGCGACAGAGACCCTGCTCGAGCATAAAGTCGAATTCCTCCTTAGCCGCCTTCAATTTGGCGGGGTCCAGGCGACGGGCCTTGGCAGTGAGTGGAGGACCGGTCGTCTCCACGAAATGCTGCACCGAGTGAGCCGGCACAGGCGATACAGTGGACGTGCGCGTCAGCGACGGAAACTTCGCGAGGAGGTCCCCGAACGGCTGGTCTGTAGAAAGTCTACGCACTTCGGGCGTTTGCACAGTACTAACCGGGACGCGCACTTGCAGCGAAGTCACCTCGTCTATCAATCTCCTGTTACGGATGTCCACCAGGAGTTGATAGTGCGATAAAAAGTCGCTGCCTATGATAGGTTGATCTAACTCGCTGACGAGGAAAGACCATGTGAAAGGACGTCTGAGGCCTAAGTCGAGCGATAAGGTGCGCCGGCCAAATGTGCGAATGCGCGATCCATTGGCGGCATGCAGAGTGATGTCCTCTGGTTTGCGACGTTCGGTCCGGTTGGCAGGTATCACGGACACGTCAGCACCGGTGTCGACGAGGAATCTCAGGTCCGAGCGTCTGTCGTGGACAGTTAGGCGACGTCGGGCAATGCCTCGAACGTCGGACGTCGGAGACATCCGAGGCACTAGTTTTCCGCCTTGGGATTCGTTGGCCAAGTGCACGGAGCGATACAGTTGCGGGCGTTTGGCCCATAACGATCATGATAATGGCAGAGGCCATTCCCGGACGGCCCTCGCTTGGATCGTGATGACGAGCGGTCACGTCTTGGACGACGGCGGTCAACATGTGATTGGCGAGGAGCGCGCCTGGTCTCCATGCGGTCCAGACGGGAAGTAAGCGCGGCTACCTGGTCTGAGAAGGAAGAGACGGCGGTGGCGACAGCACTCAACACCGCGTCCCCGGGCGGCTGCGGTGAGGCAGGATTGGGTGCGCGCTGATCTCCTGGAGTGTCACTCGCCGTGGGCGGACAGGCAGCGCGCCGAGTATAGCCCTGTGTGGTTGAGACGGCGTTGAGCGACGGGCTTGTGACTTCCTGGACGCGATCGGCCAAGGATGCCAGCTCGTCCAAAGAAAGGTGGGAAGCCGCGGCCAGAATCGCTTTGGTCTGCCTGGGTAAGCGCTTTATCCAGATAGACTTGAGGATAGCGTCGCTGACGCATTGTTGACCGAGGCCCCGAAGGTGCCCCAAGAGCAACGAAGGTTTGTCGTGTACCCGGTCATCTGCGTCGAGGAAGTTATCCAGCCGACGCTCCTCGGAATCCGCGTAGACATGAATCAGGCGGTCCTTTAAGGTTTTGTATTTCTCCTTGAGAGGAGGACGAGCAACCAGGTCGCCGATGATGGAGATTGTTTGTTCATCCAGGCCTTGAATGGCGTAGGCGAACTTGGTGTCGTCAGCCGTGATGCCCCCAGTGAGGAACTGCGTCTCGAGTCTGGCGAACCAGAGTTCTGGGGAAGTCTTCCAGAATGGCGAGACTCGGACTCCTACCCGGGCAAGGATGCCCGCGGCCAATGTAGCGGATTGGGTAGTATCCATGGTGAGCGGCGGCGTGGTTTCCTGAAGAGGAGTAACACCTTCCTCGAAATCGAGCAGAGGAGGTGTGGAGTCAGTCACCGAAGGTGGCTGCTGGTCGGGAGACCTGCCAGGCGAGTGGTCGACTGGCATGAGGAAAACACTAAACGGGAGTTCAACCCGGATGACACGCGCGACGCGTACAAAAAGATACCGACGCGGCACCGACGGTCGGCGCGACGCGCAACGAGAAAGGCGCTCGGTTACTGCACTGTAGTTTGCGCGACACTATGCACGCGCACGCGAGTAGAGGCACTGCACAGTAAAAAACGCAAAAATGCACAGAATAAGGGTAAACACTGTGATTGCCATACAGCACACTACGGAAATGCCGACGGAACGCGCGGTTTTACATTCCAATGATTGCATACTGTACGATCACACGCAGGTGATAAAAGAAATCACGCATAACCCAAACAGTGATGCGTTACGCAGAACGCAGAACGCATAAAATAAACGGGAGCGCAAGCGAGTGTTGGCGCAGTGGGAGGGGTTAGGACCCGAAAATGAAAAAAATTTTCGGAAGGATAACTATTTCCGAAGGAAAAACGAATACGCCAGCCGTAAAAGAAAAGTAGGCTGAGGTTAGGTATTTCGAAAGAAAAGTTAAGGATAAAAGAAGGAGCCAATTTTGCGCGAAAACCGGTATAGTCCCGTGGCCAAAAAAAAGAAAAAGAAATAATCAAGAACGAAAGTGATTAAATAGGCCGAAGAAAAACTTAGGGAACTCATGCGTAAAAGTAACCGGCAATCAAGAACGAAAGCCGTCAGGGAAGTAACGTGTTAAAAAAGGTTCGGGTAGCCAAAAAAAAACGAATGGCCACTAATCAAGAACGAAAGGAGCTGTGACCAGATGACAACGTGCTTTTAGAACTTGTGACAGTTGTCATACAACTCCCATTAATCAAGAACGAAAGTATGAAAAAGAAAAAATAACGGAATACGTCCGCGAAACAGCGAAAAATACGAATGATTAAAAAGAAAATCCACGAAAACTTAGAGAAGTAATAAATCATAGAAATGCTATATTCAAATCACGTCGGGGTCACCAGTTTGTGGAGGATGTTAGGGTGTATTTACACGCGAGGATCCATCGGCAGTTTCTACGAAACTGAATTGGACAAGTCCGATGGATCTCGATGTAAACGCTCAGAAGTGACGATCGCGAAAGAGCTATGACATAGGAGGTTATGTTCTCGCGAAGAGGTTATGTCGCGGAGAAGTGATCTCGCGAAGAGGTTATGTCGCGGAGAAGTGATCTCGCGAAGAGGTTAGGTTGGCCGGTAGAAGCGCCTCCACGTCCGCTTTACCGGCGAGCGTGATATAGGTTATGCACGCGTTAGTTCTGAGTTAGGCCTGAAGGGCGGAACGCTCGTGCGTCACGATGACGTCACGAGGACGGGTCCGGACAGGAACAAGATAAGGAAGGATAATGGCCAACAAAGCACGTGCGCGACGCGCGCGCAAACTAAGCCTATATTTACAGTAATCACAACGATCAGCGTCTAAGCCGATTAGGGTGATAGTTAGGACTATCGAGAATCGCGCACAGGCGATTGTATCGGGCGCGGCGAGCGCTGTATATTAAGCGTCGGACAACGGCCGACGACGACAATGAACAGGTCGCGAAAGCTACACGGAATAATCGCGTCGTAGCGATATTGACCAGATCAGGATAAGCGCGATGGTAAACACAGAAAGAAATGCGTAAAAGTCAGGTACGCGCACTGGTTCACTCACGAAGCGAGGCTCGAGACGAGCACGCGGAATGGTCGGGCGATAAAGATCGCGGTTGCACGTGGCGCGGCACGGTGCAACGAATTACGCGCGGCAATGCGTCGCGGTAAGAAGGGGTGCGTGTGCACGTCGCGGTGCTTGACGTTACGCGGAACGGCGTCGCGGTAACTCGGTCGGCACGCGGAAAGCGAAGACGCAAAAAGAAGGAACAAGATCCTTTGTTCAGGCCTGAGAGCCGTGGAAGTGAAACGTTTGTACTCGCGTATGGTCGCGGAACGAATGACTAAAAACGCGCGGAGGCGCGTGAAGAACGGTGAGCGTTCTTCATGAGATAGGTGACTCGACCTAGGGCAACGCTTGCCCCTAGGGAATTTAAGAATGTGCGGTTGGCACAACCGCCACAGCGGTGCGGGAGGTGCTGCCACCTTTCGCCTGGTGGACTTACTATTACATTAGTACGCAACATAGTTCAATTAATTCATCCCATTCTGCGTGTTTCTCTATATAATGTTTTAGATATTCCATAAATACATGATGGCTTCTTTCAATTGATCCATTTGTCTGTGGGTGAAAGGCTGTAGTTTGTAATTGTTTTATTCCCAACTTCTTCGTTAAGGTTCGCATTAGTTGTCCAATAAATGGCGTTCCTTGATCCGTGAGTATGTAACGGGGTACACCGAATTCTGCGATGAATCTCTTTAAAAATGCGTCTGCGATTTGTGTTGCGTTCGCTTCCTTTAATGGTACAGCGAGCAAATATTTCGTAAGATTATCTTGTATTGTCAGTAAATATTTGTTTGAGTTGGAAGTTCGTGGAAGTGGTCCAACTATATCCATGGCGATTTTGTAGAATGGTTCTGGTGGAGTGTCGGTAATTAACATGGGTTGTCGAGTCTTTATTCTGGTTAATTTCTTTTTCTGACAACTAACACATCTCTTGACGTATTCTGTGATATCATTTTTCATTCCTTCCCAATAATAATTCTGCTTGATTCTTTCGTACGTCTTCGTGATTCCTTTATGTCCAGCGGTAATAGAATCGTGATTTTCGCGTAATATATTAGGGATTTCATCTTTTTCTGGAATTATTATTTCGTTGTTGTGGACAGTTACAAGAAAGTTATTTGAAATTATGGTAAAGAGTTCGTTCATAATTTCATTCCATGATGTAGTGTATATTCCGTGAGGTGTTTTTGATATTGATACTTCTCTTCGTTCTTGAGTTTTAAGTAATTCCATTAGTGTGCCGAAAGCTTTGTGGAAGCTTTCTCTGCTATCAACTGTTAAGAAATAGTAAGTTTTTCTTGCTTTCTTTTTTATAGTGACTTCCCCAGATTCTCTTCCGTCCTGGATGGGAAATGAGAAAATTTTATGGTCGCGTAAAAGTCTGCTTCCATTATCTACTGGTAATCCATATTTGTTAATGAAACAAATAATATTTTTGCTAGTAGTGAGCATATTCTGGCGTGTCTTGAAGCGTATGCTATTGGTAAATCTTTTCCGATTTCCCCTTGGCTGAGAACTGCGCCTAAGGCGTATCCTGATGCATCCGTAGTGATGTTGAAACATTTTTCGAAATCTGGATATTGTAATATGGGTTCGTGTAATATGGGTACGTGTTTATTGGGCAATCGTCGACTGTTATTATTCTATGCTTCGTTTTCGTGGTTGCGTCCAGTGGTTCTCCTGGTAAATGGAACCGATCTGAATTCTCTGATACCATCTGTATTACTTCGTTCCTATCCTCCGGATTTAAGTGATCAAGTCTCAAGAGTGGCAATAACTCATGCGTTCTCTTTGTTTTAGGTTCAACGTTCTTTGTAGTAAAAGTGTTCTCTGATGAACCGTCACGTGTTAAGGTAACTACCTTACAATCGAATGGTAACGCTTCATGAATGTCACCTTCGTTTAAATTAAGCATCTCCATACTTTTTATGATTTCTTCTTCTTTTAAGGCTGATTCATTTCCAGCGAATCTTTCACCTTCTTGCTTCTTTTCCTTGACAATTTCTTTTTTAACCTTTGTATTCCTTTTAACTTTATCTCCGTTTCGACATTTTTCTTTTTAATTTCCGTACTTTCCTCGGCTTTATTTTCATTTGTCCTTTTGACATTTTCCTTGTCGTATTGAGCATTTCCTTTATGCTTAGCGGACTCTACGTTTATTTCAACGGGTTCTTCCTTCGTCTCTGTGGACTTAATATTTCCCTTGACATTTCGCTTGCCTTTTCTAACAATATCTTCATTGTTGCAGCTTGCAGATACACCGTGGTTCGTTGGGGATGAAATTCCTGTTTCTGGCCTCGGCTTCAACATATAAGGAAATCGTACCCTTTTTTAATCCAACTTGGTATCATCCAGCGTTCGCTGTGTTTGCATATGAGGAGTACTTTTCTCCTTGTGGCAATTTCCTTTAGGAGTCTCTTCCGTAACAGCTTCGCAACCGTGTCTTGTACCATTATCGTTCCTTCTTGTTTCATTGCTCTGCCCTGGTAGATCTACAGTCTGTAGCTTCACGTACGGGAAAACTAACAATGTGGGTTTGTCGGTACTGTTGATTGCATATAATTGAGCTCTTCCCTCATTGTTCGTAACAATCGCACCTCCGAGGTATATTCCGGAAGCTGCTTTTACTTGTGGCATGTATCCTTCGTCGGGCGAATCTTCTGTCAACAAAATGCTGACTTGGATTTTTGAGCGTGCTGGTAACTTTATGGCGTTTTCTTCGAAGAACGGGATTTCCTTTGAGCGCGCGATAAGACATTCCTTTTCATAATCGATCAAAGCGCCTGTGGCTTTGAAAAACGGTGATCCTAAGATTCCGTGATATGGAATTGGGAAGTCATCAGCGACTAAATGAAAGGGTGTAAGTTCTCCGTGTATATCCAGAATAACGCTTCCCAGCGGGCTGGTTTCCGTTTTCGTGATTCCCCTGATCGTTAGTTTTACATCGTGATCCACATACGAGTTTGGCGTGATTGTACTTTTCTTGATAAGGTTAATTTGTGCTCCAGTGTCTATCATGAGCAGTACGGGTGCGTACTTGGTGCTGGTTATAGAGATAGATGGGGGATCGTCAGGCGGGTCATGAATTAAATATATTCGGGTTCTTCTATCTGTACATTGGCGACGCGCTTCCTTGCTTGGTCCTCCTGTCGTGCGTCGTTCGATCGGAGGGGAACCTCGTTTCCCGAAGCGTATCGTTGCTGTTCGTCGAGTTGTCTTTTCTTCATACAGAATTCTATCGAATGACCATACCTTTTACAAAATGAACATGGATATTTGGCTATCTCGTAGGATTGTTTCTCCCAACAACCTTTTTCATAATGCCCTGGTTTCTTACAAAAACGGCATAGACCATCATTTCTATTCGCATTACTTTGTTTATTTTTCGACCAGCATGTTCCCTCTTCATGTCCCGATTTCTTGCAGTAGTTGCATATTATTCTGTCGCGATCGGCGTTATTTTGTTCTTGTCTCTTCTTTGCCCAACAATTCATTTCTTCGTGTCCGTTCTTCCTACAATAGGTGCAATTTGGAAGTGGTTTTGCTTGCACATGATTCGCTTGTCTTGGCGGAGATTTTGATGCGTCGTCTGGTTCGTTCCTTTGGAATCGAGACCATTTCGTTATGCTTCTTTCCATTGCATATGCTTTCTCGTGGAGTTCGTCGTATAGCGTTCTTTCGGCTTCTGACTCGATTGCTGCGCGTATGGCTTCATTTAAATTATTGTGTTTGGGAATTTTTAGTATTGGTTAAGGAAGATACCTTTCTTCAGGAACGTTAGTGCAACAACAATGACACCTGTATCAGCCAAAAATTCTAACACTTGCGTTGTTATAGTTGCTTTTTCTCCGGCAGTTAACGCATTGATAAAAAAATATGCTACTGGAATCTCCTATCTATCGTTTATTCTGTTTAGCAAGTATACTAATGCATTATTAGCTACAGGAAGCTCATGATCCGTTTGTAATGATGTACCAAGGTTAATGTATCCCGTATATCGTTTTTCTTGGTGATCCCATGCCACTTCTTTACGCATTGCAATCTCATCCATCATCAAACATGCATATATTTTCTTATGCTGCGTTTTTCTAGTTAAAATCTCCCGAGCTTCATCAGTTAACCCTGGAGCTTCATGCGTATGACCAGGGGGTGGCAATGGCAACTCCGTGCTTAAAAGTTGGGCAAAGACGCCATTCGTGACCGGACTCCGAACTAAACATGAAAGGTAGGGTGGGGGGTATTGAATTCTAGCTCGAATTCTAAAGTTAAAATTTTATAGTTTTTCAGGTATGTAAGTTTAACATGTTCACTTTCGACTAACAATATAAGTATAATGCATGTGTATGTCAATACTTATATCGTAAACAGAAGTGAACGTATTAAACTTGCATTTGGAAAACTATAAAATTTGTACTAAAAGAAAATACTTAAAGATAAAATATAGTTAGAGAAATTATTTAAAAATTTAAGTTCAAGGATAAAATAATAATCACATGTGTCTGAAAATAACTTTTATTTTTTAGATTTCTTATATTTTTCTAGAGCCAATTTTCAATATTATCGTTAATATTTTTTTTCCGTCTCCCCTTTAATATTAAATTAATGTCCTTAACCCATTCGAGACTGACTGCACACCGTGTGTGCAATTGATTTCCGAGGCTATAAGACCGGTTGCACACCGTGTGTGCAATAATAATAATGAGCAATTATCCGTTATTGGGTGATTTCCATACTAAACAAGTTTTTTTTATTAAAAATGAACAATATAACGAAAAAAAAAGTTTCGCTCCTGGGGACCGTGTTCGAAAAAAATCGCCGTCTCGAATGGGTTAATATAATATGACATGTAAAAATAAAAAAATGTCGATATATACAAATCTGGTGCATCATGCATTGTGCATGTAAATTGTATGTCATGAAATAATGGGAGCGCCACATTTTTAAATTTAGCTTTAATATTGTTTTCGCAAATAAAGCTAGGTATTGTAGTGGTTAGATGTTACAACTACTATATTTATTGAAAAGAAAAGTGAATATAAAGTACAGTTGAACAGAATGCGTCACAAAGTATAAAGAAAACGATCGTTCGCCTTCACGCACGTGCTTGCTTGCTTTTTTCCGTCGTTCGCTCAACTACGACTCTCGCAACGTCGCCTCGCGCGCAAAAAGAAACGGGCGACACTCAGGCGTACCACCCTATCACATCACTAGGTTACCACATTACTAGGTTACCACATTTGCTAGGTTACCACAGTATTACTTTTGCCGCATTTAATAGCTGTATAAATGTACGTTTGTATACGTTTACATTGTTGCAAGTAGTAAAAAATTCTCTTTTACACGTGACACAATTTTGTACGGCGCGCATAAGTTTTTTTCGAACGTAGTCAGATATTTCTCTAGGCACAAAGGCAACGATTGCCTAGATGTTCGGCTCATTAGTTGCAATAAAATGTTGCACTCCCTGCTCTGGCACTTCTTGGGATGTGGAAACTTGAGTATGCAAAAAAATAGATAAAATACTCAAAGCTCGACAATGGTCCGCCTCGCAATTTGTCACTGGGGATTGCGTATTCATAAAATTATTAATAATTAAAGATTTAAAGGAATTCGTAAATCCTTCACACGTAGGATTAATATTTCTGCACCCGTGATTGCATATACATCCGAAAAAAATTTCCAACGGATCTTGATTAAAATTACGAGGAATCAATTTTTGTGCCAATTTTGTACGTTTGAACATGCGCCAAATATATATATGAACCCGCGAAGAGTGCGTATCCAATTTCGGATGGTCGGCGGAACACTTTCTCCTTCGTTTGTAATAAATTTTATCTTACTTAAAGTTATAATAGCGTTTCGCCAAAACTCTTCGTGTGGCGATGATGCGGCCACTGCTGCCCGAAGTGGTTTGCTTTCTTCGGAAACTCGATTAAACCCATTCACACTATCAAATAGTTGGTCGACAAAGATTACAAAATCTGCAGTGTCTTCTGCTGATTGTGGAAGTATATTTTGTTGACCTGTAACAGAAATAAGACTTTTAAAATATACTCGAACGAAATAAAGCAAAAGAATATATAGGTATATCAATAAATAATTACAATATTCACCATATTTTACAGTCCATCGAAAAGAGGTGGAAACCCGGTGTGAATGCACCTGCGCGGCATATTTCACTCGCATTTTAGGAATTTTTTCCTCCGTAAGTTTGTTACATAGTCTGGTGTTCAAATCGCCTGTGTCCAAATTGAATAATTCGACAATATCGTTCCAGTCAGCAACCTGATTGTCCTTCTGATAAGAAAATTTGGCCCGATATCGAAGTAAATTATTTCGTAGGCCTTTCAACAAATGTGGGGGGTCGAAGAGGGGAACGACTTCTGCACCATTAATCTCAAAACTATAATTTTGCCTTCTTTGTCCTCTGCGTAAATACTCTGCATTTGTGTCCCTTAACAAACTATTTACAGCAGCGACGTTCGATGCGTGTTAGTCGCAAATTGTTGCCACAACTGTTATTCCTACGTTCTTTAATTTGTTTATTAATTGTTTAATATTTCTTTTTATCTCTATTGCTGGCATTGCTCTGGTCGTAAAAAAATATGCAATGGGTTGCTTCCACTTATGTTTTACCCCCCTGAGCATAAAGACCATTGCATAGTCTGCAAACTGTAACTTTTTTTCGTTACCGTTGTTCACGAATCCAATTACTTCATCTGCAGTGGTATTATACGACAACGATAACTGTATTGCCATTTCATCGAAAATTAATGTGCACAAACGTGCATTTGCTTCCATTGGTGAAATGGAAACCGATAATGCTTCAAAAATTGGCGCATTAATGCCACATCGAAATGGCACCTTCTGTAGTAGTTGCGTTAATGTCTTCCGGGAAGGTAGCGCAAAAATTGTCCGCAATAATTTGTAGCACTTTGGACTTTGCTTTAATAATGTCAGTGCAAAAATTTTGTCCTCCATACTAAACCGTCTGTCTTTCGGTTTCTTGAGTTGCATATTCAGTTGGCTTGTCAGAAAATGCAGTGTTGTTTCATTTACTTTTGTTGACAAGAAATCCATACAATTTCTTGCCTTCTTCAGTCGTTTCCTTGCGTTTACATTTCCGTGTTGCAATCGCTTTGCCTGTGTCCTGAAGATTGCTGCCATTTTATACAAGTGAAATGCTCTCGGTGACAGATCTTTACTTCGCTGCACACCAACACACTTCAGCAGACTTTTTTGCTCTTAAAGTGTGATAAAACTCTGTGTGATACAGGAGTATTAGAATATGATGGCCCAGGTAACGGATCTGTAAACAAATATTTGCATGTATATTAGCTACTGATTATTTACAAAATATCAGTTTGTAATTTTTCATATACTGAAACTTGTAGTATCTCAAAAGTTTACCTGTATGGTGTGTGCTATCGTCAATTGTATATGTCCCTGGTTCAATGGCCATTACATTCTGGCTCAGATGGATTTGTTTGTGACTTATACATATACCCTATCAGGATTATCCCAAGCATATGGCCCAGATGTAACCTCTTCTATGGTAACAAAACTACCTAAATACATTAATACTGTAATATGTTGCATATTGCAACTCACAATTTCCCCGGGGCGATACCTCGAAAAGAGAGGAAAGAGCACACTTGATCGAGCAAACCCAGGATGGGTCAAATTAATTCCATTTTAGAGTTAATAGTTTTAATCGTTATCTAGCCGCGAGAATATCATTGTCATACCGTTTCCTTATAATTTAGAGTCACACCGCGTATTATATAACTTAGACCTGTAATTGAAATATGTAAAACTCTTTCACGATATAATCGCACGATCATCCGAACCCTGCACGACAACGAGCCTGCCACAAGATCTGGAAGGACGGCGGAGGTTATGGGGAGACGAACCGGCGTGGCGCAACCGCAGCCCGAACAGCGGGACCACGGCGCGTCCAGGCTACATCGGCGCAGCAGCGGCGTCTCGAGCCGAGGCCGAGTGGCGGAGGCGAGGAGCCGTCGAGCCGTCCGCGCCGCCAATGGATGCAGCCAAGGAGGGACTGGGCCGGAGAGCAGCCACGGAGGGGAGGTCGAGGCGACCCCACAATATGACGGGGACCAGCGGCCGGTGCGGACGGAGCCCACTTCACTACGTCAGGGGGTGAGCCTGAACCGTCAGGGCCCGACGAGCTCCGTCAGGTGGAAGTCCATAAGGACAGCCGACCGCTGGAGGGGGTGAATCCACCGTCCCCGAGGACCACGGAGGTCCTCGGAGCCTGCACCGTGTCAGACGTGGCACGGTCCTGGGGAAGCTGTCTGCCTGCCCCGGGCTCGGGTAAGACGCGGCCCCTCACCTTGGCGAGGCCTGGAGGGTGGAGGAGGAGCGCACCGAGGCGGATTGGTGGCGGAGAAGGACACCCCGAAGATTCCTACCTCACCCTCAACAAGCTGCCACGGCCCCTTGATAACATCAACCAGCGCTACCTCGCCAAACACCGGGACAGCACGCCACGCCAGGATTCAACTCTACCGACCTCCTGCCGAGACCGCCACCGAGCAGCCAGGACCCGTCAACGTCATCGGCGATTTCGCCAATTAGAATTAGCGTGCGTTAGGTTAAGGATGCGTGGAGAAGGTATCGGTGGTTACGGAGCAGCACTCGCAAGAAGGGCCCGGCACTTGCGTACCGGAGCTGCCTTGAGAAAGTCATATTTTTAAAACGTAGTGTGCTATCTTGGTGTACCTTACCTCTTGCGAGGTTTACATCAGTCTCGAGGGGAAAACGAGTGCTGCCCGTAGCTGCCGAGAGACCGAGCGAGTTATCTCCTTCCGGAGTGGTGAGTGCGAATTCTCCCTCAAAAGTTCTCTGTGGTGGTCACAAAAGGGCCTGGTCGAGTCCTCCTCGAGGAACCGTCCTCGAGGACACGGGTTCTGCTGATGATAGCCACGGGTGGCTGGGCAGGGGACGTGGACCGCGGTAATTCCCACCGTTGCATAGGGCCGGTGGAGGTAGGCGAGTTGGACGCAGGGACGTTTCCCAAGTAGAGGCGAGTGACCACCACTGGGGATATCTAGACCGAATTTTCATATGTTCTGTGTTGCCGAAAACTATTCCGTTATTTAGTTTAGTTAATAATTAATGTATGACTCATCCTGGGGGGCTCTATTCGTTCCGCTCGTTATGCAAGTCCTTCCGATCTCTTTGTTCGCGTAACTTCTGTTAGGCTATCTAAGATCCCAATATCGTGTGACGCCGGATCCCACCCGGGTCTCCTCAACCGCGTTCTCGCTCCCCCGGGGAAAGACTCGAATCAGCCGCAAGGCCGGACGAAAAACGTCACAATACAAAACATCAAATATATAACATTCTTACGTATGAAGCTTTATAGATATGTAGCTTTATACATCTGTTGTATGTAAAGTAAAACATCAAATAGTGCTTACAACTTTGCAATTATATTGTACTATTACTTCATTTGTGTCAATTTCATGTAAACATAATATATGATAAAACAAACCTGGCAAAAAGAGAGTTATTAGCACTATTAGCTTTCAAATTTGTCTTACAATTGTGCGATATCCGAAGTATTTGGCATCGTTGCCAAGATGTACATCGCAAACTCTATATTTCGAACGGTTTGAGAGATCCATGTTCAACAAATCTTCTCTATCAATTGCAATTAACCATTGCTTACAACGCTAGAACATAAGTTGGAAATAAGAATTACTATTGCAACCACTCCTAATTGTGGAAGTAACGGGCAAATTATTTTTAAACGTTTTTTTCACGTAATTCAAAATATGATTTGTGTTTGTGTGTGTGCGCGCGCGTGTGTGTGCGTGCGTGCGTGCGTGCGTACGTGCATGCATGCACATTCAGCAGCCAATGAATTAATAGACGGTCACGCTGTGCAGTACAGGTATCGATAATACAGTGGATATATGCTCGTGGACTATAAAAATTTAAAGTTAGCGCAAATGCACGTAGTTTTGCTGTGAATTTTCACTCCTATATTTATCATATAATAGTACTGCATAGCTTGCTGTTCTATAATATTTTGCGGTTTTGTAGTGCATTTGCCTCTAATTTTTTTATTAATATTCGAACACCATTGAGATATAGAAAAATGTTCTATGATAACTTTCGTAAAAATCATCACAAAGTCTTGTTTATGTTCAATATATGTAAAAGATTGGAGATCTATTTCTTCTTTAATAATAGCACTTAATTTTTTGGACAAGTGAGTGCGGAAACATACAGATGTCATTTTATTCTTGCATGTAGCAAAAGCTGTAATTATAGCATATTCAGTTTCTTTTAACAAGATAGCTTCTTTGCAGGAAAAACAATTATTAAAAGGCAATAATTTGTTAATAACAGATTTGTAACCATCTGTACAATTGCTAGTTACAATTTGGTTTTGTACTAATGTGGACATATCCCCAAAATCGATTCCTTCCTCGATTAAATCTTCATTTGAAGTATTTAATGTTTTAATACTATTTTCTACGAAATGTTGCAATGAAAATAAAGCGCCTCCATTGTCAATTTGACAATTACCACCTACACTACGTATACCCGTCAAATTGTTTATTAGTAATGTTTGAAAAGAGAACTCAAAATTTGCACATGTAGGATTAATATTACGGATATTATGACTTCTTATCATTCCAAACAAATTTTCTAATGGATCTTGATTTATATATCGTGTTTTGAAATATTTCATTACCATTTTATTCACAGCTATCCATAATGTTTGAAAACCTTTAATAGTTGTTATCCAGTTATTTAAAGAAGGAGTAGACATTGTTTTTTTTGTTGTTTTACTAATAAACCGCATATCTTTTAAAATTTTAATGGCATCATACCAGAAAGAATGATGTTTGCTATTTTTTTTAACAGCGACTCGTAGGGGTATATCTGACTGAAGTTGAAGTCCATTTACAGAATCGAATAACTTGTTAAAAAAATCCAATACTTGTGCTGTTGTAAATCCTTCCTTTTGCAGTATTTGTAATGGCCCAATATTCGTTTCAACAAAACCTAAGAAAAACAAATTTTGTAATATTTCAATTATTTTTGTAACGTATTTTCTTTTCTGTATATTATAAAAATTAACTAAAATTAGGTTTGTTCTTTAAAAAAGTACAAAGTAGTAATGGAGTCATAAATAACTGATATTTACAAATTTATATTTTAATACAAATTTTGTGTAATTAACTTGTATTCGACTGTTATATTCAATAAATGCTGATAAAGTTCCACTGAAAACTTGTGTTACCAATTTCACCTTCATCTTTTTTATCTTGCTTCTTATTACATGTTGATCCGTTAATTTTGTTAACTGACGATTTAGTGTATTACTATTAATGTCGAGATTATAAGCAATTTCAATTATACATATATCAAGAAGCAAACATTCGTTCAGTAGAAGACTTTGTATCAATTTCAATATCTTTAGTAAGAAAATTATTTCGTATTCCTTTCATTAAATGAGGAGGATCATATGTATATTTTATCAACACTTCTCGATTAATATGTATACAGGGTTTCAACTGTCAAGCCGGAAACAGTGAATAGAGCGGCTTAAAACAAACAGAAAAGTCCTGTGCCGTTATTCGATATTCGCAGTAATTATCGAGATATTAATTGTTGAAGATCAAAGAAAAGGGCTTCCGCCAAATAACAGCGGGGGGAGCGCTGGAGCCTCTGCGAGCTGTAGGACGCCTAGGAAGGGGAAGCCTAGGGCGCCGCTGCACAGTGTGTCGAAACCGCAGAATCGTGGCCAAAATAGGAAAACATGAATGTTGTAATTTTCAATCTTCCGTCCTAATTTAGTTTTTAAATGGTTCAAATTAACATGTTTTAGTAGTATTTTTACGAAATTTTGTTGCATTACGAATGTAAATAGATTCAAACTTACAATTATTGCGGGATTAACAGTATCGTGCGCGCTACGCTCAGAATAAAGTTACAGATTATTTTTGAAATAGACTTTTAATCATGAAATGCAGTTTTACTACCTAATATTCCATCTTTCCTGTTTTATTTTACACAAAATTGTTGTATTGAGAAATTTCAAAAATATAGTGTGTAACTGACATTTATATAATACGTATTTTCTTCACACTTAATTGTGTATTTCGTGTAATATAACAAAAACACCGCCGAACACCGCCGTGCTATTTTGTAAAAGAACCCCGCACCAATCATATGGAAAATCGGTCCCGGTCAAATCAATTGGTTTTCACATATGTTGTAGCTTATGACCTATTGAACAAAAGATGTAATGGGCACAAAGCTCAATAATGGACAGTTATCGAGTTATAACCATAGTTAAACATGAAAAATTCGGACTGCCGAATAGTCAAATCTCGGGAGGTATTGATCTTTTTGAAAAACGGTTGAAACAAAAATAGTGTGATTTTACAAAATCTGTTAGCTGGTGACATCATTTGTGAATTTGGAATGACCTTGAAGAGCTCTGTGAACAAAAATCTTTCCCAATATTCGTTATCCCCTCTTCATCATTATTGAACACAATATTAGATGCCGCTCAGAGACCACCACAGCAGAGTCCAAATAATGAGTAATATACAATTAGATGATTTATTTTATTAACCAATTAACACACACACAGCAGAGAGGGTTTGGAGTCAAAAATACTACGGGAGTGACGAACGGTGGGGTCCTTATCTCTGCTGTGACACATAAAGATTTTTGTTCACAGAACTTTTGAAGGTCATTCCAAATTCACAAATAATGTCACCAGCTAACAGATTTTGTAAAACCACATTATTTTTGTTTCAAACGTTTTTCAAAAAGATCAATACCTTCCGAGATTTGACTATTCGGCAGCCCGAATTTTTCATGTTTAACTGGTTATAACTCGATAACTGTCAATTATTGAGCTTTGTGCCCATTACATCTTTTGTTCAGCAGGCCATAAGCTACAACATATGTGAAAACCAATTGATTTGACCGGGACCGATTTTCCATATGATTGGTACGGGGTTCTTTAAGATATAGTATCGATTAAGCCACGTACAAAACAAGAAAGAGCTGTTTGCAGCGGTTTAGAAGATATGAAAGGTTTTATGACCATTTGGCAACGTATGGCAACGGATGCATGGTATGGATAAATATTGACTATGGGACCACTCACAAGTAACACTATCCAACTGTCACTCACCGATTTGAATGAAACTTAACATACTTATTAAACACCGAAAAATATTGAATATGTGTTTTTTTGTTTCCGCTAAATACGCTTTTCAAGGGTAGAAAGCATTCCTCAACCCCTGGAGGTAGAAACAGTTATGGCCAATTATTTCTGAAACGATACATTTTCTGAAAAAGGTACTTAGGACCAAAGTTGTAGCGTTCTAAGTGATGCACTTGATGGCGACCTTGAAGTTGACCTTGAGGTATATTATCAAGGTCATTGGAAAATCATTTCATGTTTTTCATAGGGAGTATAGTTTACTTTTCGTCCCGAGAGTAAAAAAAAATTAAAACCTGAAAAAAGTAAAAAAAAGTTTAGAAATAATATTAAACATATTAAAATTGAACAAAAATGATAAATTTACTATTTATGGCCACTTCTTTGAAGTTTCGACACACTGTGCGCTGCACGGCCGGCTTGTTTTGCGTTATTCTTCTCCTTACCGCGCCCCGCATTTGTTTGTTGGTAAACTGGACTGGGGGCCGTCCTACAGCTCGCAGAGGCTCCACCGCTCCAGCGCTCCCCCGCTACTATTTTGGCCAACACCCTTTCCTTTGATCTTCAACAATTAATAACTCGATCAATATTGCGAATATTGAATAATGGCTCAGGACTTTTCTGTTTGTTTTAAGCCGTTCTATCCACTGTTTCCGGCTTGACAGTTGAAACCGGCCCACTCTGTATATGTGTAAAGAAAATTTACTTACCAAATTCTTCATCATTTCTTAAACACATTCCTCTTGTACGATTCAATAATTCATTTGTTGCAGATACATTTGATGTACCCTGGTCACGTACTGCAGCAATAATAGTGAAACCAGATTCTGTAACTTTCTTAACAATTTTTTTGATGCAATGTATTGTTCCGTAACTTTTAGTTTGACTTTTGCAAAAATTGTACGATAAAGGTATTTTCCAACCAGTTCTTATACCTCTCAGCATAAATATAAGTACACGATCAGCTATTTGTTGTGTTCGTTTATGCTTCCAATCTTCGAAGCCAATTATTTTATCATTGATTGTGTCATATTGCAATTGAGGTTGCAAGGATATTTCATCCCACGTAAGTATCCATATCTTATCCTTCTGAAAATATAATGTTATTTATACCCGCATGTACTGGAATTTTTTGCAGCAAGAACTGTAAAGTTCTACTACTTGGTAAAGTAAATATTTGTTGCAGAAATGTATAACCACCAGAACATTGTTTATACACTGATAATGGCATTCAATGTTGCCCGCTTAGGTTATTTCCCGCCATTTCTAGCGTTTTTGAATATCATTTGGAGTGCAAAAATGATGGTTTAGCTGTTGGCGTGTTTTCTGGATTTTTTGAAAATTGCAACGGTGGATTTTTTCTCTAAAATAAGCTGTCTTTTTTATTAAATTAGGCCTAGCTTAACGATTTTAGAAAATATCTCATTTTTCTCTATAGATAATATTAAAACGTCAGAAACCTCCAGTAACCTGTTTGCCAAGAGTTTGTTATAGATACAGCAGGAATTGCTAATGTTGAAATTGAATACGAAAAGATACAGTTTATTAAATGGCAAAATACAGACGACACAATAAAGTTTTGGTATGAGGTTTCATACTATAGAACTGCAAATAACGACAATCCGTTTAAAAATTTATGTGATCTAGCTTTAACATTTCTCGTCTCACCATTTTCATACGCTGAGGTGGAAACAATTGTTAGTCAATTAATATTGCGCATAACAATCTGTTATGGGTTAAGAAGAAACAATAAATGTTGCTTCGATTATACTTTGTATGAAAAAAACATTAAATATGAGGCTTCCGGTTGCGGATAGTATGTGAAGAGGAGTGTGTGCAAGAGCGGATAGATTGTGTGAAGGATAGGAGGTGAGAGTGAAAGGTGTGAGTGTGAGAGAGAGGCGGGAAGGAAAGAGGAAAGGGAACAGAGGAGGTGGGAATAAGGGAGAAGAAAGGGATAGTAGGGATTGGGAGAAAAAGGGAAGAAAGGAGAGGTCTGAAATAGAAGAGGTTAGGTGTCGAAATAGGAAAAGGCGGGAACGCGAGCAGGTGGGTGACGGGCAGGTGGCTCCATCTAGGTAATAGAGGTGAAGATGGATAAGGATAAGGAAGACGGAGATAAAGAGAAAGGTAAGAAGGGAAGGCCGACGAACGCGGAGAGGCTTGGGAGGGACAGGAGCGGAAGCACGGGGAGTGCAGGGAGTAAGGGTAAAGTGGAGGATTGGCTGGCGAAAAAGAAAAAGGAGGACGTGAAAGAAGGAGAAGTGGACGGGGAAGGGGAGTGGGCATTTAAAGGGAGTAAGGTAGTGGTGAGGTCACCAGGAAAGCAGACGGGAGGAGGAGAAGGGTGGCGGGAGGAAATGGCGCAATGGAAGGAAGAGATGAGGAAAGTAGATGAGAAATGGAGGGAGGAGATGAGAAAGGGGGAGGAAAGGTGGAGGGAGGAAATGAGAAGGGGAGAAAAAAGATGGAGAGAGGAGATAAGGAAGGGAGAAGAAAGATGGAGAGAGGAATGCAAGGCAAGGGAGGAAAAGTGGGAGAAGGAAAAAAGGGAGATATGGGAAAAGGTGGGGCAGCTGGGCAAAAGAGTAGAGGAGATGGAGGTGAAAGGATATGCAGAGGAAGGCTGGAGGAAAGAGATGGAGGCGAGAGTCAAGAAGGTAGAAGAAGGGGAAGGAGAGGGTGTGGGAGGATGGAAGGGCAGGGTGAGGCAGGTGGAGAGAAAATTAGAACAACAGGAAAGGGAGGAGCGAAGAAGGAACGTGGTGATAAAAGGGGCAAAGGTGGAGGGTGGGAAGGAAAGGGAGAAAGCGGAGGAGCTAATGGGGGAGATAGGGGTGGAAGGTGGGATAGAAGAGGCCAAAGGGATAGGGGAAAAGGGGGGGAACAAGATGATATGGGTGAGGTTGAAGTCACAGGAAATAAAGAGAAGGGTAATGGAGGCGAAGAAAGGTCTAAGAGGGAGGAAGGAGAGGATAGAGGAGGATTTAACGAAGGGAGAGAGGAGGATAAAGTGGATGCTGGAGAGAGTGGCAGAGGAGGAGAGAAGGAAAGGGAAGAGGGTGTGGGTAGGAAGGGGGAGGGTAAGAATCGAGGAGGAATGGTGGTGGTGGGATGAGGATGCAGACAAGTTGAGGGATGGGAGGGGAAGGATGTGGGAGGAAGCAAAAAGAGAAGAGAGAGAGCAGAGGGAATCGGGGGAAGGGAGGAGAGGGAGGGGAGGGAGCGAGAGGTGAGGAGGAGGGGGAGCGCAAGGGAGAGAGAGGGAGAGAAGGGAGAGGGGAGGGTGAAGATAGGGTTCTGGAATGTAGCAGGACTAGCGAAGAAGGATAGAGGTTTCTGGAAGGAGATAGAGGAGTGGGATGTGGTGTTGCTGGTAGAGACATGGGTTGAAGAGGAAGGGTGGAGGAAGATGAAAGAGAGAATGCCGAGTGGGTACAGGTGGAGGATGCAGGGGGCAAAAAGAAGAAATACGAGGGGAAGGGCAATGGGAGGGATGGTGACGGGCGTGAAGAGGAAATACAGCGGACAAGAAAAGAAAGAGGAAGAAAGGGAGGGACTGATGGTGGAGGGTTTTAAGGTAGGGAAGAAAGAATGGGAAGTGATGGCAGTGTATATAAATGGGGATATAAGACAGAAGGCAGAGAGTATGAGAGGGTGGATGGAGGAAAGGAGAGAGGGGGTAAATAGGTTAATAATGGGGGATATGAACGCGAGGACGGGAAGGCGAGGGGGTAGACCGATAGGAGTGGGAGGAGAAGAAGAGGAAGGAAGAAAGTCGAAGGACGAGAAGGTGAATGGGGATGGGAAGAGGTTACTGGAATGTGTGGCGGGGACGGGATGGAGTATTTGGAATGGGGAAATGACAGGAGATGAGGAGGGGGAATTCACGTACACGGGGGCCAGGGGGGAATCAGTAATAGATTACGTAATAGGAGACGAAGAGACTAGGTTAGGAGTAGAGAAGATGAAAGTGGGAGAAGCGGTGGAATCAGATCACCACCCGCTGGTGGTGTGGACGAAGGGGCCAGAAGGAGAAAGGGGGAGGAGGGGAAGAGAGGGGGAGAGGCAGGCGAGAGGAAAATGGGGAAGGGAGGGAACGGAGAAGTTCAGAAGGGAAATGAGCTGGAGGGAGAAAGAAGGGGCGAAGATAGAGGAGGAAATAGAGGAGAAAGTAAGGGAGTGCAGAAAGGTACTGAGGAGAATGGAAGAGGAAGAGGGAGCAGGGGTGGGGGGAAAGAAAGGATGGTGGGACGAAGAGTGCAAGAAGAAGAAGAAGGAAGTGAGGAGAGCCCTAAGAGAGTGGAGGAGTAAAGGGGAAGGGGGAGAAGAATATAAGGAGAGGAAGAGGGAGTATAATAGGATGTGTGAAGAAAAGAAGAAGGAGGAAAATGAAAGATGGGAAAGAGAGTTAGAGGAGGCTAGGGATGAGGGGCAGGTATGGGAGATAATAAATGCGGAAAGGAAAGGAAGGAGGAGGGCAGGGGAGCATATAGGGGAAGAGGAGTGGAGGGAATATTTTATGAGACTGCTAGGGGGGGTGGAAGAGAGAGTGACGTGGAGAGGGGGGGCAAGGAAAAGGGACGAGGAGGAGGATATAAGTAGGGAGGAGATAGAAAGGGTGATAAGGAAGACAAAAGATGGGAAGGCGATGGGGGGGGACGGAGTGCCAGGAGAGGTTTGGAAGTATGGAGGAGAAGAAATGAGGGAATGGTTGAGAAAAACATACAATAGGGTGTGGAGGGGAGAGGGATTCCCAGACAGTTGGAGGGAGGCGGTAATAGTACCGGTAAAGAAAAAGGGGGAAGGGAGGAAAGTGGAGGACTACAGGGGGATATCGCTGATGTCGACGATGTACAAGGGGTACGCGGCAGTGTTGGCAGGGAGGTTGGTAGAGGAGATGGAAAGAAAGGAGATGGTTCCACAGAGTCAAACGGGCTTCAGGAAGGGGATGGGGGTAATGGAGAACATATATGTTCTCAATTACCTGGCAGGGAGGGAGATGGCAAGGGGGAGAGGGAAGGGGGGAATGGCGGTGGCATTCCTCGACCTGAAGGCTGCGTTTGACTCTGTGGAGCGGGAAGTGGTAGATAGAGCGATGAGGGAGAGGGGGGTGAGAGAGAGTTTGAGATGTAGGGTAGAAGAGGTATACTGGGAGACAAGATGCAGGACGAGGAAGGAGGGGGAGGGAAGGTCTTTCTGGGTAGAGAAAGGGGTAAGGCAGGGGTGTCCGTTGAGTCCGCATCTGTTCAGCCTAGTGCTAGCAGATGCGGAGGAAGTGCTGGAAGAAGCGGGGTGGGGGGGAGTGAAGGTAGGAAGGGAACGACTGAGGGTGCTGGGATATGCGGACGATTTGGTGCTGATAGCGGAGGAAGAGAGGAGTTTAGGGATGATGATGAGGGTGATGGAACGGTACGTGAGGGGAAAGGGTTTGGAGATAAGCGTAGGGAAGACCAAGGTGATGAGATTCAGGAGGGGAGGAGGGAGGATGAAAAAGGCAAAGTGGAGCTGGGAAGGATTGGCGGTGGAGGAAGTAAAAAGCTTCAGGTACTTAGGATATATAATGGAAAGGAATGGAAAACAAGAGGAACAGGCGAAGGATAGAGCGGATAGGGGGTCGGCTGTGCTGGGGGGAGTATGGGGATTAGTGAGAAGGAGGTGCAAAAGGGATTGGGATAGGGGAATATGGATATTTGACAAGTTGGTGGAACCGGTGTTGAGTTATGGTGCTGAGGTGTGGGGGTGGAAAGAGAGAGGGAGAGTGGAGGCAACGCAGGAGAGATTCCTGAGGTGGACGCTTGGGGTGGAGAGGTGCACCCCAAGGTATATGGTAAGAGAGGAGACGGGAAGGGAGAAGATGAGTCTGAGGATGGCGAGAAGGGCATGGGCATTCGAGAGGAAGTTAGAGGGGGGGGGAGGAAATAAATGGGCAAGAATATGTCTAGAGGAGGTAAAAGAGAGGGAGAAAGGAACGGAGATGGTATCAGAGTGGGAAGAGGAGAGGAGAGAGTGGAGGAAAAGGTGGATGGGAGGGGGGGAAGGAGAGGTGGAGGAGAGTAGGACTGAGGGGGACGAATGGGAAAAAGCAGAGGAGAAATGGAGGAAAGTAGAAGGGGAAGAGAGATGGAAGAAAATAAGGGACTCGGAATACAATCCATGGTATAGGATGGTGAAGGAGGAAGGGATACCAGGGTACCTGAGGAAGGGCTGGGGTGAGGAAAGAAGAAAAAGGGTGGCGAGGGCGAGAATGGGGAACGAAGTGAGAGGGGGGAGATACTGGGAAGAGGAGGAAAAGAAGATGTGCAGGAGGTGTGGGGGAGGGATTGAGGATTGGCAACATGTGTGGGAAGTGTGTGAGAGGGGGGCGGAAGAAGATAGAGGTGGATGGCAGGAAAATGTGGGGTGGGTGTTAGGAGGAGAGGGAGAGGGAGAAAGCTGGCTGAGGGAGTGGGGGAAAAGGAGAAGGGAATGGATGGAGAGGGGGAGGGAAAGAGGAGATGAGGCGGAAAGGGAGGGGGAGAAACCCGAGGACGAAAGATAGGGAAGAGGGGACTAGGGTATGAGTAGAGGGAGAGAAAGAGAGGGATGAATGAGGTTAGGAATATGTAAGGAAGGATAGGATGGGAAGGGGTGGAGAGGTGTGAATGACAGGTATGAATGGAAAACCGGAAGCCGGATAGGTTAAGTTAGTAAATAAGAGCGTAATTAATAAGTCTTAGGATAAGTAGTGGTAAGGCTAGCTGATAAGGCAAAAGTAAGTGGCGAGCGTGATGGCAAGGCGAGCGAGCGAGAGAGGGGTAAATGCGAGCGAGCGTGAGAGGACGGAAGTGGCGAGGCGGGCAGGTGATTAGGCTGTGGCTAGGTTTAAGTTAATCCATAGAATAAGGTAATCTAAGGTAGCATTAAGGGTAGCATGTAAAAATAGAATTAGGAATCTCTTGTAACCCCGAGGGGAAACAGTAAACAAATACATACATTGGTACATTAAATATGATTGGAATAAAGGCTGAACTTCCGTATCCGACCCTTGTCCGATCTTAATAAAATTTTACAGGTAATATGATATCTTGCAATCTTGTTATCAGAAATTATAATTTCGACATATTTTATTGCAAATACAAAGAATTGTATACAAAAATATAAGACTTCATGGCAAAAATAGCACGGGCCGTGGTCGCACGTGATTACTCGGCCTACTTATTGGCTGCGGCATGGGACATTTGCTCTTGGGTCTACTGTATACAAAATAAATATTGTTAGTTTTTGAAATTTAAAAAACAATTTTTACCATTTTCAATACCTCCATCATCTGTATCTGTTACAACAGGTTTTCTTCAATCTGTCTTAAAGGATTCTTGTAATTTGGTACGAATTACTATTTCTCGACCACAAGTGGTTTTCCACCTATTCATAACTCCCTCGCTACTGATCTCTTTTGATGTCGATTTTAGTTGATAATGTTTTGACCAAATACTAGGATGTGGAGATGGTTTCGGCGTCCATGAATTTGTTCTTATTCTTTGATTCTGTGACTGATACAAAACACATACATAGCCTTCTTTTTACTTAAGGGGGAGCACTACCGAGATAGCGCCCCCCGGCCTGTGACCATTTCGAGAAGTACAAAGCGGGTAGAAAGCATGCGCGGCCAGAATGTCAGAGCCGTGCGAAATATTGAATGAGGTTGAGGCGGCCCCCAAAATTTATCAACGTTTTAAATTTTCGGATATTAAATGTATATGCAGTTGTCATATGTTTCAGCCTCTGTAAAATGTCCCACAGAAGGCAGTATTAGTTATAAATGCTTATGCAATTTTTTTTTAATCGTGTATGTAACATTTCGATAATAAACGCCTGCTGGCACGGGACCCTCGGAATCCTCATATTTACAGGGTCTGTACGCTGAATCGATGGAGTCGGCGCCTAACGGCAGAAATGTGAATTACTAGGCGGGGCATTGACAGCTACACCGCGGGGACACTACTTTTGCGTTATTATTGTATATAAAGTGGAAAGGAGAATTTTCTCGACATCCGTGATGTGGAAGGTGTGCCATGAAACTTCAATTTGTGACCGCTGAGTAGTGTAATGAATGAAAACAGTGAAAAACGTTTTGCCATAGCAGCCATGTTTATGTCGATGAGAAGCCTCAAATGCACACCTCTATTTTGAAGGCAATTCAAGCTGTGATCAGTATTTCGAAGGCTACCTGTGAAAGTTTCATGGCACGCAGGAAGGTTTAAGCTTTCATTTGCCCACCCCCAAAATGAAAAATAAACAATTTTTGAGGGAACGAATTGTGTCCCCGTAAAACGCTAAATTCCTCGCAAATCCTCGCTTTGTATTTCTCGAAACGGCCACAGGCCGGGGGCGCTATCTCGGTAGTGCTCCCCCTTAAATAAAGTTCTACTTACATAAATATCCAGACTTTTTGATAAATTACTATTATTTAAAAAGTTTGTATATGTTAGAGTTATGTCAGTGTTTTTCTTTACCTTTTCTTTATCAGGATTGAAATTGTGCAGCCTATCAAATGTATCTGGATCGCAATTACCTAAAGCAAGTTGAAATGCAAGTTTTGATTCAACTTTCTCACCAGCATAATACAATTGAGCTTGTGTGACAGTGGAATCTGGTTTATTTAAACGCATTTGCTTACGTTTCAAAGGGCAAAATATTAACTGATGCTTAAAAGCCACAAGGGCTTGAATAAAAGCATCTCTGTATTTTTTTGTCACTACAAGTGACTCCATGTTAAGGTAAGATCCCAAACGTGAAAGGGCCTATATAAATATGGTATTGTCATATTAGCAATCTTTGGAGCACAAAACTACATTGCGATATACAACACATTCAAATATTTACTTACTCTGTGTATATCACAATCTGTATTCATTGTAATAAACTTTCGTGCTTTCTGTAATCCCATTCCAGGAAGAGATGGCAAATAATCACAACCACACAAAATGCACATGTATTGAAACTTTTCAAAATCAAAATGTTTCCCATGTACACCCATTGCAAGGTGCAATCGACTGTGCTCAATCAACAGTCCATTTCCTGTCATGTCCATTTTATATAAAACCTACAATACAGTAGAGACAATTTGAAAAAAATAATTCTCCACAGTTTGTCACAATTAAGAGCTGTTTATTGTCATATTGTCATATTGTTTTAATTTTCATGCTAAAGTGAAAGACAATAAATCATTTCATTACTCACAATTTCACTTTAAAAAAGTCTTTGTAATTGGGCCATTATAAGAAATTGTTATTGCCAATTAACACGATTAACGAAAATAATTATTGTGAATCAGTTCCTACCTTCTTGCACCCAAACATTATCAGATCACTGTCTTCGGTAATAACAAGATCTACTATGCCTTTTATGTTAAGATAAGCAAGTTGAGCATCAGCCTCATAAGGCGCGACGATGCAGTCAACATTTGCAATTTGACATCGTTTAATTAATTCTAATGCCATTACATGCGTTACTTCCACCGACCACCGTAACAATTTTTTACCCTCTGCAATTTGGCCAATTCGCATTAACTCAACTGCTTTACGACGATTTAAATCTCTAGTCCTAGAAATATAACATAGATAAGAGGTACAATTTTAACTTCTGTAAATAAATTTGTTATGTCTGCTTATTCTTACTCTCGTCTCTTAGCGTCTCTGTCAGCCTTGGCAGGTAAAGATCGTCCGTCAAATACAAGAATTGGTTTTATTCGATGTCTCAATAACATATTTACTAACCTCATACAATAACGGATATGCCTGAAGCAAAAAAAATAAATCGTGTAGAATTTGAATAGTTTTTGGAGTAAAATGGGATGGATATTGTAACTTACTTATCAGTAGGTTGATCTCTTGACAGCTGTACAGCGCAAGTAGATACACCTTTGTGTAACCAACAATAAGAATCAATAGCAACTGTTGTACCGCTGAACTGTCTAACATTTGTTTTAACAGAAGTAGTCTTATCCAAAAATGTAAGCAGTCCGTTAATACCCATGTTTGCAGTGTTAAACTTTCACGCAGAGGGTAAATAAGATCGAAATGAAACGAAATGAAAGCGTCCGTGTACTGACAACTGACATGTACAAGAAACTGCAAGAAACAAAGCATGCACAACAGTTGTGTTTGCTGAACGCGCCCAATGTTAATTACAATCGCAGAATGTAAGAATTGTACGAATTACGTGTAATATAAAAAATGCAATTGAATGCACCATACCGTGGCTTCGATGCGATTAGTAAAGTAAATATGCTATTTGTATCCTTACGTCCAAAGATCTCGGATGGACATGTGCCGGGGATTCCTGTGACCTAAAATCTTGCTCAATCTATCACCGAGGAAAAATGTCTCAAGAGTGTTACGACCCGATGGGAAGAACGTCTATTGGTGGACCGAGGTGTTTTTAGTAATGGCTCCTGCCCTAGACCATATATACGTGGACCGCCAGCGGCCTATACCTTCCCGTGCTTAGAGAGCCTTAAATCAGAGTGACGACAAGAGTGACGTTCCGCCATGTTGGATCGAAATTGTGCGAGAGAGAAAGAGATATATACTCTCTCTGTTCAGTGCGTTTTTCCTGTGCTATGTGTGAACAGCGTAACTGAAGCACACCTTTAACCTAAAAGCGGCGGGAAACTGAAAGTAATGTCATATGTAAGTCAAAAAATATAATTAATGAAACATGGTTGGATGTACCGTACCATTTTGTAATAATTGTTCGGAAAAAGGATATATAATAAAAAGAATACCAAAAGATGAAAAACGCCGAGGATTATGGATAAATAACATAAAGGCAAAATATAAGTGGACACCGTCTGAGAATTCACGCGTATGCGAAGTAAAGTTATTTATATTTATATTAAGCGTATGTAAAATACTATTGTTGAATTAACTTTTATATAGATGCATTTCCAACCCGAAATGTGGAAACACAGAAAGGATAATAAAAGAAAATTAAAACATAACGCTGTACCAATTATATTTGGATATTTTTTAAAGAAAAACAATCCTGTTACGCAGGAAATAGAAAAAGAACAACAGTCTGTTCAGAAGAATGAAAAACTCATCAGTATAGTTAATGCTGTTCCCTCAAATCATATTCATTACTGTCACGACATTCGTTCAAAATTATTATGTAAATTCGCTAAAGTTCGTTTAAAATTTAAAAATAGACGAAGAATTACATTATTACCGAATCGTAAATATTATGATAGTAAATCGATGGCGATGCATCATTCTTTTAAATAGGAAAATATGTAAATGTTACAATATAAGACCGCAATAAATAATACTTTGTTCATACTCTCTATTTATTTATACACCGAGTAACAATGAGTATTACTACTGTATGTATTGATTTGAGCATTCTTTGCAATGATATATCGACGAAATTAAAATGTTTTTCACACGAATTTGAAATTCGGCGGGAACCGATCCAAAATGGCGGACCAATCAGAAGTGGCAGCCCCTTGTCGTCACTCTGATTTGGCTCTCTACCCGTGCTAAGGCCTGACGCCAACATCTAGCTCCGCCAGACAGCAACGGTAAAAGGGGGAACTACTGCTCGAAGCTAGCTTCAGACCCACGAATTCCGACATCTTGGCGTCCTTGTGCGTCTTGTGCATTCTTGTAGTGAAGCAAGTGAAGTGATTTGAACAATTTCAGTAAAAATCAAAACAATGCCGCGCTATTGTAGTGTGAAAGATTTGTAATACCACGGATTACTGTGTAAAAACTGAAAAGAATTTTGCAGAAGCGGAAAAATCTCAGATGTTTAAGTAACAAATTTCGTAAGGTAAGTAAATTTATAACCTATCGAGTGCTTATATGTTTTGTGAAATATTTTGTAGACTTCCAAAGAAAGAAGACGTGAAGGAACGGTGGATCAAAATATTATCAACCCATTCCAAAACTGGAAAAATTGGGAATTATTTTAAAATATGTGAAAAGCACTTTGAAAGATCATGCTTCAAGCAGAATGGATTTGACAAAAGGAAATTGATAGAAGATGCAATTCCTACAATTTTTTCAATGTCAACTGAACCTGTAAGTAAGAGTGAGGTTAGAAAAACAGTTATTGTTTAGGCTATGGAAAGAAACTATTTGAGCTATGTAAATGTTACAGGGCATAAGTAATGCAGTAAATACTGAGGTAAAGGAGATCACATCTGCATCATGCATTGAGTAAGTACAAGGTTAAAATCTATATTTTATTTGAAGTTTGGTAGTATTAAACGTACTGCATTTCATGAATCAAAACAGTAAAGGGTAAATATATATAAAATGTTATGTTTTGTAGAAATTCAAATAATTCTTTGGATGAGGAAAACGCATCATTTGTGCAAGATAGCGACAATAGTGCACTAGACCACTCATATAATTGCACCAACATAATAAGATATGCGGGTGATATGTCCGATGAAAAGTTGGAGAATATGTCGCCAAGGAGTTTAAGGAGGTGTATAGGGATATTAAAAAAGAAAACAGCAATGCAAGCAATAAATTTTTGATTTACATTTATTCCTGTCTCCTTTATTCTTCACAAAAACAATTCTTTAAATAATGAAGTATAAACCAAATTGTTATTTTATTTTGAAATATAACACGTTTCAACTGAAATGGAATACCATTTTCTTTGCATCGGATTCGTACAGTAAGATTTTAAATTAGTATTTTATCTGAATTGCTAGAAAAATGTTGGTACGGTTTATTTGAAACATTTCATTCATTTTACACGCGACATTCGAAATAAACTAACCCGGAGGCATATTACACAATTTCATTTCCCAAGCTGCCTTGGACTCCCAGGCTTAAGGGCTCCTGCCCACTGGACGCGGTAACGCTTGCCGCGCGACGAAAGTGGCTAGGGAAAACAGCAGTAAGCCAATCAACGTCTTCCGCCGCGCTGATAATGTTGAACTCGGTCCAACTTTTGCCGCGCGGCAAGCGTTACCGCGTCCAGTGGGCAGGAGCCAGAACCGAAGAGCCGTGTGCATTCAAACGGCAACTGCCGGGTGATCGAGTGCACCCGGGTGGGGGTTTTCGAACGCACCCCAGGTCGAATCCCTTACTAAAAACACCTCGCTCCACCAATAGACGTTCTTCCTGGTTCTTCCCATCGGGTCGTAACTCGTAACACTCTTCAGACATTTTTCCTCGGTGATAGCAAGATTGAGCAAGATTTTAAGTTACAGGAATCCCCGGCACATGTCCATCCGTGATCTTTGGCCGTAAGGATACAAATAGCATATTTACTTTACTAATCGCATCGAAGCCACGGTATGGTGCATTCAATTGCATTTTTTATATTACACGTAATTCGCACAATTCTTACATTCTGCGATTGTAATTAACATTCTGTCCTAGGTCAATCATTTTGCACAATGTACCAGAGCACAATGTGCAGATGCATAGATTTAAAAGAGAATCAAGGAGAATACGTTCAAGATAATATCATGGAACATAAACAGTGGATAAAAATCCTAATTTCAGCAAATGCCGATAGTGATTTGAATAAGAGGAACATAAATGAAGAAATAAAAAAGAAGTTAAAAGTAACAGACTCACGCACATATCAAGAATGAGAAGAAGATCATTTCAATTTAAATCACGTATTCAATGTTATCTGTGGCAACGACGAAATTTCTCATACTTTGTTAAGTATGGCTGCTGAAAATGGGTACACAGATGTAGTAAAAATTCTGATAAACAATGGAGCCAATGTTAACACACCGAATAAACGCAGACGTTCTCCCTTGATCTGGGCTGCAGAAAACGGCCATCTCGAGACGACGAACGTCCTTCTGGAAAAAGGCGCTGATATTAATAAACGTGATGTTTATAAGAGAACCGCTCTTTATTGTGCATGCCTCAATGGTCACAAAGAAATAATGCAAGTTTTGATAAAGAAAGGGGCTGATACCGATATAAAAGATGTTGAAGAGTGTACTCTTTTGCACCGTGCTTTTCAGAATGATCGTTTAGATATCGTGACATATTTGGTAGATGAAGGAAAACTCGACCTCACTCGTCCGTTGTATATTGTAATGAATGATTTCGACATTACTCCTGATTACGGTGACTCTGATAAGCTTGACTACCAACCAGACAAGGAGATAGTTGATCAGATATTTAAATCCCATTCGGAGCGAACTTATCTAATGGATACCCTTCTTAGTGGTGACTGGGACACAATAAGCAGATTCTGCGCGACGCCAGTACATAGTAATACACGATGCGAAGGATGGTGGACTCCTTTGCACGATGCTGCTATGCGGGGCCGCCTGAATGTAATAAAATATCTCGTGGAGGAGAAAAATGTTCCTTTGGTTATGCCTAATAAGAAAGACTGGAATGCCTTATATCTTGCCACTGTCGGCAAATGTAACATCGATGTAATAAAGTACTTTGTAAACAAAGGCATGGACGTTAATCTTGAAACTAAGAAGCTACCCTTAAACTTGGTGCTTATTGGACTCCGGTTAAAGGTGCTGTCTGGTCTGGGAACCTTGATGTGGTAAAATATCTCGTAGAAGAGCGAGGCGCTAGAATTGATATTAAGGACATACATGATTCCACTGTTCTGTGCACAGCTGCTGAACGAGGTCATTTTGATATATTGAAATATCTGATAGAGGAAAGAGGAGCTGATATTAACGTTGAAGATAAGAGAGGTAGGACTGTCTTATACCACGCTGTTCACAGTGGTAATTTTGAAATGGTAAGGTATCTTATACAAGAAAAACGCTTGAGGCAATGTATCAATAGTAGAAGAATTGATAACCATTGGACTACTTTACACGAAGCCGTTCATAAGGGCTATCTGGTAATAACCAAGTTTCTTATAAACAACGGAGCTGAATTAAATGCAGGTGTTGAGTTTATGGACACACCTTTACATATGGCTGCTGCGATAAACTATGAAGATATTGTGAAATTACTTGTAAGGAAAGGTGCTGTCCTAAATCCAAGAAATCAAGACGATTCGACGCCTTTGCATCTCGCTGCTCTGCGTGGTAATTCAGGTATAATAGAATTTCTAGAAGAAGAAGGAGGAGTAATGTGAGTATTAAAGATAAGTTAGGCAAAATTCCTCGTCGTTCGGTACAGTAAAATTGCAATAAAGATGTTTATGAACTTTTTAAAAGTATACCTTCTCATTAAATAAAAAATAAATAATGCAAATAATATTATAATCAACGAATAATTCTTTAATTTACGAAAAGGGAAGATGTAAACAATGCGAGTTGTACTTTGATTCTGTAATAAATTGATCTTTTATTTTATCATATGCTATAACTTACTTTGTGTATGCAAACTATATTGTGTACATGTGCTATTACTGTAATAAAACGCCTACCTGAAAACAGATATTTTATGAGTCTGTTACAATTTGCTATAAATGTTTTAAATACTTTTATTAGATTTGAAGATATTACGATGGTTTTGATGTAGACGAATTATTTCAACAAGCACCGCGGAGAGATTACCAAAGAGGGTCTGCCAAAAATTTTCGAAAATGTCGAGCACTACTTTATCATTTTCTTCTTTCTTTTTTTCTGTTTGTTTGTTGGTTTCGGAGGCCAACCCTTATCCATGGGTTCTACTATTGGATTTAGGAGCCACGACCACGTTACCATAACTACATAGCAAAGCAACAAAATTTACATTTGTTTACATTGCAGTGCCATAAGCACCGTTGCCACTTCTGAATTTTGAAATATGCCGTGAGTATGCTGGTCTAAACAATCTCAGAAATAAACTAAAATTGGTAAATGTGTGCGTAGTACTATATATGTATACGTACATGTATGTGTGGTACATTTTTAAGAAAAGGAAAGATTAAAATAGATACATCACTTTTACTGATGATTAATATTATTAATAGAATTATAATAACAAAAACATTTATATATTATTATAGAATATTATTATACCAAAAATTACTCATAACTTTTTTACGAAGTGATTTAAATCATAATTTTCATACTTTTGTGGATAACACTGATCTCTTCCAATCATATTTAATGTTTTTGGCGTAATTTAATTAAAAGTTGAATAAAAAAGTCAGCTTATTTTAGAGAAAAAATCGGCCGTTGGAATTTTCAAAAAATCCAGAAAACCCGCCAGTAGCTGAACCATGATTTTTCGCTAAAAATGATATTCAAAAACGCTAAAAATGACGGGAAATACCCTAAGGCTGAGTTTCCACTGAGCGCGTCGCGTCGTCGCCGCGCATCACGTGTTAACCAATCAAATCGCTTTATTTTGTTACGTCGTAAAATAATGCAACAAAATAAAGCGTTTTGATTGGTTAATCTCTCCTCGGTGATGTGACTGATGTGTGAGCAATATCGCCTATACATACTTTTTGTAGTTCAAGCAATTGAATTCGCGCGGGAAATGGATGGGTGCACCCATAGACATAATATACCTAGACTGCGCATTCTCCCAAACTTCAGGAGTGGGGGTAGAACTCACGTAGAAAAGGATGCACTGTGTTTTGATGTCTGTGCGTTCTCTCTCGCTCTCGCGCGAAGGGGAAACGTTTAAATTGGCAACTGTTTTCCCGTATCCCCCTTCGCGCGAGAGCGAGAGAGAACGCACAGATATCAAAACAGAGTGCATCCTTTTCTACGTGAGCTCTACCCCCACTCCGTCAACGCGCAGTCTAGGTATATTATGTCTATGGGTGCACCCGACCAACCTGCCAAAAACATGGGTGGAAAAGTCTCTCGACCGGGGGTGCGTTCGAAAACCCCACCCGGGTGCACTCGATCACCCAGTTGCCGTTCGAAAATGTCCAAAGGCCACCTGGGTGTATCGTTCGGAAACACCTTTGGGTACACCCGGTGGAGAGACTTTTCCACCCATGTTTTTGGCAGGGAGGTCAGGTGCACCCACCCATTTCCCGCGCGAATTCAATTGCTCAACTACAAGAAGTATGTATAGGCGATATATTGCTCATACATCAGTCACATCAAGAACAAGAGAGTAATGTAATAAAGTAAATTAAGTAAAATGAGTAATCTAATAAAGGGCTAGGGTAGGATTAGGGTTAGGGTATATGCTGTGTACAGATTCAAATGGTTCTTTAATCATACAGGATAAAAAATTGGCAGTGTGGAACACCAAAAAGACTGTGAAAAAATAGATAAGTATTAATCTACAGCGAGTTCAAAAACAACGAATAACATTCTATCTAACAATTCGAGCATGATCCGTCATTTTTTGCATATATTGTGATTGTACTATGATATGTTGCACGGTACTCTTTTCCAAAGTCGTTCGAAAACGTCGTTACCCGAGTGCTCCCCCGAAGAGTTTTCCCTATCACCCAACTAGATTCACCCGAGGTAGTTTTCGAACGCACCCCAGGTGGCCTTTGGACATTTTCGAACGGCAACTGGGTGATCGAGCGCACCCGGGTGGAATTTTCGAACGCACCCCAGGTCTCCACTCAACAATTCAATGGGTGCATCCAGAAGCACGATCGCTCACTGAGCGGCTCACTGAACACCCTAGATTTGTTTCTGATACAAACGCTCTGTGAGCTGCTCACAGTGAGCGGTGTGAGCGACTGAAAACTACGCTCACAAAAACGGCGACCGCTCACTGTGAGCTGCTCACAGTGAGCGGTGTGAGAGACTGAAAACTACGCTCACAAAAACGGCGACCGCTCACTGTGAGCAGCTCACAGAGCGTACAGAAACAAATCTAGGGTGTTTAGTGAGCCGCTCAGTGAGCGATCGTGCTTCTGGATGCACCCAATGAGATTTCGCATTTTCCACCAGATGGCGCCAAAAAATCCCTACGCCTAGGGAAATGCGTTGTCATGTTCGATGTTACCAGATCGAAAATTCTAATAGCAGCTTCTCGAGAAAACGGCGGAGTCATTTTATATTTTGTTACGCAGAGAAACTCTGTGATATCGTTCTCACGATGACAGCAAGATACGACAGAGCAATTACAGTATTTTCACCGGATGGGCATCTCCTACAAGTGGAATATGCTCAAGAGGCCGTGAGAAAAGGTTCTACTGCGGTATGCTCAAGAATACGACATAACCTTAGTCGGCACTCAATAATTCTCAAACATAGATCTGCATTTATACCATTGCTTTTACACGTTTCACATTACTCGGGCCTTGTAAACGTCAGCTGTAATATAATTCTCCTCACAATTCCTTTACCAAACTCCTTAGCTCCAATTTTCACATTTATTCTGCTTCACACTATCGATAGGTTAGCCCGTTTGTGCTTAACCCATTAACTGCCAAATTTTTTTTTCTTCAAATTTTTCACGAGATAAGCTGTACGTATATGCACAAAAAGTTGCGTAACGATATAATTACATTCTCTGTAAAATTCAAAAATTCCCAAATTGGGATAGCGTTAAGTCTATGCTTGGCTTACTCTTTAACACTAGATTTACTGAACATTTTTTTATAAACACGATTCTCCATTTGAACCAATCAAATCGACCGGTTTCGGTAAATCTAGTGTTAACGTAATATTTCCTCTTGTACTAGAACGGAATGTTAATCGCCTCTTTTTTAAACGCAGGTCGGTGTACGCGGAACCGACGTAGTTGTTCTAGGAGTTGAGAAAAAGTCTGTGGCGAAACTCCAGGAAGAACGCACAGTGCGTAAAATATGTCTTTTGGATGACCACGTTGTAATGGCATTCGCAGGTACGCAATCGATTCGTTTAAATTCTTGAAACATTAATGCGCATTATCCATTTCGCCACTGCATATGCTCTTTGTCTCGTTATCTTTTAAAGGATTAACCGCGGATGCTAGAATATTAATCAACCGCGCGCAGATCGAATGTCAAAGTCACAAGTTAACTGTGGAGGATCCTGTTACTTTGGAGTACATTACCAGGTACATCGCAGGTAAGAAACAGCGGATCGGTAAATTGTAACAATCGATACTTCATAACTTCTTTTTTGCAGGATTGAAACAGAAATATACGCAGAGCAACGGTATAAGACCTTTCGGAATATCTTGCCTCTTAGCTGGATTCGATTACGACGGCGTTCCACATTTGTACCAGACAGAACCCTCTGGAATTTATTACGAGTGGAAGGTACTCTCGTACTTTGTATCGAGTTGGTGCACAATTATCGTGCCTTTTTTTTTTAAGGGGATCCTTTGGCACTAGGAACTACTTCGAGAGTCAATAGAAATCACCGAAGATTTGGACCAAACTTCACGTCTCCATTTTACATTATTTCCTAACGACAAGGGTATACAGAGTCATCCTAAAGTATGGAAACCCCTTAACTCCTTAACAGTGTAGCGAAAGTGAGCTTTACTCGTCACCAGTGTGTGATAAAAAGTTTGTTAGATTTCTGTAATGATTTTAGTATCTACATTTGTGAGGTCGCTGAATCCGAATATGACATGAACCGTTTATTTTGAAAGTGGTGTAAGTCCATTTTTATAAAAAAAATGAGGTAGCAGATAATTTGCGATTAATTTAGCGGAAACTTTTTATTTATAAGGAGTTAATTTTTTTTTTAAATGGAGTTAGACCACTTTCAAAATAAACGGTCCATATGAGAATTTTAAAATTTATATATTTTTCATAGTTTAAATTAATTCTTTATTATTTTCAAGTCATTTCTATTTGCAAAGCTTTACCTGCCATTTATAATAATAAAATTGTCAAAATTGTTTGCCATTTTTAATTTGAGATTCTGATATTATATCCGTATTCAGTGACTCGAAAAACCTCCGGATACTGAGTTTCATGATAATCGAACAAAATTCTTATTTTTTCGCTCGCCATTTTGGATTTTGAAATTCTGATATCATATTCGAATTCAGCGACCTCAAAGACCATAGGATACCATAATGCATACAAATCGTACAAGGGTAAATCGGTTTACTTTCAGATGTGCATATATGCACATCACACTCCAGTGGCACGGCTTTTTTTGTGCATATATGCTACATACACTGTTAAAGGGTTAATATTTAAAAAAATACATTTTTCAAAAAAGCGTTCTACACAAAAGTTATAGGGTTTTTAGCGACGCATTACATAGTAAAATTGGTCCTACCTTGAAGTACACTGTCAATGTCGGATTAAGATCACCTTGGATTTTTTAAACGACCCCTACATTTTATGGCACATTCTTTCAGCGTACCTCGAGAGCTTTCTAAAACACTATGTTGAAACATTTTTCCATCAAGTATATTTTGAGTTATAAGGATTGAAAGTTACAGTAGCATCAGCATTGGCATTACCAGATGTACCACGCGGACGTTGCTCAGTTGGATTTACATTTCTTTCGGTGGTTAATCCAACCGACGAAGGCAAGATTCGTGGTGGAATGTTTTAGCTTTTGATCAGTCGATCATCTTGGGCAATGCTAATGCCAGAAGTACTGTAACATTCAAGTCTTATAACTCAAAATGTACTTGGCGGAAAAATATTATATCATAGTGTTTTGGAAAGCTCTCAAGGTATGCTCGAAGAATCTGCAATTAAATGTGGGGGTTGTCATTTAAAAATTCGAAGGTGGCCTTAATCTGACCTTGACAGTGTACTACAAGGCCATACCAATTTTAATATGTAATGGGTCACTGAAAACCCTATAACTTTTGTGCAGAACATTTTTTTGAAAAATGTGTATTTTTTTCAATATTAAGGGGTTTCCACGCTTTAGGATGACCCTGTATATCGAAAGCTTAAAGTTTATTGCACGTGACTCTTACATTGAGGAATAGAAGAATGTTAAACGAGTAATTGCACTCACAAGTACCATCGGTCTCCGTTGATGTTAAGGACATTCAAATATGGCTGTATTGTCTCAAATTTTCCGATGTACGTGCATTAAAAATACATATCGCTGTCATGTGCAATAGAATAAACTTTAAGCTTTCGATATATGCCCTTGTCATTAGGAAATAATGTGAAACGGAGACGTGAAGTTTGGTCTAAATCTACGGTCTCTTCCACGATTTCTATTGGTAGTCCTAAGGAGAAAGTCTAGTGGCATCGGATCCCCTTAAATACATTTTATTCGACAAAAACAATAAGAACACGTAACAAAAATATCTTTGAACAATTATTACGGATGATTATGCGTATGCACCGGAATAATCGTTTAAAGACATTTTTGTTACGTGCTCTTGTTGTTTTTGTCGAATTTAAAAAAGGGCGCAATAATTATGCACCAACTCGATCCATCTCTTTGATATAATGTCGTATCGAATAAGCTTGTAATTGACACTAACAAAAACGAAAATTCCACAGGCTAATGCAACTGGACGTAGTGCTAAAACTGTACACGAGTTTTTAGAAAAGTATTACACTCCGGAGGAAGTATCCACGGAAAAGGGTACCATTAAGTTAGCGATTAGAGCATTACTCGAGGTTGTACAATCCGGACAAAAGAACTTGGAGATTGCGGTGATGCGACGTGGACAGCCATTACAGGTGAAAGATAATTCTATTTGTTGTATAGACACTACCGATATTTTTCTTATAAAAGGTCGTATTTTCGATAGATGTTGGACTCAGATACTATAGGTGAATACGTGACTGAAATTGAGAAAGAGAAAGAAGCAGAGGCCGAGAAAAAGAAACAGAAAAAGTGATGTCCCTGTTTTGTTCCATTACACTTCTATTATATGTTTATCGATAATTCTCATAAAATAAATGTGTCACGTATAGGTAATACAAAGGGACGAGATTGTCATACTTATTCTTATTCACACTGTTCACCGCCAGGTTTAAGAGAAATGTAAATGAAGTCACGAGACTGCTGTATCCAGCAGAATCTACCAATTCGAATATTATGTAAGAAAAATTGCCGATTCTGTCGTCGCATCTTGTCCTCTGAATAATAAATAATGTTTCGAGTAAGTTTTGTCTCTGCACTGAATTGTATTCGGGGCTTGACAAGTATTTTAATTCTTTCCATCATAAGAATATCATGCGAAGCTAATTACAACCATAACATAATAAGTATTATTATGTAAATTGTATAAATGCTTGTGTGGGATCCACAGGTAAAAACAAAGACAGATCCGTGTTCGATTATCGTTTTATTGACCAGATATCACTGCGTATCACACCGAACATAACAGAGAAAGTTGCGAGCTATTGTAATGACTTGCGCTTAATTTTTACAAGGCGAAAATAAATCAGAGACTCATGGAAGATCTAAGTTAAATCGAATCACCAGATCTCTCTTGAAATGTGCCGAAGTTAAATGCAATTATTCTCTCGAATTGCAGACCTTTAACTGCGCGTGCGTTCTAAAATCCTGGCATATACTCCGGAGAAAGGGATCTTCCTCGATGACAAAATATTTGAAACGACGGTAAATTTCTCAGCGTCTCCCAGGATTTGTTTTCTAAATCGACGACTGCTCGAATTTCTTTGAAATCCCCAGCAATGTACATAACTCCGTACATAACCATAAATAGACTCACGATTCCTTGTATTAAAATCTGCAACGATTAATACAGAAGGATTATTGATATTATAAATCAATGATGCAGAAAGATTATTGATATTATAATAAAAATTGCAGAAATATTCATACTCACGTCTATTGGTAAAGTGGTGAATTCTTGCTCGGTTATTCGCAAGTACGATCGATCTAAAATATAGAATTAAAATTGAAAGTGGAAAGAACCATTGAGATTAGTTCGAATTATTAGAACTTTTATAAAATAATATCCTGTGTAAGTCTAACCTATGTGGTTTTCATGTTTCTCAGATTCACGTTAACTTATTCTATACTTACGTTGTGCGGCCGAATAGGCTGCGTGTAGTACGGATACAAAACCTAAGAGTGTTGTAAATTTATGCATAGCCGTGGCTGGCATGTTGACTTTATTATTAATTACAACAAATCATTCGTAATGATAGATCAATCGGCACCACCATACACATAACACTGCATAACACTGATATTACTCGACAAATACCAGCGTTGCCAACTGTGAATTTTGAAATTCGGCATATGTTGGTCCAAAAAACCCAGAAAGAACCTAAAATTGGTAAATGTGTACGTGTGTATTATATTATATACGCATATGTATGTGTGATACACTTTTAAGGAAAGGAACGATTAAAATAAATACATAATCACTTTTACTGATGATTAATATTATTAATAGTGTTATAACAACAAAAACATTTATATATTAGGTAATTATATATTTACCTATGGGGAGCACCTTCTTAAAAATTCGATTTTGATGAAAGATTAGATGCTTTTTTTTTAAATAATATCTACTATACATCCTATAACTGAAAATGTAAATTAATAAATATTATAGTACCTATATAATTTATATAGGTATTAAATATATAGGTTATATTTATATAACTTGGTACAAATATTTTTCAAATTTGCAGCTACAGTTTTGTGTTTACGTTAAAATAGCATATAACCTTTTTTGTAGAACTTATCCGGAGCTTCAGTTCTTGTCTGAAACATTTTTCTCTAAAATTAATATTTTCGAAGATACAGTGAAAAAACAGATAAAACTTTTTTTGTTAATAACTTTTTTACAAACAATGAACGCCGCTTTTGCCTAAGGAAAAAGTTGTTTGTCTTGCAAAAACGTGTCGAATGAGCCTATTTAGAAGGTCATTAGAAGGTGCTCCCCATAGGTAAATAATTACCATATATTATTATAGAATATCATTATAACAAATTGATCGTAACTTTTTACGAAGTGATTTGAATCATAATTTTCATACTTTTGTGAATAACTTGTGATTTTATTCCGGTAAGACTTCCGTATCACACCCTCGTCCGATCTTAATAAAATCGTTAGGTTAGCCCTAATTTAATAAAAAATTGAATAAAAAAGTCAGCTTATCTTAGAGAAAAAATCCATCGTTGCAATTTTCAAAAAATCCAGAAAACACGTCAGCAGCTAAACCATCCTTTTTGCACTCCGAATGATATTCAAAAACGCCAGAAATAGCGCGAAATAACCTAAGTTGGCAACACTGCAATCGTGTTATTTTACTCGTTTCTAACAGATGGCACGATGTGTACACAAAAAGAAAAATTTTGGAATGCAAGGTGGATACCTGTAACTATGTTAATTTTTGTCAAAACAAAATGAATTGCTTTGACAGTAAAATTTTGTTTTTAGAAATTATTTAGCATTTGCACAATTTTCTCTTTACAATGAAAATAGTACAATTACAAATATTCACGAGTTTTCTCAACTTAAAATACGCGCATTTAATTTCTAATTATTCTAGTACCCTTTCAGGTGCTTTTTTTTTTATATAGTCCTGCCTTGAACTTGGCAATATTCATGAGATTTTTGTTTTTCCAACAAAATACGTGTATTTAATTTCTAATTATTCCTGTGCCCTTTCAGGTGCTGTTCTCTAAATACGATACTGCTTTGAACTTTCACTCATGACCGTGAGAGGGTGCACCGAGTGAGAGCGAGTAAAATGGCGGGTGTACTGTTCGAGGATATTTTCAATGTGAAGGACATCGATCCGGAGGGGAAGAAATTCGACAGGGGTGAGTCTTTAACAAACATAAAATCAAAATGTTCTCGCACGTCTCTTCGTCATTCAAGTGGCACGCTTCGTGCGCCATTTTAAGTTACTCTATCGAAGCGTTCCGACAAACGCCTACGTTCACCGTACGGAAATTGCCGGGAGAAGCACATGGTATGACAGCTCGAATTGTGCGTAAATGATTTAATCTCGATTTCTTCCACTGTCTCGTTAACGCACGGTGTATTATAGTTTTTAGAGTCGCAAGATTCCACGCGATAGCCGATAATCGGCGTGCTGTATTCACGGTGCTGTTATTTACAATGTCATAAATAACTTCGGTCATCTGTTCGTCGGCTAGTCTGCTACAATGGCGGGAAATTCAAATGCGCCATTTCGAACCGTTATAGTGAAATCGCTGTAAACGAAGATTTTTCTCTTACGATGCTTTTACGAAGTTTTACATTCATGTTACGTTGTTATAATGGTGTTTGAAGAGTGCCAAGAAATTTTGTCACGTCCAAAGTAAATTTAAATCCTTTTCTCTATTAACCCCTTGACGCACCATTTTTTTTGAAGATCGCCTTCAGAAAGACAATTTTTTTTTTTAATTGTTTCTTACTGTAATAGAGAACTGGGCGTCAGTAATATGTGTGGAAGTCGGAATTATCAAATTTTACCACAGTTTTTGCGGGATAACTCGCGGCGACATACTTTAATTAATAAAAAAAGAAACATTATTAGTACGGACAGTACTAATGCATTTATTTGTTTATTCTTCAGTAATACATTCGATCAAAAGACGCAACAGTCTAGGTAACATGTAAATTGGTTTGGTGCACGATTTTTCATGACCTGAACAAATTCCATTGCCTCACACTTTGGACGACTATGGCCGTAATTTACCTATACATGGTGTCCCGTAAGTTTTGGTCAATCATTCGGAGACGTGTAGACGAAGTCAAAATAATGGTAGTTCCTCATATAAAGTTCTGTACTACTGCCCTTCGTTTCCTAGTTATGCGCTTTTAAAATTGATATTTTAAAATTGTTTTTTGGTTCTAATTTCTAAACTGTATATTTAATCTTAATCAAATCCTGGGTATTAGTAAAGTGTATTACATGTTCATTTTGGGATTATAAATAAATCCCCAATTTATTTTTCCGACGATAATCTTGTTTTCTGCAATAACGGTAATTTTAGTTAATTAAACGTTATTACAGAAAACAAGATTATCGTCGGAAAAATAAATTTCAGTCAAAAATCTACTTGAAACTAATACACAAAGACGTTTGAAACCAAAAAGGAGCAAGTTCTCTTCACAAGATGGTCGTTATAAAAACAATTAATGCGAAAGTCGACATGAAGTGTCATAATAAACTGGCAAATATCTCTTAAACCGGTTACTTTATCGAATCCAACAAAGAGTACCTTTCCGTTCGTAAACTTTCTGGGAAATTCATTTTTGCTACTTGCATATTCCAACTGTCGTTCCTGTCATTTTTCTTTAAGTTCTAACACTTCGACATAGTCCGATTCTAGCTTAACAGCTGTTATGGAGATTTATTTATAATCCCAAAATGAACATGCACATACACTCTAATACACCCAAAATTTTACTAAAATTAAATATACAGTTTAGAAATTAAAAGGAAAAAACAATTTTGAAATATCAACTTTGAAGGCATATAACAGAGAAACGAAGGACAACAGTGCAAAATTTTATATGAAGAACTAACATTATTTTGACCTCGTCTACACGTTCCCGAATTATTGACCAAAACTTTTAGGACACCCTGTATTTCGCCAGCAACTGGATGACTATATCCGTAATAAGCGTCAACGGGTTAACAAATTCACAAATCTCGCTTATCGTTCTTCAAGCTCATCCTCTACCACTGGAGCCTATGATCAATAACACAAGTACCAATATCAAAATATCACTACCACGCACCCATACAAAAACAAATCACCAATAATCCCACATAATCCTGCCAAAACCGCAATCTCAAAACTCCACGTGCAGTCTCCGCAGGCGAGGACATTGAAAAAGAAAAAGCCCTCAGGAGAAAAACCTCTCCAGACCCACTATCACCCCACCCCAGTGACACACGTAATTCCCCCGGTTCTGGAAAAAGAGAACAAGCAATTCTCGCGTCACCCTATATTTTCACCTATATTACCAGCAAGCTAGAAAGAGAAACGTAGAGAGGAAGAAGAAAGGACAGAGAGAAAGGCTTCTCTACATTGGAAAAGGGGTGGCGCTGGTGCTGCTGCTGCTGCTGTTGATGGGTGTTAGTGGGGCCAGGGGCGCTTGAGAGCGAGAGGAATGGTTTTCGGTCGTTTCGTCGAACGTGCATCCAACATTCTGGGGTTGAAAGGGGAGTGGGGAGAGAGGAGAAGCTTGAAAGGGATACCAAGCGCGCTGTGAGATCGAAAGCGGGACGAGGGGCGGGGTTAATGGCGGTGGAGAATTGGGGGGGGGGGGGGGTGATGCGTCGATGGTGGGGACGAGAAGAGACGATCGCGTGAAAGGAAAGGGTGGATATTTCATTGGTGAGGATATTTCAAAGTATTGGTGGGGTGGGTTACCAGATTTGGTGAAATTTCACCAGATTGGGTGATTTTAGTTCTAATTTGGTGATAACTTTTGCAAAATCCCAATATCTGATGATTTTTTAGGTCAACGGTGTTATATTCTTTTTTTACGAGTAGCGAGAACATTATATCTTCTATAGTTCACTATGAAACCTTTGGTTGGGCTTACGAATAATTTCTTATATAAAATATTGCTGTATAAAAGAAACCTTACTCATTATGTTAAAAAAATATTGTATTCGGTTTATTTAACTCTGAAGGAACAATAAGTCAATTATTTAACGAATACCTTAGACAATCAGAAACAAACCTTAGAAAATTTTATAATGCATACAAGGGAAACATGTTTGACTAACAATAATATAAAAATTATTATTCATATGCAATAATGCAATGACTCACTTCCCATGTATACATATGTATTTAGTTATAATATTGTTTGATAACAACATATGAAAATCATTTTGGATAATGTACATTTTTTTAATGTGATTTTCATCAAACATGTGTAAATGAATCACCGTGTTAATCATTGATCAAAGTTAGTCAGAGATAGGCGAAATATCATATAAGAAATACAATTCAGATAAATCTGGTGAAAATCTAACAACTTTTTTTACTTGGTTTTGGTGAAATTTATTATTTTCATCTGGCAACACTGGGTGCGGTTATTTCAGAGCAGGGATAGACAAGTCAATGTTAAAATTTTTATGCGAATAATTGATACATAATTTCACTTGTGGCGTGGTCGAGACTAAACGCGGTAAATTCAAATACAGTCTACCAGAGTACTTCTAGAAAAGGACTTAAAATTAGAAATTGTGATAAAATATTCCGCTACATCTTTAAACTACTTAATAGAACAAATATAATGGCCTAGTTTACATCGTGCATTTAATACGCGTATCAGGTACTATATTTGTACCAAATACGTACTAAAAACTTAGTACGCACGATGTAAACACTGTCGAATCAATTTAGTACGAGCGTATTAAATAGGCGTATCGTACTAAACTGATACGCGTACCAAACGATACAAATGACGATGTAAACGCATGAAATTCGATTTGGAGGATTAACCTGAACTAAGCTAACCTCAATGCTTGTTATGTTGTTGTTTACTTTTGATGACATTGTAGCTGTGTGAAAACTGTCTTTTGGAAAAGGTTTAAACTGGAGAGAACAGGAAACTCGTATATTTTTAGAATTGTGCATTGATAAAGAAATAATTTTTTTAATGGATGGGAGAAAACATAAACATATAGACATTTTTAATTCACTGGTTGAAAATATACGGAGAAGAAAGGTTTCTGTAAAACGGCGCAATGAATGCAATTAAAGTTAAAAAATTTAAAATTAGCCTATTACAAATCATTATTATTACAAATTATTATTCATATTTTCTCGTTTTTATACAACTTAATTTGCAATTCTCCATTGTTCTCCATACCGCCAGTAGCAGGCAATCAACATGAATTAAATTCGTATTCTTTTTTTCCCTTAGTACATGCTTAATACACTCGATGTAAACGCACCCGTACTAAAGCTTTGATGCGCACCAAATTTAATACACGTACCAACGTTTCTACGATGTAAACTAGATCAATATAAGACGTACTGAATACACTATTACACAATTTACAAATTTATTTATGGGAACAAACATGGTTGCCGCCGTATTTGATACTCGTAATTTTAATCTCAATTTATAAATACCATCCTGCCAGTACAACCGTCAATAAAGATCTGCAGAGTTATAGCGATGTTTAAGCTTTCATTTCATTCATTTCGTAGCGAAAAATAATCAACTATGGCGACGTATTTAGTAGGCGCACAAACCTCTGCAATTGCCCATAAAAATTGGCATTTGGACAAGTTATTAGCAAGTCCTACTGTCTCTTAACATTATTACAATATCCAAAGTTCAGAACGATTACAAAGCCGATCGTACAAAATCTTGTTTTCAAACCTTACTATTAATAATACATGAGGAGCTATGGCGGGGTTTCACGTTATACATATATTAGCAACATCGGATTACAACGCCACCAGTTAAAAATTAAAAAAGTCGTCAATAAGGGGTTCATCCCCCACCACTGAGGTTTGTAGGAGTTTCCAGACCTGTATACAAGACCGTGTTCCAGAGTATAGAAAGTGGTTGGTGAGAAAAGAGAGAAGAGGGTTGGTGAGGAAGAAGAGGCTAGGGTTAGGATATTCCAGAGTATAGGTGAAGGGTGATGAGGATATTCCAGAGCACGGTCTTGTATGCAGATCTAAAAACTCCCACAAATTTCAGTGGTGGAGGGTGATTCCGTTATAGACAATTCTTTTAATTTCTAACTAGAGGCGTTGTGATCGGATGTTGCTGATATACATAACCTGAAAACTCTGGCATGGCTCCTCGTGTATTATTAATAACCAGTTTGAAAACATTCTGTACGATTGGTTTGTAACCGTTCTAAACTTTAGATATTGTACATTAGTTAAGTACTAAAGACGTAAACTAAGGTTGTATCTATCAAGAGTATCCGATGACAACGCCTCTAGTGGTTACTATTGAAATTAAAAAAAGGGTCATTATGGGCATCACTTTTCACACAGGAGTTGCCAGACCTGATACAAGACCGTGTTCCAGAGTACAGGTGGTGAGGAAGAAGGGGCTGGAGTTAGGATATTCCAGAGTACAGAAAGCGCTTGGTGAGGAAAGAGGAGGAAAGGGGTTAGGATACTCCAGAGTATAGGAAGCGATTGGTGAGGAAAGAGGAGGTTAGCAAGGAAGAAGGGGCTGGGGTTAGGATATTCCAGAGTATAGGAAGTGGTTGGTGTGGAAAGAGGAGGGGATTGGCGAGGAAGAAGGAGGTAGCTTCGCTGCGGCCGGTCGATGCAGCAACGATGCCCGCAGCACCAGCAGCAGCGCCAAAGCAACGTAGCCATTCGCTAGTATACATACATATATACATTTACAGCGCCTGTGACGCGGGCACGAAGAGTCCTGGCTGGTAGTGTTTGAGAGAAGGAGTGGGAGGATTGGTGGTACGGGGAAAGAGGAGAGTTCCGAGCGAGTTAAAAAGGGGTGGGGTGCCAGCCGGGACGCGCTCTGGTGGGAGTTGACACGGTCAAGGTCAGTCTCTGCTTCAAGGTCGCAGGGAGATGTCATCTCAGAAGGGTGCTCTTTCTCTCTCTCTCTCTAGAGCTTTTCACGAAAGAAGTTAACTGCGAATCGATGCCATTCCTCCGCATCTCCTTTTCCTTCGATTAGACCTCATCTTTCTTTCTCCAGAGAGTCTCTCTCTCTCTCTCTTTCGTTGATTTATTTTGTCGACAGTTTGAGCGAAGGATCAGATGAAGCGGGAGAAGTGAGTGTCCAGATTTTATTTCCTAGAGAAATCACGTATCCTCGGGGTGTTTTTTTAGAGGGACCAGCCCCTCTTTCCATATCACGCGCAAATCGCACGCGTTGAAGTCAGTGACGGCTAGCTCTCTCGGGTGCTCTGCCTGCGTTTGACAAATTTTCAAAAATTTCAACGGGTATTATCGCGCCAGCTTGAAATGGCACCCGCGATAACGCGTGTCAGTTGCAGTCGAGGCGGCTCTCGCTTGGAATAACGGAATTTGATCGATATCCTTCCTGCAGCGTTTATTTAAACTGACGATTGTAGGCGGTTAATTTTAGGGGTTTCTGTAAAATGAGATTGAAATGGGTGGTGTAAATTTGAAGTAGATTTTGTTAAGCGTTTTATTGGGTTTCTCAAAAATAACCACCGAGTTGATTAATTGCGTAAATTCGTTTTTTTGAAAAAAGATTCAGCATCCGCCATATTTCTATTATTTCCAAGCTTTCTGTTGCTGGTGTAAAGTATTGAACGACCAAGTAAGGAACGCACGCATGCACCAAATAAATCCCAATGCGCGATTAAGAGCCCGGCCTTGACCGACAACCCCACCGAGCTACAAGTTTTTGTTCACTACCGGGTGAAAAGGAGAAGGGGTGAAATTTACCCCTGCACTGGCTGGAAAGCTTAGTGCGCAGCGATAAATAATGTAAAATTCTTGGACCCTGTTGAGCATCGATTCGCTCAGTTTTAACCTCTGGACTGGATTCTTTTTTTTTTTTTCTGTTTATCAATAAATGATATGGTCACCGTGAGAAAAACAATTACTATCTTTTCTACGATGGGATTCTGGTCATACGCACTCAACAGGATAAAATCGTGCTAAGAAGAATTGCAGATAAACAGTATCCTTGCTGATTTATCTGTAATTGTTTTCACCTGCATTGCATCGTTCCGTCTCTAATTACGTTTGAACGCCTAGGGTCATGCAGAAATAAACAAATGAAAATACCGTGGAGATATCCGTGGAGCGCACTGTGCTCATTACTTTGCATGCAGATCGTGCAACCTGTTGCGAAGCGCTACAATTATCGCGCAACGCTTGTTAATTGAATCGTATACCCCCTCACCGTAAGATCTTTATTAATATCAACGTACGAAATTTATTTACACGCTCAACACGTGTGCCGCATTGAATATCAATATAGATTATTTATCATTTCGACTCTAACCTCAAAAACAACGCAATCTGAAAATTAATTCTCATGCGCGCTTGCCACGCGACTATCCGATTACTCTGGAACATCCAACGTGTGCCAGGAGAGCCACTGTGCTCCCTCAGCGAATCAAGAAACATGTGTATCGTCCTATCAAATTACAGACGTGTATTCAGAAAGCGAGAGCCAACGAAAGAATTCTTTTTTGAAAAAGGCGCCTGCATCAGCAGATACTCCACCAGCAGGAGCCGGGCGCCGTCTCGCGGCCTCGCAGTCCGCAAATCGCAATTACGTGGTAATCCACCTACCACCGATCAATCTCAAAGTTCCAAGCACCGAATCGAGGAAATATCGCAAAGTGAGTTAACATGCGAGTGGCTCGTCGCTATATTTTCCATCCAATAATCGCCAATTACGAAATAGGATTGTGCGACGAAATCGAAGACAGAAGCGTAGACATCGCGATAACGTAGCACGGGCGCGAGGAGGATGCAGCACCGGTGAGTCCCGCGAGCATGTGTGTAATAATAAAACACGCGAGAGAGAAAGAGAAAGAAAGAATAAGAGAGAAGGAGAGAAATGTTACGAACGAGATTACACGAGGCGCGAGAGCGAGAGAGCGATAACACTCGACGAGGACGGAATGAGAGGGTGGAGGAAAGGGACGCGAGGAACGCTCGAGAAAGACGCTCGAGAGAAGAAGGGGGGTAACACGACGGTCGGCGTACTGCCGGCTGGTGGCTGCCTTCGTCGAACCGACAGTTTGGCGTTCGGTGTTGCTAGGCGCGAGGGCCACTGTCAGTGCCAAGGCGGCAGCCGGCAACCTTCTCTCGTTCGCGCCAATTCTCTTCACGGTTCGCACTAACATTGCTTTTTTTTTTCTCACTTTCTCCCTTCTTCACTATCGTTCGAAAGGAAAATCGTTACTCGTAGAACGTTCTCGAAAGTCACATTGGTCCTGCGTGTACGAGAGATTATTCGAAAAAGAGTTTTTCCGCGATTGTTTCTACGCGGTACCGGCAACTGCGTCGTCGTCGTCGTGTCGTACTTGTGTCGAGCTTGCATCAGTATTAGTAATCGTGTAGTCGAGTTGCCGCGTGCGTAGTGCGTAAAAAGCTTCGGCCAGGATGACACATCGAAGGAGGAGGGCATCGACAACAAGGAGGTATAGCATTTCCACGATACACTTTTCAGATCGAATTGCCGATACGTAATACGCCGCATGAGACACTGCGATGCTCTTCTTTTATACTCATTTTTGCGAGATGAATTTTCTTCGACGAGGAATATGAGTTGTGGCGATTGTGGAATTTCCTTTTTTTTTTTTTTTCGGTCGAGCATATTTTTGAGTTTGCGATTGTTTCGTTATTGATACACTTGGTGTGGATTTTTTTTATGGAACGTATTTGCGTAACAGGGTGTTTGAGATTAGGATTCTATTCCATCTTGTAAGTAGTCGGTAATCGATCTGTTTGCAAATTGTTTTTGTAACTAGGACGTCCTAATTAGAGGGTGTGTTTAGAAACTTTGTAACTAGATGCATTGAGTATGGAAATTCTAGTTACTTTTTTCATATCCTTCCATTTTATTGTAATACTTTTATTAGATTTTATAATATCAATTAGAAGTAAGCGTGTATGCATTGGAAATTCTTCTGCGGAGAGTGAGAAAACGTCGAGCCGTTTTTATTACATGCGTTAGTTATTTTATTACTAATGATATTGATTCGAAGGAATTGTGCGCATTGAAATTTCTTTTGCAGGGGCGTGAGAGAATGTCGATCCGTTTTTTTCGTCCATTTTTCTTTTCAACCTCTTGCACTCTGGGTACTTTCTCGAAAGTTGTGCCGCGGTTGCATTTGCACGCGCGTGATTCGCTCCGCGTATACTCGACGCGAAAAAGGCCGGGTAGAGACGTAGAGAGTAGTGACGCAGTTAAAGGCGGCTTGGTTGGTCGATCGTTTTTTGACAGTACTTTTTGGGAGTGTCTCTCTCGTAACATAATTAAAGTAACGCACGTAAATCGATCGGCTCAATTTAGAAGATAGAAGCTTGGGAGATTAAATCCTTAAACATAATTTTCGAAAAAGCGTAAATTCACGAGAATATTAACTGAATTAGTCGCGTCCACTTTTGGCGCGACATTTGAATCGTTTTTTGTATTGAATGAATTGTAAAAAAAAATACCGATCACTTCTTTAACACTAGGACTGCCAAACCTGTGAAAAGGTGTGGTCAACAAAAGAAATTTCCATATGAAAAAAAAAATGTTGGTACTTTTAGTATTAAAAAGCAATTCTTGTGAAAAATTGATGCAACCGGTCTTCTAGTGTTAACATCAGATTTATCTGACGATTGTTTCATTCTCGTTCACTTTCCAGAGTAAAATCAATATTAGCTGTAATTTCTTTACGGTACACCTAAAATATGAAATTTTGCGTCTCTAGTAGCACGTCTCACGGCGGTTTCCGTTGCCAGGGTAAAAAGAGGGTTGGGTGAGTTCCACAACTCACCGCGTTTCTGCGTACTGCTAATACGTGTAAAAGGTCGAAAGGCCAAGCGGTAAAAGTCACGCTTCAATTCTCTCACCGCCAAATTCACCACGCTCACAATAACGAATCCTTATGCGCCATACACAACCGCGTGTTTTATCTCCCTGTTTACCCGTGGAATATTTTCCAAGTGAGAAGGTGATCCTTGAACCAGACTTATCTCGTGCATCTGATTCGTCGAAAATTCTCCGGCGCAGGAAATAGTCTTTTGAGAAATCCGTGGGAGCTTTCGTCATTCGCGCATATAGATTTGAAATGATTCCAAATGATTGATCGCGTCCGTAGGCAGTGTGCGCACGTGTACACACAAACTCTTTGGCTGGCTGCTGCGCTACTGCTGCAGGTCAGTCCAGCTGGTACACGGACGCGCAGATCGATAAGACCTTTGTCATCTTCTCGAAGCTCCTTACGCGCTCCACCGGAAACGGGCGGGCGCCGTATGGAGAAGGCGGGAAATTTGAATGTTACTTTGAATTATTCCAATGAGAAAATTTATTCTCAGTATTTTATAGTTTGATTTGCTTCTTTATCATTTTGGTATCTTTATTTTCACTAATTATAATGAAAAAAAAAACGAAGAATTTGTGGGGTTTCTAGAAATTTTCTTAATTTATTAAAAACTACCTGTTTATATATATTTTTTTGTGCATTAAATCGTCAGTATTATTAGTGCATATTATCTTTAGTATCACGTTCAGCACAGTACTTTTTCGAGTACACCTAATGAAGTGGAATTTGAATATTACCTCGAATGATTACAATGAGAAAATTCTTTCTCATTATTTATACGTTGATTTTCTTCTTTGTCATTTTGGTATCTTTATTTTCACTAGAATTATAATGAAAAAAAATTGTCTTAATTTATTAAAAATCTGCATTACCTGCTCGAAATTTTTTTTGTCTCTCATTCTATTTATTTATTTTTTTCTGTACATTGAATATCTTCAGTATCACGTCCAGCATACAGTATTGTTTCGAGTATACCCAATGATGTGAGATTTAAATCTTACCTCAAATGATTCCAATGAAAATAAGTCACTCCCTTTACGGTCGTGTCTAAAAATAAATTCTCATTATTTGTACTTTTATTTTCTTCTTTATCACTTTGGTATCTTTATTCTCACTAGAACCATAACGAAAAAGAAGAAATTCCTGGGTCTTTTAAAAATTATCTTAACACTAAACGTACCAAAGGTTTTTTTCATATGGGGATTTCCCTTGCCAATCGGTCATTTGACCTGTTTTTAATTGGTAGCTTTAGTGTTAATTTATTACAAATCTGCATTACCAGGTTGAAATGTTTTTTGTCTCTCTCGTTCTAACCATTTATTATTTTCCCCTGTACATTAAATATCTTCAGTATCACGTTGAGCGTAGCACTGTTTCAAGTACACCCAACGAAGTAAAATTTAAATCTTACCTCAAATGATCCCAATGAGAAAATTCATTCTCATTTTATTTATACTTTTACTTTCTTCTTTGTCATTTTGGCATTCTTATTCTGGCCAAAAATAATCATTTAAAAAAGGAAGAATTCCTGGGACTTTTAGAAGTTTTCTTATTTTATTAAAAATCTGCATTGCAAGCTCGATAATTTTGTCGTCTCTCTCGTTCTAACCATTTATTATTTTCCCCTGTACATTAAATATCTTCGGTATCACGTTGAGCGTAGTACTGTTTCGAGTACACCCAACGAAGCGTGGTGGACCGTCAATAAAATCTTTACGTTTCCGTCTCTCCTTGGTGAACGTCACATGACGGGCTCGCTTTATCCTCCAATCGCAAGGTCCCCGTCATTCTCTCTCTTTCTCTCACGCTCACTCTCTCTTTCGCTCCACCGATCCGAACGTTCCACGTGCACGATTTGGCGAGATGGCCTGGAATTTCATAGTTCGAGAACGACGACGACGAGACGATCGTTCTCTCGAGCGTGGAAGGGAGAGGAGGAGACCGGTCCGACTCGGCATCGGTTCCTTCGGGCGGTCGACCTTGAGACCAGCTGACAAGTCTGAGAAGGAGGAGGGAGAGAAGGAAGGAAAAGGTCGATGGAGGAGAAGGTAGAGGAAGGTAGATGTGATGCTGTGGTGGAAGGGTGAGGAGTGAGAAGGGGAGAAGGAAGGAGGATTGCGCAACGCCTCGAAATACCATAATTTTGTGCCGGCCACCCAGTCCTCTCTACTGCGAAACACACTTTCTTTCTCGGGCACCTCGTTATCGTTTGGTCAGAGGTGAGGTATTGGTTTTTTGAATTACTTCATGCGTTTTTGTGTGCGTTGGAGGAGATTTGAAGAAGGATTATTAGTGTTGTATACAATATACATTTCTTTCTCTCTTTCTTTCTCTCTTTGTCTCTGTCTGGCTCTGTCGTTTTATATAGATTTTGAATATGAAGAAGAGTAGTTGGTGTTTTGGATTTTTGAAACTTCGTTTGAAGAAATATTGTGAATTGTCGTTTGGTCGGAGGTGAGGTATTGGTTTTTTGAATTACTTCATGCGTTTTTGTGTGCGTTGGAGGAAATTTGAAGAAGGATTTTTAGTTTTGTATACAATATACATGTTTCTCTCTCTTTGTCTCTGTCTGCCTCTGTCCATCTCGTTTTATGTAGATTTTGAATATGAAGAAGAGTAGTTGGTGTTTTGGATTTTTGAAACTTCGTTTGAAAAAATATTGTGAATTGTCGTTTGGTCAGAGGGTGAGGTATTGGTTTTTTGAATTACTTCATGCGCGTTTGTGTGCGTTGGAGGAAATTTGAAGAAGGATTTTTAGTGTTGTATACAATATACATTTCTTTCTCTCTTTGTCTCTGTCTGGCTCTGTCGTTTTATATAGATTTTGAATATGAAGAAGAGTAGTTGGTGTTTTGGATTTTTGAAACTTCGTTTGAAGAAATATTGTGAATTGTCGTTTGGTCGGAGGTGAGGTATTGGTTTTTTGAATTACTTCATGCGTTTTTGTGTGCGTTGGAGGAAATTTGAAGAAGGATTTTTAGTTTTGTATACAATATACATGTTTCTCTCTCTTTGTCTCTGTCTGCCTCTGTCCATCTCGTTTTATGTAGATTTTGAATATGAAGAAGAGTAGTTGGTGTTTTGGATTTTTGAAACTTCGTTTGAAAAAATATTGTGAATTATCGTTAAAATTACCTGAGAGTTATTTAGACCGTTTACTTTGACAATGGTGTAAGTCCATTTCTAAAAAAAGGTTAATTCGTTATAAATCAAAAGTTTACACTAAATTAATCACAAATTATGTGATTTCATGAGGCACGACCGTAAAGGGAGTGACTTATTTTTTAAACATAATGGACAATTCTTTCTAGAGCGATTTTTTTAAAATCATTTTTATGAATCTATAATTTAATGGTAATATTGGAATATTAGGACTTATATCTGTGATTTTATTAAATTATTTGTTTACTCCTTGAGGTACAACCTTCCTTCTAGTTCAATTTTTCTTAAATCGTTCTTTTTATGAATCTGCAAATTCTATTGTAATATGGAAGGGTTGTGACTTTGAGAGAATATTTTACTGTACTTTCTACGTTTCAACTCTCAAAGGAATCAATTATACAGTTGATCAGATCTAAGAAATGTTTGGTACTTCCAGATGGTACTTCCAATTTTTTTTCTTCTGAGACTCAATGGCACGTCTCGTCTCTTCCGCCATACTTTGAGTCCTTCGAGTCTATAAATATCCGCAAAAAGATTCTCGAGCGAAAATTCTCAGACGTTGAGATTCGCTTGAGAAGGTCTCGCCCTAGTTACGTCATCGGTACCGAAGAGGAGCTGCTCGTTTCCTTTTCGATTAACCGTAACGGAATCTAATTGTCATTGGAGAGAGCCACCGTTCGTGGTGCTCACCTCTTGTATAATACACAGAGGACAGAAGCACAAAAGGCAAATCCTTCCAAGTATACGCATACTTGGGATTATAAATATAACTAAATTCTATATCCAATAGATGGAACATCCTTATTACTCTTATGTTGAGTGTGGCTCGACATCACATTTGGTACACCAATTCCTCACACTTACACCAACTCTTTACACTTATACCAATATTATACAATTAAGGTATAATATAATATAATATACAATTGAGGTAGGTAAAGAAAAAAAAAAAAAATTGGAGTGTAAAGAGTTGATATGAAGCTTGTAGAAGCCAGTAGTAAATGTCATCTCTAAAAATCTTCATACCGGAAATGTTCACCTTCTCACAAAACAATCGACCTCTTTCTGAATATTTTAAACAAGTCCAAGAAAAATTTATTTTTCAATATGGGGGAAAATCTATCCTTAGAAGATTAAGAAAACATGCAGCGTCCATTTTGAAAGTGGTGTAAGTCCATTAAAAAAAATAATTCATTAGTTATAAATAAAAAGTTTACACTTACTTAATCACAAATTATGTGATATCTCATTTTTTTTAAAAAAAATGAGTTACATTGCTTTTAAAACAAACGGTCCACATTAGCAGTGAAACCTGAAGAAGAGAGGAGTGGACAAACATACTCTCTCTCTCCCTTTCTCTCTCTTTTTCCGTCTGCAACTTAACCTGAAACATGGAATATTCTCTCAAATAAAAACTCAGCAGCAAGAATGAGAAACTACAACAAACATTTCTCTTCCAATACGAAGGAAAAAAACTAAATTTCCCCTTAAAAGCTTAAAAAACCACGTCGGCAATGAGATCCGAAGAAGTGAAGAGCGTACAAACGAGAGAAACAACTAAAAAGCACATTCTCTCTTTCTCTGCAACCTAACCTAAAACGCGGAATATTCTCTCGAATCAAAACTCATCAGCAAGAATGACAAACTGCAACAAACGTTTCTTTTCCAATACGAAGGAAAAAAAAACAAATTTCCCCTTAAAAGCTTAAAAAACCATGTCAGCAATGAGATCCGAAGAAGCGAAGAGCGTACAAACGAGAGAAACAACTAAAAGACACTCTCTCTTTCCAATTATCTCTCTCTGCAACCTAACCTAAAACGAGGAAGATTCTGTCGAACCAAAAGGAAGCAGGAGGGGGTGGGAGGAGGCCGCCCGTGGCCCACAGTGGGGTAGTCGTCAGCAGCGAGGGTGGCAGCGCCACCCTCGCCCTCTGGGGCACTTTTGAAGGTCAAGGTTGCCCGCTTCCACCACCACCAGCACCACCACCACCCTCGTCCGCCAGGCGGCAGGAGAAACAGCAAAAGATGCAGTGCAGAGAGGGGGGAGAGCTCCAACTACTGGGCGCTGAGGCTCGAAGGGGGTGCTTGACGAAGCTGGTGGGGGCTGGAACCGCGAGGAGAAAAGTGGTGGGAGCTGGAACCGTGAGGAGAAAATGTGGTGGGGGGCTCGGAAGCGCGTGGGTGGCGCACGGCCGGGTGGAGGCGGTGGTGGTGGTGGGTGGCGGGTGGCCTATGCCCGGGGGTGGGCGAGTGAGCCCGGTGCCCAGTATTTATAGCGCTCGCGAGAGCCGGTCGATAACGGATAGCAGCGACACTGCGCAGTTGGGAAGCCCCTCTCTCAAGCCCAAAGCCACCCCCTCGCGGCCAATCTTGCGGAGCCCCTGGCCCCTCAACCTCCTCTTCCCACCAGGCACTGGCGTCTTTTCTTCGTCTCGCTCGCTTTCATGGAATTCTTCCTCTTTCTAGCAGCAAGCCCTTTTCTGGTGTAAGTTTCTCTGGTGTAGGCTCTCTTTCTCTTTTGTTGATGTGAGAAAGAGAGAGAGAGTAAACGCAGAGACATGTGTAAGAGTCTCAGTGATGAGGATTCGACTCGTTCGAATTTTGCTGCGGAACACCCAAGGGGTTAGTAGGGGTGAAAGGGTGTTCACGAAGCGAAAGTTAGAGAAAAAGAGAGAAAGAGAGAGTTCACTCTTGTCATTGCGAAAAATTGTATGTGAGTGGATTTTTTTGTTGTTCCTTTGGGTCACCCCCCCCCGCGTTTTTTTTTTTTTTATTTTCTGTTACGTTCCATGTATATGTGTACCACCCTACTGTGGTAGGGTGTTTGAAATAAGGAGAGTTCGATTGTTTTATTTATTAGAAGGATAAGTATAGACACTGTCGCGTCTATTCTCGCGGCTAATTATTCCGCAACTCTGTTGGAGGAAAAAATGGCTAGGTGAACTAAGAGGAAGGGGGGGTTAGTCCAGTGTCTGGCTAAATTAAGAAAAGGAATTCATCCGCGACGTTGGCAACTATTAATAAAAGACGTTGTCGATCGGACGATGATTCATCCCGATCGACTTTCACTTCTTTTCTCGGGGTGGTACTCTCTCTCCTTTGGAACACACTGTTCTTCGCATCGACGTTCGGATAAACAAGCGAGCGTCATGCTTCCTGCCCACGCAGTCCCTCGAACAATCGATTGGGACTGGCTGGTATGGTTGGTAGTCGATGATGAAATATCGATGCCCCTTTCCGCGCAAAGGAATTCCTTAAACACTCTGGAAGCAAGCCACTAGAAGTCGCGCCCGAGAAGAATTGAAATGGGAAAATTTTTATCCGCAAGCTACCCCTGTACCTCTTGGCCCCTAGGGGATGATGAAATGTTTTGGTCATACGTGTGATGTGCTTACGTAGCTTTGAGTATTCTACGTTCTTTTTTTTTTATACGCGAACTTGTCAATTGTGATTGTGGGTCTTTTGGAGGGGACTAGGTCACGTGTAGGTGGAAAGAAAACATTTTTGAGAGGTTAGAGAAAAGTGTAAGGAAATTATTGAGGCACCCTTAATGCCATTTTCTAGGACATTGTATAAGACGAGCTTTTCTAGATTGAAATCGGCGGAGAATGAAAGAGTGGTAGGACGGAATGGAAAAGAGAGGATGATTCACGAGTGAGAGAGAAGGGTTAGGAAGGTCAGAAGGGTAGGATGAACGTGACGAGAGGATTAAACAAAATAAACTCGGCGAAACGTGTGTTTGTGTGCAGGTATGTGTGCATTGAATTAGAACCCTGAGTGTGAGCATACAACGTGCGATCTTCTTCGTGAGACCCTTCTCTAAACTTCCACATTTACCCCTTTCAAATTACCAACCTCATCTGTAATACCGCCCTGATCTCCAAAAAACCAAGCAAAACGATCATCTCTATTATCACACCCGCAAGAGCACTTCACAAGAGGATCAACCGTCAAAACAAAACAGAAAAAAAACTAAGAGATAAGGTATTCTTCATCGATGAACAAAGAGTGCTAGGTGAAGAGGATGAGACGAAGGAGAAAGAGAAGTGCCTACGTGCAGGGTGAACGCAGAGCAGCATTAGCAATGGCATTAAGAAGAGATTAGGGCTAACTTCTCACTCCGTGAACAGAAAAAGAAGAGAATAAAGCAGAAAGATAAACAGGAAAAGAGAAATGCTTATGAATAGGGTGGACCTTCAGCATCATCATCATCATCGTCATCAAGCAAAGAGTAGAGCTAGCTCGTCACTCCACAAACAAGAAAGGAGAGAATGAAGCAGAAAGATTAACAGAAAAAGAGAAATGCGTACGAGTAGGGTGAACCTGCAGCAGCAGCAGCATCATCATCATCATCATCATCATCATCATCATCATCATCATCATCATCATCATCATCATCATCAAGCAAAGAGTAGGGTTGGCTCGTCTCTCCATGAACAAGAAGAGGAGAAAGATGGTGACAAGCGTGTGAGGAGAAGAAAAGAAGAAGCGGAGAGGGAGGAGCGTGGGTGGGCGTGCGCCACCGGGCGTGGCGGGGGCAAGTGCATCCCTCTCGCGTTGCTGGGGCGCAGCAGGTCTTCTTCTACTCCTCTCCACCCTCTCCTCATTGGAAGCTAGAACCTAGACGAGAGAGGGGCTCGGTGGAGAGGGAGAGCCTCGTCCAGGGGTGGCTCCTGACGCCGCGGCGCGGGTGGTGGGGCCAGAGCGGAGGGAAGGGATGAAGCTGAGGGTTGGAGAAAGAGGAGGACGAGAGGAGAGGTGGGACGAATGGAGGAGAAGGTGGCAGGGTTCCGTGCGGTCTCGTTGGAGAACTCGAACCACCGGGCGACCGTAAAGGTCGCAGTTTCCTCCTCTTTCCTTTTGCTGCGCCCGTCCGTCCGCCTCCACCCGCGGTAGAAGTCGACCAGCTGGCAGCTAGTCTGAAATCGTCAGTCCTGAAGGATAAGAGGAACCTCTGGATCCACCAAGTATCCGTGGACATGGTCGTTCCTGAGGTCCAGAATATTACGCTTTACCTGGGTGATCTTTGGGATCGAGCTCCTGACTGAGGAGGAGGCTCCTGGCCAGCTGAAGTGTCCATAAGGATGAGAGGAGGGTAATTGAGAGAAGAGGATCCTTGCTGAGGAAGATGGCTTGCTCCGTGGATTCTGGTGCATCAGAAATTGCATCAGCCTGCTGGAGAAGGAAGAAGGGGTGGCAGTTGGAGGAATAAAAGGGAAAGGAGGTGCTGCAGTCAGCTGGAAGGAAGAGAGGTGGCACCCTAACTGATGGCGCTGGAGCCTTGTCACTGGTGCTGCAGATGGAGAGGAGAGATAAGGGAGAGACGAGATAAATTATGGGCGATCTTGAGGAAGAGGAGAATGGTACGAGTACGTTGCTAAATTGTCTGGTCCATCTTTGTTTCATCGCTGGTGACGTCGCAGGTTCCACGAGAGAGAGTACCTGAGGTGAGCCCATTGGAATGATTAGTAGTTTGTCTGGGAATGTTGGTTGAGAGAAACAAAGAAAGAGGGAGAGAGAACCCTGAGGTAGTTAGGAAATAATTCTGGTTGGCAAAAACATGGAATTCTTATTTTTATAAGAACGGTTCTTGGTATGCAGTAGCCATATGTTCATGGAATTTCAAAAAGTACATTTGTTTAAGTATGCGTGTCCGAATGGTATAGGTGTAATTTAATTCGTTCATTGGCAATCATGTGCAGAATGAATTTTCTATTTTTCTAATTTTTCTTCTTTACTTTGAAAAATGTCCATCCACAATTCTCTTCGATAAGGAATTCAGCACTGCACATTAATAATATTGAACTACTGTAAAATTTGTTCTCGCTACTTTTGACGACCGACGCTATTTTCTCATAATTTTATTCCTCGCCCATTGTTAATTATGCTTATCATTCTCTACCGAAGCAATTGGATCGAGCCGTTTATTCTCTCTTCACTGAGACGGATCAGGCACAGGGAAAAATAAGGCATTATGTAATGGAATAAAAAATCCCGGAATTAATCGCGCATATATGTAGCAGCTTTATTGTGCTCCAACGCGCGTTTCCATTATTATTATTATTATTATTACCATTATTACTATTATTATTATTATTCACAACAGTACCTCTTCTTTTTCTCACACAATAAAATTCTATCGAGTGGATTCAAAGAAATCAGTTTTTCCATTCGATCGCTTACATTATCTCGTCAGAATGCAAAAAGACCTCGACTTTATCAATTTCAAATCCCCCGATAATTCCGAGAACGTTCTCTCGAGCTTGATGGATCGGCATCGAATCGGGCGCATGATCAGTTTTCGATAAATTCTCTTTAACTTCCTTTTCACTCCTCCGCTCGCTCATCTTCCGCATCTGATCTTCAATGCATTATTCTCCATTGATTCACCTGAAAATTACATATGAGCCATCATACAATTCGTCTTCTCAATAAAAAGCCAATAAATATCTTCGCTATTAATGTATACGCGTTCGCACCGTTTGAATTTCCCGCGCGAAACTCTTCGTAAAATAGATCGAAGAAAATCGTAAAATAGATCGTAAAGTAGATCGAAAACACATCGACGAAAAAATTATAACTCTGCATTTTTACTTTTAATCGACTTCTTCTGCTCTAGTACTTCTAGATTAGTGTTTTTGTGAGTGTTATGTGGAGGGGGGGGGGGGGCACATTCGATGAGACGAGGCGTCAGGTGGGTATCGATCGATCCACGGTGTCCCGTGCTTGAAACGTGGTGAGAGACAGGCACTCTTACCCGTGAACGGCAAGACCCACACGCATGCACTCACGCATACAAATCGCATTGCGCATTTCCTTCTCTCCTGTCGGTTCGCGGGATAAACCGAAAGATATCCGCTTATCTCTCTGCATCCGTCTGATTTTCAGTAGCATCGTGGTAAGTAAGCGGCTTACTGGTCGCTTGCGTGCATCAAAGAGAGGAAAAAGAGAGAAAGACAGATAAATAGACGGTGGAGGAAAGCACGGAAGCTTTGAAGAGTCGCATGTGAAAAACATGATTTAAAAATTCTACGAAACTCTGAATCGTCATTATTATTGTCATTATGGTTATTATATAAGATATATATTTTATGGATAAAAATGTTTCTTTTATTGATTTATTAATTTACCACGAAGTCTAGATGTGAAAGAGGGTTCTCCGTAATAAAATAAAAATTGTCCACCCTCCAAGAGACCATTTTGAATTTCCCGTCGCGGATTCTAAAAATAAGAGAACAAAATTAAAATTGTTACCATCTTCGAAATACTTGATTATCCACGTGAAACGAAGTGAAAGGCATCGATATTAATTAACCGGATGTTTCAAGTTTGAAGAATTAGTTTAATGAGCGATAAGCAAACCGTGAATGACAACGAAAACCTTTTTTCTTTTCTCGCTCTTCTGGCATTCTCGACTATCGTTGCGCACGCGAAAGATATAATGCGCGCCTCTGTGTGTACGCGTGTAGGGTGAGGGGAGCCTGGTTGGGCCGATTAGCGATGACGTCACATAGCAATACACACGCAGCCGACGCGTCGTCGTTGTTCAAGGTCACCGTCTCCTCGTACGAAACAGTTCTTTATTTTTTTTCTCGGCCTCCTACTCGTGTTAGCCGCGCAATGTTTTGGATGGTCTGTTTACATCCTCGCGACTCAACTCCCCAAAACTTTTCTTACACGTGCATTTCTCAGAGATGCAGTCCACCTTAATTCAAGGTTTAAGCAATTAATTTCGAATTTATGGTAATAAAGGAGAATTTCGATTAATTCATTTTCTATCCAAAATATTTCACATAATGAAATAAAAAAATTATGGGAATTTATATGGATTTAAAATTTTATTAACCCATTGATGCACCATTTTTTTCGAAAATCAAGAAATTGATCTGCTTTTTTCAAAAAATTGTTCGTTATTGCAATAGGGTATTTTTCTAGGAAATTATGGTAATAAAGGAGAATTTTAATTCATTTCTTTTCCATCCAAATTACTTGATACAGTTAATACTAAACCTATCGAAGATTTTTTCCTTATGGGGATTTCCCTCGTAAAACGGTCATTTGACCTGCGTTTGGTAGCTTTAGTGTTAAATAAAAAAATACCGCGAATTTGAATGGATTTGAAATTTTATCAACCCCCATTAACGCGCTATTCTTTTTTGAAGATCGTCCCCAGAGGTACACTTTTTTTATTCAAAAATTGTTCGTTACTCCAATAGGGTATTTTTCCAGAAAAACTCTTAACGACTCTAACCGTAATTTGTTCATCAACATTTTTTTCATCTCTGAAAAATTGTCAGCTATAGCCGCAATTTGTCTATATGTCGCCAACAACTTGACAACAATGGATTAACAATTAATTTCTTACATGGGAATTTTCCATAGTAAAACATCATAAATTTTCCATCAAATTCCTCTTCATCGAATCTTCTGTTCTTCCTAGTCTGTCCACCTGCGCTCGATAAATAAACGAGGCACGAACCACCGTGCGCACACACATACCTTTCGTGTGTGTCCGTCTGTGTGTCGCCTCGTGTTGCTGACGTCATCGCGGCGATCAACAGACGAAATCTCGCGAATAATCGATCGGCCATTATTCGGCGAATCGGCGCGCTGCGCGCGCAGCCCGAGAGCCGTTGCGATTGATGGTACGCGTAACCGCCGCACAGTGGTACAAATAGCACTGTTTTTGGACAAAAATCGTTGGACGGTGTATTTTATAACCGATCTGAATTTTTTCATTTTAAATTGGTTCGTTAGAAATTATTCTACAAACGTATCGTGCCGCTTTTTTTTTGAATTAGAGCTACAATTCAAAATGGCGGACTAGAAATTGTAAGAAATGAATAGTTTTGCATCATGCTAAGTATATATAGATTTTTGTATATTGCAGGGATCTCTGATAACATATTTAAAGTAAAAATTGTAACTCTTAGTTACTGTAACAGATTTGAAATGAGTCAAAATGTTTGATGATGTTTAGATACCTTCACCATACATATCAATGTGTCAGATCCCGCTTTTGTTTACCTAGTAACACGTATTACCTCCGGTCACGCAAACATTTTACAAAGATTGAATTTTGTTAATTACCTTTAAGTGTTTTATCAATAATGTAATATTTAACATAATACTTGATAATAAAAGGCCACTTTTATTAGGGATCAGAAGTGACGGGGTTTCTCACAATTTCCAGTCCGCCATTTTGAATTGTAGCTCTAATTGAAAAAAAGCGGCACAATACGTTTGTGGAGCAATTCACAACGAACAAATTACAAAAAAAGAAATGATCAAAATCAGTTGTAAAATACACTGTTCAAGCGATTTTGTCCAAAAACAGTGCTATTTGTACCACCGCGCACCGGTAGTGACGTCATAGGCGAGCGTCGCGCGGGCTAATTGAAAAAGAGGAAAGGAAAAGGAGGGAAAATTCTCGTCCTCTTCTTCTTCGACTCCTTCCAAAGAGAGTGACTCATCTACCTCGTTGCGATGTGTCACGCATAAAGCACACACACATATAGAAAACATACAGGTGCAGAACACGTATACACGGAGTGGCAAACGCGATCGTAAATTTTTACGAAACGATCGCGTGCCCGTACAAATTTCGCGTGCACAGTTCAGAGGGCAGTCTCGTTCGATCTACAATGTCGTATTTTTTTCTTTTTTCCGCTCCTCTTTCTGCTACCTTCGTCTCATGCGTGCTTGGCAACTCTTCACGACCATTCAGTGAGCAGACTACACTGCGAGTCCGAGTCCTTCAAGATGGATCTCATCCTGGACATCAACAGTTGGCTCTATCCCATGGATTTGGGTGAGTGTATTTTTTACTTTGTTTATCTTTGAAAGATTGATCTCTTGAGTGGTTTTGTTGCTTCCAAAAATTCGAACAATTCGAAATTATTATTCAATGGAAATTTTCTTCACTGTGGAAATTACAAGGGCGACTGTAATCAATTTTTTTATATGTTCTTCAACTCTTAATTAATGCAGATGAAATAGCATTTGTTCTATGTATTTTTTTCAAGTAACCCTAAAACTCATTTTCCCATATTATTAATTATAACGAGACTTACAAATCGCCATGAAATTTTCCAAAACTGTCTAGAGAAAATTAAGAAACAGATATTGAACTTATAAACACTTTGTTTTCTCGTGGAGACACGCCTGGCATTTAATTAATTAACCTTTAGCAACTCACAAGTGCCATCTTGGGATTAACTTGGCAATATGCGTGTTTTGTAGAGAATCGAAAAATATTTCATACGCATTCTTTTTTTTCGACAGACATGCTAATATATAAAAGTAACTGCTCATGAATTGCTCCGGATAAGGGTCCAAGTAATTGTCTATTAATGTTTCTAACAAATTCAATTTTGACAACCGATTTTAGGTATAGTCATGACCTAATTTTTCCCGTGGAATCGAATGGCGCTATTAATTTTTCCATACTTTACATTTTGCAACGATTTCATTAAACAATAATAATTGTTTAAACAACAAAAACATTGTTTTTTTTTTTCGTTAAAAAATCACCTTTCAACACTGTGACTTCATCCACGTATTCACTTTCTTAATATATCCACTGGTCCGCTTATGGACCTTATTACATTATTCAACAATCAATACTTCAACCTGCATTTTTATCCCTAAAAACAGCATGTCTGCCGAAAAGAAAAAATACGTATCAAATATTTTTCGATTCTCTACAAAACGCGCATATTGCCAAGTCAATCCCAAGATGGCACTTGGGTAGTGTTACTTGTCAGTCAAAACGGTAATTATTTACCTATGGGGAGCACCTTCTAATGACCTTCTAAATAGGCTCATTCAACGCGCTTTTGCAAGACAAACAACTTTTTCCTTAGGCAAAATCGGCGCTCATTGTTTGTAAACAAGTTATTAACAAAAAAAGTTTTATCTGTTTTTTCACTGTATCTTCGAAAATATTAATTTTAGAGAAAAATGTTTCAGACAAGAACTGAAGCTCCGGATAAGTTCTACAAAAAAGGTTATATGCTATTTTAACGTAAACACAAAACTGTAGCTGCAAATTTGAAAAATATTTGTACCAAGTTATATAAATATAACCTATATATTTATATACCTATATAAATTTATATAGGTACTATAATATTGATTAATTTACTAATATTTAAATTACTTTATTTAATTTGCTTTATTTAAATTAATTTAATATTTATTAATTTTTTTGGATGGTGCTTCCCATAGGTAAATAATTACCGTCAAAACTGCAAATTTAAACAAAAAATTACAAACACCGTGCATACATTCTTCTCAAGACACCCTCTATATAGAAGGACAAGTAAAATAAGCGTCGTCTCGCGCTTATGTAGAGTAAGATGCAGTTCGCAAATGGCTCGACAGAGGAAGCGCGTGGGGGAGTGAGCGGAAGTCGTAGTCCGGATTTCGTTCCGTAGTCCACGACGCATTTAGGTTGCGTAATCGTGTTAACGATACCGCCAGAAGGAGGCGGCACGGCTGAAAACGGTTATTCATTCCACGGTGCTACCACGACGCAAAGTGTAGAGAGATCAAGCACGCCTCTCCTCACAATCATAAACACAAGCACTTCCGTATTTTTTTTTTGGTTTTTTTTTTTCTCTCTCTTTCCTTCTTCATCCTGGCATCCAGCTTGGATCTTTGGGATTTTGAGAGGCGACCCATTTCCGATCCCACGGTTGCCAAAAATTTCTCACCTCTCTGTCTCTCTTTTCGCAAGAGAGTGTACCTGTTTCATGAGAGACCATATTTAAAAATCAATACATACTAGGGTGGACCTTATGTTTCAAGTATGAAATTTTTGTTGCGGCGTCGCGTCCCCTAGAATTATGTTATTTGGTGAAAAAATAACGTGTGCAAAAGTTGAGGTCGATCGGATGATGGGAACACGTGGCACATTCAATTTTGATATTTGATATTTTAATAACTCGATCTCATATAGCGATTTCTAAAGAAAAATAAATGTTATAATATGTAACTGAATTTTTTTATTTTACTTCAGATACAGATATAGAAAAAATGAATGTTCATTGAAAAAAAATAGTACTAACGGCAAGACGTCAAAAGCCGATTTTTAAAGATATTTTTGTTCGTATCAGTATTTATATCTTGAAATGCTGCAACTATTTCCCGACATATTTTTATCTACTTTCATAAACAACAGAGATAATTTGGCGTTTCCCCTTCATATTCCCCGTACTTTGCAACGTAACACTAAACAATTGGGATTATTATATAAAGAATGGAAAACGTTGCAAAAGACTTATAAACGTCGAACTCAACTGCAAGTGCAATGAGAACAGGACTTTCTTGGAAAGATGGATGGATCTTTTTGACATTTTTAAATTACATTTTTTTCAAATTTTGAATCTCCCGCCATTTTGTGTTGGAAAAATGGACCTAGGCCACTTTCAAAATAAACGGCTCACATATTAATGGGACCGTTGATGAAGATGTAACAAAAATTAAAATTTTTCTGGGAGATGTAAAAAACTATATTGCCACCGGCATTGAAACTTTTATTTCGCAAAAGACAAACAACTTTTTTAAGAGATTTTCCATTCCTACGAATTTTTAAGAGAAAGATCCTAGTTGTGGGACAACAGCGAATTCAGTTTGAAAGAAATATTGTAGAAAATGTAAAAGTGACAAATAACACCACTGAACGAGCTATAAATTAATAACAGAATTTAATCAATCGCTGTCTAAGAATGAGGAAGAAAAAAATTTGTTTTACAAATTGTATCCCATTGTAGGAAACAATTCTGCGATATTACAAAAGCTACTTTAACTCAAGATTTGTAAAATATTTCTAAATTTATTGATTAAAAAGGCATTTTAAAACAATGTAATATTTTTATCCTTTTTCTCCTTGCAAAACCCTTACCCTCACTGATACAGCTGTGTTTATTTTACAAGCTATAATATTGAAGACGTAGCTTTATCAAGTTATAATATTGAAGATGAAGTATCTTTCTTAACACATTAGCTTATGGGTTAAACATTAGCATTAGTTAATGAGTTAAACTAAATCGTACTTTTCTTGTTTGTATGCACATTAAAGACAAAAAAATAAATTCAACGGCATGTCATAAGATATATTCTTGTAGAGTTAAACTATCAAATGTTAACACGTTCCGATCCACCGTGTATGTACCACCAATGGTATACTATGCATATACGTGTACCACGCGTGGCACGGAACGTGTTGAAATTGAATGTGCCACGTGTTCCCATCATCCGATTGATCTCAACTTTTGCACACGTTATTTTCTCACAAAATAACATAATTCTAGGGGGCGTCGCAACAAAAATTTTGAAAAATAAATTCCATCAAGTATAACCAAGGTCCACCCTTGTACCTGTTTCACGAGAGACCATATTTAATAATCAATACACAGGCACAGGTGAATTTGAAAATCTCCCCCCTGTTTCGCGCGCCAATGAAGAGTACTGCTCTTAAAACGCGTCGGGTCTCTTTTTTTTTGCTCCTCTTTCCTCGAAGTGGTGAATTGCATTTATTTCTGTACGCGTCGTCGCGATGAATTGCAAAATAAGGAGAGAGACGATTTCTGAGAAGGAATAATAATACGGTGGCAATGCCGAAACGGTTTTCTTTCTTTCCTTTTTTTTTTTTTTTTTTAGAGAGGGGGAGAGATGCGTTCGCGACGCGAATGGAAGGTGGCGCCTTGCTCCACGCTCTTTCAAGGTGACCTTCGAAGTACCGTTTCAGTAGGCACCCACGAAACGCTCTCGTGTCGCGGCACGTGCCAATGCGTCAACCTTTCCCTTCCTCTCGTCCCTCGCCAACAAATCGTGCCCGCTCCCTTCCACTTATCGCTTACGATCAGTATCGTACGAGTCGTGTGAAAGCTTTTGGTAATATTCTTTTTTCGTTTTCCCTTTTTCTCTTTGGTTTATCAGTCGAAGCTGCTCTCTCTCTCTCTCTCTCTCTCTCTCTCTCTCTCTCTCTCTCTCTCTCTCTCTCTCTCTCTCTCTCTCTCTCTCTCGGCTAGTACGACTATTTTTAATTTAAGGAAATAAGGTGTGCGTGGCTGTTGTTATTATCGTACCGACAAGCCGAGACGGTGGAGCCCTCTTTCTTTTCTTTTTTTTTTCTCTTCATTAGCGCTGGGCTTGTTATCGTTATCGGGGACTAGACAAAACACAGCTCTCAGCTGGTCTTCAGTCTCTCTCTTTATCAAAAGCGTTTGTATTCAATTTGCGTTTGGTCGAGGAGTGAGAGACTCTCTTGTTGGGGATTTATCGTGTTCCTGGTTTTATTTTTTGTTATTTCTCTATTTTTCTCCTTGGTGTAGATAATTCATTGTGAGGAGTCGCTGGGTACTGTTTTGTTGGCTTGCGGCATGTAATACTCAAACCTTTTAGTATTGAGCAAAAAAATGTTCCTCGGCGAAAAGTTTGTAAAAATTGTAGTATGTGCGATGATATACGTTGCAAATGTTGCTAGCGATGATATATCGTTGGTCGGCACTAAGAGGGTGTTGTTGTGTGATTTTCAGGATGGCAGAAATTTAAAACTGTTCGATTTTTTTTCAAATTTTGTACGCATGTTTATTGCTTCTCTAAAAATGTGTAAAAATTATATTGAAAAAGAAAACAATTTTTCCATATAGTATTATACGTTCGGACATAATGCTGCGTGGAGAAAAACCTTCAGCGGCAACCAGTTTTCAGATGTATGTATCTGAGAAACAAAAACCAAACATTTTTTTAATCTATGTGAGTGTTAGGGTTGGTAGCGGATTCGACTAAAAAGAAATTCTTTTTACAAAATGGCGGCAAGTTAAACATTGATTGTCAATTTTTCCAATGTTTCTTCCTCTTCAGAGTGTCATAAAAAAAAAAAAAAAATGATTTCGACTGAATACTGTTATTAACGTTCAAAAACAGTCTACTGAAGGTAAATATTAGATTGGAGCTCAATCGGTCAATTGATTATCGAGATATTCTGGTTTCCGATTTGAAAAACGTTGTTTTGACGCGTTTAAAGTTTTCGTACCGTGTGATGGGGTTAAATAAAATTATGGATACTTACTGGTAAATCGGCCAATTCGCATCCATATATGCCACTTTCCTGTTTCTCGTAAAATAACCTTCAAAATTTCATCGCAAAGAGGTAGTTCTTAGAATTGCTATAACTCAGTCAATTTTATGAGTTCCACTATGATGCCGTTTTAACAAACGTATTTCGAAATGTCTATAGTATAATAAAATCCACAAAACTTAAAATCGACTTTTTCAAATTCCTAGACGATAATACCCGCTTAACTCTTACAGGCACACTAAATTCCCTTATTTACTTATCCAACCTCCACGTGAAATGGAATTTGAAAAACATAATCAGTTATATTCCAAAGCAAGTGGTACGTTTTTTAAGTACTCATGCATCATCGGAGAGACATATTTTTGGTGGTACAGTTTGAGTACCATCATACCGAATAAGATACAACAAAGGTGGTGCTTCACTTGTACCATCAAGCTTGTAAGAGTTAAGCAACAATAAAAGAGGGGATAAAAGAGAAATTTCTCTTTCAGTCAAAGTGCACTCGTGCTAACGTCATCTCTTAAGGGGGGAGGGTTAAGTGAACGGTCGTATTTTCTCGAACTTTTTTTTAAACAGAACATAAAGTTTATTATTTTACGAGTAACCTCGTGTTATTATTTAGCATTTAAACTATCTAAATTAATTTTTTCGTGTAAAAATAATAACTACCTGAGTGGGAGCTCTTTGAAATTGTATGTTCCGAAGTGCGCCGTGCAACGCTCTAATTATTCGAAATCAAAAATCCAAATATTTTCCGTTAAAACATAATATGTTCGGAATAAACTTAAATTGAAAAAAAATCAAAAAGTAAAAATGTAAGTCGTTTTAAAAAAAATCACCGTCTTATAAGAAGGTTGCTAAAAAAATGGTTTATTGTTAATTTTTTAAAAAAACCTTTAGATTCGTGTAAAAGGAGAATATGTCGAGGAATATGTATTCACAATTTCATTGCAATTTGTTGAGAATTTGCCGAGTTTTACATTGCACGTCGTTGCGAAATTTTTGATTTTGAAAAAAACGAGTTTAAAGTTCTGGGAACGTAAAAATAGTGTGTGAGGAAACTTACAGCTGATTTAAGGATAGTCAGCGATCCCAGGACTGTAAAATAAGTCTTTCTCTTCTTCAAATTCCTCCAGCAAAGCCGATTATTCTGCTTTCCGAGCCAAAATAACAAAGACAGCAAACCTATTATGCCAAAGATCAGAAAGGTGAAATGTTCATGCGCATGGTCGCACATCTGCGCCAGTAGCGCGTCACTTTTACGACACTGTAGGTAAACTTAAACTTCCAATTTTGATTTAAAATAATGGGTGCGCATTGTCCAGATGATAAACAAATTTTCTAAGGCCAAAAAGAAGACGACTCATTTTTCAATTTTACTTCACCCTCTCCCCTTAAGAACGTAATTTCGATGCCACCGTGACTCCACCTTATCCAAAGAAATTGGCAAGTTGCGTCCAAGGCCACGTCATAATGCAGAACCTCCCTTGCGCCAGTTTGGACTCACCGCGAGGCGAACAAAGTCATAGGGATACGTAGAACGTTCGGTTTCTCCTTCTTCACCCCTCCTGGGTGGGTTTTGTGCGCCGGAGGAAGTGGCGTCACACCAGTGGCGTGTTGGATGGGGTGCTGGGATCTGTCGAGCCACCCCTGCGCTCTCTCTCTCTCATGTTTACAGATTCATATCCATCCACGGACCCGACAACCGTTCCCTTCCTGCATCTCGAACTTGCCCCACCACCACCACCACCACCACCACCAGTTTCCAACTCTCTCCCACCACTCAGCACCATGAGCTCCTGCGCGCAACATTTCTCCTCTCTCTCTCTCTCTCTCTCTCTCTCTCTCTCTCTCTCTCTCTCTCTCTCTGTCTCCTGTACCCTTCCACACCTCCACAACGTCCGCTCGCGAGCCAGCCGGGCTTAGAATTGCCCACGAGCACCCCCCACCATATTGGAATTTCGTCTGTTTTCCTTTGCCCCTCCCCGGTGTCCCAGAGAGTTGGCCGAAAGCGCGAAGAGGGAAACGGGGAAAAATGATTGGTCAGAAGGGAGAGGGGCACGGTGAAGGAGAGAACTGGGCGAATTGAAGGACGTGTGGGAGAAGGAAATCCAATGATTCCGTTGCGAGAGTGGTTTGTAGGTGGGGAGAGCGCTGAGAGTGCCTGGGACACACCAGGAAAAGGAAGAGAGAGAGAGAGATCGTCGTTAGGTAAAATGACAGAGACAGACAACACTAAAATAAGAAGGATCGTGAAGCCTAGTTAACGATTGCCTTTACCAGCTCTAGGCCGACCGTGGAACACCAAAAGCGAGAGGAGAGCGTGGATTAATTTCTCCTGCATACGGCATCGAATAATAATTCAATCCGACCGATGCACTTCAATCTGGACCTGTTCTCAGTTACATATTCCTAGTTGTGTATCCTGGTGTATGTGTGGGACAGAGAGAGAGAGAGAGAGAGAGAGAGAGGGAGAGAGAAATAGATGGAAGGAGAGAAGTCACGCGCGCGCACGTTTCTAAAAAGAGAGAGAAAGATAGATAGGGACAGAGAGAGAGAGAGAGAGAGAGAGAGAGAGAGAGAGAGAGAGAGAGAGAGAGAGAGAGAGAAGTAACGAAGGTTAGTCAGTCCATGGGGCCAGGCAGGCAGGTCCGCTGTATTGACGTGCGGCGTTCAAGCTTGCGCGAGATGACGCAATCACCCCCTCTCTTCTCATCCAATCCGCACACTCCCCTCTACCCCACTCGCCAATCCTCTTCCCGCGCACTTCTCTCCACCTTTATCCCCACCACCTTGCTATCCTACCACTGGTATCTACCTACCTCCCACCACGTCACCACCAGCTCCCCTACCGCGCAGTTACTCGTCGCTCGCGAGCTCCCTACAAGTTCAATGCCAAGGTCAAAGCGACCCCGACTCCGTAGTCGTCGGTGTCGGTAGGAGGCGATACTTCGCTCTCTCGTCGCGAGAGAAGAGGCGACGGGTCCGCCACCGCCTCTTCTTCCTTCTCCTCTACCTCTATTTCTACTTCTCGTCCTTCTTCTACATCATCATCGAACTTCTGTATCAACTCAGAAGCAGCCCTTTCTTGTTAGTTTACTTTTGGATATTACTCTCATCTTTCTCCTTCCGTGTCCCTTTCCCTTTTCCTGCCTCGTTCGTTCGAACGTCCAGCTCTAAGTGTGTCCCCTTGGTGCTTCTTTCCCTTTCCACCGAGCCAACACCAACCGCCTGATCTCTTCTCGATCCTGTTCTCACTTTCCGCAATGGCCGTGTTCCAGTCACATTTTGTTCCCTTTTCTTTTTTTTGGGGTTCGTTTGTCGTTGACCGTTGGAACTGCCTTCTGGGTCTTTAGTGGTGACACCGTTCTTCCTGGTTATCCTGATCCTTCTGCTCCAGTATCGTGGGTGATTTTGGTAATTTGTTCTGTAACGTGTGCGACGACCGTGAAGTTCTTCCTGGGAAGACGCAGTGGATCCGGCGGACATGTTGAATACGTGACGTCACTGGTGGAAATCTCTCAGATCATCGAGAGGAGATCGTCGCAAGGACATCATCGCGTACGTTCTTTCTCCGTTTGGATCATATTTCTGGTAGTCGTTCTGCCTTCTTCTCTCTGGGCTGTTTTTTTCGTGAGCAAGAATGCGCTTGGGGGTAGGTACAAGATAAGAAAAAGGGTGGAACACGAAGTAACTGCGACGTGGTTAATCACGGAAGTACCAGTAGCAGAGTTTCCTACGTGGATATTGGCTTTAGCGCGGAGAACTTTTCAAGGTCGGAGGAACAGATGCCTTTTTTTGCCTATCACCAGTGTAGATTAGGTGCAGGGATTATATTTATCGATGGACCTTAATAAGTGGCTGGTCTCGAGCGCTTGGAACATCCTGACGGATGCTAGTAGAAGGTCTCATCGATTCCGCGCGAATTACACGTCACTAGGCAAGATGGCGGTTTTGAGAAAATCCCACAAACCATTTAGCCCGAGTCACCAAAAATTGGACGACTCTCCGTGCCCGGTAACAGTTCTCTGGTGAATCTGCAACCTCTGTACAATTTTAGCATTGCAGTTCGGGGTATCAAAATCGTGTACCGATCGCGAAGCATGCTCTCTGAATTCTTTATCATCGTTTGAATTCTGCCTGCTACTCGCAGCAGGGACCTAGATGATGAATCACTCAACTGAATAATCCATCGGATCTCGTTACCGGGGGCCATTATGATGTAAGCCCAACCTACGTAGCCGTAATCAATTGGTCACACTGATTTTCTGACTTCATTGGACTTATTACACAGCACCGCAGTCCCCGACTCCACCGCCCGCCCTCGACCGACGTCGCCGGGAGTGGTATCGATTTTGTGCGACTATGGCGCGTAGTTCGCCACTCCTCCCTCCCCTCCTCGCCCTCCCTATCCTCCTTGTCCTCCTCCAGCCCCTCCACCACCTTCAACCTCCGATATATTTAACCTTGACCTTGTGTTCTTTCAAGTTCTTACAACGACGTGTCGCCTTCTTAGTGTCGTCTGCCTCAGGGCTCTCTAGAATTGTGCACAGAGGGTAAAAAAGAAAGAAAAGGGGGAGGGCACGGAATAATATCGGGATTTTGTTAGGCTCATGGTAATGAATCACGAACGATGTTAGAAGCACTAACCTCGTTCTAGCTGCGCATGCTCTCTCTCTTCTCTGATAGAGAGAGAAACGACATTGAACAGTGCACGGATAAAGTTGCGAAAGCACATACCTCCGATTTTCTTAAAACTACGTATACGTAGTGGTATTTTGATACGCTGATTACGAATATGACCATGAAATTTGGCGCGAACTTCATTTTCGAGGTAATTTTCAAGGTCGGATGTAAGAAATGCAGCTTTTTTCAAGTTATTTCAGTAGGTTTGCAAAATATTAAAAAATGTTTCCAACAAAAGTTGTATATCTCGTTGAAATGCATATTTTACGTCTTATGCATTTTCGCTGTAGGGGTGATAGTTTCCGAGAAAAAGTGATTAGAAGGTGAAGAAAATAATCATAAGGTCAGAGTTGCTCCTAGCATTGTCCAAGATCAACGACGGGGATAATCAATCTTAAATTTCGTAATATCGTGTATTTTTACGCCTAAAACACGTTAGTCGTTGGTCTTGGATACTACTAAGCGCAACTCTGACCTTATGATCATGTTCTTTACCTTCTGAGCAATTTATAAGACATAAAGTGTAAATTTCGACGAGATGTACAACTTTTCTTCGAAACGTTTTTCAATCTTTTATAAACCTGCTGAAATAAACTGAAAGAACCGTAATTTGCCATGTTTCAAAATGACCTCGAAAATGAAATTTGCGCCAACTTTCATGGTCATATTTGTAATTGGCGCAGCAAAATAGATCAGCGTACGCAGTGTTAAGAAAATCGAAGGTATGCGCTTTTCGGGACTTCACCGGAGTGCGCCACCTATATTCTCGCCTATCCCCGTGTTTCAGTCCTCCTCTCGCTCCTTAACCCCTCTCCTCCTCCGCTGTACAGACTAACCTCCTTTCCACGGCGCTCGTACCTTCTATGCGCGGTTCTCCTTCTCTCGAGTCCTGCCCTCCTCGTCCTTCACCCTTTTTCTCGCTCCCTCGCGCATCAGTGCCTTAAGCCTGCGACCAGCTGACGGTGTAGTGCGCGAGTCCCAACCACTTCCGCCGATCAGCGATCTTTTTCACGAACGTGGTGATCAAGGGTATTACACGCCATTCTCGTACTTTTCTCCATTTTTCTTCTCTCTCTCTCTCTCTCTCTCTCTCGGATTTTTCTCATTATTACATTTGTTTAGGAAATTATTCGAGTGTCTTTGAATTTGGAAGAGCGTTGTGCGATTGGTCGAGAGACCAACCAATGTAGAATCGAATTTTCGATGGTTTTATTTCGAGCTGTGTCTGCTCGTCGACAGTCGCCTCGCGACTGAATCGCCGATACCTCGTCCAGTCTCGATCGGCCATTTCCGGTGATCCTCGTACGCGCTCGGCTTCTCGTCACTCGCCGCCGTCGTCGTGGCCGCAGGTTGCAGCTAGAAGCAATTTCCGCAAAAGCTTATGTATTCTCCTCCTTCGTCGTTTCGCGTGGTACCTTGCACAATTTCGAGTCACCCTTTTGTAACGAACGATCGTGACAGTTGCTCGAACGACTATTTTTGTGCTTATTGGCGCTTCTCGTTCGTTCGAAAGCGAATTTGGTTGCATAACGGTTTTCTCTCCTTTTCTTTTTTCTGTCTCTCTCTCTCTACTTCGTCTTCTCTCTTTTTTAGCTCGCCGCGCTCCGCCAGCCTGGGCTCGATAAATCGATAGAGCGAATCTCTCGAGCGTTTACGGGCATCCGTCGAAACACACCGCGCGCTTTCGTGCGGTGTAAACAGGGCGGATCCAACCTCGAGCATAATCGAGGGTGTCTGTCTGTCTGCTGCTGCTGCACCTCGGAACGCAAACGTCGATTACGACTACGAATTGATGTATTTCACGATACGCCAGCGGAGCGGTCCACTTTGGAATCGGCACCAACGATTGTATGCTTCTTTCAGAAATATCTTGTTGCACTTTTGCAATGACGTACGGTCCCAACTCTCTTTCATCTTTTCAATTTTATTTGTTTATCTTTTTACCCGTCGTAGAATCCGCGCGCTTATCTCCAACGTCGCTCTGACAATCGGACTCGATAATCGACGAAAATATCGATACTACAATGGCGTATCTGGCGGTGTTTATCGATGGGTCGTCGCGACATTGAACTTGCACTCTGCCCCGTTGCAAAAGAAGAAGTTAGTGGATATTTTTTCTCGTAGGTGACTTGGCAACAGAAAATCAGAGTTTCGTGGAATATCTCGAAAGTGCAGCAATGGTTGGGTGGGACAGAAGTGGGATGGGTGACCGTTTTCCGAAAAAAAAAGCGTGTTTATTGTTGTTTCTGCGATGATTTTTAACTTAATGGTTGAAAGTGCCTAAAGTAGCGCAGACATGCATATGAAAATTACGATTCAATATAAATAATAATCTGGAGTTCGACGGACTTTAATTAGTCGCGTCTTTTCGCCTCTTACAAAGTATGGGCCTTTGTCTGATTTCTCTCTCTTCTGTTCCAGGTGACAAGTTCCGATTGGTCCTTGCAACTACCCTTCGCGAGGATGGTTTTCCAGACGGGGGTGAGTGGAACGCGAGCGAGCAAGAGGGCGGCTCCAGGGCGGACAGTTTCGAGTACGTGATGTCCGGGAAAGTTTATCGGATCGAGGGCGATGAGGCCAGCAACGAACCAAGCAGTAGGCTGTAAGTAAAAATTATAAGTGACTTTTACATAATTTCATTCTATGTGACAGTTTGGCTTTGAAACTGGGAGTAATAAAATTCTCTCCAATGCACGTTTATAAATACAATCACTCACGAAAGTTTCGATACACCTCCTAGTAAAAAAAGTTGACAATCGAGAAATTATAATAGCGAATTCGGTGGCCTGCACTGGTGTCAAACTTTCCCAGTGCAGCGTGTTTAATCAATTCCCTATCTTCCAGTGGTTTTATGCATCATCGTGTTCGGTAATATTGCACTATTATAGTGCAGGTCCTATGCCGTATTCAATGAGTATTGCACTAATTATGTGTAGGCTTGATTTCGCGTTCGGTTGCACAAAACAAATTGCACGAGTGCACAATTTGTTACACCGCCAATTTCGACAGTGCAGTTTGGTATACCAGTTTCTAGTGACGGAAAATTTAAAATGTGTATAGTTTTAAATGAAATATTAGAGTGCCGTAGTAGTGATGAGGAGGATTTGATAAAATTACGTTACAAGAAATAAAAGTCCGAAGATTAGTAATTACTTAGATGTTATAAACGAATTCAATAAAATTCAAATAATGAGGTAAGTAAATATGTATTACAAAAAATTGTTAACATATACTGGAGAAGTTTTAAGGTCATCAGCCTTATTGGAAAATTTCTCTAACGTTGTCCTCTGTTGAAAGCCTGATTGAAAGTAACGAATTGTACAATGTAGTGTTGCCCCAATCTAGTACGATTTAGGGCGACATTGGTTCACCTAGCGTAACACACGTGCTGTTTAATGCAACACGAGTTCAGTGTCAGTGCAAACCGACCGAATTCGCTATAAGAGTGTATATTTCTTGATTGTCAACTTTCACTGGGTGTATGAAGACTTTCGTGACTGTCTGTACATTTGCGAATAAGACTCGCGTCGTTGATTGATATTGAGAAAAAAAACCATTGCGATCAGATCTAGAAAGAAAATAGTCTAACGTCTCGGTAAAAACTCCGACTATTAATACCTCCGAATGGCTCTTTGCATATCATAATATTAGGTTTCAAAGATAGAAGACAGACGGTATTATGTTTTATCGCTCGTCGTGTCCCTAGTATTATCGATAAGCACGAATCTTTAAGCCACTGTTACGGCGGCACGAAACCCGCCAAATTATTTTCCATTTATCGCCGAGAACTTTACAACGCCGTTTCCACGAGATTATTTCCGTGTTTATGATTCATCGGAGCGAGGGGACGACACGGCATTGTCTCCATTCTCGCATAGGGAAAGTTATTTTTCATCGTCGTTGTCGTCGACGACGTGGTTCGATAAAAAATTATCATTGCACGTTGTCACTTTGACAAGCAAAAAAAAAAGCGTTTTCACGAATCGATAATGGCCTTTCGATCGTTCCAATTGGCACGAGATAGCACGAATATAATTATATGGATAGAATTACGACAATTTGGAGGATCGAATTGAAAATACGATTCGCGAAAGCTCGTGTCGCCTTTATCTCACTCCACGTCTCGCGTTTTCGTTCCGCTATAACCACACGCGAACGCGTGACGAACGCGTGACGTAGGAGAGTTACGAGCTCGCGTCGACAAACACTCCTCTTTCTGCGACGATCTTTAAAGAATTGGCTCGCTTCCCAGGCGCACCGAGTCGAGAAGTTTATAGGAGAATCTTGGAAGTTCTAGACGAGGGAAATTCTTGTGGTTTTTGAATTTTTTTCGTTTTGTTAGCTTTTGTAAAAAATTCAAATGAAAAATTCGAAAGGTCTTATAATTATAGTAGGTTTTTTTTAGACCAACAAGAAAGATAATAGGTAATTATTTACCTATGGGGAGCACCTTCTAACGACCTTCTAAATAGGCTCATTCGACGCGTTTTTGCAAGACAAACAACTTTTTCCTTAGGCAAAATCGGCGCTCATTGTTTGTAAAAAAGTTATTAACAAAAAAAGTTTTACCTGTTTTTTCACTGTATCTTCGAAAATATTGATTTTAGAGAAAAATGTTTCAGGCAAAAACTGAAGCTCCGGAAAAGCTCTACAAAAACAGTTCTATGCTTTTTTAACGTAAACACAAAACCGTAGCTGCAAATTTGAAAAATATTTGTACCGAGTTATATAAATATAACCTATATATTTATATACCTATATAAATTATATAGGTACTATAATATTTATTAATTTACTAATATTTAAATTACTTTATTTAATTTACTTTATTTAAATTAATTTAATATTTATTAATTTTTTTGGGTGGTGCTCCCCATAGGTAAATAATTACCAGATAATGTTTAGTTTTTCGAAAAATTCATCTAGTTCTTTTTTCATCGCAGTCTTTCGATTTACCGAGTAATTTGCGCGAAAATCCAAGTATCATCCTTTCTAACGTAATGACGAAACTCGTGGAAAATCGAACACCTTATCGGCGCATGGAAATTTAGCTTGAAAGACTTGTTGTAGTTGTACGAGTGTTCACAGCTGGGCGGAAAATTAATTCTCGTCGATTGTCGCAAGCAGTCGTTCGGTCTTCTGCGAATCGACGTGGCGCGCTTCGATTACAATAAAATTCCTTGTTCCTCCTTGTGTTCGGAATCTTTTAAGATTATCATGGATTAGAATTATTCAATACGGCATCTGACTTTCTTGCCAGTGGAACGGCGTCAAAAATCTACGTGTGGATTTTTTCAAAAATTTTCGAAATTTTTCAAAAGAACCCCGCACCAATCATATGGAAAATCGGTCCCGCTGAAATCAATTGGTTTTCACATATGTTGTAGCTTATGACCTACTGAACAAAAGATGTAATGGGCACAAAGCTCAATAATGGACAGTTATCAAGTTATAACCAGTTAAACATGAAAAATTCGGACTGCCGAATAGTCAAATCTCGGAAGGTATTGATCATTTTGAAAAACGTTTGATACAAAAATAGTGTGGTTTTACAAAATCTGTTAGCTGGTGACATTATTTGTGAATTTGGAATAACCTTGAAGAGCTCTGTGAACAAAAATCTTTCCCAATATTCGTTATCCCCTCTTCATCATTATTGAACATAATATTAGATGCCGCTCAGAGACCACCACAGCAGAATCCAAATAATGAGTAATATACAATTAGATTATTTATTTTATTAACCAACACACACACACACACACACACACAGAGAGCAGAGAGGGTTTGGAGTCAAAAATACTACGGGAGTGACATAAAGATTTTTGTTCACAGAACTTTTGAAGGTCATTCCAAATTCACAAATAATGTCACCAGCTAACAGATTTTGTAAAACCACATTATTTTTGTTTTAAACGTTTTTCAAAAAGATCAATACCTTCCGAGATTTGACTATTCGGCAGCCCGAATTTTTCATGTTTAACTGGTTATAACTCGATAACTGTCCATTATTGAGCTTTGGGACCATTACACCTTTTGTTCAGCAGGTCATAAGCTACAACATATGTGAAAACCAATTGATTTGACCGGGACCGATTTTCCATATGATTGGTGCGGGGTTCTTTGACGCAAAGATACCCCAACGACAATTTTGACTGGGGGAAAAAAATTGTCATGGGCATACCTATAAAATTATTTCTTCAGTCTAGAATTCTTTAAAAATCCTTTTTAAACCGTGCCAAGAACGACAAATTTGGTACCGGAAAAATTCATTGTTGCAAGCGCTTATGAAACAATTTCTGCAGTTGTCTATCACTTTTTCAAAATTCTTCGTGAACCGTTCTAACAATGACGACAATTTTGAAGAAAATTAATTATAAGAGTGCCTATAAAATTATTCGTTCTCCGTGTCTGGAATTTTTGAAAAATTGTTTTTCAACTGTTTCAAGGACGACGACAATTTTCAAAAAAAATCAATTGCAAGCGCAGCTATAAAATTATTCGTTCTCCAACGTGTCCGGAATTTTTGAAAAATTCTTTTTGGACCGTACCAAGAACGGCGACAATTTTGAATAAAATCAATTGGAAACGCACCTACACAAGTATTAGTTCTTCAACGTGTCTGGACTTCTTCAAAAATTCTTTTTGAACAGTCCCAACAACGGCAATTTTGAAAAAAATAAATTCCAAATTATTTCAACTATAAAATTATTTCTCTTGTGTGTCTGGACTTTTTCAAAAATTCTTTTTGAACCGTACCGACAATGACAATGTTAAAAGTATCAATTGCAAATTATTTCTTCACCGTGTCTGGACTGTTTCATGAATTCTTCTTGAACCATTCCAACAATGACGACAATTTTGAAAAAAATCTATTGCAATCGCATCTACAAAATTATTCGTTCTCCAATGTGTCTGGAATTTTTGAAAAATTCTTTTTGGACCGTACCAACAATGGCAATTTTGAAAAAACTCAATTGCAAATTATTTCAACTATAGAACTATTTTTCCAACGTGTCAGCAATTTTCCAAAAATTGCTTTTTAACCACTCCAGCACTGACAATTTTGAATAAATCAATTGCAAATTATTTCTTCAGCGTGTGTGGACTTTTTCAAAAATTCTTTTTGACAACTTTTGGCAGCGCGAAAAATCAATTGCAACCACGAGTATCGAGTCTCGCGCCCGATAATCCTGATTTGGCCGACTTATCGCGTCGACCTTGACAACCGAGAACGTGTCGCGCGCGCGGAGTACGACGGACCCAAGAGAGCGAAGAGGACCTGACGAGTCATGACGATCGATGAGCAGGTTGTCCACGTCGCGATCCTCGCACGTGAAGTCGCGTGTGCGACACGCGCGTGCGCCCGCCGTGTTAAAGATAGAATTGCACTTTACGTTGCATTTGCGCAGACCTTGTGATAAGATAAGAGGTACTCGTGCGCCACGTCGCGTTGCACTGGAGAATTTTTTGAATCAAATTCCTCCACGAGGAATTTTATTCGCGAACATTTCCAGATAATTGGTACAGGGTGCTGGCAACAGACGATGATGATGGAAATTGTGGAAAGAAAATTCTTTTGGAAAATTCAATTTTTAGTAGCAAAGAAAATTTGGTTTACGAGTGTCTCGTATCAAGAAAATCGTTAACGAATACGTTTCTTACAAACGGTCATTAGAAACAATTGTGCACCTTCTTTTTCCTCTTTTAGATAGGGTAAATATTTTTGTTTGTAAAAAATATTCTGAGGTGGGCAAAAAGTGTTATCTTGTTTTTTTTTTCGTACACTGTCCTCTTGTGAATTAACTGCAATATTTTGTTTAACGATTTAAAACACAATGTGCATCTTTTTGTTCCTCGTTTGAATAAGGAAAAATATGTTTGTTCCTAGAAAATATTGTGAGGTGGGCAAACATTGTTCTTTTGTTCTTCTTACGCTGTTTTTTTTTCAATTAACTGCAATGTTTTGTTTAACGATTTAAAATACAATCGTGTGCCTTCTTTTTCCTCTTTTAAATAAGGAAAAATATTTTTCTTCCTAGAAAATATTGTGAGGTGAGCAAAAAGTGTTCTCTTGTTCTTCATACACTGTCCTTTTTCGAATTAACTGCAATTTTTGTTTATTAATTAAAAATACAATCGTGCACCTTCTTTTTCCTCTTTTAAATAAGGAAAAAGATTGTTGTTCCTAGAAAGTATCGTGAGGTGGGCAAAAAGTGTTCTCTTGTTCTTCGTACACTGTCCTTTTTTAAATTAACCACAACATTTTGTTTATTGATTAAAAATACCAACGTAGGCTTAACAAATTCTGGAAATTTGGTCGCTTGAATTTTGTTTTCCATACTCTAAGGGCCATTCTCCAAAAAAAGACACAACGTTCGACTTTCATTGGCCAGCTGGGGCCGGTTCGTGGATAATTTATGTCACGCGATAACGCGACGCGCGCAACGTTTACTTCAACGTTTTTCCCCATCGGCTTATCGACCCGATTGTCGTTTATTGCCTGGTAGCCTTGGTTATCGGCTCTCTCACGGGCGCACTCACACACCACAGGGCCACACACTACTCACACAAGACCGACAACACACGCGGGCCAAGAAAAAACGAGAGTCACGCGAGAGCACAGCTCACACCCGAGATCTCATCCTGTGACAAACAAGTGTCACCAGGAAAAAAATAGACGCGAAAAAAAAAACTTAGAATTAGTTAGTTCTGTGTAGTAGAAAAAAGTACGTGTCATTGATCGTTGTTGAGGGTTATCTCTCTAAATGGGGGTGAAGTGTTCAATTTTTTCTTCTCATTAAGACTAAGAAAGAAGAGAATTTTTAAAAATGGGAAGTATGATGAAAAAAATGTTTCGTCGGTTGATAAAATTGATTAATATATCGCTAACAAAAAATCGCTTTTGTTCGACACCATTTTACCCTAGCCCATAAAAAACCTACTTTAGCTAATTGTAAACACTAATCTTAAAAAATCCAGGAAGCAACAATGAACACTATGAAAAATTGCTCTCTCAAAAAACCTCAAATAAATTATCAGTTACCAACAAAACACATCACTTCCATTTTACACCAAAGTCTCTCTAGCCTTACAAAGAATCCTCTAGCTTATTCCTAAAAAAAATCCAGGAATGGACCCAAAATCAAAAACTCCTTCAAAAAAATCTGAAATAAATCATGTTACCGACAAAACACACATTACTTTCATTTGACATCAAAGTCTGTCTAGCCTATAAAAAATCTCCCAGTTTATTTAATACTAAAAAAAATCCAGTAGTGAACACAAACTCAAAATCTACCCCCAAAAAAAAGCTCAAATAAATGATCAATCACCAATGAAACCACATCTCACTCTCATTTCACACCAAAGTCTCTCTAGCCTACAAAAAATCCTCCAACTTATATAATACTAAAAAAAATCCAGAAATAAACAGAAACTCAAAAACTTCCTCCAAAATAAACCCCAAATAAATTATCAATCACCAACAAAACACACATCTCTTTCATTCCACACCAAAGTCTCTGTCTAGCCTACAAAGAATCCTCCAACTTATTTAATACTAAACAAAAATCCAGGAGTGAACCCAAAATCAAAAACTACTTACAAAGAAAATCACAAATAAATCATCAGCAAAACACAAATCTCTGATTCCATGCCAAAGTCTCCCTTTAGCCTACAAAAAATCCCCCAGTTTATTTAATACTAAAAAAAATCCAGGAGTGAACACAAACTCAAAAACTCCTTCAAAAAAGATCTCAAGCAAACCATCAATCACCAACGAAACCATACAAGGATTCACCAAAGAATCCCTCAGCTTATTTAATACTAAAAAAATCCAGGAGTGAACCAAAAATCAAAAACTACTTACAAAAAAAATCTCAAATAAATCATCAGCAAAACACAAATCTCTGGTTCCACGCCGAAGTCTCCGTCTAGCCCACAAAAAATCCTCCACCTTATTTAATACTAAAAAAAAATCCAGGAATGAATACTAACTCAAAAACACCCCCAAAAAAGATCTCAAACAAACCATCAATCACCAACGAAACCACACCTCACTCTCATTCCACGCCAAAGTCTCTCTAGCCTACAAAAAATCATTGTCTAGCGTTTCCACGCTCCTCCAACCGTAACAATCGCGGGCACAAAGCCGTCACGGTGCCCTGACGGTGTGACGCACCTCTTCCAAGCTTGTCCCAAGGCGAAAAGATATCTTTTCACGGTCAGACGTTGGCGCGAGGAGAGACACACTGGCGTGGAGAGATCGCGAAAAGGGAAGGCCACGGCGCCTGGCTGAGGCCGTGCATAGTAGAAGGAGGACAAGTTCATCGCTTACAAAGCGAGTGCTCTCTCCTCCAGCTCTCCGCCATTCTCCACTTCTCACCGCAACAGACCGTACGAGAAAGAGAAAGTGAGGGAGAAGGATGAAGTCAAAGTGAATTGCGTGATGGCCGTGTCGCGCTAGCACCAAGGGAAACAGGATCGGCATGCGTGTCGAAACGACCTTACAAGGATGCGCCCAGGCTTCTCTGAGCTTCCGGTAGGCTGATGTGGAATGAGAGAGAGGAAGAGAAAGACAGTGTGTGGAATTTAATTCAGAACTCTCTTCAGGCCTCTTATGCAACGTTCTGAAAATTATTGGGATAAAAGTGATTTTTTCTGATTGTCTCCAAAGGGTTAATAAAAAAAATTCTTATCCAGGTAAAAACATACGATTAATTGGAAAAATCCAAAAAAAGAAGCTTGCTTAATATTTCAAGCTACACAATTTTGTTTCTTTTTCTTTTTAATATTCAATTCAGATATCCTTTTCCTTGACTTTGTCCAAAGTAGACTCTAATCCAAAAAAATCTCTATACAAAAAAAATTGTCCAGTGGGATTAAAGTCGAGAGAACGAATGGCAAAGTGCAAACCAAATAAAATCTACCCTTTTAAGAGTAGATGACTTTTCTTTGCTGATTATGTCGCATATGTGCAATAAGAAATTGGTATACACTTTTACTAACCTTCTTGTATCCTTGAATAAAGAGGAGGGGAGGGTGGTTCGGTCGGTAAGGACGAAATAAATGTGAGGAGTGAAATCGAACTATGTGGTGTGGTGTGGTGCTGCTCTTGGAGAACAGGGAGCCACTCTGCGTTCACTCGGTGGGTAATGAAGCGAGTGAACACAGCTGGTGGTATCTCAGTTTTCTGGGGGCGTTGGCGACTAAGCTTTTTGTTACCAACTGGTCATCGTCGATGAGATCCACTGGTGTGCAGTTGCACCGATCATGCACTTGAAAAAGAAGAGGGAAGAGAGAGAAAGAGAGAGAATGAGAACCGGAAGTGACGCAGACGAGGACAGTGGAGCCCCAAGGATCAAACATGGAAAATTGGAAGATGAAAATTCACGTTGGACAAGTGCAGTGTATTTTTGTTTAAATGTTCCTTGACTTTGATGGTCCATCTGCAAGGTTTATTGATTGTGATTTGCCATTCGTCTTCGCGATTCTTAAAGTTTGCTTTCTCAACATTTCCTTCTCCTTTTCTTTTGGGGTCTTGTACTGGTAATCGAATTTTCTTTAAACTTTCCACAATTAGAAAATATTTCATTAGGTTAGGTTAGGTTAGGTTAGGAAAGGTTATCTGAAAATGCACTGTTGCAATTTTGTAGACATATATCAGTAACTCTTTTCTTACAAAAAAGAAAAAAAAGAAGAAAACAAAACTGCTTTAGAATATTGATAAAAAAATTCATATTATCTAGATTTATTTTGCCCAAAATTACCAACCTTAATCCTAACATTCCCTAACATTTAATCTCAATTAGCCCAACCCAATTCTCTTCTTTTGCACACTACTCCATTGAACCTCTTAAACATCTAACATAATTAAAGGAATAAAAATTATAATTCTTTTCTTTAAAAACAGAAGAATAAAAAAAACTCGGTGTAAAATATTGAAAAAAATGCATACTCCGTAGATTTAATTTATTCAAAGCAAAATCACCAACCTTAATCCTAGCATTCTCCAACATTTAATCTCAATTAGTCCAAATTTCAACTTTTGGATATTAAACCATCCAACATAATTAAAGGATTAAAACTTATAATCGCAGGGTCGCAAAATTCAAATCCCATCTCTATATTTTTCAACTGGAATAAGCCAGAAGGGGTTTAATGAATTCGTCTGCAAAATTCTTAAAACTTTGGCTCTTCTTTCCTTTTCTTTTTTTGGCGTCCTGCTAATAATGAAATTTTCTTTATGCTTTTCACATCGGAAGACCATTGCGTCATTTGAAAAGAAATTATTTTCTTAAAAAAAAAAGAAGAAAAGAAAACTGGTTCAAAATATTCGAAACAAAAAATTCATACTTCCTAGACTCAATTTCCTCAAAGCAAAATTATCAACCTTAATCCTAACATTCTCCAAAATTTAGTCTAAATTAGCCCAACCCAATTTTCATTCTTTGCACATTAAAACATTCAACACAATTAACCCTGCTGGTCTGTTCGCAATTGCTATACAGTTGTATCGTACGGGTAACGGTACATGAGTAACAATTGGAAATATAATTAAAAAAATATATAATATGTAAAAATTAAATATGAAGTAACAATACCCCAATATTGAGAAATAAAGTCACCAATGCCTGATAAAACAAAATTTGAAACAGAAGCACAATTCCGATTTAAATTTTCTGTCGGGTCAAATAGACCCGAACAGACCACTAGGGTTAAAGGATCGAGAACTATAATTGCAGGCTCGTAAAATGAAAATCCCATCTCCGTATTTTTCAACTGGAATAATCCAGAAGAGAGGGTTTGATCAAATTCGTTACGAGATCTCTCGACGATTATTATCGACTTTTCACGAATACGTTAGAGCATACGTTTCTCTAGGTGCATATGCATACGCGCGGGCCAAACGGGGGCGTGACAGCTGGGAAATGAATTATTGATCGGGGCCGGCCGAGACCCTAGAATGGATATAGCTAATCCCTTGGCAACCTCAGCAAGCCCAGCGAGCCAAGCGAGCTCTGGGCACACAGCATCGTTACCAACACGACCCACGGCCATCATATCGGCCCACGCGTCTCTTCGGAGAATTGACGGTTATCCGATGTACCCGGAAGTTCACGAGCGTTTAATCGTTTCCGATTGTCACAGTTGATAGGTAATTAGTCTCAAGCTGGAATTCACAGAAGACAAAGAGTGTGTCGAGGACACCTTTCTTCTTCTTCTTCTGTTCTTTTTGGTTTTTCTTAATTAAGGTTTGAAGCTAGATATTGAATTTTAGTTGTGAGTCATATGGTTTTCGTTTTTAATGGAATTGCATGGTGGAAATGATACGAACCGTTTGTTTTGAAAGTGATGTAAACTGTTTTTTTTTTTAAATTAGATCACATAATTTGTGATGAATTTAGAAACCTTAACCATAACCCTAACCTCTTCGGAGAATTGACGGTTATCAGATGTGCCCGGAAGTTCACGAGCGTTTAATCGTTTCCGATTGTCACAGTTGATAGGTAATTAGTCTCAAGCTGGAATTCACAGAAGACAAAGAGTGTGTCGAGGACACCTTTCTTCTTCTTCTTCTTTTCTTTTTGGTTTTTCTTAATTAAGGTTTGAAGCTAGATATTGAATTTTAGTTGTGGGTCATATGGTTTTCGTTTTTAATGGAATTGCATGGTGGAAATGATACGAACCGTTTGTTTTGAAAGTGATGTAAACTATTTTTTTTTTTAAAATTAGATCACATAATTTGTAATGAATTTAGAAACCTTAACCATAACCCTAACCTCTTCGGAGAATTGACGGTTATCAGATGTACCCGGAAGTTCACGAGCGTTTAATCGTTTCCGATTGTCACAGTTGATAGGTAATTAGTCTCAAGCTGGAATTCACAGAAGACAAAGAGTGTGTCGAGGACACCTTTCTTCTTCTTCTTCTTTTCTTTTTGGTTTTTCTTAATTAAGGTTTGAAGCTAGATATTGAATTTTAGTTGTGGGTCATATGGTTTTCGTTTTTAATGGAATTGCATGGTGGAAATGATACGAACCGTTTGTTTTGAAAGTGATGTAAACTATTTTTTTTTTTTTAATTAGATCACATAATTTGTGATGAATTTAGAAACCTTAACCATAACCCTAACCTCTTCGGAGAATTGACGGTTATCAGATGTACCCGGAAGTTCACGAGCGTTTAATCGTTTCCGATTGTCACAGTTGATAGGTAATTAGTCTCAAGCTGGAATTCACAGAAGACAAAGAGTGTGTCGAAGACACCTTTCTTCTTCTTTTTTTTTTTTGTTAATTAAGGTTTGAATCTAAATATTTGGTTGGAAGGTTTGAATCTATTGTCCTTTCAACTTAAGAATGTTTCCATTTCGTGCATCTCAAATGAGCCGATTGGCCATGGGGAGTGGTCACGTGAGGACACCAATAGAATATCTGCTAGTGTAGGGATATGCGCAGAACGGACGAAAACTCGTCCACTTCCGGAAATTTTCATAAGTTGAAAGGACAATAGTTCATTTTTTTTAGAAAAATGAGATGTCACATACTCTGTGATGAATTGAGTCGAAATTATTTATTTATAACTGTTAATCGTTTCCGATTGTCACAGTTAATTGTCACAGGTAATTAGTCTCTAGCTAGAATTCACAGACGACAAAGAATGTGTCGAGGACACCTTTCTTCTTCTCTTTTTTTTTTGGTATTCTTAATTAGGGTTTGAAACTAGATATTGAATTTTAGTTGTGGCTCATATGGTTTTCTCTTTTAATGGAATTGCATAGTGGAAATGATACGAACCGTTTGTTTTGAAAGTGATATAAACCCATTTTTTTTTTTAAAAATGAGATCACATAATTTGTAATGAATTTAGAAACCCTAACCTCTTCGGAGAATTGACGGTTATCCGATGTACCCGGAAGTTCACGAGCGTTTAATCGTTTCCGATTGTCGCAGTCGGTAGGTAATAATTAGTCGCTGGTTGGAGTATACAGAAGACAAAGAGTATGTCGAGGACATGTTTCTTTTCTTTTTCTTTTATTCTTAATTAACATTTTAACTGCGGGTGTGGTTTATAAAACACATGCTAAAATTATAGCCAGAGGTGGGCGTGGTATATAAACAACAAGCTAATTTTTGCTAATATCAAATAGCAGCTGTTTATGTATCACTAAAAATAAAATAAACCCAATAAAAAGAATCTTTTAACACTTGATTTACAGAATATTTTTTATCAACACGATTACCCATTCGAACGAGTCAAATTGGCTCGTTTCCGTAAATCTAGTGTCAAAATAGAGTATTAGTTTAGTAATAATAATATAGTGTAAGCGACACAAAAAGTACCCCGAGTTAAAGAGTACAGGTTTGAATCTAGATATTAAATGTAATGATGTCTCTGTGATGATAGGATTATTAGCTCGTTCTGGGTCGTGTGGTTTTTTTTTTCTTTTTTTTTTTAATGGAACTACACGGAAATGATATGGATCGTTTATTTCGAAAGCGATGTAAGTCCATTTTTATAAAAAAATGTGATATCACATAATTTGCGATGAGTTTAGTCGAAACTTTTTATTTATAACTAGTTAATTTGTTTTTAAAAATTGACTTACAGTATTTTTACAATAAATGGTTCGTGTATTGAGTTCATTTCTTGATGGAAGATTTATGAAGGCTTTTCTATGAGCCTCGTTTTTATTCGTAGTAGTTGATCGAGAGGAATTTTCTGGATTTTCAAGATTCTTCAAATTATCATGATTTCATCAAACTTGTAAAAACAGTGCTAATTGAATGTGATTTTTACGTATTTATAAACAATTAGGGCCTATTTGAAATTGAGCTATTTTAATTATCAGTTAGAATATCAAACTGTTTTATTTGCAATTGCAAGCGAAGAATTCAATTTTCAAACCTCTACAAATCTCTTTAAGCTTCAAACTCAAAATGGAATGGAAAAAAAAGATAAAACAAAAATGAGTGAGAACAACAGATATCAAGCACACGACACAATGTTTGTCGCTGCGCTCGTTAGAGGGTGGTGCAGTGTCAGGCTGCGATCAGCTGATCGCACGACACATCACAGAAGAGTGCTGAAAGAACGTGTGCGTGAGTGCACGCATGAGTGCACTCAACGTGCACGCTACAAACAAAGCACATAGAGACACGCAAACTAAGCTCACGGAGCAGATAAACCAAGGTACACAGAGAAACAAACCATAGGCACACAGATTACACAAACCAAGACCCACAGAAACACACAAAGCAAGGCACACAGAGTCACACAAACCAAAAGACACACAGAGCCACACAAACCAAAAGCACACAGAGCCACACAAACCAAAAGATACACAGAGGCACACAAACCAAGATACACAGAGCACACAAACCAAAAGACACACAGAGCACACAAACCAAAATACACACTGAGACCCAAACCAAGCCAGACAAAGGCACAGAAATCAAGACACAGAGGCACACAAATCAAGACGCACAGACGCACAAACCAAGCATACAGAGGCATACAGAGACACACAAACGTGTATGCTTTCATTCTTTAATGCTCTTTTACTAACACGTGCACACGCCTACTCTGTGAGACATTCACAGAACATTCGGAACGCACTTTATTTATTGCGAATAGTGGGAATATTGCAACAGTGTGTGAGTGTGGGCGCGCCAGGCGCGCTAGTACACGCCTCAAGGTCATCCGGGCTGTGAAAATCAGCTGACTCGCAAGCAACCAATCAGCTGTTGCTCGAGCTTACAAGTATTTTCTTCTGCTAGGGTCAGCTTTCTTGTATTTGAGCGCGTTCTTCGTGAGATGAACAATTTTCTTTTTTTAAGATTGACACTTGAGACTATTTTTTTATTCGAATGCAACTGGTGACGGTACTTGCTATACAGAATTTTTTGCACATGTAAATTTTCAGAAAATGCCGCTAGAATATTGAAATCAAAATGTAGGATTCTTTTTAAAGTTTGAGAAATTTTTAATAGACACTTCAGATAAGAAGAACAATTTTCTTTTTTATGATTGACACTTGACACTTTTTTTTGTTCGAATGCAACTGGTAACGGCACTTGTTACATAGAATTTTGTACACTTCTGAATTTTCCGAAAATACTGGTGGAGTATTGAAATCAAAATATGGGGTTTTCTTGAAAGTTTGAGGAATTTTTAATTCAAGCTTCCCTAAAGACAGTTTAGATAAGATGAACAATTTTTCTTTTTAAAATTCACACTTGAAACTTTTTTTTTAGTCGTGTGCAACTGGTAACGACACTTATTACACAGAATCTTCTGCACTTGTAAATTCACAATTGAAATTTCAAATATCCTCTTTTGTTAATTTGACTTCTCGAATGAATTTTTCTTTTAGTAATGTGATTATAAGGCACAGTTTCGTATTACCCATCGTTCCGCCTTCGCACACACTCACACACACAGAACCACAGTTTATAATTGAATAAGCATTTACACGCGTGGGTGGAGATTCACACAGTGAGTTCGTTTAGTACTCTAATATAATCACAGTATGTTCCTGGTACATGTTCAAGGGCGTTGTGTCTGGTACGCAGTTGCTGCAACTTTTGCGCGTGCGCATGCGCATGTGTGTTGGTATGCTCCAAATTATTTCCACTTTTGCGAGGAGCTACTCCTCGATTCTAATTAATCGAAGAAAATTTAATTTACATAATTAATTTCGCTATTTGGAATTAATTGATAAAAATCGTCAATCCAATAAAATAAAAAATGTCTAGAATATTGTTAGAAAGTATTTTTCTAATATTTATAAAAATTCTGCCAGGCGATTATTATGGTAGCAATTATATTTAGGGCTGATAATATGTAAATTATGCGCTGTTAATTGAGTGCTTATTCGTTTCATGCTATTGTGCATTAAGAAGTATCAAATTGTTTGTATGCTTGAAATAGAACGGTAGATGTGTAACGCCAGCAGGCGGTAGTAAATGTTTTACGACACGAGACGTAATTGTCCTCGAATGCGTGGAATGCGAGTGTTAAATGTGCACGCACTGGTGCATCGATTCCTTTCATTCGTTACACATTCGTGTCCTGCTCTGCTGCTTTATCCGAGCAGTTATTACGAATTTCTAAAGGAAAGAGAAGAAAGAAATACTCGTGTATTATATCTTGCGACTGCTCATAGTCTTTTTTTGATATCAACATTTCTCACGCGCACGTCGAGTGAAGTAGATAATCTTCATCTATAAAAAACGAAGTATCGAATAATTATAATAACATAATTTAATATAAAATTAAAGATTGTTACTGAACTCACTACATTAATCACGAACAACGACATATCAAATATTGAAAATTTAGCAGGGTATTTAGAGTCTGGTAATTATAATAATGCTTCTAATATGAAATTATAAATTATTATTGAAGTCATTATGGTACTGAATAAGAACGACAAATCAATTATTGAAAATATAGCAGGGTATTTAGAGTCTGGTAATTATAATAATGTTTCTAATATAAAATTAAAAAGGATTACTGATCTCACTATGTTACTCACGAAGAGCGACAAATTGGAGGGACCAACAAATGAATTCTCTAAAATATAGCAATTCATTTAGAGTAAAAAAAAAAAATCAAGAGAATTCTCAGACCCATCTGAGATTCTTAAAATTTATTAAATTCTCACGCAGCAATTCGAACGATCATTGGGGCTGGTAGGTGTACATGTACAAGCGCTCGAGGAAAACTCACAAAGCATCAAAGGAGAGGGGGCAGGGGGAGGAGCTTGGAGTGTGCCACTGGTACTCGTGAATCACGTCGTGCCAGGAGACTTCTGGCACAGAGGGGAATTCGAGCCAAAGCCGAATAAGCGGGCGAGCCTGTGGCGCGCACTGGATGTGCCAGTCGTAAATATATCGGCGTAGCGACTCGGCGGAAAATTTAACCGCCACGTCATGTGACGTTGCGTTACAAGAAAACTCGACGCTATAGAGAGTAGGAGGAGGAGAATGTCGCGAATTAGAGGAACCCTGGCGTATCCTGAGCCAGAGGAGGTAAAACAAGAGGAGAAGTGGGGGGGGGGGGGATAATAATTAGTAATAATAGTTTTTTACCAATCTATTGAACTTTTTGTTATTTTTGTACACCTAAAGTCTCAATCTTGAAACTCCAATGATCATTTGTTCAACATTGTTAACGCGCTTGTTGTTACAAACAAATTAACACCCAGAAAATGCTCCTTTTTTACATTGAATTCATTTGCACGTGAACTGTTCTATATAAATGTATCCGGTTTTTTTTTTTTAAGAAAGAAAGTAGAAATCTTAAGGAACAAGATAGGATTTTGACAGATTTTTTTGCAGATTCAAATTTCAATTCGTTACAAAACAAATTTGAAAAACTGTAAATTTTTCACGAGTAGATTTCATTTTGCGGTAACTGGAAAGGTTTATGCGTTGTGTATTTATGTACAAAGGTTTTTGGGGTTACCTTTTGAAACGTTTATATTCTAAATTTGAAAGTTTACAAGCCAATGGATTTAATTCTTGAAAATTTTGTCACCATATGGGATCCGCCATTTTGAATATTAGAAATCTGACAACGGATTTGGATACAGCGATCTCCAAAACCTATGGCATGTATGATGTGAAGATCCGACCGCTCCCCGAATTGCGTAACTCAAAGGGTTAACTGTTTAATTTTGTTTCGAAAAACTTTTTCTGCCTGCTTAATTATTTTACATTGAAGACGAGTACACTCGACGAAAACAGAGTAAAACTTGTATACTGTAAAATTAACTAATTGTGACAAAAAATCAAGCCTTGCCTGTTGGTTTTTTAGAAAATGTAAATATTTATTACATAGTTTGTTTATTTCACACTAAACAATCTACTAAGAAATGCATACGAAATGCTCGTTCATTTGAAGAAACCGTTTTCAAACGGTACTTCCCATAGAGTTTGTTATTTCAGCCTAATGCAAGCTATTGTAAATAAATAAGTAAAGTTGCCAGACTAACGGATATTCTAAAATGTATACTTTGTAAAATATTTTTATTTGCCCCTCTTCAGGAAAAAAAATTATGGTTGATTTGTTGAATGATAATACGAATGAAATTTTTTTTTATCTTTATGTTGAGTATACTCGACATTATGCGAAAAATTGTCATTTTAAACTTTTTAATTGTCTGTATTAAAAAAATTATTTGCAGCACTTTAAAAGACCATGTTATAAAAAAAATGCAAAGTGTGGAAAATCAGCGTGGCAGTCAAAGTGTTAACGTGTAAACCGCCGGAAAGTCTAAATATAGTCTCTATGTGTGATCGGAACTTTGTATAGGTAATGTATAAGATATAGACATCATATTTTTGGACTTTCTAAGGGGATTAAAGCTCATCAAATATCGGCGGTCTAAAGGTTAAGTGAATAGAGACTGGCGTGGTCTGAAGCTAGAAGCGTTAAAAAAAGAAGGGTAGAAGGAAAAAGATGATCACAGAAAATATACGCGTGTTTAATAATTAAGTTGAAATAATTACATCTTGTCTCAATTGACGAGACAACGAGAAACTTTTTATAGATATTGTATGCTTCTCTCAAAAATCGTGCTTATTCGTAAAATCTTTCTTCGGTGTGGACAAAATGCTCTCCATAATTTTCACACGTTCATGTCGGTGCTGCTTTTTTTGTTTCTGACCGTGGGGCGGCGCCACGTATTCATGTTTTCCTTCATCGGACGGCGCGTGGTACACGCCTCCCGATGGAAGATGCGAGCGTGAGCCACCGCCACCCGATGGAAGAGTAGAGCGCGAGCCACCGGTGGTACGCGCCGCCCAATGGGAGACTCGAGCGTGACCCACCGGTGATGCACGTGTTAATATAGATTAAGTCATGGTAATGGTACTTCTCGACAATTTTCTAATACGACAAAAGACAACCAAAGAGCCCAGAAAATATTCGTGTGTGTCCGAAGCTAAAATAATTAAGTCTTGTCTCAATTGACGAGTCAAAAACGAGAAATTTTTTATAAATGTCACATGCTTCTTAAAAAAATAGAGCTGCTGGTTCGCAAAATTTTTTTTCGACATGAACAAAATGTCCTACGTAATGTTAATATAGTTTATAGTTAACAATTTTCCGACACGACAAACGACAACCCTTTGGTTGAAAAAAGAGCCCAGAAAAATATTCGTCGTTGGTGCATCAGTGAGGACGTAGCTTTAGAAGCGTGTTGCGCGCCTCGTAACAGCAGAACGACGAGGGCAGGTGGTGGGGGTAGGGCGTAAGAGTGGGGGAAGGCCGTTACGTAAAAGACGACGCGCGCGACGCAACCAAGAGCGAATTGCAGCATGCATTTTTGGCAGTGTATAAAAACGTTTTGCCCTCGTGTCTGTCTCTCACTCTGTCTTTCTTTTTCTTTAACGAAGGAGAACAGTCTTATTATTGGTAGAGCGCGTGCTCTCCTCTCGTCTGGGCAAATTGGAAGCCCCGTTCGAAACGCTGACGATTGTTGTTTTCGTAATCGCAAGAGGTGACGATTGTCGGTTTCGTAATCAGGAGTGTCTCGAAATCATCGTCGAGGAATTTACATGTGGTGATTTAGCATTGTGTAAATTTATTTAACGATCTACGAGAGCTTGCGTAATTATTCGCGCGGTTTTAATGAAATTGTGTTTGTAAACAGGAGGTCGATTTGTTCATATGAAAATATATGTTTAGAATTCACTCGTGTGGCACGATTGAGCAAAGCTCTCGATTGGCACGCATCGAGCGACTGAACAATGTGTTTTTAATTCAATTGGACTACTAGTGCAGTCCAATTTTGGGAAGGGATTCTGTTTTTTACATTTCTGGCGGCAAATTTAAATTACTCATTGGAATGCTACATAAAAAAAAACGACAATGAAAAGTAAGAAATTAGGAATTTAAGAGAGAAGATAGTCAGAAGTGGGCATCAGCTGTTGGTAAACGCTAGCTCACGAAGGTTACGTAATAGATCTCGCTCTTTACGTAATAGACAACTGACGGACTCCTTTTACTCCCTCCTCACCTCGACGTCTCCTTAGGCGAACTTTAACGAACTTAGACGAGCGCCAGGAACGCGTGACTCGCTTTTAAAGATTCCTCTGTACTCCCAAGGACACTTTTCAAGATCACACGTGCCTGGAGGGCCCAAAAAAAGATTGACTTGTTTTCTTTTTTTTGGTGCTTTCTAAAAAGGAAGGAGCGAGAAACGAGTCGAACAGAAACTACGAACATTTACCGCTTATCAACGCGGAACTCGTTGGCCTTCTGTTATCAGTGCTAGGCACTCCGACCGATAGTAAAGGAACGTTTCGAATGGGGCAGTATGGGGTAGAGAGCAACTGTGCCTTCCTGGTGGCGAATTTATCGAAGGAAAATAATGGCCAATGTGTGCCACCGCGAGATTCCACCTGAGAATAATGGTGGAGAAATTTGACGGGGCGTGTTCGAACGGAAGAATCTATTTAGTTTGAGGAGGGCGTGAAGGTCACCTTGATTCTTCAAAAATAATTTTTTTCTTTTTTAAGGGATGTATGGAATCAAAATTTGAAATTAAAAATGGAAAGGTAGCAAGAAAATACTTTAAAGTATAATATTTCTTTATTCAGAACGCATTTTTATAATTTAATTTTAATTTTAATCAGACCAACGTATGCGACTTCTGTTAGATCTTTTATCACGTGGAATACTTCTTGTTCCATCTTCGTTTTGCTGGGCATGAGAAAATTAATTGTCGAGACGTTCCTATAGGATGCAGTGTCTTGGCTGAACTGTGACCTTAGAGTCCTCCTCACATTTTTGTGTGTATGTGTGTGAGAGTGAGGGAGTAAGTAAGAGCCCTACCTAAAGGGATCCCGAACGATTCTCAGCGATAATGGCGTCTTGACCTTCGATCCTCAGACCCCGGTGTTCTCCTAGAGTATCGATTCTCGAACGATAGGCACACACTTTCCCACCCTCCTACTCTCTACTCATCTACTCTGGACCTGGATGAAGAATTACGAGTCCCTCTCTCACGAGGGAGATCATCCTTTTCACTCGAGCCATACCTTGGCCTCTCCTTGTCTCGCGAAAATTGCGACCTCATAAATCAACCTTGGTCCCCGAGGATTCTGATGCCGTTATATTTTTTCTTGGGCGGTTTATTCTTTCATAAGATTAATTTCGTAAATGTTGAATGACGAGAGTCGAGTTAGTGAAGAGAGAATTTGTTCCTGCCTTTAGGTCCATCATGGATTTTCATTATTTGCTCCCTTCTGTTGTAGTTTCAAAGCTTTCAAAATAAAAAATGTTCTTTTACTAGGATCAGTTGAGATAGAAACTTCTGGGTACCTGGAAAAATTCATGGGGCCAATAATTATCCTCGTACCTAATCGACACAGAGTCTTTTGGACACCTGGCAAACTTGAAAGCCCACAAAACCTCTGTTAACATTCTATCAAAAATCAGACCTCTCAGTCCCAGTCAATTGGTACCTGGTAAAATTCGTAGAGTCAGTAAATATCCACATGCCTAATTGAGACAATATCTTCTGGACACTTGGCAAATTTAACTTCTCATCAAACCTCACAAAACCTCTGTCAACATTCTACCAGAAACCAGACCTCTCATCAGACCAATCAACGGATTCTTCTCCAAATCAATCATTTAGACTCTCCAGGCTCACGTGCCAATAAATTTTGCCTCGCGACCTATAGAAAACGTTCAGAGGATACCTGGCAGGACGCTTATCCTTGGCCACCCTGGCCGAGGTAGGCATGCTCCCGGACACGAGCCAAGCTCTCTCTCTCCCTCTCTCTTTGGATCCCAGGGGTGACCCAGTTTTGATCAACCCCCTCATGGAGGTCCTCACCTGCCTGGCGAACCTACTCCTCCTCCATCGCCACCACCACCACCAGGACACCCACCTCCACCCACCACTGATAATCGCCACCACCATGGCCCACCTACGCCTTCTCCACCTCCATCAGCTCCACCACCACTCCAACCATCAGCCCGGTTCGATCGCAAAGACTTCCTGGACCCGTGTATTTACATGGCCGTGCCAGAGTGAGAGCCACTCCTGCACGTGTGGACCATCCTGGGATAGGCCAAGCAGGAAAGGAGAGAAGTGACGAGAGGAGGAGGAGGTGGAGCTGGCGCATTCTCTCCAGGACGTTCCTGGGGAAAGGTCAGACAGTCAGAGGCCAACCCTCTACCCAGTTAAAATTGGGTCAACCCCTGACGCGCCGTTCTCTCCCTCTCCAGTTCCTCCACAGCCCTCCAGTCCATCTCCTGGTTCTCCCACGAGTCCACGAGGAAGAGTCCACGTTGCACCTAGGACCCACCACCGTCATACGTAGAAGAAGTCCGTTCGCGAGAGGGTCTCTCGGCTCAGAGAAGTGACGTTGAGGTAGTAGTCGGTGGACGTCCAGCTTGATGGGCGTATGGGTGGATTCATTGGGTTCTCTGCTGAGAGAGATCTTCTCGTCTTTGGGCTGTTCTCTTCGTAGTCTTCATATATATTTGGGAATTTTCTCTCGAGTGTTGTGCCTGGTTGGTGAAGCGGATGGTGATGATGTTTCCTTGGGCATTGCAGTTGGGTTTGGCAAGGTATGAAGGATACTCTGATGGTTGTTTGTTTGATTTTCTTTTTTTGGTTTATTGATTGTTCGTCGAGGCAATTTTTCTATGAACATTGTTGAATAATTGAGACTTGCATGTGGGTCCCTTTTGGACACTTGAAAGGAGTCGAAGGACATCCGGATTAGTTCTTGTGCCTTGACGAAGCCAGTCTCTGCAATGCTGGTGGAACTTTATTGATTCACTGCACCGAACAGATGCAATTGTCGAAGCTCAGATTGTAAAAATTCAAATTCAGTGGTGCTGAAGAGACATGAGTTGGGCCGTGATGGGGTCCAGCAGGGCTTGCACTGGAAGTTTGGTGATTGGTGAAGGGGATGATGATGTTGTGAGAGGGGAGAGCCTCACCGGGGTATGTTCATTGATTTCAATTGTTTACACATTTATACCATAATTTGTTTCTCGTTCAGTTTGGTTCTCTCGAACGAAATAAATGTTGTTGGCATGATGCATCTATCTGTGTCCTTTTGTCTGTCCTCTCCAATGAATGTGAAGGAAAATTGATGGAAAGAAAGTAAATAATAATATAAAAATAAGCAAATAAGGAAAATCCAAATTTTTTTATCCGAGTATCTTTACTTAATTGTTAACTGCCATTTTGCAGATTAATGTAAATTTCTTTGTCGAATAATTGTTAACGTGCAATTTTTATTTGACTGTGATTATTAACCAGACATTTCTCAGAAACTAAAAGCGAAAAAAAGATCTTTGACTATCTTCTCAGGGTTAAACATTGTTCCCTCGACAAGAGATTAGATCCTCTCCTTAGTTTGTCTAAAGATATCGTTCCCAATCGACCTTGGCCCTTTAGCACCGACATTCTCAGACCAGGCCCTAATGCGGTCCAAGGTCGAATGCAAGGGTCGGAAGGGCGCTCCTAATTACTGAACCTGCAGAGGAGATATGAAAGGAGAGTGAAACTCGATTATCTCGAATCTATTACCAGCATCCCTTTCGGTTCTACCCTTCTCTACCTCTCTCTATCTCTCGAGGTTAACTTTTCCAACGCCCATAATATTTATTTAACCTGAGAAAAAGAATTGAATATTTAACCAAAAAAGTCCAAGGAAACAGTCACCCAACAAATTCCACAATATTTATTTATAACAAGGACCTCGTGACATTTGTTCTTCCTAATAAATTGCATCGAATACCGAGTAAAAAAAAAAATATCTGGGAAATCAGCACATCCGCAAATTCCACAATATTTATTTCTAGAAAATTCACCTCAATTTTTATTCCAAAAAATAAAAATCACTTACGGACAAATCCTCGGGATATTAAAAAGGATCGCGGAAAATTTAATTCCCCTCGAGATGAATAATCGTTCTCGAGATAATTCCATATGAGCCAAAATAAATTCAACCCCTCAATTTCGCGAAAACGTTCGAGGGGTGAAGGGGAGGGAGGTTCGACTTGTGTGCCCCTCTTTATCGACTGAAAGGTGCCGCTCCTCCCTCGCAACCACCCTGCATCCGGGTTCTGCCTAGAGATAAATTGTATATGTGACTGTGTGTGCGGGAGAGCGAGAGAGGAGAAAAGGGGTGAGCGCAGTAGGTGGTGAAGGAGGAGGAGCCGGAAGAGGGGATTGCTGACGTCATCATATTGCACACGGGTATCACCATAGAGACGATAGAGATCGAAGTTACTAGGGAGAGCCCGGTGGGACACGATTATAAACTCGTCCCCAGGAAATAAAATTACGGAGTGGTGGGGGTTAAAAGGAAATTAATAATTTTTGAAAGGAAAAAAAAAATTCAGGAAAAACATAAGAGCTCCGCGCTTCATCCGTGTACCATTTTTTAAATATTTGTTTTGAATCTATTGTGCACATATTTGTGCGAATCTCTGAGATAAGATTGGTGATCTGGGTTGAAAGGAAATTAATAATTTCCGAAAGGTAAAAAAATATTAAAAAACACACGATCTCCGCTTGATCCGCGTATAATTTATTTAAATATTTGTTCTGAATTTATTGTGCACATATTTGTGCAAATCTCTGAGATAAGATTGGTGATCTGGGTTGAAAGGAAATTAATAATTTCCGAAAGGTAAAAAAATATTAAAAAACACACGAGCTCCGCTTGATCCGCGTATAATTTATTTAAATATTTGTTCTGAATTTATTGTGCACATATTTGTGCAAATCTCTGAGATAAGATTGGTGATCTGGGTTGAAAGGAAATTAATAATTTTCGAAAGGTAAAAAAGTATTAAAAAACACACGAGCTCCGCTTCATCCGCGTATAATTTATTTAAATATTTGTTCTGAATTTATTGTGCACATATTTGTGCAAATCTCTGTGATAAGATTGATGATCTGGGTTGAAAGGAAATTAATAATTTCCGAAAGGCAAAAAAAAATGTTAAAAAACACACGAGCTCCGCTTGATCCGTGTATAATTTATTTAAATATTTGTTCTGAATTTATTGTGCACATATTTATGCGAATCTCCGAGATAAGCTCGGTGGTGGGGATTGAAGCGAACCAGGTGGAAACGGAAGTTGCGCGAAACCAAGGCAACCGTTCCCGGGACCTCTGGAGCCCTCCACCTTTACCCATAGCTTCCTGGATTCCTGGACGAGGGCTTCAGCTCCCCATCAGACGCCTCTACCAATCCCAGTGCACTTGAAGCCCTCGATACCATTAAGTGGCTCGTATGCGCGCGCGGAGTGGTGGCACGGTTAATATGCGACGTAATTTTCGACTGGTCCCCTCCATATGTCGAGAGAATCGGCGACGTCATGGTATTCGTGTATTATAGGACGGTTTGAGGATTTATGTTGTGCTCCGTTGGTCTCGTGGAATTTTTGAAAATTTTACTTAGGTACTTAGGACAATGATAAATATTTATGGTGAATTTATTTTTCATAGTAGTAATTAATACGTACTTCATAATTAGACTTGGCGAAAAACCTTGAGGATTATAGGATGGTTTGAGGATTTATGTTGTGCTCTGTTGGTCTCGTGAAATTTTTGAAAATCTTATTTAGGTACTTAGGACAATGATAAACTTTTATGGTGAATTTATTTTTCAAATTATTAATTAATACCTAACTTATAATTAGACTTATAGAGCCAAAAGAGAAGTTTTAATATTGATGCGTAGCTGCCAGTTTAAAAAAAAAATGCATCCTCAATTCATTCATCATATTATTATCATAAATGATCCGTATCGATGACTGTATTTCGTAGCGCTCGTCATCACTGTGAATATTTCAGCGGGGTCAGACTTTATTTGCAACAGTAAAGCGACTAATGTCCAATCGAACGTGGATCGTTGAATGCGCTGTTGCACGATAAAACCCTGACATTGAGCGTGCCCCCTGCGGCGCACGGTTTGTCTAGTAGTTACGGACTTTCGCAGGTAGACAATCGACTTTGCCGTTCAGTAGAAGTGTATCCAGCCCGCGTACACTCAACTGAACGCGTAACTTATACAGGGTGTCGTGAAAAATTTTCTAGACACTTTCGACATCTATGATTCTCAGGACCATACTTTTTTTATTACATTAGGTGGTTAACGGAGTAATTAATAATTCTATGGTTGCGTCAAATTTATGCAAGAAATATCGAAGAAATTAGAAAGATTAAAAGTGTAAGATAAAGGTATCAATGATTAATCAACTTTCCAAAAAGGTAAACATTTTATAAAAGATGACCATTTTTGAAATAGCTGTTTTCAGCGATATATGGAAAACAAGGTTTCTACGAGTTCTGGTCTGGTTGAAAAGAATGCAACCAAGTTAGCACTTCTGTTGCACTTTTTTCAACATTATTTGTAGAAATCCCATTTTTCATTCTCTTCAGTAAACCGTCCAAATGATGAGTTACTGAAACAAAGCTTCGCCTTACATACAATTTTCTTGGACACCCTATATTAGCAGCACTAATAGTAGTAGTAGTAGTGGTACTGTAGTAGTCAGTCGCTTGATACGACTCTCTTCCGTGTCACAAGGGGGGAGCCACGTGTTGCTTCGATTTCCTCCTTCGTGTCTTTCCGCGCTTCTTCGCCAGTCCCCGGAGAGACCCCGCTCTTCTTCGCGTAAGTAGAAAAGTTCGATTCTTAGCCAGACACAAAGCTAATGCGCGGCCTTCGCGAGGCGTGGCGTAGCCTAAAGAAGCCCCTCTTTTTTTTAAGAATTCATTGACGATAAAACAAAAGATTCTTATTGAAAAAAATTATCAACTGTAACTGAAAATTCTCAACTGAAAATTCTTCGTTATCTCAATTGGACATCAAAAATTCTCTGGATCATAGCCTCTCTTTTCTCTAAGGGTTCATTCCTGATAAAAATAAAGGATTCCAACAGAAAAAAAATGATCAGCTGTAACCAAAAATCCCGTATGAAAATTCTTCGTTCTCAATTCGACATCAAAAAGTATCTGGATCACAGCCCCTCTGTTTTCTGTAAGAATTCATTGACGATAAAAGCAAAAGATTCTTATTGAAAAAAAATTGTCTGGACCACAGCCCCTCTTTTTCCTAAGAATTCATTGACGACAAAAATAAAAGATTCTTACTCAACAAAAGTATCAATTGTAACCAAAAATTCTCAAATTAGAATTCTTCGTTATCCCAATTCAAGATCCAAAATTCTCTGAACCATAGAAAAAGGGGCTCGATCCAATTTCATCTCGAAATTCCTTTGCACGAGCGACTACGTTTGTTACACTGGTGCTCTCAGTGATGCAGCACTCTTATAACTACTGCCAACTGCGTATCTTCGTTGTCAATCGTCCAAGCTCGCATCGGCACCAGCCTAGCTAAGCTAGCGTGTGGTGCACACACTCGCATATTACACGCGCAATTTTAAGATCGTCCAGACTCTTACGGCAATAATTGCGATTAAAAGATCAGAGCCCCGTGTCGTCTCGTTGGCGCGTGCGCCTTGTAAAAGGAAAGAGACCCCAGAATGCCCGTGACACGCAACAGAAACTGCACCGGGCTCGTGCCCCTCCATTTCTGATCCCACGCCAGAGAGACATTACGTAATATCTCATTGGGTGCGATAGAGGATCATTACGCATTAGTCGTGTTCATTTGTTCGTTCCTCTTTTTCTTTTTTTTCTTTCTCTCTCTCTCTCTCTCTCTCTCTCTCTCTGGACACGGTCGATCAGGCGGCCATGATGCGTGAGTTTTAGAATTGTGTCGCGTGTCTCTCCTCTTTAACGTGCATAGCCGCGAAAGAGAGACACATGGACGTGTTGGTGCCTACGTCGATGATCATAATCGAGGAGACTTCTCTTGACGGTGCACGCACTGGTTGGTAGAGGGAGTAACTGTCGACAGGTAGTGGTGGGAGGTAGTGGTTGACTAGAACGAGCCCTGTTTTCTCCACTACTCCCCTCGCGCTTGTTACAGCACAGCAGGTAGTATTGGATTGCGGAGCGGGGTGGGCGGATGACGAATGAAGGCATGGGTCAGAGGAGTGGAGGTAGCAGGTAACGAATGATGGACGAGAGGAGTGAAGTGAGAGGAATGAAGCATAGCAATAGGAGTAGAGATAGCGAGTGACAAATGAAGCATAGACAAGAGGACTGAGAGAGCAGTTAAGCTGGGGTTAGACTGAGCGAACTGTTCGCGAACTGTTCGCCAATAATTATCCGCTCAGTCTGTCTTCAGCTTTAAGGGATCGCCTCGGGAACGAACATCGTGCAACGGTTCGCAAACAGCTCGCCAACACGTAAATTTGCTCAGTGTGGCCGTGTTCGCGAACTATTTACGAACTGTGTTCGCGAACAGTTCGCCAACGATGTTCACTTAGTCTGTTCCCAGCGTATTGTGGCACTTCGTGCTGACGTTTGCATTAATTGTTTTTATGAAGCTGGGGACAGACTGAGTGAACAGTTCGCCAACTATGTTCGTCCACTCTGTCGCCAACTTTCAGCGAGCGAACATCGTGCCACAGTTCGCGAATAGTTCGCCTACACATAAGTTCGCCCACTGTGGCCGTGTTCGCGAACTGGCCACGAACAGTTCACCAACAATTGCTCGCTTAGTCTGTCACCACCTTAAGGGTTGCCACAGGAGCGAACATCGTTTAGAAGTTCGCGAACAGTTCGCCCACTGTGACCGTGTTCGCGAACTGTCCGCGAACAGTTCGTCAACAATTGTTCGCTTAGTCTGTCATCACCTTAAGGATTGCCTCGAGAGCAAACATCGTACAACAGTTAGGCAACAATGTTCGCTCAATCTGTCCCGAGCTTGACGAACGCTCAAGCATAGACCTTGTACATATGGACTGGACAATTGACTATAGTTTCTGTTGAGAAGTTAGACGAGACGAGTGCGGTGAGACGAATGAAGCATAGACAAGAGGACTGCGAGAGCAGTAACGGGTGATGCTTGACTATAGGTAAGAATAATAGATAAGGAGTGGGGTGAGCAGGTGACGAATGAAGCGTGGACAAGAGGACTGGAGGGGATAGGGGGGCCACAAATGAAATATAGACAAGGGAAGTGGGGATAGAGCGGTTGACGAGTGAAGGGTGGATAAGAGGAGTGGTGGTAGCAGGGGAACGTATCAGATATTGACTAGAGGAGTAGGGAACGAGTGACTGGACAGGGTGGTGGAGGTGGTAACGGCCAAGTAGTGGGGGTAAGCGAAGCATATTAGCCTGGAGGGCCAAATAGTGGGGGTAAGCGAAGCATAGCAGCCTGGAGGGACAAGTAGTGGGGGTGAGCAAAGCATAGCAGCCTGGAGTAAGAAGAGTGGGAGAAGCGTGACACGCAAACGGGCCGCGACCGAGAAAACAAAGTCAGGCAGGCACACACGAGCAGGTGTGCTCCTTTTCTCCATCTCTTTTCCACCCTAAGCTTCGTTTGTGTGCGCGAACCTTCCCCTCCTCTCGTCCTTCACCTCCTCCACGCGACTCCTCTTCCTCTTCCTCCTCCCTCCTTCGCTCCACCACGGAGGGCGGGGAAGCCTAAAAGTGCGCTTCAACCGCGGGGACACATCGGGACGGTCCCGCGCCTCTTTCGCTATTTCCGTCTCCGTCGGTTCGCGTCTCGAGCTTTTCCACGTCCTTGTCCTCGTCCTCGAGAGAGTGTGTGCTCGCACGCGCGCGTGTGTTTCTCTTCACTTACTTTTGGCTTCCCTGACACGTCGTTCACGCGCAGAGGAAGATATCTCGTGCGTATTAATCGTTAATAATTGTTTTCCTTCTGCTGCTTCTTGATCGGCTCGTGCGAATAGTAATGATGTATGAACGGTTGCGGGTGTACAGGGGCCAGTGTCTTGCGGTGCGGTTCCCTGTGGTCTAGCCTCGTGTCCGTATGCCGTTGCGTTTGGGCTACCAGTGCGGTTGGGTTATCTCAGTGTGTTGATGTAACCAGGAGGTACTGCTCGAGTGAAGTGTGTTAGGGTACAGGAGAGACAGCAGAGAGTGATCCAAGATTAAATTGGTCCAAGTTTTTTAATCCATCTGGCAAAGGGTGCTGCCTGCCTGTGGCTGCCTGTTTGTCCTTGTTGCTGGTGCATGCCTTGCCCCTTGCTGGTTTGCTGGCTTATACTTCTTCTCTGCTATTCGTTGTCTCCTCCCTCCTCTCCTCCACCCCCTCTTCTCCTCCAACATTTCTGATCACGTGTCATTCTTGTTACCGCCAACTACTCCACTGCTAGTGGCGCACGGTACCACCCCACCACTATTGACTACCACTACCACTGCGACCAATGTGTCGCATCGCACGCTGCATTATTACTCGGAACTCTCGTCATTGGGAACGCATGTAAGCGAAATCGTTAATGAGTTTGCCGTTTCGTAAGTCTAACGTGGCTTCGGGTTACCCTGCATATTTTTATTATTTGAATCTCAGGTGAATTGAGAAGGCTCATCCAGGATGGAGTAATTTTTGTTCTTTTTCTTAAGCTTCTTAAGCAGGAAATTGTTTCTATTTAATAATAATTATTTTTGGGCATGGCAATTGCGATTGGTAGGTTATTATGTTGCATAATAGTGATGAGAAGGAAAGAGGCGCAGGGTATTTTTTGAAAAATGATCAGACTAAGTGTTCACGTAACAGGGCCGCCATTTTGGCGAACAAAGATTCTTCTTTATTTATTTCTTGGGTGCCCCTTCTGCTTCGTCTCTTTCGCTCTAGTTTGAGGGACAGGGGCAACCTTTCAACGTCGATCGATATTCAAGGTCACGTCTTAAACGCGCGTCCAGTCGGCGGGGTAATCGACGCTAATTATAATTCTCACGAAGGTCGTCCTACCCGCGAGCAAAGCGGTACCAGTAAAAGTGGCGGCATTGTCAACTCCACCACCGTCAATATTCCACTGTCTCGTGAATCGATCCTCGATGCTGACCCATATGTGTGGAACAGGCCTTCGAACCCACGTGTGTTGAGGACGATACCAGAAGAAGGTGCAAGGAAAAATTAATTAGGGGTGGGTGGAGTATGATGAACGCAGGTCCAACAATTTTTTTTAGCCCATTAGCAGAAGGAGTTGGAAAAAAAAAAAATTAGAAGTGAAAGAGGAGTATAATGGGCCGTGTCGAATATTTTTTTCAGAATATGTTGTCTTCCGGGCTTAGCAATTTTAATAATTCTTTTCTCTCGGTCAGATTGCTTGAGTGAAATTTGAGGATGAAAGGAAAATCTGATCCATATTTAATCCTCGCGTGCGTTGAAGTTGATAGTAGAAAAAGCTGTGGAAGGAAAAAAAAATTAGGGGTGGGTGGAGTATGATAGGTGCCATATCCAACAATTTTTCTTTAGGCATTTGTCCTTTCGTCTTTGAGAAAAGATTTTTTAGAAATTTCCCAAATTTTCTTTTCTCAATCAGGCTCCTTCAATGAGATCTAAAGATGAAGAGAAAAATTGTGCGACCTCGCGAAGCAGCCGACTAGCCTCGGTGGTGGTCCAAATAGCCCCAGGGTGGTTTTCGCAATCCCGAATGCTCGAGAGAACGCGTGTCAGCTCACGCACTGAGTGCACACAGTTGCAGTCAATCTGTCCTCCACACATACTGACACTAACACACACATAAAAATAAGTCCACGCACACACACACACGTGTACTCGAAGGCTTGGCGCACCCGCGACACTCTACACTCACCCAAACGCAAAACCGCATAAATTACATTCCGTTACGTTCTCAAACTGTTTCTCTGGGCCAGTGTTTCCCAACCTTTTTTGGATCATACCTCTCAAAAATCCCAATCGGTCGACCAAATTCTCTGAATCGTATTCCTCCAAAAAGAACAATTCTCTCGCATCTTAAGTCGACTTTACATTAATATTTGAATAGAAAAAAAAAAGAATTCACTAGAATCAACAATTATTTATGAATCGATCTGTACCTCTAGCATTAATCCCTGTTAATTATTAATGTGTCGAAGGTCGGTTTTTGTATGTAGCATTTTTGTCTCTTTCTCTAGCATTAATCTGCATTAATTATTAATCTATGGGGGGGTCCATTTTTCATGTAGCATTTGGTAATTATTTACCTATGGGGAGCACCTTCTAATGACCTTCTAAATAGGCTCATTCGCCGCGTTTTTGCAAGACAAACAACTGTTTCCTTAGGCAAAATCGGCGTTCATTGTTTGTGAAAAAGTTATTAACAAAAAAAGTTTTACCTGTTTTTTCACTGTATCTTCGAAAATATTGATTTTAGAGAAAAATGTTTCAGATAAAACCTGAAGCTCCGGAAAAGCTCTACAAAAACAGTTCTATGCTATTTTAACGTAAACACAAAACTGTAGCTGCAAATTTGAAAAATATTTGTACCAAGTTATATAAATATAACCTATATATTTATATACCTATATACATTATATAGGTACTATAATATTTATTAATTTACATTTTCAGTTATAGGATATATAGTAGACGTTATTTCAAAAAAAGCATCTAATCTTTCATCAAAATCGAATTTTGTTCCCCATAGGTAAATAATTACCTAGCATTTTTATTCTGTGCTAACATAACACCTTGTGAAACACTGTTGCATCTTCACAAACCATCACTCACCAATTCTTCTCTCTCGCACTCTAACAATCTGTACCACTTATTTTTCTTTTGCTATCTCTCTCTCTCTCTCTCTCTCTCTCTCTCTCTCTCTCTCATTCTCTCATTCTCTCATTCTCTCATTCTCTCATTCTCTCTCTAATTCTATCTCTCATCCTCTCATCTCCTCTCACCTAATCTCATCCTCCACCTATCAAACCTCACCTAAACAAGTCTCTCCAAGCAACTCGTGTTTTCTTCGTGTGCCTGATGGCCCACCGCCACGCATCTTGGCACGCTACTTTCGGGCATCTACCAATTGCGCAATCCTCCTTGGCTCCGTGGCGCGGCCACGAGAGGCGAGGAAGTGAGGAATCCTCGAGACGCGGGGCAGCTTCTTCTAGAGCTCCTAGAAGAAAATCCCTCGCTCTAACCAGCCAACCGCCAATATCTCGGGCGGTTAGCAGAGTGCCTCGTCTGACGCCCAGTAGTCGCGGACCGTTCGTCGAGACCGCCGGTTTTCTCGTCCCTCTTCCTCCAACAGTTCTCTTCGTTTTTATTCTCTCTCTCACTTTACGTCTCACTCACTAATACGCAGAAGCACAGAGAGTGTATTTAAGAGAATTCTCATCCGAAGTAGATATAGACGCACACGCGCGCGCGCACATTTTTGAATTTGAGCGCGGTTTTTGAAGAAGGCGCGAAGTGTTTATGGTTGGTTTCGGTTTTTTTTTTCTTTTTGAAAATTGTGAAAAATGGCGTTCGAGCGGATTTTTTTGGTTTTTGGAACAGTGGACTTGGTGGTGGTTTTATTGTTCTCGACGACTTTTCCTAGTGCATTTTTTCCACGAAGTGCGATTCGGGAGATGGGATAGTTGGAGAATTTTTTTTTTTTTTTGTGGTGTGATTTTTTGGAGTATTCCTTATTTTAATTGGCTCGCGAGCTGGTCACGTCCAAAATTCTCTTACAAGATTCTTTTCTCTAATGTCTCTACGGTGAAATCGAATCGATCCCCAAAAAAAAAAAAAATTCTGAAAGGTTTTTTATTTCATCCCTTAATTAACCACGTGCGAGTATCTCGTCCTCCTGTAATAGTCAGATTTTCCTTTGTTTATGAGACCGTAAATGTCGTCCCAAAAGATTCATTCACAAGTGATTTTTTGAGTTGGGATATTTGGAGAATATCTTTTTTGTTCTGGTGCAATGATTTGTTGAAGGGTTCTTTTAATTGGTTTGCGAGCTGGTGTCGTTTAAAACTTTGTTCCTTCCTTGATTCTTAGGAGATTCTTTCCTTTACTGTCCCTACGAGCTTCTTTTTTTATTTCATCCCTTAATTAACCACGTGCCAGTATCACGTTAATTGTTTTTCTCTATCATTTTACAATCGTCAGATTTTTCTTTGTTTATCAGCCTAAAAATCTCCTCCCAAAAGATTCATTCACAAGTGATTTTCTTTCTCGGCACCACTTCCGTTACGGTGAAGAGGATAGAGCTCTAGCTCGAAGGAGTTAAATTTGGATCAGATGTCGTTTCGAGTTTCTCATCGTGTTCTCTAAGTGTAGAGACACTTGAATTAGGCCAGGTACATTCATAGGCTCACTCTAGTTCTCTTGCTGCAAGGCAACCCCCTACCAATCGTTTATTCGGCAGCAACCCAGTTGGACCTAAACGATTCTGGGATTAGCCTAGAACAGGATTAGAAGGAGAGGCTACCAGGTGTTGTTCTGGGTTGAGGAGTTTCGTGGGATTGAGTGAGGCTTGTTCGTCGTGTGAATTAATAGAAGTGAGTGATCTTGAGTTTGTTGGTTTTTCGATTGAAGTTTCTGTTTGTAGATCAAATTTCATCAGGGTTTGTTCATTAGGTTCCACAAAGTGTTCTTGGTTATTGGTTCTTAAACGAGGTTCTAGATTTTGATAATTAAAGATTGGACTTTGGTGCAGTGGAGTACCTGGTTTTAATTAGTATTAGCTCATCGGCAAGACTATCATTCCAAATTGTCCCAGAGTATCCATTTAGGGTTAGGATTAGGGTCTAGGACTAAACCAAAATGTTCATCTGGGCTAGAAGATGGTTTCTAATGCTGATCGTCAATTGTCAATTAATTCCAGTTCACTGATGTCAGGAAAGTTTGTTCATTAGGTTCCATAAAGTGTTTTTCGTCATTGTTTCTTAAACGAGGTTCTAGATTTTGTTAATTAAAGATTTGGCGTTGTTTGGCGCACTGGAATACCTGGTTTTAATTAGCATTGGCTCATCGACGAGATTATTGTTCCAAATTGTCCTAGATAATCCATTTATGAATTTTCAATGAATTCTGGGTGTCCAGTTCACTGATTTCACGAGAGTTCGTTCATTAGGTTCTATAAAGTGTCCTCGGTTATTGGTTCTTAAACGAGATTCTAGATTTTGGTAATTAAAGATTCGACTTTGTTTAATATAACAAATACCCGATTTTAATCAACATTGGCTCATCGGCAAGATTATCATTGCAAATTATCCTAGATAATCCATCTGGGACTATACCTAAATGTTGGTCTAGGCTGGGTAGATGGTTTCTGATGCTGATGGTGAATTTTCATGTAATTCTGGGTGTCCAGTTGACTGATTACAAACTAACAATTAATCCGTCCCCAACTCCTTCGAGTACCAAACATATAAAATCTCAGAAACGAACATTATCATGTGAATGTAATTAAATATTCTGTTATTGAGAATCGTGATTGAATCTTCTTGTATCGTTCGGAACTGTGAACAAAATTTTTAAATGCGCTTTCAAAAACACCGACTCAGCTGGTGATGCTCGATGCTCTCCAGCTCCGACTGCGGCGCGTTACAAACCGCGAGACTTACTTTGCTGACCGTGGCGCTCTAACTGACTGCTCTAGTAGTCGTCGCTTAGTCGTCGAGCGTGACTCTTCTCGTGGTGCACGTCGTTCACTTTTCTCTACCACAGTAAACGGCAACGAATGTTCGTTGTAACCTGTGGAACACTTTTCGCAAATTGTTGTGCGCGTAGAATTCGTTTGTCCTTGAAGGATTTAGGACGAGGTGCCTTAGGTAGTGTCAGGAAATTTTGTTCATCTTCTCTGAATCGGTGGGAATTAATGTTTTGAAGTGGTGAAAATTTTATGGATGTAGAATTGGTTCTTGATCCAGGAAGAGTTGTCCAGAAAATTTTGTTCATCTTCTCGTAATTGGTGGAAATTAATGTTCCAAAGTGATGGTGAAAAGTGTACGAGTAAAGAATTGATTATCAAGCAACCGTGTGCGTAGTTTGTTATTTTTAAAAACGTATTTGGAAAGTGCTGCCTAAAGGGATGCCAGAGAATTTTCTTCCAACTGGGGTACCAATTAATAGTCCAAAGTGAAAAATTTGTATGAACATAGAATCGATTCCTGAGCAATTCACGTGTATAGTTTGTTGTCCTTGAAGGTTCAAAGGACATCTATAAAGCCACAAAGAGGTGCCAGACAAAAGCTCTTCTCGGTTCTCCAGATTGTTAGAAAAAATGAAAGCACTTCGAGACCTGCCATTCGAATCTCTTCAAAAACATTTACAGAAAAACCAGGACCAGTAACCAAAATCTTTCCACCATTTTCTCAGTTCCAGGTGAAACATTTTCAAAATTTCATTTGGACATGCTCTCGCGATTGGTACCCTATCCTTGAGTTCTCAGAAAATCTTCATCAATGGAAATTACTGAAGTGATATCAATACCAGAATCGATACTGAACCTAGGTGTTCATGTGGTTCTATTGTTCCAGATTGGTTCGACGTGTCTCACGTAGAGTATTATTCATCATTCAGGATGACCCAGTTAAGGGATTCCAGGCTCCAATTGGATCATTAATATTTCTTTCTATATTGTTGAAACTCATTCAGGATGACTCGGTTAAGACAAACCAGGCTCCAATCAGATCATTAATATTTCTTTCTATATTGTTGAAAATCATTCAGGATGGGTTAAGACAATCCAGGCTCCAATCAAATCATTAATTTTTTTCTATAATGCTGAACGTTATCATGAATAACTCGACACCACTAAAAGGGTTTCACGTCGCTAACGATTTTTCGTCTCTTCCACCTTACCTAATTGTTGTTCTCGCCCAGGTGTGCCCTCATCTGTGTACACAATTTGAAATTTCGTAAGCGAGGCCCCACCGGCGTGTATTCCTGTACGGGAGCGCGCGTGACGTCAGCGCCCTATTTTCAATCGTAGCACCTGTTCTATCCGGGGAAAGGACAGGTCGAATAATTGATTTTCCTCAAGAAAATCCATTTGGGATATTTTTCTCACTCGTTTCTATTATTATCATTTCAATGACACTTTCAATTTTCCACAAATTCTTCCAAGCAAGAAGGAATCCTCTTCGTGGAGAAAGTTTCATTCTGATCTTCTCTTTACTCCACTAGGCTTATCTTCTTATCTCAAACTGAATCCTTGAAACTCTTTCTCAACTACTCGACACACATGTCTTTATCTTCGCGAGAATTTTTTCCCTTTCTTTTTTTCTTTTCTCTTGTTTTCCATCGTGCACCGAAGAATTTTTCATACATTCAACCGTTCTGAAATCTCTAAAAGATGCACAGGATGTTCGTCGGATCAAAATCATCAATTCGAGATTTTACTTTTCTGTCGTTTTTTTAATTGAGTTTCGACACTGCTTTGCTCATGCTTCCGGTAGACTAGATTCTCGTAGTCATCGGACTGAGAGACCTTCGTTAGTCGTCAGTCAGTGTTTACGCGGGATTCCATTGGACGGTGGAAGTCCATGCTTCGCGGAAAAGTAGGCGTTCAAGGTCATCCCCTTTGACGAGCTCCCAAGCAAAGCAGAGAGATTACGTAACGCGCGCGTGTAAGCGCGGCGCAGGCCGAAAGGTAGTTTACCTTCCAGATGGAATTTTCAAACGATTTTGTTTTCCACTAAGAAAAAAAGAGCAACATTTTCGCCGTGAACCGGAAGAAGAAATTTTTGTCTTCGTCATTTTTGTTCGGAAAACTGTTCGGCGGTTTTTCTATTTGGAAAAATTGCTTTTCACATAGGAAAAGTTTAGGTAGAGTAATTTACCTTCTTGAAGGAATTTTCGAACGATTATTCTTCGGCCACAAAAGAAGAGCAAAACTGACACGAACCGAAAGAACAAAATGTTGTCGTCGCTCTTCTTTTTCAGAAAATTATTCGGAGATTTTTTTGTTTAAAGAGCTAGTTTCTCACATAAGAATTACCAAACTTTTCTCACGTCACAGTTAGGACACAATTGCCAATCCACTCTGATTTCGTTATCACACGTGGTACCACGTGGCGCGTGACGTCACTCGACTCTCATTAAAACGAGAGCGCACGTGGCGCGCAGTCGCCTTCCACCATCGCCCCCTCGCCACGGAAAATTTTCTTTCCTCACTATACCGAGCTTATCGCTCGATTCGTGGCGTCTTATCAATCGTTGTGCCCCACCACGACGTCGACGTCTCGTCGTTGTCAATTTTTCACGGTGCCTGGTAATAATTTTACTCGACCTCGCTCTCGGTTCTGCTACTCTCACATTCTGACCTCTCTCGTTCGTTCTCAGTTGTCAATTTATATTACGAAACGCCACGAAGAGCTCTCTCAGCCACGAGAAAACCAGAAGCAAAGACGCCAGAGCGTCGCGGCGCCGGTTAGGCTAGGCTAGACTATTATTAGAGCACCGTCGTCGTAGGTCTTACCTCAGGATAAGTAGAGCGTCCTCATACCGAGACAATAGCATCAGCTGACCAGCCATTCACTTAACCGTCGTTGGTTTCAAATTTCCCGCCATAACGGTCTTTAACGGCGTTTTCCTTTTTCACGAGTATATTAATGTCGTTGTTCTTAAACACGTGCACGAGAAGAGCGAGAATAAAAAGAAACCCTACCTAATCGTCGCTGGTTTCAAATATCCCGTCATAACGATCTTCAACGGTTTTTTTCATTTTCACGAATATGTTCACGTCGTTATTCTTAAAACACGCGCACGAGAAGAGTGAGATTAAAAAGAAAGGAGGGAGAGAAAAAAGAAACGAGAAGAGTGTATTAAAATAAATATTAAAAGTATTATGGAGGGGAGGGGGTGGGAGGGTCACGTGATCGAGCTGCAACGGTGGAACCAATGAAGTAGTGCGCGCGATTGAAACGAGATGCGTGATTGGTTGACGTAGTGGCCAATAGGGGGAGCGAGCCAATAAGAGAAAGAGAGAGACAGAAAAAGATATATAATTACAGGGCAGTTGGGGCTCGTGCCAGATGCGCGTTTACACGGGCCCTGAATACTGTAAATGCACTATCTGGTACGACATCTCTCCTGTCGTCGTCATCAGTGACGATCGTCGAGTTTAAACCTGCTACTACCTATTACTACTACTACTACTACTACTACTACTACTATTACCTACTACTACTACTACTACTACTACTACTACTACTACTACTACTACTACTACTACTACTACTACTACTGCCTACTACTATCTACGACCTACTATCTACACATAAACATGCTGCTGCTGTTACTGGCTGCCTGTTGTTACTCCTCTGCCTGGCGTATCGCGTCTTCTTCTTTTGTCTCGTCTTTTTTTTTCGCCCGTACAATTGTCGTTTTCTTTAATTTCGTGAAAAAATGAATTTTATTTAAAAGCAGGCTGGAGGCGTGGCCTATTTTTTTTACGCGTTCAAAATTTTGCGCGGAATTTTGAATCTCCCGCTGGCGCGAATTTTAAATTTTGAATTTCGCGCCATGCACTAGGGGTGTAGAAGGACACTGTTGTTGCGCGTATGTTGCAATGGCGTTTTTTTTTTTCTTTTAGAGGGAATGCGCATTAGTAAAATTTGCTTGACTCTTCTATTATTATTATTATTGTTGTTGTTATTGTTACTATTACTATCGTCGTTAATATTATTATTGTTGTTATTATGAATACTTTAATTTTATGTTACTCTTAATGTTAGTTCTATTAGTAGTACGTATAAAGTAGCGTTTGCTATTGTTATTATTGCAATTGTTACTGTTAGTATTATTATCGTCGCATCAGCATTGTTATTAATACTGTCGAAATTGTTGTCCTTCGTTATTACAAATGTTGTCATTATTATTGTCATTATTTATCAGGATTGCTGCTGCCCACTTTATTCCTTCCATATCATCGTAGTTCTCGGTACACTTTTATTCTTTAGATTAATCTGTTTGTGTAATAAAGAATATCAATGTTCGACGACGAAGCTCCCGATTTACATCGATTGGTCAAACAAATTTCGTTCGCCCACTCTAAGTATGAAAGGGTATCGTTGAATCTTTAGCTTGATGAAATCGGTAAAAAGGATATGAGAATGAAAGTTCAACAGCCCTGTTGGGAATATAATTAGGAAAATTGACTTTCAAGTTGTACGAACCCATTATTATACGTTTATTCGAATCTTCAGCTTGATGAGTCGAAAAACATATAAGAAAAAAATTGAACAACTGCTCCATGGAGATTGAAATCAAGATAATTGATTTTTAAATTCGGACGATTATTCATTTATTCGAATCCTCGAATGTCGTCTCGATGAGTCGAAACGAATAAGAAAAAAATTGAATAATTGCCATCTGGAGAATATAATTAAGATAGTTGATTTTTAATTGTTACACGTTGATTGTTACTCGTTGTGCGTTCGGGACCAGTGACCATAAAGCGCGCATATTTGCAGGGACAGAAGTGGCTATTGTGTGTGCGCTGGCGTCGCACTAGTTACGTAACCCGAACGCAGCACGAGCGGTGTCCGTCCCACATTTGCTGAACCGAAGGAGAGAAGTGTTGCGCGCACATGCAACACGCTCCTCAAATTTCCATTTTCCCTTCGTTCTCCACGCGCATTGCTTTTGCTTTCCTTGGCACCGCCTCGCGAGTAGGATTCCACGATGCGAGCGAAATTTTTCGGACAGTACCGTGCCTAGCATTCGAGGAGGCCCTGGGCCTTAAATAATTTTTGAAACAATTTTCGAAAATCCTGAAATTTATCGTACATTTTATTTTTATTCTTAATAATTTCGGAATGCTTTAAAATAGATATTTGAGAATTGTTACTCGGTGAAATTTTCGGACAGCGACGTGCCAAGTATTCGAAGGGGTTGGGCCTTAAAAAATGCTGAAAGTTTTCGAAAGTCTTGAAATTTATCGTGCACTTTATTTTTAACAATTTCGGAATGCTTTAAAATGGATATTTGAGAATTGTTTACTCGGCGAAATTTTTGGACAGCGACGTGCCTAGCATTCGAAGGGGCTGGGCCTTAAAAAATTTGTTAGAAAATTTTCGAAAAACGTGAAATTTATCGTACACTTTATTTCGAATAACTTCGGAATGCTTTGAAATGGATATTTCAAAATTGTTTAGTAAGCGAAAATTTCGGACAGCGACGTGCCTAAGGGCCCTGGGCCTTAACAAATTTTTAAGAAAATTTTCGACAATCGTGAAGCACATCATACACTTTATTTTTAATAACTTCGGAATGCTTTAAAATCGTTATCAGAGAATTGTTTACTCGGCTCTTCCGAGGGTTCTTAAATTTTGCGAAATTCATACCCCTCGCCAAAATTCATTCGAAGGATTTATATCGACGTCTAATTGTGCTCGCAGCGATCCCATTTTGTTATTGCAGATCATCGTGCCATCGAATAATTGTCACATCGCCATTGTATAATTATAAACAATCTTTACATCATCATCCCCTTCCACTTTTTATCTGTGACCAAAGATTGTGAGTCTTTTCACGAACAAATCTACTTGATTGCTCAGCGGCCGACAAGATAAATAAACCAACGAAGCTCAGAAGAGGACGGACAGGAAACGATAAAAATCTCTCGAATTCCAGAGAGCGTCAAACATTCTTAAACGTCTCAAGATCAAGGTCAACTGAACGAATAAAAGCAATAGTCTTCTGTGGTCGTGGTCGAAGGCATCTTTCATTTCTCCCTCTCTTTCTCATTGTCATAAAAATTGACCCTCTCCATTTCTCACGTCATCAAAAAAAAATAAAAAAATAAAAAAAATAAAAAAGTAAAAATCTCCACTTCTCGTGTTCAATCGTACTTTCAACGGACAATAATAATAAAGACCTTGTTGCAATATTAGAAGAGAGTAAGATTGCGAATCTCATTTCGAGTAGAGAGAAGAAGCGTACCGCCGTGGCTCAGAAATACGTGGTTAAAAATAATTGCCTACCTTACTCTCTACCCCCTCCACTTGTTCTTCGCTGCCAGAAATTCGTCGACAAGGTCAATCGATACGAAAACTTCCTGAACACACATGCGCATACCGATGCAAGAGCGAGGAATGGAGGGGGCCATTATCGTCAGCTTCCACCCTCCACCTCTTCTTCTCGTCAAACCTTCTCAACCACTCTCAAAAACTTATCCGATCATTCTCGCATTGGCATCAGGGGTGAACTTATTACTGGCCTAGGTGCACTTATTTGTTTCTTGCGAGTGGAACGTGAAGAATTAAATTTAATGGAGTTTTTTTTTTTATTAATTTTCAATGTAGCGATTCTTTTGGAAAGTTGTTTGAAAACTTAGTGTTGCGTAATTTTGTTTTTGGATTTTCATTTTGAAGCTTTTTCATGGAGAGTTCTCTTGTTTTTTTTTTGTTTAGTTTTGTTGTAATATTGCCATTGTTGTTTTCGTCGGTGTAGTTTCAATTTTGACTCTAACTTTAGAGTTTCTCTTACGGTGACATTTTTATGGAACTCCACGATTCATTTTATTCACTCATTCTAAGATTGCACTCAAGTAATTGTTCCAAGTAATAGCATTGCCAATTGAAATATTTACAGCTCGCCATTTGAGAGCATTAAAAGCACAGTCCAAAAAAGCATTTCCAAGGACGCGAACCAGACAACGATTGCGGCAAATCATAAAAATTAATTCAAACTCGACAAGGAAGAAATTTTATTAAATTTATTCTCCAAGCGCACACATTTTTCATGAAATTATTTACCAAGAGAAGAACATTCTGAAGAAATCTTCCACGACGAGGGACATTTTCCAGTGATGATGATACCAAAAATATCTTTCGGGCTTATTGCACAATTTCCATTGAAGAAAATTTGCTGCTTTGGGAAAAAAGAAGATGAAAAAAGCAGGATGACAAATTAATTAAAAAGAAAAAAAAAAATGTAGTCAGATGTTTCTCAAGAGGGTATTCTCGACCAAAGACAACTACCCTAGCAACCATATATTTCTATCTTCTTTACCAAAGGACTGGACATTTTTTCAAAAGCGTTCGGCATGTTGGCAGTGTGGTTAGCTGGTTGTGTGGTTGAATAGTTTACACGACCGCTATCGGCACTGCAATTATGACGACCGCAGATCTACGTGGTCTCAGAGAAGATTGTTGGGACAGCCACTTCCTTGGACAACAAAGAGAAACCAGAAATCATCCTCCACCACAAGAAGAAACAATGATTCTATCGGTGTAAAAATGTAAGAGAGCCAACGCTACGGAGGACGATCAATTAAAAATAATGGGTTCTAGGATGTATTTTTTTTGTGTGGAAATTATTGTGAATTTAATTAAAGGATTATACACACCTACCAGCTTAAAAAAATCATTTTTTTTATTTGTTCTTGAATTCTTATAGACTGCAGAAAATATCCATTAAAAGTAGTCTACATGCCCGCATCAAAAAATGTTCAAACATAGTGAAAAAGAAAATCCCAAAATTATCAAAAATTTGAGGCCTCGAGGTGTATATAACCCCTGAAAAATAAAATGTTTATTTCTTTGTTGTTTTTCATAAGCTGCCTGTCATTTGATAATAAACAAAGTCTTTACACCTGGCAGCTTAAAAAAATTGACTTTTAAATTTTTGTGTAATCTGAAAGTGCAACGCCTCAAGACAATTTTCCTAAAATATTAAATTCATCTGAGCAAAATTCAGAAAGTTATGCAAATTTAAAGAGTACCGCTCCCAGTAGGAATTATCAATTATCTTCAATCTTTAAACGCATTTTTCGCAAAACGACATTTTTTGTGCGTTGACCGCGATTTCTGGGGATGCATTCAACCAAATCCGTTCGCACTTCGCACATAACTTTTTCACTGCAAACACCCTCTTCGTGATCGGTTGATTTTTTTTTAATTATTTGTTGAGTTATGACTAAAAAAGGGAAATAAAAAATCGATCTTTGGGTTTGAATGGGCATCATTTTTTTTCAGAATAAGTTTTTTCTATTCTGAACGATCAGGAAGAGCTTTGTGTAATGAATAAAAGAAAAAAAATTCCCGATGATTTTGATGATTTTGAGAAGTCCCGAAAATGGACTCAATTTTCATTTTTTCTAATACAAAAATTCATACAGACTACTGAAAATGTCCATTAAAAGTAGCCTACATGCCCGCATCAAAAAGTTTTCAAACAATAATGAAAAAAAAATCCCAAAATCACCCATAATTTTTTGAGGACTTGCAGATGTATACAGGGTGTCTCATTTTAAATCAGCACTCAAATATCACCGAAACGTTTCGTTAAATAAAAAAAAATTTCAAATAAAAGTTGTATGGTTTCAAGTGTGGCATAAAATGGTGTCATTGATTTGACCTTAGATGATCGTTTGAAGGTCACGTGAAGGACACCATCAATTTCTTAAATAGAACTACCTATTTTGTATAGAATATTCTTCTAGCTTATCTTGAGAGCTTTCCAAAACGGTATTATAAGATATTTTTCTCTAAAGTACATTTTGAGTTGTAAGGCTTGAAAGTTACAGTATAGCCGATATTAGCATTACCCAAGGTGATCGACTGATCAAAAGCTAAAACCTTCCGTCACCGATCTTGCATTCATTGGTTGGATTAACCGCCGAAAGAGATGTAAATCCGACCGAGCAATCTCAGCGTGGTACATCCTGGATAATGCTAATATAATGCCAATGATGCTGTAACTTTCAAGCCTTATCACTCAAAATGCACTCGAGGGAAAAATATCTTATAATACCGTTTTGGAAAGCTCTCAAGATAAGCTAGAAGAATATTCTATAAAAAATAGGGAGTTCTATTTAAGAAATTGACGGTGACCTTCACGTGACCTTTAAACGATCATCTAACGGCAAATCAATGACACCATTTTATGTCACACTTGAAACCATACAGCTTTTGTTTGAAACGCTTTTTTATTTAAGGTGCCGTTTCGACGATATTTAAAATGGAACACCCTGTATAATCCCTTAACTAGTTTCTTTTGCTATTAAGTAATGTGCGTAGAAAATTTGAGATGCATAGTAGCAACGGATTATTAAACATAAAAAAGGAGAGGATTTTTTTAGAAAATATATGTACGCCTGTGGAAGCTGTAATTTGAGATGACTATTTTTTTTGAAAATGTGTAGACGAACTTTGAGGGTTTCGATTAAATGCTTACTGCTGCTTTTCATGTCGCATTTTATTCTCTAGATAAAATCCATAGAACATCCTTTCCTTTGTTCGTTTTATTATCTTTATCATACGCATTAACATTGGAACAAATTTAAAAATTACACAAATTAACAGTGCATAATTAATCATAAAATTCCATTCCACAATTAAATACTAACCATGTAAATATAACCATAAACAATTTCTCAAAAAGCATTCCTTCGTTCTCGAGTGGACAACAGAATTAATTCTGATATAAATAATAATCAACAAGTGGGCGCAGCATAAAATCAATAATAATAAGAAAGCAAATTAAATCATCGCTGACTTTCGTCGACGACATTTTTCAATTTTCGTCGAACAATTCTTGACACAGGTTCTTCTTCCATAGAAATAAAAATAAAATCGCTCTTGGATAGGAAAAGCATGTTTCACTGATCGTGTTCGTATTCTCTTTATTTTTCAGATCTGCCTACGTGTCCTTTGGCGGATTGCTGATGAGATTACAGGGTGACGCAAACAACCTACACAGCTTCGAGATCGACCAACACATGTACCTGCTAATGAAGAAACTCGCGTTTTAACGCAGTCATCCTACCGGTAACTGCGTGACACTGAGAACAATGCATTTAGTTCTTCGCGTGGCTGAAAAGATTTTGAGAAATTGCAAAAAAAAATGCTTGGAACGCGAAGTCCACGTGTACCTTAGACTGACTGTTGCCTATCGCAGGTAACTCTTCTCAGATAACAAAGTTTTTTATACCAACGTTGGAAAATGAACTTTTAGAAAGAAATTCGTCGTGGAGAATTTGGTGACCGATGATTATTAACTAAAAAAGCAAATATCATTTATCGGTAGTCTCTTTGGCGAATTGATTGTTCAATAAAAATATTTTTCCATGAAGTGAAAGAATTTTCTCTATGCCCTTAATACATTATTTGTACTAATTATTTTTTCCATTGCAATAAAAATAAACTTCCAGAAAAAAATTCGTCCTGGAGAATTTGGTGACCGATGATTATTAACTAAAAAAGCAAATATCATCTATCGGTAGTCTCTTTGGCGAATTGATTGTTCAATAAAAATATTTTTCCATAAAGTGAAAGAATTTTCTCTATGCCCGCAATATTATTATTATTATTATTATTATTATTATTAATTTGTACTAATTATTTTTTGCATCGCAATACTGTTTTCCGTTTCCGTTTCCCGAATCCACGTTATCATTTTCATTCGCGAAAGGATAATCCGAGAAGGACGGATTAACAAACGAAAGAAAAAAAATAAATAACTTCCGCAGATTTCATTGTTAAGGGGGTATCATACTCTGGAGGCCCGAAAATGAGGGTCTTTTTCAAGATTTTTTTGTGACGAAGTGGTAGGCCAATCAGGTCCATGACATATACGATATTTAAGTACATGTTTAGATGCATTTACTGTATTTTTTACATAAGGAAATATTGAGAAATATAAAAGTTATATGTAATCTTGCGGAAGCCGTTCGCGCGCGCGCGCGCTCAATTACGATGTACATAGTGCCTCGTGTACGGCGTGCTTGAAAGCAAAAATGCAGAAAGAATATTAAACTAGAATGTATTTCCCACAAGTTGACGTAGGAAAATTGTAAAAAAGTTAAATATTGCGAAAGTTACAACACTTCGAAAAAAGGTTCATTTTTCACCGAAAAGAACCACGTTTTTTTTTATTATTATTAACACATGGTTCACCGGGGACGAAAAAACTCTACGTCAACTTGAGCATCGTGCTGTTATATTGATGTGAACAAAAAGGTAAGGCGGTCGAAATAAAAGTACGTTCGGAATCGTGTACACCGTTTCCGAAAAATTCGTTTCGAGACAAACGCGTTTAAAGTTTCGGTGACTGTTTTCTACGAGATACAGTGATCATTATTTCATCTTACCATTATTCTGCTGTTCCTGCACCATATTGCAGGCAAAAATTTTACTTCGCCTCCACAAGTTGAACACTTCACATGGCTACTAATTGCAGAGAAGGCTGCTGCAAAATTTATAATTTTATAACCGAATTTCGCGCCAACTTTCGCTTCAACGGCTATAACTTCGTCAATTTTTGGAATTTTGCGATCAGCTGGGGCTTAAAATACGCGAAAAGGATAGTATTTTCAAAGTACGTAATAAAAAAAGCAATCGATTTTTGAAAATTTCCAGAGTATGATGCACCCTTAAGTGCGCAACGAATTTTCTGTAGTTTTAATTTTGCGCAACTGATGTTAATAAGAACTTTGGATGCTCGTCAAATATGGCTGCTACAAGTTCGGAAGTGTCGACAAAAGCGCCGGTAGGTAAGCAACAAGCCTCGACTACTAAGTGCGCCACGACGAGAGAGTCGAAAATAGACGGCAGCTATTGGGTGGGCGCACGTGCCCCAATGTCGCGTCGGTACCAGGAAAAATACTTATAAGTAACTGGCGCATTGCAATTCACGATATAGAGCAGGCCTGCCCAAACCCCTTCTCTCGCTTCTCTCCAGACCACCGCCGAACGAAGGAGAAACGTCCCCCTCCATCTACTCATCGCGCCGTCCGGCTATTGTCGCTTCCTTACGTTGTAGGAAAGCGACAATCGCCGGACGGCGCGATGGGTAGATGGAGGGGGACGTTTCTCCTCCGTTCGTCGGTGGCCAGCGGTGGCCTTGAAGAGCCTCGAGAGCCCATACGTGGGCAGGCCTGATATAGAGTCCTTACAGAGCCACTTGATTTTCCATTCGATTGGCAAAAAGAAACTGGTGAAAAAAATTTCACTATCCAACTAGTAATTTTATCCATTCCATTTACACTCCAGGCCTCTTTCGAAAATTCCTTTCGATTTCAAAATATATTCGTAAGAGAAAAATATTTTATCATAGTGGTTTGAAAAGCACTTGAGATAAGCTACAAGAATGTGCTATAAAAAATGGTTCTATTTAAGAAATTGACAATGACCTTCACGTGACCTTCAAAATACTCTCCAATGGTGGTGGAGAACTATCGATAGTTTACAATCAACTACCATCAATAGTTTTCGATTATTCAGTCCGATTTCCCATTCGCCATTGGTTTCCTAACAAGACGATTTGAACTTCAATGCTTTCATTTCAAACCTTAAAGAAATAGGTTAAATAGTACATTTTGTTTGTAGTGAAAGGTTTTTATTTCCAAAAATTTAATTTTTGTTGTTGTTGGGTAAGTATATTATTGCACGTTTTTCAACACTAATTGCATATAGTAATGTAGTAATACATATGTACATGTAGTAATACAAGCCATCAATACTTGAAATCTTAAATTAGTGTTTTTGTCTATATAAACTAAATATTTAAAAGTTTAAACAGAAGATTCACTTTGGTAGATAAGAGACAAATTACACTGGTCAACGGATTTTCGCAATCCGTTTTTGGTTTTAGAAAGAATAATAACACTGGGCAACAAATTTTGACTTTTTTTTGCCCATGAAATGACTTTTGCTAATTTCGAAAGAGTACCTATAAACATGTATTTTAAGACTAATCCCAACTTCGGGTTAGCTCGAGATTCTTTTGGATTTGAATAATAAGTATTTTCTTCATTAAGTAGCAACCTCACGGTAAAAATCTTGTTTTTACATTTTTTGTTATTTTTTTCCTACGGCTGAACATCTTGGGAGCATTTAAAACGCAACGCGACGTTAAAATCTCAAAAATTGATCAAGTTATAATTTTTTTAATGGATCAATGGCTAGTAAATACTCGCTACGTAGGTTCCCCCAGACACGATTTAACTTTACGCGTACCGAGTATTCACTAGCGCATTGATTCATTAAAAAAATTATAACTTTGTCAATTTTTGCGATTTTAACATCGCGTTGGGTTTTAAATGCTCCCAAGATGTTCAGCTGTAGGGGAAAAAATAACAAACTAGTGGTAGTTAGTGGTCGGCCCGATCGCCGGGTGCTCGCGCTCGCCTTATCGGGTGCAGAAAAACTTCGCTTTCTGCCATAGGCACGACCACGTAACTCACGTTTCCATACTTGAATTTCCCATAATTTTGAAACGGTTGAAGATGGCGGTACATAAAGGTTCGTGGCACCAAATGGGTATATACTCGATGTACATGCCAAATTTTGTTCGGATCCGTTCAGTCGTTTTGCCGGAATGCTGGACTAAAGATTTGAATTAGCCGCCATTTTTGATTCGGCCAATCAAAAAATTTGAAAATTTCCAGTAGTTGTCATTGTATACGTGTACATTGTACATGTATGTGTAAAATTTTATCGGGATCCAATGAATAGTACCAAAGATATGAATTTTTCGATATTTGAATTTGCCGCCATTTTGTACCGGTTCAAGATGGCGGCTCACAAACCTTATTGTGAACTCACAGTAATGTACTTGATTTTTGTGCCAAATTTCGTCCCGATCAGTTCAGCCGTTTTTGCAAAATCGAGGATCTACATGGACACACACACACGCACGCACACACACGAACGGTTTTTAGGATGGCGATTGCATAAGTCACTCCCTTTACGGTCGTGCCTAAAAATGTAAAAACAAGATTTTTACCGTGACGTTGCTACTTAATGAAGGAAATACAGTTAAATCTTATTATTCAAATCGAAAAGAATCTCGAGCTAACCCGAAGTTGGGATTAGTCTTAAAATACATGTTTATAGGCACTCTTTCGAAATTAGCAAAAGTCATTTCATGGGCAAAAAAAAGTCAAAATTTGTTGCCCAGTGTTATTATTCTTTCTAAAACCAAAAACGGATTGCGAAAATTTAAAAAAACTTGTATTTGTAACCAAATTGGAGGTTATTACTCGATTTATTCACTCTTAATATTATGTTTATTCTTTTGAATAATTCATATTGAAATAATGTGATCTTTAAACTGAATTTACACTAAAAACCGAATAATTATTAATTTATTTAAAAAACTCACTATAATCAAAACTATCGAAAACTATCGATAATAATCGATAGTCCAGGATTCAACTATCGATAGTTCTCCACTTCTACTCTCCAAGGATAAATCATTGCCAGCAGGTAACAGGCCCTTTCAAGTCATACAAGTTTTATCTGAAACATTTTTTGATTTACACGCTGTTTTGAGCATATTTGTGTGTATTATTTAAAATGGGATACCCTGTATATAAAATATATGAAACATATGAGCCGTTTATTTTGAAAGTGGCCTAAGCCCATTTATACTTAAATTGAGATATTTAAGGTTTTGTGTTTCAATGCAATTGAAAATGTACGTATAGAATGTCAATGAGTCATATACTGCTTAAGTGTATATAAAGGAGTTAAATTTATAGTTCCTATTAAAATAATGGCTATTATTAAGTGAATAATATGCGTTTTCTTACCAAGAATGGAGTTAAGCCACTTTCAAAGTTAACAACCAGATTCGTTATAAAATTTGAAAGAGTCCAAGTCCATTCAACATAATTTAAGATGCTTCGAATTGAAAAAACAATACTCAATTTATTTTATATATCCTTAGAACATTTCAAACGCACCTTTATTCTAACTATGTAAATTACATAACAATGAACTACACTTTACTTATTAAAACCTCTCAATTTTCAAAACTTCTCAAAAGTATAATTTCACTCTTTTTCTTTGTCATTTTTTATGCGAGTTTTTCAATCACGACAATCTTTGTTTTGAGAAACTTTCACAGGTATAAAGTTTCTAATTTGAGTATAACACCATTTTCCTGTACTTCGATTAATTTTTCCATATGTTGAATGTCATTGTCGCCATTTCTTTTTGTAAATCTTTCTCTAAATTTAGTCGATTAAAATAATTAATTAATTATTCATTCAACTTACCTTCATTACTGCCTCCGGACATTCGAAGATCAATAGAAAAGTGGACTTAGGTCACTTTCAAAATTATGTTTTTAGTTATTGAACTGTGAAAATTGATGTGTTTACAATTACCATATAGTTTGAATATTCTTAACCGTAATTATTGTTTATGATAGCTAGCCTCAAATTATAAATGTTACTACAGTCAACAACAAAAAATTGATACATCGACTTGGGCCACTTTCAAAATAAACGGCTCATATCATTTTATACTTCGGGAGGTTATGCATATTGTGCAACGCTTCCACTTTCAAAAGAAATCAAACGCAGATAAATATCGCCGTTGCTCGACGTATCGCGTCAATTCAAATGGTGACCGAGTGTCACCGCTCGAGTTGCCGCAACAAATTAAGTGGCGACAGAGAGTGCAAAGGGTTAATCAGACAATTGAATAAGCAAATTATTAAATTTCATCAGATAATACCCACTCGATAATATAACGATTATTTGTACGCCATTTTGGTGAAAAAGGTTGCAAAGTATCGGAAAAGTTCCTGCTTGGGGGCATCAGATGAGAAATCCTACGCAGATGACACCGTTCGAGTATAAGGCCATTACGGTAACAAGAAGGAGAGGTAAGAGGGTACTAATTCATGTAATTAAACTCGCTGTATTTTTGACCTTGCCTTGCTATACACTCTCAGTTTGTGCAAGCGATAGAATAGTTGTGCTTGGAAAGTGCGCGCGCAACTCGCGCATGCGCATAGAAGAATCCAAGATGGCGACGTTCGATCGGCTGTTTTCCTCATATTACGTAATATCGCGGTGGCCACGCGCTTCAGAGCATTCAATAATGTTTAGTAACTTGCGAAATGATCGAAGCGCCATGGCACTAGGCCAAATAACCAACACCGGCAGGCCGCAGCGAGAAAGAATCAATAGTCTTTGTCTCGTCAATACGTATTTCTCTGTCCTGTTTTTTGCTGGACGATACACGCGACTTTGCCACAAAGCTATTTCGTGCCGATGAACCTTAAAATTTAACTGCAATTTTATCAATAACTATAAATGCGCTTTATCGATTACCACGAATCTCTAGATTTGGACAGCTAGAATATATTTCAATTTTGAACAAATTCAAGCTGTCCTTGGTGCGCATAGAGCCTTTATAAACACGATTATTCATAAAAAAAGTAACAAATAGAGTTGAGGTTCCACTGATCCATATATCGTTTTGACCCCAAATGATTATAAAGAGTATTTTTAATAAAGAAAATTATTTTAATGAAAGTACATTTACTTTTTCTGACATCTCCCTCTTATTTATATTTATAATTATAATAATATAATGAATTTAGTTTTGATATATATTTTTAATTTTCTGTAGTTTCCGCGATTTGTATTCACTTCGGGGCTACTTCTCTTTTTGTCAGCAGCAGCTATTGAATGTCCTTACTAAGTGTCTAATCCTAGATAGGTTGGCCCAATAACACATAATTCGCTTTTATTTACCGACCATTATCTCTGGTGCACTTAGAATAAATAAAAGGGAGTCGAAATCGCGAGGATGCTGCAGGTACACCCTTGATTTAATTTTTGAGGAAGAGGATTCTGAACTAATGCTATTTTTTTTCAGAACATTGGAAATAGAAATACTTTTGACCCAGACTAATCGTAACTGATGTCAATAGTACATAGTTTCTTTAACTATTATTTTTATAAACTCGCACAACTCAGATTTGCCTGTTCTTTCTTCGTATAGATATTTACCAATGATCAAACTAAAGTTTCATGATAACTGAAAAGAAAGACTAGTTTAGAATATTGTGCAAATGAATCGTGTTCTTTCTGCGATTAACAAATTGTACTTATTTCAGTGATGCTTTAACTCAGACTTACGCAGTAACGTGATAATTAACTGATACGTATCTGTAATAATTAAATCCTCTTGTCCTCATTTTCTATACAATAACTATTCGATAAGATTAAGCTTAGTCGTTATGATGATTCGTAAACATTGGTCGAACGATGTACAAACGGCAAGTCCTTGTTTATCCGGGCTCCAATCCAACGAAGTTACTGGTTGTGAAGAAAGCGTGCTATTTTGTAGGAGATCCACAGTGCCAATTACACCTTGCTCTATGCCATCTGCATCAGCTGCTTTTCTTTTGCTTGGATAATTACTGTTGACAGAAAAAATCAAATTTACTTTTGTAAGGAATTAAAAAACAAAAGCACGAACATGTGTAAGTGAGTGATGCATGGCACGATTGGGTATGGTAAGCATGTGGTTATGAATGATTGTGAAAGAAAAATGAAAGGCCAATGAGTGATTGAGAAAGTAGTGTGACTGGGGAAGTAGTGAATAGAAATGCAGATGGAACGAGAGTGAGAGGGACAGAAAAGCGTTGTGCGGACAAGAAGAAAGCTGTTGGATTTTGTATAGTAAAACTGTATGGTGTATATAAATCAGAGAGAACAGTATTATTGTATTTTTCTTTTATCTTCCCTTCAAGGTGTTAAATTACTTGGAAAATTTCCCTAAAGGCGTGTTCTCATGAGTCAAGTTTAGTTGATCAATTGTAGTCGATCAACAAAAGTTGAATGAAAGCTATAGTTTCAATAGAGTTGATAAACTTTGCAGTTGATCAAGAAAAATTTGATCCAGTCAAACTTTTATCGTTCAAGTGATGAGTCATCACGAATTGCTTTCAAGTTGAAACATGCTTTGAAACGTGTGAAACTTGGTTGACTGTTAAATTCGCTTTGAACTTCTCACGCCGTGTATCCATATCTATACAACTTCGCATACAACTGTTTTCGACATCAGTTTAAATCCGAAACAGTTGATCAGTTTCTATCGAATCGTGTGAACAAAATTTGATTCATGTGCTATTCCACTTCTGTTGATCGACTAAAATCAATCAAGTTTAGTTGATCATTGATCAACAAAAGTTGAATGAAAACTAGTGAGAACCTATCTTTCAATAGAGTCAATCAACTTTGTAATTGATCGAAAAAACATTAATCTAGTCAAAGTTTTGCTCGACCAAACTTGACTCGTGAGAACGCTCCTTAACACTTCGCATACAAACCCTCAGGATAATCTGTACATTCTACTCACTATTTCCATAGACAAAGCGTTCCGCCACCGCCACAAGTAACAAATACTTCTCGATTCTGAGGCAAATGTCTAACCAACCAGATCGTCGATTTATGAGCCTGAAGATACAAATCGCATCAGCATACAAAATCGAGATTACTTTCTTTCAAAAAAAAACTTCTCCAACACCTCGACGCTTACCTTCTCCAAAAGATACGCAAATCCTTTCTTAGGATGTTGCGTTCTCAGATCAAACACATAGAACTTCGACTCCAAAGTAGACGCGACCAATTTGTTCATTGGAATATCTCCTCTGTCGAATTCGACGCTGCAAACACCGTTCTTCAAATTGGTCTCCCATCGTACGTTCATGGCCTTCAAATCGAACATCTTCACATCGCCGTTGTCGTAACCAGCAGCAACGACTCTCTCTTCCGAATTGTACGAGTTTCCAAAAGCGACCGTCCAACAGTCCCTACGAGTATCTCCTTCGTTCGGTTCCATAATCGCGACGGGTCTCCCTTTTTGTCTAGGATCCCAGACTTTAACGCTACCGTCCCTCGAACCAGTAACTATCTCAGGCGCACCGCACCCGATACCTTGGCCTCCAACTCCATCGATGGCGTTTATGATATCGTTGTGCGCGTTAGCTGCGTAAATGGGTATAGACGGATCCTCCAAATTGTAAATATTGAGTTTACCCTGTAAGGATCGTAAGAGCGTAATTCGTATCTTAGATTGATATTAGAAATTAGTGCAGGTCGATATCCACTCGTGCTACTCTTACATTGTTCTCGCTCATGTACCTTGAAGTCTCCCGTGGCCAAATGTCTCTCCCTCAAACTGGACGCTTTGAAGGTGCCACATTTCATTTGATTGGATCTCTCTATATCCTTGACCAACTTTAACTCACCGCTGGATACTTCGTATATTTGTATGATGCCGGTACCACGAGGACGTGTGCCCATAACCATGAATTTTGTACTGCACGGTATCCATTTAGCATCGAACAAGGAATAATCCACGGACTTCTCTATATGGCAAATTATCTGTGGTTTTGTTAATTTCTCCATAGCTTCGTCCTTAAGTTCCCTGTTTTATCTTTATAGACTGATTTAACGAGGACTTGACAGTTGCATGAGGGTTGTAATTGGTCTCGATGATCTTGATAAACAAAAACAGGCGCCATCTTGTTTGACTTGATATCCTCGGTAACAAAATGATGTGAGGAGTAGCTACGGATCCTACATCACTTTACGAACGTGTGTGCGTTACTCGTTGCGAAAATAGGAGTTTGCCGAGGCTATTGTCACAGACTTATTTACTACCAATCAAACATAGTGTGCTGTTTTATCAACATTCTTTCGCCGCACTACCTTCATTAACTCATTTTCAATATTCCGTATAGCTAAGAATTGCGCAGAATTGCGTTGTCGATATAATAGATCATTCAGCATTACCAAGTCAGAAAAGATGGATATAAATAATTTGAATAAGCACTCCAGTGACGTCACTCCCGCCTAAAAATACTGGCGAATTATTGGCTGATATGCTAGGCTCAAAGCGCGCGAAAATTTGAATTGGGAATTCGAATGCATTTGATAGTGACAATACTCGTAAGTACAGTTATCCCCTGATTTACACGGAAGATAGGTTCCTTAGAAAATCGTGTAAATCGAAATCGTAGATTTTTATACGTAACACCATGTAAATCGAAAGCAAACAAAAATTTGGATAATTCAGTCACTTATTTCAACGTAAAATAAACGGAGTCTTCATGTTTTCTTATTGTCCTTGTGGCTTCATTCGTGGAATAAAATTTAGCAACATCTGTTACTCTTTCTCCATTATGTAGACGATATAAAATTTTAATTTTACTTTCTAAATATATAACTTTTCTTTTCATTTGCTTTTTTTAAATTTCTTTTGACAAAACTCCTAAAATTTTAATCAAATTTTAAAAATACTGCAAAAACTATAACTGTTTATCACTAATCAGTAAATATGAAGTTTTAAAAAATTCCGAATGGAAAAACACAAGATGTACACCTTTCTGTTGTTAAAAATTCACTGCACTAAATAACATGAACAGAAAGGAATCTCTATTTTCAGATTAGAATAATAATGGAATTTGGAATAGAATAGAATTAAAAAATAGTTAGAAATATAAGCGTCATTGTTGCCAAGCGATTGAAATTAAAAAATGACTGGAGATTCTTTTTTGTTAATCCCATATTTTAAAATCCGTATAAATCGAAAACAAGCTAAAATGTGCATAATTCATCAGTTATTTATTTCAACGTAAAATAAACGGAGTCTTCATTTTTTTTTATTGTCCTTATTGTGGCTTCATTCGTGGAATAAAATTTAGCAACTACTCTTTCTCCATTATGTAAACGATCTAAACTTTTAATTTTACTTTTAAAGATAATAATACAATGTTTCTTTTCATTTGTCTTTTTTTTAAATTTCTCTTGGCATGGTAAATTCCCTAAAATTTTAATAAAATTATAAAAATACTATAAAAACTATAACTGTTTATCACTAATCAGTAAATATGAAGTTTTAAAAAATTCCGGATAGAAAAAGCCAATGATGTACACCTTTCTGCTGCTGAAAATTCACTGCATTAAATCGCATGAACATTTTTAAATTGGAATAAATGGAATTCAGAATAGAATGAAACTAAAAAATGACTAGAATATAAGCCCCATTGTCACCAAGCAGACGGAACTAAAAACTGACTGCAGAATTTTTTGTTTTTTTCAAATTCCATATTTTAAAAACCATGAATTAAAGTATCGTGTAAACCGAGATATAGATGTACTTATGTTCATACAATATTTCGTACTGCACTTTCCGTACAATTGCAAATTTAAAGTGACACCCCTTATGCTGCTCTTGTGTTCTCCATTTACCTCAATTGAGTTGTGCGAAGAAACTTTTCGAACTTCCAAATAAACATACGAAGCTCGAACCTACGAGAATTTCGAATGTCTTTTATGCTCTCACGTTTTGATACCGCAGGTCATTTATAGATTCGCAAAAGCTGAATAATAAATTCATACACTTGTTATTATAATAATAACAATGGACAAATATGAAGTGAAAATAGGACAGAGTGGCTTTTATATTTTTTATTCAATAGTATGAATAAAATGTAAGATGTAATTTATGGATATTAACGATAAGATTTCTGGTATCTGGCTCTGGCACCCAAACCACCAAACTTCTTCGGCTCGCATCGCCTTGGATCTGCGACGAGGAGAGTACGGTCATACTGAATGAGAATGTCCTTTACTTCTTTTTTGCTAGCCTCATCGACATCTGCACAAAGATTTAAAAACGTAATTAACTCAGTCCTCAATACATTCACATTCTAATGTTGCGTATCTCACACTGTTTATGAAAATATAGAAAAAAAATGGTAAATTGAGATAAATACAATTCTACGAATTCTATAAATCTATAAATTTCGTATCTCAAGTTTTGGGTTTATGAAATGTTAGAAAAAATAACGATTGATGAAAATAAACATAGTTCTATGAATTCCACAAATTTATAAATTCTATATCTCAAGCTTATGTTTATAAAATGTTGTAAAAAGTAAGATGGATTGAAGTAAATATAATTCTACGAATTCTATAAATCTATAAATTCTGTATCTTAAGCTTTGGCTTTATGAAATGTTAGAAAAAATGTGATTGGTGAAAATAAACATAATTCTGTGAATTCTATGAATTCCGTGCATTCTGTGAACTCTGTGAATCTGCGAATTCTATAAATTCATAAATTCTGTATCTCCAGTTTATGTTTATAAAATGTTGTACAATCGATTGAAATAAATATAATTCTGCGAATTCTGTAAATTTATAAATTCTATATCTCAAGCTAATGTTCACAAAATGTTGTAAACACTACCATCTATTGAAACAAACATAATTCTACAAGTTTCGTGTATCTGTGCACTTACACTTCTGATAGTAAGCAACGAGGGCCTTGGAAATAGCTTGACGAATTGCATAAATTTGCGCTACGTGACCACCGCCGTTTACTCTTACCCTAATGTCCACACCAGAGAATTTTTCCTACACAAAAATAAAACAGTTACAATACACACATCCAGCGATATTGGACAATTTACATTCGTTCGATCGAACGTCAGAATCCTTGTATATAATCACTGTATATCATGTTCGGAATAACTGAACATCATCGTACTGCGAGAAAGAAGCTTATTACACTTGACGATTCGAATGCGAGCATTCGTTTGTTACTCGACGTAAAAATTATCGTAGCAATAACTCAGCTTATCGAAGCTTATCGCACTTGACGATTCGAATGTGAGCATTCGTTTGATTAGTCGACATTAAAGTTACCATAGCACTGACTCACTTTGCCGAGTAACAGAATCGGTTCTTGAAGTTTGTATTGGAGTACACGTGGTTCGACCAATTCCAAGGGTCGTCCATTCACACGAAGGTTTCCACGTCCTCGTTTGCAATATGCAACGGCAGTTGCACTTTTCTGTGAAATGACAATACTTCTAAAGTAACACACACATTGTCCGCATAACCTCGAAATTACAGTGCCAAGTTTCATTTTACCTTGCGTCCGAAGACCTGCACGGATTGGATCGGTTCCTTTTGTTTCTGGAAAATGGATCGCAAAGAATTGCAAATTACAGAATGAGATTGATCTAGGGTTCGAGTATAATCTCGTGTAATATCGAGAAGATGAAACTCACCTTCTGCATTTTGTACACCACGTCGTGAAAAGGAAATAGGACGAAAGAGCTAGAGCATTTTCAACGGTACTGCGTTGGTCAATAGAGAACGCGTCCGCTTTGGCGGGAAATTTGAAATTTGTTGCTTACAAGAATTCGTCACCGAGAAGTGATTAAAATAACAATGCACATGTAACACTTTTGTAATTTTAGGGACATTATTGTGACTAGGATTTTAAGAACATTCTCTATATACCAATATTTCTTTTTCCCGAATACATCAAAGCAAATTGTATGAGAGTAGTAATAAATGATGGTATACAAAATTGTTTGATGGGAACTTAGACATTCTTATAATATTGCCTGTATTAAAATTTGTAATTGTGTTATGGAATAAAGTTATTACAAATGTATTGATGTACACAACAGATTACAGCTTATTCTGTTCAGATTATACAGATTCAGCTTATATTTGATAATTTATGGATTGTGATATTTATCGTTTACACGCATGTTTAAGTAGTTATTTAGTTAATTGGAATTGTTAACATGTGAATATCCTTTTGGAATTTAGATTGAAAAGTATAAATCTTCAACTTTTGTAGCATTATTGGGTATTAGGGAGGATTCACACCTTGGCAGAAAAACAGAAAGCAGAAAAGCAGCAACCAATCAAAACTCGCGCTGGTAATCGACAGTTTCTGCTTTTCACAGAAACAGAAAAGCAAAATGACTGCTCAGTACCAGCGCGAGTTTTGATTGGTTGCTGCTTTTCTGCTTTCTGTTTTTCTGCCAAGGTGTGAGGCTGAGTTTCCACTGAGCGCGTCACGCGTCGCGTCGTCGCCGCGCGTCACGAGTTAACCAATCAAATCGCTTCATTTTGTTGCATTATTTTACGACGCAACAAAATGAAGCGATTTGATTGGTTAACTCGCGACGCGCGGCGACAACGCGACGCGTGACGCGCTCAGTGGAAACTCAGCCTAAATCCTCCCTTATGGCTCCTGCCCACTGGACGCGGTAACGCTTGCCGCGCGGCGAAAGTGGCTAGGGAAAACAGCAGTAGCCAATCAACGTTGGACCGAGTTCAACATTATCAGCGCGGCGGAAGACGTTGATTGGCTACTGCTATTTTACCTAGCCACTTCTGCCGTGCGGCAAGCGTTACCGCGTCCAGTGGGCAGGAGCCATTAGGTTACAATTAGCGGTCAAAATTCATCACAAAAAAGAAGATAGTATTAGTATAGTAGTGGCAACGTTCAAAAACAAAACCGGACTGCTATAAAAGCATTGGTAAGTTTTCAGAAAATTATTAACATGAATAAATAAATAATGGGTCGTTTGGAAAGTTCGTGCCGATTTCAAAGGTTACTGAAACGCAGCACATTTAAATATTTTGGTATACATTTATTAAATTATATACAGTGAGTAACTTTAATATTCGGACACCGCAAAATTTTCACCTTATCGCACTATATTTTTATTCATAACAGAGTAAAAAAATGTATGTTTCGGTATAATATTAAGGCTCTGTGCCTATTTAACAATAGTATATATTTTATGTATGTAACTTATGATAGTTATGGTATAATACATTTTAAATGAAACATTTAAACAACTTGCATTTCAACAACTTTTAAAATCGGCACGAACTTTCCGGACGACCCAATATATTCCCGTAGTAAATATTCAACGTTCCACTTTATGTAATGTTAAAGGAGCTCTTTCATCGATTCTCATCCAATACTTCACCTGTATTACGCCAAAAATATGGGGAGGAAATGTTGCGTTCCTGGATGTAAATCAGGAAAAAACGTACCTTCACATCAGTTTCCCAAAAATCCTGAGAAATGTTCGAAATGGATACAAAATCTGAAGTTGGATCATTTTAGACATTACACCAGCACACAGATGCAGAAGTACAAAGTATGCCATGAACATTTTCGTCCAGAAGACTACAGTCCGTGCTTACACAAACGTTTTTTATTAAATACTGCGGTTCCCATCTCAATGTCCAATGAAATACAAAGTGAATTGCAGCAGCAGTCAAGAACCGATGTACATTTACCAGCAGCTGAGAATAAGAACTATTGCAATGAGAATCTGCAATGTACAAATAAAGATATACATGCAAATTGTAATATTTTGGACAATGCGGCAGTTGCGGAACATAATGCAACAGCCACAGAAGACCCAATGGATGTTCATGAAAATATCAATAATAAAGGTAGTGAGTGCTCTCTGGTTGAACCAGAAAATGATATAAATACTGTTCTTCAGAATTGTGGACATAGATTGCAAATATTAGAAAGTCAAATGAAAACTATGACAAATGCAATGAAAAAGCAACCACAACTACAGGAAGTCGCTCGATGCAGGAATTTAAGTTTCACATCCCGAAGATTATATGAAATAAATATTAGACTAAAGCGTCGGAATAGATATTTAAAGCGTTTAGTGCAGAAAAAACTACAGAAAAAGAAAGAAAACAGTACCATACAGCAAATACAATGAACAATCCTACAGTTGTAAGAAACAATTTTGTACAAATGGTTACAAGAAATGAAGATGTACTTCCTCAGGTATTTATCAGTGAAAGCAGGGTTGTTAAACTTCCATGTAAAATTTTTGACCGGTGTTTTAACGCCATCTAAAAGATGGACCCCAATAATAATGAACTACTAAGAACATGGCGTGGCTTTTCGATCAGTAATGATGAGCTCTTTCTGCTTTCTGTATATAAATTGAAAATTTATTTATTAAATTTAAAACATGATTAGTTAATCCCTTAACAATGTAGCGAAAGTGAGCTTTACTTGCCAAGTTGCCACTAGTGTGTGAAAAAAAAGTTTGTTAGATTTCTGTAATGATTTTAGTATCCATATTTGTGAGGTTTTAAAAAGAAAAAAATAAAAACATGCCGTCAAAACTTGCCGCGTCCTTGTTTCGTGACTGTGGGGTCGGGAGAGCGCGGACTTTATATGTATATTCAATGTTCGTCAATTAAAAGTTCGTTTATCATTTCTGTTTTAAAATATTTTATTTTGTCATCGAGAATGAAAAATAGTTTGAAATAGCATATAAGTTTAAAAAAATCAATTGTGGAAAATTTTTTCATGGAAAATAAAACTACGACGATGGGTACCATTATGTTTTATTATTAGCAAATTTAATTAATTTCTTTTTCTTATTTTTACATCTATTTTGTACAGTTATTTGTTGATTGCTTTCGCGAACTCGAATATAAGTCCGTGCTCGAACGAGACATAATATTACATCGCGTGGTAGCGCGATCGGTTGAATCTGTGATGTGACTATATTGGCGAGCTTTTCAAATATCCATTTATTAGGCACGACCGTAAAGGGAGTGACTTATGCTATCGCCATCGCAAAAACCGTTCGTGTGTGTGTGTGTGTGCGTGTGTATGTATGTATGTATGTATGTATGGTGTGTGTCCGTGTATATCCTCGATTTCGGAAAAACGGCTGAACCGATCGGGACGAAATTTGGCACAAAAATCAAGTACACTACTGTGAGTTGACAATAAGGTTTGTGAGCCGCCATCTTGAACCAACACAAAATGGCGGGAGATTCAAAATTTGAAAAAATGTAATTTAAATTTAATATTGCTGCCATTTCTAAACGGCTGAAGATAGCGATACATTAAGTTTGCTGGCACCAAATGGATATATACTCAAAGTACATGCCAAATTTCGTTGCGATCCGTTCAGCCGTTTGGCCGGAATACTGAACGAAAGGAAACAGTGCAAAATTCATTAATCCATTAGTTTAGTATTCCGGCCAAACGGCTGAACGGATCCGAACAAAATTTGGCATGCACATCGAGTATATATCCATTTGGTGCCACGAAAGTTTTTATGTATAGCCATTTTCAACCGTTTCGAAATGGCGGCAAATTCAAATTTTTTATCCACTATTGCAGTAAAACGATTGATTAGTCCACTATTCCGGCAAAACGGCTGAACGAATTCGGACAAAATTTGGCATGCACATCAAGTATATACCCATTTGGTGCCAGGAAACTTTATGTATAGCCATCTTGAGCCTTTTCGAAATAGTGGCAAATTCAAATTTTTAATCCACTATTTCAGCCAAAAAGTTGATTACATGTCAAATTTTGGTTCGGATGCATTTAATTGTCCGGTTTTGATCACTTGGGCCTATTGCAGAAATGCTGCATTTCGTGGGCGAGCGCGAAGCGCGAGCACCCGACGACCCCGGGGGGTATAGCGCTTGAGCGAAGCGAAAGCGCAGAGGACACTGTAGCATCGTTTAATATCTCAATACTTGAATTTTCAACAATTTCGAAACGGTTTGAAATTCGTGGGCGAGCGCGAAGCGCGAGCAAAGGCGATCTGGGGGGTTGGCGCTCGAGCGAAGCGAAAGCGCAGGGGGTTTACCCCCTAGTTTATTCATCATTCGACCTGAATGTATTGCCGCGGCGCATTTGCTCGTGATCACGGCCGAGCGCGGTGGACCGCCAACGCTACCGTGGCGGACCGCGGGCTCTACTCGCGCGCTCATTGGCTTGGGTTTTTCGTTAATAACTCGAAGACGAAGCCGCGTCCGATATTTTGCCAAAGGAAAAATTTGTTTGTGATCAGCCCAGGAGCCCCCCATTTTCGGTTCTTACACTAATTACGGGACACCCTGTATGTATGCATATCTTTATTTGGAGTTTGGTAATAAAATATGTATGTTTTTAAGTTCACCGTCCATTAGGTCAGTTTCGAGCTTCTGAAGAAATACATATAAATGAATATACGTATGCGGATGGAATATCGCTGCATCGCACCGCGCGCATATGTTTCTCGGCTCCTCCTACGACAATTCCGCGCAGCACCGAGCAGTGATGCCAGACGCCGTGGGATTTCTGGCGCATGCGCATTCGTTCAAGTATGTTTCATTGGCTACAAATTTCAGTGCCGTAAACGGACTGAAATGGTACAGGTGTCATCATCTCCCCCTTCACATACGGGAATCCCAACTAAATCAAAGCCGTGAATCTTTAATATAATTATCTTAAATCACTGATCACATATTACTTTAAATCATTTTTGAATTGCAGACATTAAAAGTGTACTGAAGTATACTGAATAAGCAGTTTAACAAAATATACTTTACATACAATTAACATTTTTCGTGCCACAAAAAGAAAAATTATAATTACCCATTTTTTGCTTTCAGAATTTTTAAAATTTCTCCATAACATTTTTTTATAACTCCCATTTTAGATGAGTGTATTTTGAGAAAATTCTGTTGAAAATTTCTTTATGTACATATTTCCTTTAAATTCGAAGCTTGAAACACCGAGGAGAGATTGTAAGAGGGTCAGCGCTTATGCGTCTAGGGGGGCCAAAAATGTTCATATTGTGACACATTGTGGCACAGAAATTAAGTATTTTTTGTTGGTCAGTGGTAATAAAAATAGGCATTTGGAAGTATAATTAATGCTTTAGATAGTTAACTAAATATATTTATACTATACTATAGTCACCAAAATTGAAGGTAACGTGGCAATCATGTGTTAAATTTAATAAAAAAAGTGATTATAAAATACTTTGTCTTATCTCAATCTAATTGAATTTCTTACTAATACGAAATATCACATTATATATATTTAATATAATAAAAATTATGCTATAGATTTAGTACATTTTAGGATATATATACAATATATACTAAACAATCTATTAATATGGTAAATGTTCGAAAGTAGGGCCTATACGGTGATGATCTTCGGAATCACCTTTAGTCAATAACAATTTCAAAAGCAAAACGAGCCTATTCCAAAGATCATCGCCGTATAGGCCCTAATTCCGAACATTTACCAATAATATTACTAATTAGCATTTTCAGAGATTAATTATGACCCTTTTAAATGTTTTATTAAGTTTTGCAATGTAATAATTTTTTTCTTTAGTTTTCTATTTTGGTCATTTAAAGATTTAATTTTTTTTCGTTTCTTTTCATCCTCTTTTTTTACAAAATTAATAAGTCTTCTTGCTCGATCGGGTGTGCTTACATCAGTAATATTAACCTCTGAAGTACACCGAGGGTCACCATATATGCGTTGCTTTGGAGGAGATGATACACTCTTAGGAGGACCTAAAAAGTAATATTTATAAGTGGCATTTATGTTAAATTCTTATTGCAAAGTGGATTCATGCACTATTGACCGAACTGCGTCATCTTGTATTTCAGAATACATTAGTGTAGAATTCATTACTTCAGAATTCATTATCTCTAAATCCATTAGTTCGGTACCTGTTATTTTCTTCACAATTAACGCAAATTGTACTTTGGTAGGCGCTTTGGTGACATTTGTACTTTCTTTTGTTGGTACATGTGGTACTACTTCCTTTGTTGGAGGATTTTGTAAAACTTTTTCTACTGGAGTAACTGCAACAGTTTTATTATTATCAAGTTTGGGTACTACTTCCGAAGGCAATCTCCATTTCATTTGCGTAATTAAATTCTCTGGCAAATTAAAATGCTTGGAGCAAATATTCAAATGCGATACATTATCTGTTTCATGCAGACCCAACGCTTTAATCCACTTTTTACGTGTTTCATGCTTCTTTGGAAATCTGGAATATATAATTTTATTTGTTATGAATTATTGCATGCCACATATACTTAATCTCATTATTCCTCAATTTTACTTATGTAAAGAAACATTTCCAGCTGGCGTTGCCTTCTTTCCGCATAAATAACAGGATCGCATTTTAAAAAAAAATCTATATTTTATCACTTTTTTTCTACGTTAAACAAGATGCAGTTACACAGGTAACACTAATACCCTAGTGAGGTTATGTAGCCAGCAGCTGCATCATGTTTGGGTACGTTCGAAAACTACTTCGGGTGAATCTAGTTTAGTGATAGGGAAAACTCTTCGGGGGAGCACTCGGCTGACGACGTTTTCGAACGACTTTGGTAAAGAGTACCGTGCTACATATCGGGTGCTTTCCATTTATACGACTGGTGTAGAAGCTTATCTGGATCCGAGTTAGCTCAATGGGTGCATCCAGAAGCACGATCGCTCACTGAACACCCTAGATTTGCCCTAGATTTGTTTCTTATACAAACGCTCTGTGAGCTGCTCACAGTGAGCGGTGTAAAATGAAATCCAACAGCCAAATTTTTACCTATATGTATATGCCGTTCTTATCACTAACGGGTACCGAAATCCGTTTTTTAAATTATCGGTATTTTTGTTCATTTCTAGGCTTGAGGCTGAGTTTCCACTGAGCGCGTCACGAGTTAACCAATCAAATCGCTTCATTTTGTTGCATTATTTTACGATGCAACAAAATGAAGCGATTTGATTGGTTAACTCGTGACGCGCGGCGACGACGCGACGCGTGACGCGCTCAGTGGAAACAGCCTGAGTGGACCAAGTGACAGTGTAAACATGTGCTTTTTTATAAATTGTAAATGCAAATCCTCGTTCTTTGACAATTGCGTAATGTAATTTTGCTACGGAAATTCACACGGATACCTTCGACTGCACGAATTTCTACGGATTTTCTTACGCCTTGTTACGGATTTTTGTTGCCCAAAGGTTACCATCCCTGACCAAACCCAAAACCAAAAGCCTCATTTCCAACCTGCGACAATCACCCTCAATCCAAATATTCAAATAAAATGTGACGAGCACCGTAGAATCCATGAGATTCACGCGACCACAGCGCCGGTCCAAGTAAAATTCGCCAACGGCGGCCGCATCGTCTTCAGTGGGGCGACAGAGTCAACATCCGGCCGGTACGCAGAGATGCGCACGTTTCGGCGCTCGCCGAGGGAAGAAGGACGCCGTGATCGGGACTTCGGGACATGAAAAGAAGCGAGATGAATGTTCGCGACAGGGTGACCAAGAGGAACTGAGAAGAAATCTTGAAGCTGCTGGTGTGGGACGGCTCAACCCTCCAACCCGATAACTTTTTCCTCACGGGTGTGCTCCACCCCGAAGATACCCATTCAAATTCCTCCTCTCCTTCTTCCGTGCGCGCTCGTGTGCTGTTATCCCGAGCGCGGCGCGGAAAAACCCGGCGCCTCCTCCGGTGATCCTCTCACGGTGATCCCGGGCGTGCTACACGAAGCTCAAACTTTATTAAACTAAGAGGATAAGGAAGAATAGAGTTGGTTGGGCTTAGCCAAGTGCCCAAGTTGTTCTACATCTCGCTTGGAAGAGTCCACGAGGATATATATTCGCGAAAAGGTCCCTCCTGCTAAGTTTCTTCCGTACTACTCTTGGTCGGAACTTTGTTCCTTGGTGGAGCGGGGCTTCTCAGGTCCCAATTGAACTATCAGGAGTTTTGCCAAGTCGGAGGACCCTAGAGAACCTCCTCCGACGATCTCCGATACCTTCTTCTTCTTCTTCTTCTTCCTGGTTTGGGTGGACTTGGGCGTGAGCCCTGCCCATAGATTCTAGGATGGTTTAGCCTCTTCCCTATCCTGTCTGGTCTTTCCGCTTATTTATCCCTCTGGTGTTATGGTTCCTCCTTATATTTATTTTATATTTCTATGTCCGCTTCCCTGAAAAATAAAGCGACTGTTTCCAGGGTTTGGAAGGAGGTTGAGAAGGATAAAGATCTTATGTCGTGAGGGTTTTGGAGGTTTAGGTTTCTTAAGTTTTCTTCTAATATCTCTGTAAGTGTTGCGTTTTTCGGGCATCCAAACGTTATATGATTTAAATCTTGAATTTCTCCCTTTTCACAATCGCATTTGTTGTCTGGGATTATATTAATTTTGTGTAGGTGAGCTCTACATCTTGTATGATTAGACCTAATCCTGTTTATTGTAGAAATTAGTTGTCGGCTGAGCGGCCTTTTTCCCCCTTCGAACCATGGGGTGTCGGAGGGGTCGTTTTCTGAAAGTTTGGAATATAATCGAAGATTTTTGTTTTCTGCCACTGTTACCCTCGAGCTGTGTTGGGTCTTGATTATTTCTTTTATAAGTTTCTTCGTGGTGCTCTTGGGGATTTTGGCCGATAGCCATATTCCTGACGTGGCCGCTTCCTTGGCTAGCTTGTCCGCCGTTTCATTTCCTTTAATTCCCTTGTGACCTGGTACCCAGATCAGGTCGATCTTAGTTCCGGATTTTGCCAGCCTGTAGATCCAAAATTTTAGCTCCCTTATTATATACGATTGATTTTTCCCAATAGTGGGTTGACTTATTTTCATTATGGTCCCTAGCGAGTCCGAAATTATCCTTCCGTTTCTTGGTTTTCTTATCCTAAAAAGCTTGATAGCCTGAGCAATCGCCAAGGCTTCTGCGTCCTGGGAGCTCAAGTCCCTGTCAGTTTTATAGGTAAAAACTTTGTTTTCGTCTAAAATGCTTATAGCTAGCCCTACTTTTCCCTCCTTCTTGTCCTTGGACGCGTCCGTATATATTTCTAAGTCGCTGTTTCCTAATTGTTTGAGCCCTTCATTGAAGGTGCTATTTGGGTTGTTCGCCAGTTTTGCTTTAGACCCGATTTCGAAGTTTACTTCTATCGGGTGGAATAGGGCCTCGATGGGGTATGTGTATTCGTCTGAAATGTTGGTACTGTACATTTTATTCAATTTATTTTTGTGTGCCTTCCACGTATCGATTATTTTTGGGATGTTTGCTGGAGCGATCCTCTTCCTATCCGTGATAGCCTCTAGGTGTCTTATTTTGTTTAAAGAGATCTGAGTTTTTAAATGTTTTGCTGTAATAAGACTTGAGATTTCCGCCTGTTCTCGGATCTCTGCCAATGAGGGTTCTTTTGCCAAATGAAATTTAATATGAGTGGGAGTGGAAGCCATAATACCCAACGCTATTTTCAGTGCTTTTGTTTGGATTCGTTCAAGAGGTTTCAACTGAGATTTGGGAGCACTCCCGTACGCCGTTATCCCCCATGTTATCGAGGCCCTTATTGTGGCTCTGTAAATTTTCAGAAGTGTCGCAGGGTGAGACCCCCATTTAGTACCCGATAACCATCCTATGATATTTAGCATTTTCTGGTTTCTTTCTTGAATATACTTAATATGAGGAGACCATCTCAGCCTATTATCTAACACTACCCCCAGGAATTTTGCCTGGTTTGATATTTGGATATGGCCTTTGTGGGTTTCAATGGTATTGGGAAGATTTTCCCTATCCAGTTTTTTTCTGGAGAATATTACTGCTTGCGTTTTCTCAATAGATATTTCCAGTCCCAGATCCTGTAACCACCTATCTAGTTTTTGATATCCCTTTTTTAGGTCTTCAATGGCGCTATGAATGTTTGGGCCCTCTGTGTAGATCGTGATGTCGTCAGCGTATTGGGTTATGAGGGTATTTTTGCCAATGTTTCTCATTATTTCCCTAGTATAGATATTAAAGAGTAGTGGACTCAATACAGCTCCTTGAGGAAGGCCTTTTGTGGCTATCCTGGACTGCAGGAACTGACCATCGACGTAAAAGTTTAATTTTCTGGATCTGGTGAATTGTCTTATCAGTCTGACTATGTTATATGGGATTCTAAGTTCACTTAGAAATCTCCATAAAACATCAGTGCAGACATTATCATAGGCACCCTTTACGTCGATGAACAGCGCAGTCAGGTAGCCACCTTTTGCAAATTGCGTGTATATATCAAGAACTAAGTTGTTAATGTTGTCTGTACACGACCTTTCCTTTCTGAAACCATTCTGTGTTGTTGGGATGATTAGCTCTTGTTCTGCGAACTTCTCCAATCTTCTCTTAACGAGAATTTCTAGAAGTTTTTGAAGGCACGATGTGACGGCAATTGGTCTATATTTTGTCGTGTTTGGTTTGGGGATCAGAGAAACATTTGCTTCCCTCCACTCCTCCGGGGGGTCTCCAAGGTCCATGATTTTCTGGAGTATTTCTCTTACTCTCTCCCTCGATTTGTGTGGCAGGTTTGCGAGAGCTGTGTTACTGATAAGGTCTGGGCCGTAAGTTGTTTTAGTGTTTAGATGCTTCAAGGTGGTAACGAATTCCACTTCTGTTATAGGAGTGTTTATTTCTTTAATTGGATTATCGTGAGGATTAATGAATCCGTAGTTGTAATTTGTCGGAGGAGTCAGTTCTTCTATATACTTATTAGCCTTTTCTAGCGCTTCCTTCGGGCTCATGGAAGTACCGGAAGCCCATACTTTGGAATTTTTGAATTTTCCTATCCAGTCCCAAACAACTTTAGCAGAAGTGTTTGGTTTTAGGTTGCTGGCGACTTCCCTGAAGCTCTCTTTTTTTTCCTTTGCTAGGACCTTCTTGGCCTCCTTTATGGATCTGTTCCAGTTTCTTATGTTTTCCCCCGAGGGCTCTCTTTTGAAGCGTAGGTAAGCCTCTTTTCGATTTTCTATTGCTTTATCACATCTATCGTTCCACCAGTATAGTTGTCTCCTAGTTCTCTTCCTTGGTTTTGATTTATCGGCTATGTTAGTTATATTGGTTATTCTAGCTCCTGCCTTTTTTAATGTTTGAAGAATTCCCGAGGTGAATAACCTATACTGTTGCTTTACGTTTTTATAAGTAATGGTGGTTTGTTTCTCCGTAAATTCTTCCAACATAATTTTGTATTCCTCCCAGTTCACGTCCCTATAGTCGATTCTCGGTTTTTGGGAGAATATTAGATCCGGATTTATTCCCAAGTCTATGACTATAGGGAGATGATCGCTGCCCATTGGTTCCTCCATTAGCCTCCAACTACAGAGGTTTGCCAGCCCTATAGAGGCTATCGACACGTCCGGGCTAGACGGGCCACGTAGAGGTGTTTGTGTTTGGGCCATGGTAGGAATATTTAGGTTAAGAACCACCATCTCGTTTTCCTCGATAGCGTATTGTAAGTCCTTCCCGGAGGAATTTTCCTGTTGGCCAGGAGGGCCCCACATCGCATGTTTGGCGTTAAGATCACCGCAAATTATCAGCTTTTCCCTATTAGTTTGTGTCCTAATTTGTTGGAGGATGTTGTTCCATGCTCCTCTGGGTAATTTTCGGTTTGGCGCTCTATACATATTTACAATATTTACACTTTCCCTTTCTTTCGAGATGAACCTTATTCCTTGGATTTCGACTTCTTGATGATATTGCGTTATGAGATCTAGATTTTCAAAAATAATTTGGTTATGTATCAGAAAGGCTAGACCTCCCCCTCTCTCATCTCCTCCTCGATCTAGTCTAACTATTCTATGGTAAGGGAAGTATAGGTGGTCCTTCGGCCTTAACCATGTTTCCTGTATGCAGGCTACATCTATACCTTCTATTATTTTTGTTATATTTAATATTTTACCTTTGACGCCTCTACTGTTCCATTGAAGGATCTTTAGTTGGTTGATGTTTTTTTTGTTAGGTATGTTGTACAGGTCTTTCTTTTCGGGTTTCTTACTTGGGCCTGCCATTTGGTCCTACAACTTAGTTTTTTTTTTTTTTTTTTTTTTTTTTTTGTTGAAAGGCGTAAATTGGGTACCGAAAGTTTAGCTAGTTTATATCTCTTTTACCTAATCGGGGGAAATTCTTTTATCCGTAATTTGTATCTTTTCTGACGTTATCTTTTTGTTTATTGTTACTCTTACCTTTTGATTGCTTGCGTTTTGGGTGGTTGCCTTTATTTTCCCGCTTAGAGGGGGGGTCATTTTTGTGACTTTGATTGGTTTGCTTAATTTCTTATCTAAGGAATTTTTTTCGTTTGTTGAGATTGTAGGTTTAATCACCCTAGGAGGTTGGGCCTCTGTCGTCCCCTCCTTGATCGTGGATAATTCTGTTCCCTGGCTAAACCCCTCTTGGTCTGGATCTATAGGTGTTTTGTTTTTCCCTGGGGATTTTGCTGGTAGTCCTCTGGGGGGATGGGGCTCTTGTGCATATTTTTTAATTTGTCTGAAGTTAATATGACGGCCTTCCTCCTGCTGTTGTTGGATACCTGGGAGTTTGGGTGAATTTGTCGTTCTTCTTGGAGATTCGTCTACTTTTTTGTTTTTTATTTTCCTTAGGAAATCTTCTGTTGTCCAGTCGATGATTTTAGTTTTCCTCTCTTGGGCTTCGTATATTTGAAAGATTTGTTTTTGTGAGGTTATATTATTATTATTAATGTATTCTTTGGCTCTTTTTGCATCTACGTTGGTGTAGGCCATGCAGGCCGCCACCAGCTTTTGTTGGTTCATCACAGGGCATTCGGGGCTGAACGCCTTATGTGCTTCCCCGCATGCTGGGCAGACCTGTCTTGTTGCTTCGCACCTGTCATTTTCTTCATGTGCGGTTGCACAGTACCCGCATCTTCTTTTTGCTCTGCATTGTGTCTTACTGTGGCCTATTCTTAGGCAATTAAAACATTTCCTGATTCTCTGTATGTATGGTTTTATCTTCATTGCAAAACCCCATATGTTCACTCGGTAGGGGAGGACGTCTGTTTTTATTGTTATTTTCACCTTATTAGTGGGTCTTGGTCTCTCGTTTTCTCTATCCCAAACGGTAATTCTTTCCAAGGAGAAGTCCCAATGAGACTGGTTTTTTTGATTCCTTATCCCTTCTTCTAGGTCTGCTAATTCAAGGGCTTCGTCTATGTTTAACAGTATTCCCGTTCTTATTAAACGGTATGACGGGATATATGTGTGCCAGCTTGTGGCCTCTTTCGTCAACTTCTCTAGACTCTCGTTAGCTTCTCTGCTTGTGTCGAAATCTAGCTGAATTTTATCTCTGCCAAGTTTTTTTACCTTGAAGTCATCCCCTATAATCCTTTGGATCTTCATGCCTACCGCGATTGGATGCAAGTTACCTATGTTGCATTCTTCCCCTTTCGCTGTAATATGTAATATATAGGGTCCTTTGTTTTGGGGAGGGTATCTATTCTGGGACTGCTCCTGCCATTGGTGTGACAGTCTCATCCTCTTTTTCGCGGCTTGACTGTCCTTCTCGTGCCTTTTGTCATCCTTGCAGTCTCGGCTCTTCGGCTCTTGCGGCCCTTCGTCACGCTGTCGTTTTCTGTTTGGAGTATGATTTACCTCTGGGGCTATCGTTTGCTGTGGTTCCCCTTGGGGTCCTTCAGGGCTAGCTTCTGCGTCTTGTATTCCTATGATCCTTTTTAGACCAGAGTCAGACATGGTACTTATAAATGAGTCGTTTATTTCTCCGATTGGAGTGTCGTCAATATTAACGATTATATTGCGCCCCGTTGGGCTCTGTCCTTTGGGAGGATTGTCTCGTACGGACATCATCTTAGATTGCTGACCTACTTAGCTTAACTACAAACTATCTTATTATATAATTAAAAGTAGTTTGGTAGGCGTTGTTAATATACTATATATTTTGGATTTTTATTTTTATTTTTGTAATTGTACTTCTTCTAACCTACTTCTTTCATCGAATTTCTATAGTCTAATTGTTCGTCTCTTACCTCGAGCACGTGTCTTGTAGGTTAGAAGTCGAGGGGTACCTGTCGTGCTGACCGGATAAAGTTTGGTTGCCTCTGGCTACGTGCTGCTGCTCTGTCACTGTATATTGCACTCTTCCTTTTTGTTTCGATGATTTGTCGATGTTTTTGTCTTTCCTTTTCTTCTAGGCTTAGTGATTGCTTGGGAATTTTTGGATTTTTCTTATACCTCTCACGCCGCCATTTTTCGATCGCTCTTAACGTAGAGTTGTTACCTTCTCTCATCTCCGATACCTAACAATCCGCGGATCATCCGAACGGCACATCTCGGTGTCTCCTCCCGTCTCTCCCCGTCTCTCCCTCCCCTCAGCACCCTCCTCGACCCCCGGCGAAGCTAGTTCCTCCTCGCACGACGACAGCGAACACGGCGTGGACGCACCAAACACGAGGTATCTACCTACCCAGGCCCATTGTCACCTGAAAACAGCGCGTGCAACCCTCAGCCGCGAGGTTCTCGTTCACCTTGGATTATTACAAGTTTAAGCTCTCTCCACGTAGGGTCGTTCGTCGTGTTTGGTATATCGGTGCTACGAGCACCTAGGATTAGGCAAAGACCTCTCGAGTGTACGTTTTTGGGAAGGTCCAGATTATCCGGAGTAATTTATCCTTCGGTGGAAGGACGATCTACACGGAATTGAATCCCTGTCGTGATGCTTGCGCGAGGGACACAAGTCCGAGAATTTTATTTTTGCCCCGAGAATAATTGTCGTCCTTTTTTGTTTCTTGGGTTTCTTTTATCTTTCTTTTGATTTTCATTGGATTGGGCTGTTTTTGGGCTTGAAAGAGTTTGGAGATTGGTCTTGGGTTCGTTTCTTTTGTATGAAGTGTTTGTTTGGAGTGCCTCTGTCAATTGGTGGGTTTTGTGGTTTTGTTAGGTGGATGTGTTCGAGGGGATAATGTAATGACTGAGTTTGGGATTAATGAGAATTTTGGGATGATCTTTGTTATGGGTGGATGAGATATCTTGAGTCGGGAGTGTTTCTCTCTTTCTGCGAATCGACTCTCTTTGGTTCTTGATATACGCACTTTTGTCTAATCTACCAGTAGAAAAGTTTGTTTGTTATGATGTCGAGCCAAGTAAATCGGTGACTACGTGCAAATTTAGTATGTTTCCAAATATCGTACGTCAGTGACGTTCGAGCAATTGTTTTGCGAGGTAATTTCCATACGATTTTTTACGCCAATAAAGCCATTTCGTGTAATCAACTATCTTTCGGTCTTATATAGTATTCGCTCCATCGTCTAATCTACCAGTAGAGAAGTTTGTTTGTTATGATGTCGAGCCAAGTAAATCGGTGACTGCGTGCAAGTTTAATATGTTCTCAAGTATCGTACGTCAGTGACGTTCGAGCGATTGTTTTGCGAGGTAATTTCCATACGATTCGTTGCACCGATCAACCCATTTCAAAGCCTTTCGATAGTCATCGATTTTGCGTATTCGTGCACGCTCTTTCTTTTTACATTATTTATATTGTTTCAGAATCATGTCGTCAGGTGCAGGATCCAGTGGAACTGGACGCGGTCGTGGCTCATCCTTGGCGGATAATAAACCAGAAAATAAGGAAGCTAAGCCAAATCCAAAAATGTCGAAGGCTCTAGGAACATCTGCTAAAAGGTGAGACATTTTTCCGACGTTGTTGAATTAACACCTTCGATCGTAACAGTAAAGATTACCTTGTTTTTTAGGATACAAAAAGAATTGGCGGAAATCACGTTAGATCCACCTCCAAATTGCAGGTATTCGATTGACGATCTTTCTAAAGATGTATTGTTTGGTGAAACGCGCTTTTCCAGAGAAATATTAATCCGAAATCTCCTCTTACAGTGCAGGACCAAAGGGAGACAATCTATACGAGTGGGTCTCTACTATTTTGGGGCCACCAGGTTCTGTGTACGAAGGAGGTGTATTTTTTCTCGATATACATTTTTCCCCGGAATATCCGTTTAAACCTCCAAAGGTACGCCCTGCATTTGATCGATCGACGTAACACGAACCATTAAAGAAAGCATTCTTTACACAATACATTTATTCTCACAGGTTACATTCCGTACTCGCATCTATCACTGCAACATAAATAGCCAAGGCGTAATTTGCTTGGACATCTTAAAAGATAACTGGTCCCCGGCTCTTACCATCTCGAAGGTTCTACTTTCTATATGCTCACTCCTCACGGACTGTAATCCAGGTATGTTTAACACTCTTGATTCTTCTTTCGTGCGGTCTCTATTTCGGACTCGAACCTATTGTATTTTAAAATCGTACGAACGCAAAGATCTAGAAGACGACGAAATGGTTAATAAAATTTTACTTTATAGCCGATCCCTTGGTGGGCAGTATAGCTACGCAATACCTACAAAACAGAGAAGAGCACGATCGCATAGCACGATTGTGGACCAAACGTTATGCCACATGAGCATGTTCATAAGTCATATTAAACTCCTATTAGCCTCATGCCAATCTATCATCCGCTGCTGCTCTCATAAATCTGACTCACGTATCCTGTATACATTTTTATCCACGATCACTTTGGTCAAAAACTACAAGTGAGCCCCCATTTGAGAACAGCTCGATCATAATTGTGATGTGCTTCTATGTTGAGTATGTAATGTGCCTAAGACGAATGAATGTGTGTGCAAGCATAATGTGTTAGGGCATGCTATAGGAGTTTTTTCACCTAAAAATTATGAAAGAATAGTATTTAAATGGATCGTATTGTGTATCAACGATACTACCCAACACTGCTAATACCTTTAGGGTAGGAGATATCATGAACAATATTAATAAAATCTAAATTGTAAGTAAACTAGGTATATAACATCGTACGATGTGAATGTAGAGCCCTATCTCCTCACAATTTGAGCCCCGATATTTTTGTATTTACTCAAATTCATTGTAATCTAAAATTTTTGTTTATCGTCGCGACATTCTCTCGTTTGGACTTCGTTCGGTGATTTGTTAAGCTTAATTTAACGTGGACTCAGCTATATCGGAAATTGTGCGAATACTCAAAATTATCGTAATAGCAAATTATTATATAAAGCAGAAGGAAAATATTGGTAAATAACTCGTCTAATCGATCGAGATCAGTGGCTAAATCATTGTAATTGTAAATAAATATTATTTCCTGTATATTCAAGCTAGTATGTTCAAAAAAAATTCTAATTGTAACCTGAATTTATATTCTGTCTACATAAATAAGTATGTATAAATTGACTTATTAGATATAAGGATGTACTATCTCATTCAGTCTCATTGTACACTCAGGCATTATTCAAAATTGTTTTGTAGAAAGAAGATCGGACGGTATCGCAAGTTAAACACTAAAGAACAGAAGGATAGACTTTAACACTTGTGAAACCGGCTAATGTAGTTAAATATGTGTTCAGTAAATAATTGAAATATTCTGGACCAGAAAAATTTGTCTTGTTGGGTATTGTTTATTAGCGAAGTTGACGTCTCTTTCATAGCAGTTTGGTAAATTCAAAAAGAAACGTGGCTCGATCCACCGAGTCTGTAACTTGCTGGAACCTGGTTTATTAAAATTTTTAGCGGTAGAGCAATTGCAAGTTGTACGCTGCAAAAGAGGAATTACAATTATTGGCGAAACTTCACTTGGACTAATGTTGTACAGTTTAGCCTGTAATCTAAAATCATTACACTTTCCTTTCACTTTCAACCAGAATTCTTGTAAATATATCCGTACGATAACGCATTGCAAACTATAAGATCTACATATCTGTTTGTTATATCTTGAGTAAGTTCGATCTTGCCCATAACTTTGATTTAAATACCTGACAACGTCAACTTTCTGGTTTTACGTCTAATGGGCAACAGCGACAAATTCGTGCGTACTTTGCAGTGGAAGAAATATAAGCTTAGCCCTGCCTAGGAATTGTAAATACGTCGATATACATATTTGTCCACATGCATTTACTGTTTATAAGAATAATATTGGAATATAATAGATCTCGCTATTACCTTCGCAAATGTATAAGAAACGATTAGTAGGCATATTGTAATTGTTATTTTTAGTTACAAATATTTTTGCATAAAGATTCGAATAATTTTTCACATAAGATAAAGAATAAGATGAATTACGTGACGTTTTGAAATGATACGTAAACATTGTCTTGCTTCAATTCTCCTCGTGTTTAATACAAAGGGATGTATCGATAGAATATTAAATAATAATTCATTACCTTAAAGATATTGCACGCATTATTTTGTATCAATTGTATACTACGTCGTTACTATCGGTATTTAAACGAAATTTTCAATAGGGTAAAATGATACGCAAAACAGATGGTCTACAATCTGTAATAAACGAAGAGAATCATTTAATTCATCTGCTTATCGTTTTATTTATCACGCAGAACTCCCTGCTTCGATAATCATCAGTAAACTACAAATGCGAGATCAATATCCTATATAATAATAAATGTTAGAATGCTACGTAACAAACATAAAATGAAATAAATCTCATAAAATACAGATACGCATGGAAATGATTTTGCTATCCCAATCGCTCATCCTCGATTCACCGTTGAACAGGGAACAGGATATTCAGCAGCACTTGTTAAATATTCGTTTCGAGTTATGGTTGATATTTAACATAATTTAAGGGAAAATATACAGGGTGAGGCACGTAACTGGAACCATATCAATTTGTTGGTAAATAATAATTTTATTGAAAACTGTTTCAAATGGAAGTTGAATGGTTTTGAAGGTGACATAATTTGATATAATTAGTTTTACTGTAAAATTCTGCATAGAGGAGATATGCAAGTCAAGTTTAGTTCTTTAAATGGAATTGGATATTTTTTATTATTGCATTCAATCGAGCTCACTATTATGTATAAAAAACTAATCCATTAACATAAAAAATTCATTAGTTTAAGTGATATTTGAACTTGAACGGTTCGAAACAATATAAGTGGAACCCATTGCAGTAAGTCCCAAAGTAACAACTTGGGTGACAATTGCCATATTAATGTCTGCATAGTTCGAACGATGAATTATTGGATTTAATATTTCGAAAGTGTAATCCAATCAACACTTTCTTTTAGAGAGAGCTGAATTTTATGTATAACGAATGTGATGATAAGTAAAACAAATTCAGGGATGTGCATAGCGAAGGCCATTAAACAAATTTTAAAGAAATTCTATGGATTAATGTATATGCAATGTGATGCTCCATAATTGATTGTTGGGGAATAACAAACAACACATTGATGTTTGGTAAATGCTTTTTGTTCTAAATAATTTGTTGAGATTTATTAATTGTGTACAATAAGTTTATAAAAAAATATTCAAAATGTTTTCCTTCCACTTCGATACATTTGGGAATTCTCTTTTTGAAACTATTTTGAATATTCGCAAAACTACATCGAATTTTCTTAGAAAATTTCTAGGACTTAATTTACTGAACTGAACCAAAGAATCTTTGGTGCTTTTACAATAATGCATTTTTACGAACATTAGAAGTAGTTTCGGCAAAAAGAATTTGCAAATATATCGAAGTGCAGGGAATACATTTTTAATATCTATTATAAACTTACACTGTATTATTAAAAGTTGTTTAATGACCTTTCAATACACATTCCTGAAGTTGTTTTACTTATCATCGCTTTCATTATAAATAAAATTTAGCTCCCTCTAAAAAAGTATTGATTAGATTACACTTTTGAAATATTAAATCGAATAATTCATCGTTCGAACTATGCAGATATTAGTAGAGCAATTGCCGCCTAAGTTGTTACTTCGGAAGTTACTGTAACGGTTTCCAGTTGTGTCGTTTCGAACCATTGAAATTCAAATATCTCCTAACCTAATGAATGTTTTATGTTAATGGTTAATGGTTTTCTATACAAAATAATGAGCTCGATTAATTGCAGTAATAAGAAATATGCAATTCCATTTAAAAAAGTATGAGAACTCGATGCAGTTTTGTGAACCATTCGAAACAGTTTCGAAAAGAGAATTCGCAAATGTTTCGAAGTGGAAGAAAAACATTTTGAACATTTTTTATAAAGTTATTGTATACAAATAATGAATCTCAACCAACTATTTAGAATAAATAGCAATGTGTTGTTTGTTGTTATCCAACAATTAAAACGTGTGGACCATCGATTTTATTAATTCATAGAATTTCTTTAAAGTTTGTTTAATGGCATTCGTAGTACGCATCCCTAAATTTGTTTTACTTATCATCACTTACATTATAGATCAAATTCAGCTCCTTCTAGAAAAAATTGTTGATTAGACTGCACTTTCGAAAAATATTAAATCAAATAATTCATCGTTCGAACTATGCAGATATTAATAGTGCAATTGGCATCAAATATGTTGTTACTTCGGAAGTTACTGCAACGGCTTCCAGTTGTGTCGTTTCGAATCATTCAAATTCAAATATCTCCTAAACGAATGGATGTCCTAGATTAATAAATTAAAAGTTTTTTATACAAAATAGCGAGCCCCATTAACTGCAGTAATAAGAAATATGCAATTCCATTTAAAAAACTATGAAAATTCGATGTAGTTTTACGAAGCAGTCGAAACAGTTTGAAAAAAGAGAATTCGCAAATGTTTCGAAATGGAAGGAAAACATTTTCATCATTTATTATAAACTTACTGTATTTTTAAAAGTTATTTAATAACCTTCCAATACACATCCCTGAATTTGTTTTCCTTATCATCGCTTTCATTATAAATAAAATTCAGCACCCTCTAAAAGAAACTGTTGATTAGATTACACTTTCAAAACATTAAATTGAATAATTCATCGTTCGAACTATGCAAATATTAGTATGGTAATTGTCACCCAAGTTGTTACTTTGGGAGTTACTGTAACGGTTTCCAATTATGTCGTATCGAACCATTCAAATTCAAATATCTCCTAAATTAATGGGTTTTTTATGTTAATGGGTTAATAATATTCTACGCAGAATAATGAGCTCGATTGACTGCAGTAATAAAAAATATGCAATTCCATTTAAAAAACTAAACTCAACCTGCATATCTCCTCTACGCATAATTTCACAAAAAAACTAATTACGTCAAATTATCTCCCTTTCGAAACCATTCCACTTTCATTTGAGACTTTATTACTATTTATTTATACTATTTATTTACGGAGAAACCAAAGTGGTTCCAATTATGTGCCTCACCCTGTGATACATTTAAATGTGGGAGGCTGTAAAGTAGTAGAAAAACTAGATACTTCGTAAGTGTCATTAATTTATTAATAATATACATAAAAGCTAGACAAATGTGCTAAAAATGTGTTTGGCTCCTAAAATGCCAAAAATTAGTTGTCTTAAGTTACATTAGGGTAATGAAATTACATTGCATCAATTTATCGATACCGAATGATAATTTACATTTATAGTAGAAATAATTGCAACCAGCCAAAATAGAATTTTCGTACAAGCTCACTTGCACATATATAGCATTTTGTAAGATACCAATAATGCTCGTTAATACTGATTATAATAACCCCTTTATCAGTCTTTTCTGTTGCCTGGTAATCAAAGTGTACCATGTGCAAAAAGTCCAATCAAAATTCCTAATAAACGGATGTCTCATTAAAAGGAGCAAACTTTGGACAGGTGCTAGTTTCGGGCAAGCTATTCTAGGCAATCGAGAAATGTTGTCTGAATGCTCTCTAAGCTACCAATACGTAACATACATTTTTACGATACATTAGGCACACGTTAATAATATAATAACTTTTTGTAGCACGCGCTTTTACATTTTTTGCATCTACAGTTTAGTCTACGGACGTTCATCTGTTTATAATGTCTGAAGTGTTGTATACACATACTACCTTAATAATAATTACAAATCATGTATATACTGTTCTGGATCATTTTGCATCGTATACTTTGTAAACACATATAATATGTCTCTACGCTTGTACGTTATATATATACGAATAAATTAATATATCAAAATAATTTGTAGTCGTTGTATACGCAAAACTTCAGAACAATATATTTACTTTAAGTTTCGGAGGGGGTACTTGAATTCGTTAAATCGACATAATGCTGTGAGCTCTCAGAGTTATTATGCATATTAATTGTCAAGCGTGATATTGATAGCGACGTCATACTAGAACCTTGAGCACAATTCGAATTTTAGTAGTGCGAGTACACGGAGTCCGATGGATATGTAGTATTATAACTATTCCAGCACAGATAACATGCATTAACGAATAGAACGTTAGATTACAGCGACCGTTGAGAGTGTCTTCTAATCGAGCTTACTAAAACGCAATTTTAATATTCAGACAGAAATAAAGATTCGCATCTTCACCGCTTTGGTCCCAAGCAATATATAATTTTGATTAGTCGTGTTAATCGAAAGCATAGTTAAATGTTTTATAATTAAACGGATCGTCCGAGGCGTGCGGTAGAAAAACAAGGAGAAACTAAATGCGGGAGATCACTGATACTGAAAGCTTAAGTATCAACAAGCCAATGTCAGCTCCTAATCCAATATTTCGTTTGAATTACACGTAGACACCGAAATGTATGAATTTTTCTTGCTCAATTTATAATGCCCCAGCACTTGTTGTACATTATATGTATAATGACATCTTAGTTTATATACATATATTACACAATACATTTCACGGTGCATCGTCGATTACGAATAATAGTACATTATGCTTGCAGAACACGAGAAATTATTACAAATTTGTTACATATGACTTCTACCGCTCTATATATGCTATTACTATTAGAAAATGTATTTTTTTTCTTCCTTTTTATCGACAAGGAGGCATTAGATTGGATGCCGGGCTGTAATATCTGAGTACAATAGAAGCAATAAGCCATTTTCTGTCACGATTAACAGTTATTAGAACACAAGCTTTTATGCGATTAAGTCTTATTAGACAATTTGTCCGCTCTGCACTTCGAGGAAGATTAGGCAAAAATAGCTCATTGTTTCTTAAATTGGGTGAACAATGAAGAGGAATGATGACTCCCATCGAAAGATCATTTCATTTAATAATCGTAAGTAGAATTCTTGCGCGGCGCACAATGCACGTGTTTCTTTTGTCGTAATCGATTGAATGGATCGACATAAAAAAATAGATCCGAATTTTGCCACAGTGGCACAATAAGTTTTAGGCACGCTTCGATTGACACACCTTCGTCCCCTCGATCAGTCTATTCGTGCATCTAAGAAACACGATGCTACTTATAATATTTCCCTTCAAATTTTTCTCAGTTCTTATACTTCCTTTTGGCAGATAATGGCAGTAATTATTTTTTCTTTTATACGTGTAAATAGAATATAGATATTCAATATTTTTGTCCAATACTTATTCCATCGTGAAGAGAAATTATAAGAGTACCTGCAAACAGTCAGGCGCTTTCAGATCTAGGGTTTCTCGCTGGGAGAGACAAGGTAAACGGAAATATTGTTATATTAATCGTACGCCCGGATCCTAAACAACATCATTCCTCTTTCACTATACAGTTGTAAGCACAATAGAAATGATTATATTCGTAATGAATCTATAAATATTTATCTACCAATGTATGATGGACAATATTATGAAAAATGCCTCCTAACTGATGGCAGATCAGTGCGCTGTGGTTTCACTGTAAGTAAAAACATTAGATCACTAGGCATGAACAGACATCGAATAAAGAAACATATGAGGTGCACTGCATATTGATTAAGCACGAACATATAGAAGACAGACGATTAACAAATCAAGATGTTTTATGACCTTGTACATTCCATTTAACATTCATTAAAGTGTACATATTGAAATTAATTTCCGGTTTGTCACCAGCAGTGTCCAAAGTTGATAGACCTTTCATTCTATAACAATTAGTAGGATTACAAGTTTGAGTAGCGATAAATTTCGTTATCAGTTCACCGTAATGCGCAAGGAGTAAACCCTTCTTGTAAATTGTACACTGTAAATATTCGCTACGGCCTTACCATACACGAGTAATCGTTACTTCAACACGATGTTTGCATTCTGTAAGATATCGGGCACTATGAATTAAAATTGTAACACTATGTAAACTTTACATTGTAGTAAATAACAGAACATCTTAACATTAGATAAATAGTAAATCTTATCCGTACTAGACGCAATCTCGTATACCGATAATTCAGTATACGCAAATATGCAAATGCAGATTAAAGCTACCACTTTTTTTTCATATACTTGTTTAGAGAGAAAGGTGCCTGTTAAAGTCTGAGACGGTTTATTTAGTAATGAACCAAATGAATATCAGAAACGAATATATCAGGGAACAATTCACGCTATAATATATATGACTTTCGATCACAGCTTCATTTCACTTTACAATCTCGAATATTTTATTCTTAATTAATGTCTACAACGTGAGAAACGAAATCAAATTGAAGTTATAGTGGAGCCCTGACAACATTCTAAATACACATTTATTCATGCGAAATATAATTAAAGCAAAGCTTTCGCTTTTAACATAAATGAGATCACTGCTCCACTTAGCCCTTTGAGTTTTAATTTCAAACGCTCGTATGTGACCAACAATTAAGAAATCAATTTGCTCGGACGAAATACGTTCTCAGCGCTAAGAATCGGAGGTGCAATTACTCATATTTCGTTTAATTATATAGTCATAGATTTAATCGAGCGATTCAGAGTTGGTTGTTAGGACGGTTATTTTGAAATTGTTGTTACGGCGTCCTATCGAATTTCATAATCAATCACATTCTTACAGTGCGTTAAAGCTCAAAGGGTTAACGTATAAAAGTGAGAAAGATATACAGGTTTGCTAATAAGCTTACAATCAATTGGGTGAAGCAGACATTTTACACAAAGCCTCTAGCATATTTTCCGTGGCACTTTATGCTCAGTGTAATTTCCTTACTACTTTTATAGTTATCGTGGCTCTGCTATAACCATGTTACACGATGGTAGATCTCTACGATTGAATTATGTAATTAATACCTATAGCTAGTGGTGTAAGTTCGTATAGTACATTAAAAAAAAGTGTAGTTATCCCATTACAGTTTACAATTGACATATAAATTTGTTTTGTAAGTTCTCGGTAAAAACATATAAAAATCTCTGAACGAGACAGTCTTCTCTCGTTCGCGGACAAAACCCAAACACCAAAAGTAGAAGAGTTTTCTCGTTACTTAGTATACCAAAACCATCATCTTGCCATTCATTCTCACGAAGGAGACCTAGTGTTTGCAAGCCGTCAAGAAGACAAGCGCGATGAAGAGAGAGAAAACAAAATTTGTATGGAAAAAAAAGAGAGAAAAAAAAATAACAACGAAAGTCCACTTTACGTGATTGTGCATCGATGTAAGTTAAATAGTAACGAAATAGATAAGATAGTGACATAGCCAGTGTAACAGAGAACAGTACTCGTAAAAAGTGCATGTTAGGCATGTTGCAATTAAAATTTGTGTGTGGCAGCTTACACAGTCTCGTACTCGCGACGTATTGAGCGAGCCAAACAGCACGCAAATATTACTCCAATAATCTGAAATAAACAGAGTGTAATCCGCAACGTGAATTATTGGGCTTATTAAACAGTCGGACTCACCTGAACGAGGGCTATTCCTATACCCACGCCGCCTAATATCATGGCGTTATCTTCTATGGCAGATTTTAATTTCAGCATGCAACCATCTTCGCGAACCGAGACCACATTTGCATCGCACCTCTTTTGTACTGGTAATTCCACGCAACAAGAATCGGGTAGAGTGTCATCTGCAAATCCGGCGTGGACCCAATCTTGCGGCGAGCGTATACCGCAGCATTGCAGCTGTACAAAGTGATAAATGAAATTTGAGTGAAGTGTAACGAATGCAATGATTATTAAATTTCTGTTGTGCACACAAATATTGGGTTGGCGCATAATTATTGCACTCTTTTTAAATAAATTTTGTTCGACAAAAACAGTAAGAACACGTAATAAAAATATTTTTAAATCATCGAGAATAATTATTTAAAGATATTCTTGTTACATGTTCTTATTGCTTTTGTCGAATAAAGTGTATTTAAAGGCTGCAATAATTGCGCACCAACCCAATATAAGTACATCAATGCAAAAAGTTCTTCGATACGTTTGTGTACAGTCAAGAAGACCAGTCACGCAGTATCGGAGACTTGATCCAAGATCAATTTGTATGTAGCTTACACAACGTGACTTTCACTAGATGAAACCTTATGTAATATCAGCTAAAGAAGGGATTTCGATGACAAGTTTAATACTTCAACCGAGGCGAACAAATAATTAATTTCGATGCTCGTGTCAAAAGCATCGAATTAAAAACATCTTTGTAAAATTTTCGAAAAATCACAATTGACAAATGGTCTTTGAGATTCCATTGCGCTTTTACAAATGTAGGCATTTAAGAATATTCCAGGATCTCCATCTGCAGAAGTCAATGGGATGCCTGTACTTTTATGTACAGGACATGTAAGAAAGAAGGCCCTATTGATTTGCAGTGAAACAAGACCTACTCGTACACCCATTGCACTTCCGGTGCTATGTTATACTCGGTACACAACTTAATTTTTTACAGCGATAATGAGAAATCGTACATTACGCACTGTAACTAAGAAAAATAGTCGGTAAACATACTGGAAATAGAAACATCGAGCAATCTACATATTCTTACTTAAATGTAATAACGTCGTGAACGAAGGATTACTTACGTCATGTTGCATAATATCCCAGGACACACGAATATTGTCGTCGCTGTTGTATTGATGTATGGTGGAATTCAAACGATTCTCCAACATCGTTCCAACCTTTCCGCGCATCATGTATCCAGAGATTCCAGCTCCCAATTCCAAGGCGAATATCAGCAGTAATAAAACTGAGAACTGATGAGAAAAGAAGCAGAGTCAAAGCAATTTCTTCTGCTCGATGAATCGACCGTTAAGCATTACAGTGGATAAAATTACGAAGAACAAAAGAATGTAAACGGGTTATCGTGCAATTCTAATCTTTAAAAAGGGGGAAATATGAAGCGGTATAAATATATAAGGTGGAATATCAATGAGAATAAGTCATACCGTTATTATCATGCAGTGATTCTCCTTGACGGCTCCGCAGCATCCGAAGAATGACACAAGGAAGACAATTACACCGACAATTATCATTAATACAGGTCCGGCGAAGAACCAACTATCCACAAAGTTATTGTAACCACTGTAAACGACCAGAATCACAGCACCGACGGAAATAAATACAATGCCGGTTATCTGAAATGAGCAAAAAATAAAAGATTATTATTTGTGTCTCTTATCTTTAAATTGTGGTAGAAGTAGGCGGTGGATTTACAAACGCATAATGGTAACCGATAATTTTTTAATTGTAACTTTTGAAACGGAGGCGCGAGAAAACGTCGAGATTATCGACTTTCCTTCCAAACCAAATAATTCAGTCTCTCAACCGGTCTTCCAGTCTTTAGCTTATGGAAACCTAGTTGTCAAGGTGCACGGAGTCTTCTAATCGAATATTCATGTGGGAATGGCTCGTAACATCGGAAAAGTAAAAAAAAAAAAAGATTGCGAATGAACTAAAAACTTGCGCGCCCGATTTGAATTTCCCGCGCACATGGCTCTTTATGGTTTTTCCCTTTTTTCTTTTCCTTCTTTCTCTTACATGACTGCACATTGTTATATTTGAACGTTCTCGGACGAATTTATCGCGAAGAGAAATTCACGTGATTATCGTTTCACTCGTTATCATCGTGAATCTCGAAGAGATAAAATTACGAAATCGATAAGGGCACCGTACAGTTGGCGGCTTTTCGAAAATTCGTGAATTCGAAAAATCCCGTGAGAAAATCGATGAGTATCGATTGCAGGTCGTGACAGATTGCTTTCAAACAATTCTAAGCCGGGTACAACGACCGCCCTAAAATGTCGAAGCTTCATCGATCGGCTGGCAATGATACGCGCCCGATTTGAATTTCCCGCGCAAATGACTCTTTATGGGTTTTCCCCTTTTTGTTTTCTTCTTTCTCTTACATGACTGCACATTGTTATATTTGAACGTTCTCGGACGAATTTATCGCGAAGAGAAATTCACGTGATTATCGTTTCACTCGTTATCATCGTGAATCTCGAAGAGATCAAATTACGAAATCGATAAGGGCACCGTACAGTTGCAGGCGGCTTTTCGAAAATTCGTGAATTCGAAAAATCCCGTGAGAAAATCGATGAGTATCGATTGCAGGTCGTGACAGATTGCTTTCAAACAATTCTAAACCGGGTACAACGACCGCCCTAAAATGTCGAAGCTTCATCGATCGGCTGGCAATGATACGCGCCCGATTTGAATTTCCCGCGCAAATGACTCTTTATGGTTTTTCCCCTTTTTGTTTTCTTCTTTCTCTTACATGACTACACATTGTTATATTTGAACGTCCTCGGACGAATTTATCGCGAAGAGAAATTCACGTGATTATCGTTTCACTCGTTATCATCGTGAATCTCGAAAAGATAAAATTACGAAATCGATAAGAGCATCGTAGAGTTGGCGGCTTTTCGAAAATTCGAAAATTCGAAAAATCCCCTGAGAAAATCGATCAGTATCGATTGCAGGTCGTGACAGATTGCTTCCAAACAATTCTAAACCGGGTACAACGACCACCTTAAAATGTCGAAGCTCCATCGATCGGCTGGCAATCTTCTTGATACGCGTAAAATACTTCGCGCGAATTTTCCAGATACGAAACGATCTTTTTTTTTCTCAGATTCTCGCCAAATAAAGGCATCGTAGAGTACGCATACCGGTTCGTTGGGCGTGAAAGCAAAAAGAAAAGGGGGCTACGAGAGGAGAGAAAAAGAAAATAACGAGTTATTACGACACTGGCGTAGGAAGTAAACCGCCACCTTCACTCTGGAGAACGATGGCCGTTACCTACGTTCCTCTTCCTACGTTACAAAACTTGCCATTCGCTTACGAAGTAAAAGCACTTCTCATTTTATTCAGCACGAATTATCATAAACCGATCGATCTTCTAGAAGAAGATAAAAAAAACATTGTAACGGTCCCTATGAAAAAAAGAGCGGGAAAAAAAATCGTACAAAAACTATCAGATCTAATTTACCAGAAAAAGCAAACTCTCTTGGAAGAATCCACAAGAAAATAATTTCTCAAGTATCTAAATGTCTAATAGAATAATTCAATAAACCTAGAATCGTCGGAAGACGATATATTCCAAGTTTCGACAAGGTGTGTTACAATCTCGAGAAGGCAGCAGAAGGAGGACAAGTGGCGCAAATTAATGATAACAAAAAGAAACGTTCCAACAACATGAAAATAATATTTAAAATAAAATTCACGATCGTAAATCCAAAATAAAATCATTCGAAAATTTAAAACCATCACAAGATAACATATTTTATCCTTCGACAAGGTCCGTTACAATCTCGAGAAGACACCAGAAGGAGGAGACAAGTGGCACAAGTTACTAATAACAAAAAGAAACCCTGCGACACTCTCATTTCATTCTAGATGAAAATAATTTTCTAAGAAAAATCCACGATTTCAAATTCAAAAGTAGAATCATTTGATGAAACCATTACAAGACGTTTCAACTTCCAACAAAATTGTAATTTCTGTTACTATCTCGAGAGGTTAGTAGAAGAACCATTAGTTCCACCCTACGTCAAAAAGTTCCCTAAAAAAAAAACTCCACGATCTTAATCCAAAATGAAATCATCACAAGGCAACATATTTCATTCTTCAACAAGGTCCGTTACAGTCTCGAGAGGACAGCAGAAGGGAAGACAAGTGGCACAAGTTAGTGATAACAAAAAGAAACACTCTTGGTCAATTTTACACGAAAATAATTTTCTAAAAAAAAAATCACGATCCTAAATTCAAAAGTAGAATTATTTGGATCGTTTATTTTGAAAGTGGTGTAAGTCTATTTAAACAAAAAAAAATGGTATATTACATATATTTGCGATTAATTTAGTGTAAAATTTTATTTATAACTCGTTAATTTTTTTCAGGATATTGATTTACACCACTTTCAAAATAAACAGTCCATTTCATAAACCATTGCAAGACATTGCAAGTTCGAACAAAATTATAACGTCCGTTACAATCTCGAGAGGTTAGCAGAAGTAATATTTGTTCTACCCAACGTCAACAAGTACCCTAAAAAAAAAGTCTGCGATCTTAAATTCAAAATAAAATCATTCAAAAATCAAAATCATCAGTAGACGACATATTTCATCCTTCGACAAGGTCCGTTACAATTCGAGAGGACAGCAGGCCACAAGTGGCACAAGTCAGTGACGACAAAAAGAAACCTTCCAACACTCCCGTTCTATTCTACATGAAAATAATATCCTAAAAAAAATATACGATCCTAAATTCAAAATAAAATCATTCGAAAATCCAAAATCACCGCAAGACGACATATTCGAACTTCCAACAAGATCTGTTACAATCTCGAGAGGACACCAGAAAGAGAAAACGAGTGCCACAAGTTAATGATAACAAAAAGAAACCTTTCAACACCCTTGTTGTATTCTACGTGAAAATAAGATCCTAAAAAAAGTTCCCGATCCTGTGTACAAAATAAACTCATTCAGACGACATATTCGAATTCTCTACAAAGTCCGTTACAATCTCGAGAGGACACCAGAAGGAGGAATACGAGTGGCAGAACATAGCGATAACAAAGAGAACCCCACCGATACGCTTCTTCCATCGTCGGTACGAAAATAGGATGGACGACGGCGAGTAAGAACGCTCGCAAGAAGAGTATAGGGCCGTCCGTTCCTTCGAATTATCGAGCGGAGTTGGTGAGAGCCATAAAGACCGAGCGAGTGAGCGAGACAGAGAGAGAGAGAGAGAGAGAGAGGGGCAGTGTAAGCTACACCGCCTCGATTTACGCCGTATAATATTTTCTGTCTACGCGTCAACGTACCGCGAATATCAGATTGAAGAGGAACAGCAGATACTTCACGCACGTCATCCCGCCGGACACCATTTTTCGTCACTTTTACTTTTTACAAAGCACTCGGCGAAAGAATACGAGAAAAGCCGGGTGAATTCGGTCGCGAATATACGAGAGAGGGACAGAGATAGTGAGGTTCACGTATGCGTCACTTTTCCGCGATTCTACGATCAGCACGATTCTTCACTCTAGTTACTGCGAGTACCGTCCGCACAGCTCGAGCGCTCGTTCCAAAGTGTTCACGGATGATGTATTTTTGTTTGTGCGCGGCCTGTAGGCCGTTGGATGCGCGCGCAACTCGTGAGTAGGGTAAGCCAGGGGCGGCACAATTTAGGGCGCTTACGAGGGGCCCATTTTGGAGGATGATTTATTTGGGAAGTTTTCTTGTATTGATGAGACAATTTTTGGTGAAGTTCCGAAAATCGCATACCTCCGATTTCCTTAAGGCTACGTATACTAATGTATTTAATTTTCAAGGTAATTTTCAAATATGGAAAATTAAGGTTCTTTCAACTTATTTCAGTAGGTTTGTAAAATATTAAAAATGTTTTAAACAAAAGTTGTACATCTCGCCGAAATACACATTTTGTGTCTTATGTATTTTCGCTACAGGGTAAACGATTAACGTGTTTTACGCGCAAAATACACGATATTACGAAGTTTAAGATTAATTATCCTCGTCGTTGGTCCTGGACAATACCAAGCGTAATTCTGACCTTATAATTACTTTCTTTACCTTCTGAAGATATTACTATTAAGTATATTTACTACAGAAACTATTACTCCTATAGCGAAAGTGTATAAGACATAAAATATATATTTCGACGAGATGTACAACTTTTGTTTGAAACATTTTTCAATATTTTATAAACCTACTGGAATAACTTGAAAAAAAATGAATTTTTTATTTGACCTTGAAAATGGCCTCGAAAATAAAATGTGCGCCAATTTTCATGGTCATATTCGTAATCAGCGTATCAAGATACATCAGTATACGTAGTTTTAAAAAAATCGGTGGTATGTGCTTTTCGGAAGTTTATCAAAAATTTGAGCATTATTAGAGAGTTTTAAGATTGAAATATGAATTTTTGATAAAGTGTTTAAGATGTTTTGGGGGACTTTAAAAATTTTGTTTTAAGTTGTTGTTGGTTTAGGGTAACAAGGGTGGATGGTACGTTATTGGTATACACGGTGCACCTCCGCTCGCTGCATTTGGGTGGTGCATCATGGCGACCCCGCCATAATCGGAGGTTCGTCGCGGCGACCTTACCGATGAGAGAAGTCTCCAATCTCCTCCGCTTCTGCGAATAAATAAATCTCTTGTTTTCGTGTTTTAATTAGTTTGCTTCTGGATTTTTAACCGTCTGAGAATCGCAGCTCTTCGCTCTGATTCGTTGATCTACTGGAAGACTAATCAATATCGTTATTTTGTAATAATTCAAAGTTACGTTCGTTATATTGGGGTAAGAGCGTAGGAAATGGCACACGATCAGAAGACCCCGGAAAAAATCACGGCGAACCGATTTTGTAATCGGAGGTTCGCCCCTGTGACCTTAAATCTTCAATCTCCGCTGATTTTGCGAGTAAATAAATGTTTTTAATTCTTTAAGAGAGTTTTGTCTTGTGGATTTTTAACTGTTTATGTATTGAAGCTCTTCGTTCTGATTCGTCGATTTATTCCAAGATTAATAAATATCGTTATTTTTTAATAATCCAAAATTAATTTTATGGTATTCTAGTCAGAATATACAAAATGGCACGCATGACGAATTTTTTTGAGAATTTTAAGCTCCTCATTAGCCAGGGCCGGATTTGTTCATGTAGTCAGAATCAATAAATATTGTTATTTCGTAACAATTAAAAGTTACGTTCAAGGTATTCTAACGAGAATATAGGAAATGGCACGCATGACGCCCCGGAAAGAATCATGGCGCCCACAGGTGCCTCGCCTTTTGTTACGGTACTGTCCCGGTTCAATACGATCCTTGGTTGACAATTACCAACATACGTGTCACAGATGGTCAAGACTTTATACGTACACGTATCCGACTGTACAGTTCAGACAGGTCGTTCGATCGCTTTAATTTCCGTTCTTTCAACCTTTAAGTGTACTTGATCCGCTCTTAAAACCTCCTTACGATAATTCTACGAATTCTTTTATAAGAAAGCAAGAAAGAAAAAAGAAGAAGAAAAATATCTTCTATGCACTTTTATAAAAACTCCAACAAATAAGGTTCCACCCTAAAAAAAAATAATTTGCATCCACCTTTTGAAAATTCTTACAAATGAAAATCGAAATGAATACAGAACAAAAATATCATCCACGCACTCTTTTAAGAACCCCAACAAATAAATTTCTACTCTAAAAAAAAAATCGTAATTTCCATCCATACTTATGTAAAATTCTTACAAATAAAAATAGAAATAAAATACAGAAGGAAAATAGCTTCCAGTCACATAAAAAATCTTACGAATACCCCCGTAAAAAACCAACAATAATTTCCATCCATATTTTTGCAAAATTTTCACAAATAAGAATATAAATAAAATACAGAAGAAAAATAGCTTCCACTAACATAAAAATTCTTACGAATGAGTATCGTCCTCTAAAAAAAACAGAGAGAGAGAGAGAGAGAAAAAAAAATCGCACACGCTCGTTGAAGCCAAATGGCCTTATCCGTAATTAAAACTGACCCCTTGGGGGGTCAGTTGAGAAAGGGCGTTGATAAAGACGCGCCTTATTACCTCGGTTTCCCGCTTGGGGGCTTGGCCCGTCTACGCTCTCATAATTTCGCGAATGCGAGAAAATTCAGTGCCGGAACGATGCACCCACTGATAAACACCAAAGGCTGTGCGCTCGTGCCGGCCACGTGAAGTGCAGTTTAATTTAATTGCACGCGCCGGCCTCGCGTGGGTGGTAGACGGCAATTCACTGTCATCCGGGCATCAAGACTTTGTTAATACGGTTTACATGGGGTTTCGCAGTTGGACGACGCGTCTAAGCTTGTTTTTCTTTAAAGAGGACACGTATATAGTCTTCAAGCTACAGCTCGTCGTTAGAGCAGAATGCTCGTGTCCTTAATAAAACTTCTGAAGTGAAGAAACGGACCTCTTAGTACTCGACATTTATTTCTAAAGAATTCAACAAAATTGTTAATTTTTTTCTATAAATTCATCTTCTATTCACACGAGTTCCATTTGAAGGAATTAAACAAATGTTTTAATTCTGCTTGCATATAAGTTCGTTTCATTCACGCGAAATTCAATATGAAAAAATTAAACTAATTTGTTAATTCCCTTTTTATAAATTCGTCTTCTTTCATTCACACATTGATGCTTCCTCTTTCTGGTTACGCAAGATAAAATCTCGTGGGCGGCTGGTGGTCTCTCTATCGCCTTTGGCTTCATTGGGAATACCACGGCGTTGACCTCGCACGGTTCATTGTACCGTGCCGGTGGAAAAAATTAATTCTATCTATCTCTCGTACAAAGGAAGTAACTGAGGGCGCTTTCAGCGCCGTTGGACGACGGAATTCGACAATTTTTAAGGCTATCTTTATTAGTTTTACGTGGCTCGTGGTTCGCGCGCTACGACGATGATGTTCGCAATATGGAAGGACGAAAGAATTTCCGGTAATGTCGGCCACGTCAGAGCGTGTACAACCCCGAGGGGTGGGCAGCTAAATATATATGCGTGGAAGGTGCACGCACACACGAGTGCGCATGCGCGGCGCGTATGGGTTTTTCTAGGGCTGTACCAGCTCTAACCTCATCGTGCTCCTGCTGCTTCGTGTCATACACGAGACAAAGGAAGATTCACTCGAAGCTAGAACGTATTCATTTATCTGGGGCACACTGCATATTTTGGAACGTTAAAACTTATAGAAGTATCATTTTTCACAAGAATTTCTCTTTAACACTAGAACTACCATTTTTTTTTTTTTTCATATAGGAACTCTTTTGTTGACCATTCATTTTGACAGAGAGAGCGTTTATTTTATCACTAAAACTACCAATTTTTTTTTTTTTTCATGTGGAAACTTCATTTGCTGACCACTCATTTTGACAGAGAGAGAGCGCTCATTTTATCACTAGAACTACCAATATTTTTTCATACAGGAACTTCTTTTGCTGACCATTCATTTTGATACAGAGAGCGTTTATTTTATCACTAAAACTACCAATTTTTTTTTTTTCATGTGGAAACTTCTTTTGCTGACCACTCATTTTGACAGAGAGAGCGTTTATTTTATCACTAGAACTACTATTTTCATATGGAAACTTCTTTTGTTGACCAGTCATTTGAACAGAGAGAGCGCTCATTTTATCACTAGAACTACCAATTTTTTTTTTTTCATATAGGAACTCTTTTGTTGACCATTCATTTTGACAGAGAGAGCGTTTATTTTATCACTAGAACTACTATTTTCATATGGAAACTTCTTTTGTTGACCAGTCATTTGAACAGAGAGAGCGCTCATTTTATCACTAGAACTACCAATTTTTTTTTTATATAGGAACTTCTTTTGTTGACCATTCATTTTGACAGAGAGAGCGTTTATTTTATTACCAAAACTACCAATTTTTTTTCATATGGAAATTTCTTTTGTTGACTACTCATTTGAACAGAGAGAGAGCGCTCTTTTTATCACTAGAACTACCAATTTTTTTTTATATAGGAACTTCTTTTGTTGACCATTCATTTTCACAAGTTTTGGTAGTTCTAGTGTTAACACTTTGACTACCATGTCACCCGAATACAAGTGATAATTACAGTGCCCGATTATAAATGATTTAGATAGGTATTTGGAAGTATAATCAACCTTTTAGATACTTAACTAAACAGTCACCAAAAGTCAAGGGTATCGATTCTGTAACTTTTATCGTAGTGAAAATGCGAATTACCTCACATCGCCTGATTTTGTAACTTTCATAACAGTCAAAACGCGAGCCATCTCACGGGAGTTCGCGTTCGGCAAGAAATTTCTTGTCGAATGATGAAATCTGAGAGGAAAATAATGAGGGAGCGAAAGAGAAACACATTACAGCGCTTTCATAAAGTTTATAATTGTAAGGTTATAAAAGCTGTGATTATTATTTTGATTAGATATTTTGGTGTTTTAATGTATTTGTTTTGATGATTTATTGATTTTCCGTTTATTTTCACGGTTATATCGTAACATGCCTCTTCCAAAATCAGGATGAGACCGCATAAAATTTATAAGTATTTGTTTCTGTTTTTCTGTCACATTCATGTTTCCTTCCTTCTCTGCGATTTGATACTTTTACTTCAAACATTTATGGTTATGGTCAGGGTACAGGTTTTGATAAAACGTTTTCCTCCGCACTGGTAAATCTAGTAATTTCGTATTTTCACTTTGACGTTACAGAATCAAGCGAAAACATTTACGTGAGATTAAAGTGCGAAAAGTGAGTGATCTCTCTTAAATTACAGAATCGATACCAAGGTGACGTGGCAGCCAACGTGTTAAAAGCTTGGATCACATGTGCAATTACCAATTACGAGTTTATCTTCTTGCATCAATGTAGAGCCAATAAGTCTATCATTTTATAATTATTCCAATGATTTAGCCAAATGAGAATCAAAATGTTGATTGCGCAATTAGTTGCCAAGATTGACAATAGCAATTGTGATTAAACATTTTATTCTATACGACAAACAATTTTAATCGGTGCATCATAATCAACCATAAGGATTAGTATTATATTTACAAACTGTGCCTTGGCCGGTTGGTGGTCGCCAACCATTAGTAGAAGGACACTTGGCGCGCAGAATATCTCATATCAATAAAACGGCAAACGCTTAGCTTATACGGGCTCTGCTGCTTCTCTCTCTTTCTCCTTCTCTCTCTTTCTCTTTTTCTCTCTCTCTCTCTCTCACACTCTGCGCTCGACCGATATCCTTTACACGGTCGTTGAATACTGTATTAGGGAGGTTAGATCTGCCCTATATTACGATGGCTTCTATCGGCGCACGTTGCCGGTGGCTTTAAGAATAGAATAGTGCGAGAGAACGAGCCCGGCCACCCTTTCAATGGAAAATCAGGGACACGCGCTTTATCTCGATTGTCGCGAAACTATGCTACTCACAATTGGCTGCTGCTCTGCATTTGGTGTCACGAATTTAGTGGGCCAATATGAGAAGACTCGTGGCGCTAACCTGGCGTCCTCCTTTCAACTTATCATATCCAAACGAATCAACAAAGAAATACACAAAAGTTTGGCAAAAATTACTCGCGAATAGTAATTATTAAAAAATACAAATTCATTGAAATCAATGATTCGGATCATTGCCGAATAATGGGATTAATGATTATAATTACAATTAGTATGATCACATTAATTGAACAATTGCTAAAGATTCAATTACTCCTCATATATCTGGATGACTACGAATTTAATGGGCCAATATGAGAAGACTCGTGGCGTTAACCTGGCGTTCCACCTTCAATTTATCATATTCAAACGAATTAACTCATTTGTAACATAAGGAAGTATGAAAAAAGGCCCGTTTCACAAAATTTTTTTTTTTATGATATTTAACCTCTTCAGGGACGAATTTATTTAAGCTGGTATCAAGTCGGCATCAATTGTTAATTTATTCACTTGCCATGGCGGATTCGTCAACCACGTTAACAATGATCGGAGAACAAGGCAGGAATGGAAAATTTGCGGAAAGAATAATACCCAGGCGTGTTACGGTAGAAAATACAGGGTGAGTTGAAATAAACAGAACACCTGAATATTTCTGTTGGATTTAAAGATACGAAATATGGATGAATCAGAATTATAATGGTTTGGAAGGACTCACATTACCATCATAATATAATTTTTTTCAAGGTCATTTTTTTCGTGTTTTCAAGGTCACCGAGGTTTTTTTAAATGGAATCGCATATTTTTTTTCATTGCATATTGTAGCCGACATTTAAAGGAGTTCAGCAATGTAACATACCTATGACCTTCAACCCAGAAATATGGAATAAATCGAATTCAATATGTAAGGTTTATTTGCTTTATTGTCGCTACGCTAAATGTTCAAAATTATTCCCTTGAGCTGCGATACATTTATTTAACCGTGAAGTAATAATACAATGTATTGCTCTGTCATTCATTTCTGAGGGAATCGACGCACAAGCCCTAATGATTCGTTCTTTCATGTTCTCTGCAGTGGTTGGTTTTTCATGATAAACTTCATCTTTCAGTTTTCCCCACAGATAAAAATCCAGAGGTGTAAGGTCTGGTGAACGAGCTGGCCATAATACGGGTCCGTTACGTCCAATCCAACGATTTGGAAACTTATCATTTAATAACTGTTTTGCGACACGGGAAGAATGGGCTGGACATCCATCATGTTGATACCACATTTCTTGACGAATGTCCAAGGGTACATTTTCTAACAGAATGGGCAACGATTCTCTTAAAAATGCGGTGTATTTTTCTGCATTTAACGTTCCGCTGATAAAATGAGGCCCAATTATTTGATTATTCAAAATTCCGCACCAAACATTGACAGACCATGGTCTTTGTTTGTCAACTGTCCGTAACCACCGCGGATTTTCAAGAGACCAATAATGCATGTTCCTCAAATTAATCTGCCCATGGTTTGTAAATGAAGCTTCATCGGTAAATAATACTTTATTGAAAAAAGCTCTGTCATTTATTAATTGCCTCAGTCCCCACTGGCAAAAGTTAAGGCGATTTTAAAAATCTGTACCATGAAGTTCTTGGTGAAGTGAAAGGTGAAAGGGGTGAAATTTTTGAGCATGGAGTATTTGCACTACACTCGATTGGCTGATACCACTTCCTCGTACAATTTGGCTGGTACTAATATGAGGATTTTCATTAACTGCAGCCAGCACATTCATTGTGTTTTCCTCATTAGTTACTCTCTTCACCATTATTTTTTTTTCATTGTTAACGCTACCAGTTTCGCGAAATTTATTTATCAAATTAAAGTAAACAGAAACTGATGGACAATTACGATCAGGAAATCGGTCACTGTACAGTCGCACTGCTTCCCTTAAACACTGTCCACTTTCTCCATAAATGAAAATCATATCAATCTTATCTTCTTTCGAGTAACGCATGGTGAAATGTTTATCGATAAACTGATAGATCAGAAATCTTGAGAACCTAAGGAATCTAATCGCAAGAAGGTCTTCAGAGTAATTGCTTGTTGATAAACACGATTATGTACACACGCTGAGATGATCGCAGCTCAAGGGAATAATTTTGAACATTTAGCGTAGCGACAATAGAGCAAATAAACCTTACAGTGAATCCTCGATTTAAGTCCCTTTCTGGCTTTCGATTTAAGTCCCGAGTGCTGGTCCTACGCCACGGCATACGGCGTGTCTGCGCCAATGTTATCTCCAGCGGAGTCGGTCAAGCGTACAATGTATATAGAACCCGATCCCGACGCGGTCCCTTTGATGCAAGTTTGCGACTTCATAGTTTATAAAGCACTGATATAACCTTTATAATTTTACTTTTTGGCACCCACACATTTTTTAACATATTGGTGAAATTTTTCCGAGCAAAATGATACCAAACATGATATAATTCGGACCATATTTATGTTTACATGGTTAATACTTAGTGGCCCAATTTACTACATAAATATAGTCCAAAATATATCATGTTTGGTCTCGTTTTGATCGGAAGAATCTCATTAATATGTTATAAACATTTTTAAACAAAAATAATTGAAAATAAAAGAGTTTACAGATTGTTATTATTATAGCTTCAGCGCGGTGGCATTTAAATGCCTCCGTTGCCTCGGCTCTCCTTTCATTCTTATCTCGTATTCGCTGTCCTTTTCTTCGTTCGGCGAACTACAAAGGTGGGCCCGAGGATCGAGTTTCGATTCCTAGGCCTCGATATATGTCCCCTTACGATTCTACTTTCGGGACTTAAATCGAGGCATTACTGTATATTGAATTCGATTTATTCCATATTTCTGGGTTGAAGGTCATAGGTATGTTACATTGCTGAACTCCTTTAAATGTCGGCTACAATATGCAATGAAAAAAAATATGCGATTCCATTTAAAAAAACCTCGGTGACCTTGAAAACACGAAAAAAATGACCTTGAAAAAAATTATATTATGATGGTAATGTGAGTCCTTCCAAACCATTATAATTCTGATTCATCCATATTTCGTATCTTTAAATCCAACAGAAATATTCAGGTGTTCTGTTTATTTCAACTCACCCTGTATATGTGTAGTTTAACGAGAAACTAAATGTCCACATATGTGGCCAAGGGCGTCAAGAGGTTAAGTACAAAAAGCACAACAAGTAAAAGAACTTCATATTTCACCATATTGTAATTAGAAATAAAAACAAACGTAAACAAATAATAAGCATATAATAATGAACCTTACGTAAGAAAAAATAAATAGTTTATTTGGGATAAAATAAATACGTTAGTAGCAGACAGGGAAAATTTTTCTATGGTGGAGGCTTCGTCTGACAACTCTGCTTCTCACCGGGTACACATGTTGAATGATATAGTGACCAATAAAATTGAGCGTGTATACAGTGTGGGCATTTTAACTTGGGACAACTAAATATCTCCAAAAATACGCATCGTACAAGAGAAAGTCCAAGATGGAAAGTTAACATAATTTCAAATACGAAACCTGTGTGTGTTAAAATTAGCCACACCTTACCCCTCCCTAAGGGTGGGGTTGGGGGTAACTTTAAAATATTTAATGAGAACCCCCAGTTTTTTGCAGATTCTAACAGAGCGTTCAAAAATATGTAACTTTTATTTGAAACATTTTTTTCGATTCTTGACAGATGTAATTGAAATTCAATTTTTTCGGTTTGTGCAATTGGGAACCGATTCATTCGAGTCTCTGCAATATATTTGAGATGGAAATTTATACTTTTTTGTTCTAAACATTTGATATTTATGTTATGCTTGATTTCGGGAAGTCACGTCACCTCTCACTATTGACGTGCTTGATTTCGGTGAATCCCCTTCCCTCTCACCATCAGGGTGTGAACTCACCGTAATCAAGCTAATGATGCAAATGCATTAAGGGGGAAATACCGTTTAGAAAATTCAAAAATTCGATTTTTTTTTTTTGCATTTTATTATAGTCTGGGGGTTTGAGAATGTGTCTCGAAAATATTAATTTCAAATTCGTAGAACTCCCATAGTTACAGAGCCTTATATCTGGATCGTTGTTTATTGTTTACCCAGTAAACAGTATACCGGCTTGGTGAATTTCTTTTGTTATCGCCCCCCTATCTTGTTTTGAAGCTGAGGAAGGTGGTCTTTATGGTGCCGGACAGTTGATTAAAGGTAAGTTACTTAAATCAGTCGTTATCCACCGTAAGTTCACCTGTATCGGTGCTAAATGTATGGCAAACTTTAAACGCGTTTTTCTCGGAATGACATTTTTCAAGACGGGCGCACGTTTTTCTCAAAAACCATTGAACCGATTGACTTGCGGTTTGGCACACATATTGAAGGAACCTTTATTTATGGTTGGAATTAGGATTATACTGATAGCTTGAATATTTCAGTTCCAATCTAACGTTTTGGTTGAAAATTTTTCGGAAAAATTGAATTTTGATTTTTAAACAGCTGTGATTTGGATAAAAATATTTGTACTTGCTTAGTTCTAGTTCGGACGATAATTACACTCATATAGATTGGAAAAAAAAATTAGTTTTTTGTTTCAGATAATTAGGATCGCCACAACCCGTGCGCCCGATTGGACGAGTGCTCACGCCGCGACCTGTATAACTTGTATACATTTTAAGAGGAGTATTTCATAAAAATTTGTGTTGCTTGTTTAAACATGTCTTAACATGAGTGAAAAATCCCGGCAGTGTAGGTTTGATAGTTTTCGCAAAATTAATTCCCAAATATTACTTAAAAAACACGCTTCTAGACGGTAATCCCCCCTTAACACGTTCACACCGGTGCGCTGCTCTTTTTGTTCACATCAAGGGACGGCGCGCGTATTCGTGCTTTCCTTCATATGGCGGCGCGTGGTACACATCGCCCGATGGGAGACTTGAGCGTGAGCCACCGCCGTCTGATAGGATAGTCGAGCGCGAGCCACCGGTGGTACACGTCGGTGTGACCGTGTTAAACAAAGAAATACACAAAAGCTTCACAAAATTACTTGCGAATGGTAATTATTAAAAAATACAAATTCATTGAAATCAATGATTCGGATCATTGTCGAATGGAATTAATGATTATCATTAGTACGATCACCTTAATTGAATAAATGTTAAACATTCAATTACTACTCATATCTAAATGACCACCAGAGTCGCCACGAGTCGTACAAACACAAAAGCACTCTCTCATCAAGCGAAATGCCATTGAAAATAAAATTATTAATAATTATAAGCGGTCGATGCTAATGGCCACCAGCTGCACCTTCGATTTCGCTTATGCAAACCGACCAGTAGTCGCGTGTGCACGTTGACGTATTGATTGATACTCCGCTTTAACTTATTCTTCTTCTTTTCCTTTTCTCTCTTTCTTTTATAAGCTGAAACGAAGACGAAGGACGAAGAGTTATCGCTTCATGTATTAAGCTACTTTTAAAAACACTCTCTCCCTTTCCACCAGTGTTTTCATTGCTGCCAGAACAATTTCGTTACACAAGTATATTTTCGACATTAAATCTACAATAAAAAAGGACAATTATTGCAACGATTATTTTTTATTTTTTTATTCCAGTAGATACAACAGGGGTGCCAATTTTAATTTCAATATTACACGAGCGATCGAATCCACTTTACTCATGGCTATCGGTTTACACTTGACCTCGAGAATCGTGATGATATTTCATCGCACTGCGGACAGTTGTCTCTGCGAGCGCTGTCGAGTACATCGAGAAAAATTGAGAACCGCACTGTAGAAACCACGAAGAGATAAAACTATTGGATGGTGTTGCTACGAATCTTCACGCGCGTTTTGAATTTTAAACAGCCTTCTTGTAAGCACCGTGTAGCATATTAATTTCTGTGTCGGTGCAAGCTATCGAGGTGGGATATCAAAATCTGCTCGATCCTTCCTGTCGCCCATGTTTAACCTGCGACGTATCGAGAATGTAGATTCGACTGTGAAGTAATAAAACTACCAATTACTCGTTCACACTCTTCATTTCCGCCTACCGTGCGACGTAATCACATCCGCGCTTATCATCATTGTTTTTTTCTTTTTTTCAACCGAGGATGTGCGTCTAACCGCAAAGCGTTGAAATAGTTTTACAACTAGATCAAGAATCTTGCTATCTGGTGTCCTCAATGATTTATATATATTTAAAATCTTCACAACTCTGCCGATATTTCCAGTTGGCAATTTCAATCTATCTAATGGGAACTGTAAAAATAAAAACAAATATCTTGAGAAATCTAGAAAAATTAAAAATGCCACGACAATGTTCCAGAACGGATAAAGTTCCGAAAAGCACATACCTCCGAGTTTCTTAAAATTACGTGTACTGATGTATTTTGATACGCTGATTACGGGTATAATAGTGAAAGTTGGCGCAAATTTCATTTTCGAGGTCATTTTCAAGGTCAAACAAAAAATTCAGTTTTTTCAAGTTATTTCAGTAGGTTTATAAAATATTGAAAAGTGTTTCAAATCAAAGTTGTGTGTCTCGTCGAAATACACATTTTATGTCTTATGCACTTTCGCTACAGGAATGATAGTTTTCGCGAAAAATTGATCAGAAGGTAAAGAAAGTAATCGTAAGATTAGAATTACGCTTGGTATTGACAAAGACCAACGACGAGGATAATTAATCTTAAACTTCGTAATATCGTGTATTTTTGCGCGCAAAATACGTTGGTCGTTCGTCTTGGATAATACTAAGCGCAACTCTTACCTTATATGATTACTTTCTTTACCTACTGATTCATTTTTCTTGGAAACTATCACTCCTATAGCAAAAGTGCATAAGACATAAAATGCGTATTTCGACGAGACGTATAACTTTTGTTTGAAACACTTTTCAACATTTTATAAACCTACTGAAATAAATTGAAAAAAGCTTAATTTTTCATATTTGAAAATGACCACGAAAATGAAATTTGCGCTAACTTTCATGGTCATATCCGTAATCAGGGCATCAAAATACATCAGTATACGTAGCCTTAAGAAAATCGGAGGTATGCGCTTTTCGGAACTTCGCTCCAAAATTTTATTATCCCATTAGATCAAACTGAAACAAAAGAAAAAAAATGTATCCAACGAATAATGCCATTCGTTCTACCCACCTCTCTTTGGCCCAAGCGAAGAATCTTACTATCTGGCGTCTTAAATAACACAGGCCCACAAAAAAAAAAAGTACTCTGTGTTGGCGATCTGACTAGGCTAGTCTTATGTATTTTGTCCCGCTGAATTCAAATCTGACGTCAGAATTCCTCCATCACGTCACAGTTTTTTTTAAATCGCAAAAATAGACGAAATTTCATAAAAATCGACATTCTAAGGCAATAAGATTGCGCTTCTTAAACAAGAAGTTACCAAAATCATATTTTAATGTATTTTCAAACGTTATAAATTCAAATTCAACCTAGAATGCGTTGTGCTCGATTTATGATTCGAGCTGGACCGAACGTCCGAATAATGTCACTTACGATCGTCTGCGCTTACGCACTCTTTTATCTTCAAATGATCTGTGAAGCGGATTTCTTTTACGTGTTTTTCTTTTTGTTATATTTTCTCTTTTAAAAGCATCCATTTTTTTTTGGTGGGCCTATGTAATTTATACATATTCAAAATCCTTACAACTCTGTCAAAGTTTGCAGTTGCTAATTTCAATCTATCGAATGGCAATTGTAAAAATAGAAACAAATATCTTAAGAAATCTAGAAAAAATCGAAACGTTTAGAAAGTTTTCCAGGTCATTTTCCTTTATGAAAAACTGCTCCACTAAATCCACCAGTTCGATAATACTAAAATCCAACGTATCAAAATCTTATTATCCCATTAGATAATAACCCTAATCCTAACAAAAAAGATAATGTACCTAACGAATAATGCCATTCGTTCCACCCAACTCTCCTTAGGCCAAGCGAAAAATCGTAGCGCGCCGCAAGCCTTTGAAGTTTCCTCTCCAAAGTGTCTCGTGGACTCGGGTGCGCGCGTAAGTGTCCAGTGCGCAGGTGCGGACCTGAACGAAGCGCCCAGGCCGGACGACAACGTGTCTTCGACGCATTATCGCTACAAAGTTCCCGACCGGTCTCTCCCTGCTGGCCTACGGCCGTTTTCAGTGGTAGCAGCGCGATCGTTGGGCTCTCCTCGGCACGAGAGAGCGTACGAAAGAAGCGAGAGATCCTCGTAGAAAGAAAGTGAAAAAAGAAAGAAAAAGAAGAGGAAAGCACCTCGTCCAACATTTTTCGTTCCACGAAATTCTCCATCTCCCTTCACACGACTCTCCATCCTTCTCAGCGACTGCTAACCTCCCTCTCACTCACTCTCGAACGTTTTTTCTTTCTCTCTCGCTCCATCTCTCTCTCTCTCTCTCTCTCTCTCTCTCTCTCACATCGCGAGCAGTGTCTACTTCAGACCGATCGCAGTGTTCCTCGTAGTTCGCGCACGAAAGTTCGCTCTCTCGGTCTATCCTTGGTGTCTTTAGTGTTTTTATCTAGTAATTTTTCTCACGGGCACTCTTCTACGCCGTTGGAACGTCGACTACACCTTCTGCGAGGATGGTGACCGATTTGAAATTACCACTGCACTCGCAGTGCGTCAAGTACCTACTGTTTATTTTCAACCTGTTGTTCGTGGTAAGTCCCAAGGATTTCATCTGCTTCGTTTAGAGTGTCTTTAAAACCGTCTGTAGTGAACACGCGCGCCCATATTACTCTAGGGTAGAGAAGGATGCTGAGTGTCTCTCCCTTCTGTCGGTTATTGCGTACCACAGATGAGCTGGCATTTACACGCGTTACTCAAGTGGTTTTGCAGGTTAATCACGAGATCCTTGCCACGTTCGGCTTCGATCTGAAAGTTTCTGAATTATTTCGTAAGCTGTGGAAGCTCGGGTAACGCATAATTCGCTTGGATCGTTTGTTGCCGAGGTATTAGATAACTAGTGATTCGGCGATGAGCAGTTTAGACACTAGGGTGAGCGCGTGTATGAGAATTCGAAGTGAGATAGTGGGATAAAAATAACACGCCACGCGTTGAACTTGACTTATGATGACGACTGTCGGTGATCCGTCCTTAGCAGACACACTCCTTTTCATTAATCTGTTTCTACTGCACGCTTGGTTAGGTCGATGAGTAATGCCGACGGTGGTCGATGATAAGAGAAAGACGCGTGTAGTTTCGCCAACGGTCGTGGCGAATTGTTCGTTGACGCATAGAAAAGAAAAAAGAATCGTTAGATAAGTGGTACCACAGGCTCAGAGAGGCGTGTTTCGTTTGTGCCGTTCCAATCGGACGTGTTTACCTTCGTATCTGGTGAACGCAGTCGAGAACTAGATCGGAGATAAATATGCACCATCTGTTTTGAAAATTTTCGCACCCGCGTCCAACGCAATTTCGACCGAGTTTGGCTTGGAGTATTTCCAGTGAAACTTCCAGCCTTGAACGGTTATCGATGCAAATTTAACTCTGTGGATGCATATACTTTATCCGAATGAATTTTGCAATTTCATTTCATTTAATTCTCTACTCTTTTGCCATAACGGTTGACGCATGTGACTGTAGTATTATTGCTGTCACCTGTTTTAATCGTATTTGCAGTTTTCTTATTACGCCTCTCGCACCTGTAACCTTTCTCCATGCGAGAAAAATGGGAGAAAAAAAATTCGCTGCGGACAGGATTCGAACCTGTGCGGGTAGAACCCAATGGATTTCAAGTCCATCTCCTTAACCGCTCGGACACCGCAGCAGTCGTAGAGTTTGTGTGAACGGAACTGTACTCCTTCTACAATAGGCTGGAAATCAGATTCGCCTTATCTTTATTTTCCATTCGACTCTCTTGCAATAATACAGACTCGTTTGAACTTTTCTATATAGCAAATATTGATACTCGTGCGATCCGTTCTTCTGTCGGTTCGTTCCAGTGCTAAAGGCGTTTATGAAGAAATGGTGACGCACTTCATTGATTCATTATCAATTGTAGATATCGATCGAATGTCTCTGCTGATGGTTCATCGATAAACTTGTGTCCTTCTGTTAACTGAAACTCGGTCAGGCACGCTTCGGGGAAGAACTTCTATCTTATTAAGCGATTATCATTGTTCCAAGAAGAAGTCTAAGTTTGTACGTCTACTAGCAGCATACGAGTTTCTAACTGGTTTACCTGAAATGATTAGCCGGTATATTAAAATAAAAATAAACGCAAAAAGAATTCGTGTCCATAACACTTTGACTGGCAGGTGACGAGTTTTTCAATGCCTGATTTTAAATGTTCTAAATAGATATTTGGAAGGATAATTAAATGGTTAGGAATGATTTTAAATAGTTAAGTAAACAGCCGCCAAAATTCAGATGGCGTGGCAGTCAATGTGTTAACTTAGGAATTAATTCTAGCAAGGGAACTGATGTTTCCACGATGCACAGTATTTATGTTTTCAAAATACGATAACACCAATATGAGGGTCATCGCAGAGTATTGCGATTGAGCTCAATTGTTTGGAAAAGGCTTCTTGGGATACTACCGATAAAAAAGCGAGGAGCACATTAACCTTTGCACGATGATACATTTTGCTGTACATTTTTACACGGTACTTTATTTACACGATTTCGCTTTTACACGGTTTTTAAACTATGAGATTTGAAAAAAAAAACAAATATTTCTGCAGTCATTTTTTAATTCCGTTTGTTTGGTAACATTGGCACTTATATTTTTAGTAATTTTTTAATTCCATTTTATTCTGAATTCCATTTACTCCAATCTGAAAATGGGGTTTCCCCATTTTGTATGTACAATCAAACTTTCTGTTCATGTGATTTAATGCAGTGAATTTTTAGCAGCAGGAAGGTATACATACCTCATCGTGTTTTTCTATTCGGACTTAAAACAAGATTTTTTCTAGATGACTATACTGTGTAAATCTTAAAAAAAACATTTTTTCACGAGCTGCCTAAGAACATAGAAAGATATTTCAGGTACCAATTTTCTTTGGAGCTCTCCACAGTGATAAAAAAATTCTCTGGTACTCTAATACACCTATCCGTCGATTTGCACAGTACTTTATTTAAACTATTTCATTTTTACTCGGTTTTTATTTAAAACATGGGATTTGGAAATAAAAATTCTGCAGTCATTTTTCAATTCCGTTTGTTTGGTAACAATATTTTAATTCCATTTTATTCTGAATTCCGTGCATTCGAATTTAAAAATGTAGATTCCCCATTTTGTATGTACAATCAAACTTTCTATGCATGTTATCCACTGCTGTGAATTTTTAACCGCAGAAACGTGTACATCATTATATTTTTCTATCCGGAATTTTTTTAAAAACTTCATATTTACTGGTTAATGATCAACAATTATAGTTTTTGCAGTATTTTTATAATTTCATTAAAATTGTAGGGGTTTTACCATGCCAAAAGAATATAAACAAAGAACAAATGGAAAGAAAAGTTATACATATATGGATCGTTTATTTTGAAAGTGGTGTAAGTCCGTTTTAAAAAACAAAATTAACTGGTCATAAATTAAAAGTTTACACTACATTAATCACAGATTATGTGATATTTCATTTTTTGAAGAAAATGGACTTACACCACTTCCAAAATAAACGGTCCATATCTTTAGAAAACAAAATTTAAATTTAAAATCATCTACAAAATGGCAAAAGAGTAACAGATGTTGCTAAACTGTATTCCAACAATGAAATTACAATAAGGACAATAAGAAACAATGAAGACTCCGTTTATTTTACATTGAAATAAATAACTGAATTATGTACATTTTAGCTTGTTTTCGATTTACACGGTTTTCTACGGAACCTATCTTCAATGTAAATCGGGTAATAGTATATGCAATATTTATTTCTGTGAAAATTGGTAACGTGTACAGATGACGAAAATTTGAACCTCAGTTCATAGATCTATCTGATGCATTTTGCAATATGCAATATTATTTTCTGTGCAAATTGGTAACGTGTCCAGATGACGAAAAAATGGAACCTCCCTTTACAGATTCGCCCTGAAAACTGTGCCTCCACTAAACCTTATGAACTCGTTCGTCGCACGGTCTTCCGTTTAAGGATGTCGATGAGGGCTGACCTCCTCTCATCCAATTAAACGCCAGAAGAAAAAGAAAAAAAAAAACAGGGTGTAGAAGCCTTAGCAATTACTCATCGACCCTCTGGCATAAGATGAAATGCGTCATGCATTATCTCCATGCAAATAAACTTTTTCCACCGTCTTGCGCCACGGGCTAGCTTATAGACCTCCATCTAGAAAGTCAAAGATTGGAAATTTGAAACTAGAAAAAAAATTTTTTTTTCTTGACATATGAGAATGATGCGAACGCGCAACTTTTTCCGAGGCGCCATCTTGCGCCATGGGCTACTTTGTATAGACACCTATCTATAGAAAGTGAAAGGTTAGAAATTTGAAGCTAGATAAAAATAATGAGACGTCTCAAGGTCATACGACAGAGAAAATAATCAATGACGGCAATTAAATACATTCTTGTTTTTCTGTCATGAGAATCATGTAAACTCTGTAGATTTCCACTTAGAAAGTCAAAGATTAAAATTTTGAAACTAGAAGAAAACAACGAGACGTGTCAAGGTCAGGCGACAGAGAAAATCAATAACGGCAATTTAATAAATTTTTGTTTTTCTCTCTCACGAGAATAATGTAACTTCCGTAGACTTCTATCTAAAAAGTCAAAGATTGGAAATTTGAAATTAGAAAAAAATATCGAGCAGTGGTCGAGGTCGTACGACCGAAAAAGATAATCAATGGCGTCAATTTAGTAAATATTTTTCTTTCCTGGCATGAGAATGATGCGAATTCACCAGATGGACATTCGACGCCCAACGGCTTCTCCATTATCTCGCTCGACGAGTGTTTGAACTGCATTTTGCTATGGGAGGCTTTCGCGTGGGTAAACGTAAAAGCCGGCCAACATGGAGTGCGCTGTTTTTCCCTTTTCTCACGCCTCGTGTATCAAGTGTCGTCCAGCCCTCTGAATTCAATTTTAACACTAGACCTATCGAAGATTTTTTCCATATGAAAATGTGGGTGAAAAAAGTTAGTCCCCCATTTTTGGCTTAAAACAAATTTGAACGTTGTGCTGAATTGTGCTAGGTTTTGCTAGCATTGTGCCAAAACATTCTTTCTTAACACTATTTCTACGAAAGGTGTCAAAAGACACCTTCTCAAACTGTATTTTGAAATTATTTTCCAAGTTGAATAATTTTTCCTTAATTACTTCTCTCACTATTTGTATATTAGTTGTTAAGTTAATTTAGCGGTATTATTTTCTGCAGCTCATCCTGGACCCAAAAAGATACCACCTGGTCGACATGGGTGTACACAAAATCCCGGTAGAAATAGTGTTAATCATTACACCAAAGAAGTTATAATGATGAAAAAACTTATTTCCAAGAAAATTCATAAAAGTAGTGATTTCTTTGCTCCCTGCTAGCACAACCTAGCACCTATCCTAACCGTCAGAATTTCGAAAATCGAAGACTGGGGCAAAAAATCGTTTTTTTCAATCTTTGTGCCTATTTTCCAAATTTCGAAATTTTCCTGTTGGCGCAATGCTAGCACCATCTAGCACACCCTAGCAGTATCGTCAGAATTTAGAAAATCGAAAAGTGGGAGCTGGCACAAAAAATCGTTGTTTTCAATCTTCGGGCCTATTTTTCAAATTTCGAAATTTTCGTTTTGGCACTATATGTATAGCACAACTTAGCACACCCTAGCAGAATCGTCAGAATTTGGAAAATCGAAACGTGGGAGGCTGGTGCAAAAAATCGTTTTTTTCAATTTTCGGCCCCAGTTTTCAAATTTCAAAATTTTCCTTTTGGCACTATATAGCACAGCCTAGCACACCCCAGCAGAATTGTCAGAATTTGGAAAATCAAAATGTGGGGTACTGATGCAAAAAATCGTCTTTTTCAATTTTCGGCCCTATTTTTCAAATTTCGAAATTTTCCTTTTGGCACTATATAGCACAGCCTAGCACACCCCAGCAGAACCGTCAGAATTTGGAAAATCAAAATGTGGAGTGCTGGTGCAAAAAATCGTTTTTTTTTCATTTTCAGCCCCATTTTTCAAATTTCGAAATTGTCCTTTCAACACAAGTCTAGCAGATTTCAGCGCAACGTTCAAATTTGGGTTAAGCCAAAAAGTGGGGGGGCTAACTTTTTTCACCCTGGAAATTTTCCTTGTTAACCGCTTTTGGTGCGTTTAGTGTTAATCCGATTCTCCTTTTGCGATGATCGGTCTCTGCCAATGAGGGGAACAAATGTAGCGTGCCGTGGTACGATTAAGATAATCGCAGTGCGTGCGACGTTTATTTCTGCGAATAGGGTTCACTGTGTGACCGTGGAAAAAGTTCATTATCGACAGGCAGACTTCATTCTTGGTAGGAGAAAAAAAATTGTCGCACGCGCGCGCGCAGTTGATGAGGAGAACGATTTTTAACAGTAGAATGTCACTTGTATACGTACAATTGGTTTATTCTTATTGTAAGGAAATAATTATGATCTATTTCTTTTGTTTTTTTTAACAAGATTTACTGAATCATGCACTTCTAGTAGTCTTGATGCTAATTACATATTCGTACCCTCCTGGCAGTAACAAATAAAAATTTTCATTTGCAGATTACAGGTATCATATTACTGTCCATCGGTGCTGTGATTCATGGCGTCTATCATAATTATCAACACTTCCTGGATAACAAATTCTACTCCGTGCCATCGCTCTTGATGGCTGTAGGATTGATAATCTTCTTCATTGCCTTCTTTGGATGCTGCGGGGCTGTACGAGAGAACTACTGTATGATTCTTACTGTGAGTAATTAGGAAAATGGGTAAAACATTTTTTAATCTTTAAAAATTATTTAAAATTAAGAACCATTTATTAAACTAGTTTTTCCTTCGCTTCTGCACAAGAAGACAATATAATAAAATGAATAAATAAGATCTTATTTTTCTCCAGTTCTCTTCACTACTTGCCCTGGTCTTCATCCTGGAGTTCTCAGCAGGAATAGCAGGTTATGTCCTCAGGTCTCGCACCAGTGAGGTTCTGCAAACGAAAATGGAAGAAACTATGAAATTGTACAATCAATCTAGTCCCGGTGAAATCACAGCTGCTTGGGATCTCGTACAAACACAGGTTCTGATATTTTGTTTTTGTATCTTTGCTGAAAACTGTTAGCCCTTGCATGAGGTTCACAATCAAGAGAAACATTGGGTAAAGTTCCGAAAAATGCATACCTCCGATTTTCTTAAGGCTACGTATGCTGATATATTTTGATGCGCTGATTACGAATATAACCACGAAAGTTGGCGCAATTTTCAGTTTCGAGGTCATTTTCAAGGTCAAACATAAAAATTATGGTTTATCCAATTTATTCCAGTAGGTTTATAAAATATTGAAAAATGTTTCAAACAAAAGTGGTACATCTCGTCGAAATGCACATTTTGTGTCTTATACACTTTCGCTATAGGAGTGATAGTTTCTGAGAAAAATTGATTAGTGGTAATATATTAGTATACGTAGTCTTAAGAAAAGCGCATACCTTCGATTTTTTTAAGGCTACGTATACCGATGTATTTTGATGCTCTGATTACGAATATGACCACGAAAGTTAGCGCAAATTTCATATTCGAGGTCATTTTCAAGGTCAAACCAAAAATTCAGGTTTTTTCAATTTATTTCAGTAGGTTTATAAAATATTGAAAAATAGTCACATAGCTCCGATTTTCTTAAAACTACATATATTGATGTATTTTGATGCACTGATTACGAATATGACCATGAAAATTGGCGCGAATTTAATTTTCGAGGTCATTCTCAAGGTTAAGCATAAAAAAATACAGTTTTTTCAAGTTATTTCGGTAGGTTTCTAAAGTATTGAAAAATGTGTCAAACAAAAGTTGTACATCTCGTCGAAGCACACATTTTATGTCTTATGCACTTTGGCTGTAGAACTGATACTTTCCGAGAAAAATAGATCAGAAGGTAAAGAAAGTAATCAAAAGGTCAGAGTTGTGCAAGGACCAACGATCCACATGTTTTACATGCAAAAATACACGATATTACGAAGTTTAACATTAATTAACCTTGTCGTTGGTCTTGCAGAATACTAAGCGTAACTATGACCTTATGATTACTTTCTTTACCTTCCGATCAACTTTTCTCGAAAACTATCACCTCTCTAGCGAAAGTGCTTCAGACATAAAATGTGTATTCTGCCGAGATGTACAACTTTTATTTGAACCATTTTTCAATATTTTACAAACTTGCTGAAATAACTTGAAAAAACCTTAATTTGTCATATTTGAAAATGACTTCGAAAATAAAATTTGCACAAACTTTCATGGTCATATTCGTAATCATCGTATAAAAATGCATCAGTGTTCATAGTTTTACGAAAATCGGAGGTACGTGCTTTTCGGAACTTTGTCCGAAACATTTTGCTGTTCCTCATTTTATGTGCACGTTGAAATCCATTGATTGTCTCCCGAGGGGACTACCATTGTAATATTTACAAAAGTGTCGCGCACCGTATTCACAATAATTTATTTATAATTCGTGTGGCGTAAAGGGAGAGCATCCCTTTTGTGAGGGTTTACACCCTCCTTTGCACGCTTTCCTAGATCTACCTGTAAGGGATATTCATCACCCCTGCGTGCACGTAATTTGACATCTGGTACACACGAAATACGTACATATGTGCACGTGCACGCGACAGGCTTGAGCGAATCGATTTTTCACGATTCACGGTATCCTGACCGTACTCAATGATTTTTCGTGCTTCACTTTCAATAAAATGTCCTCATCGCGGACCTAGCATTGATTTCTTTACTCTCACACGTAGATGGATTGGTAAATTAACGTGTGACGAAAGATTATTGAAATCCTAAAAAATTGTAGAACTAGATTGGCATACTTGTTGTTTGCGCTCTTGGTAAATTAGGGAGGGTATGCCTATTCAAAAATCCCTATGACCAAGACTAAACATCATATATGCTTCAGAAAAAGAATATTCATCAAATTCTCACGTATGGTAATAATTTCAGTTCAGTTGCTGTGGTACCTATAACTCAACCGACTGGTCTAAAAACAACGATGCTTACTCCAACGGCACCTTACCATCTACATGCTGCCTTGGTCGTCCAATTACATGCAAGATTGAGACATCTGGAAGGTGGACAGACGGATGTTTCCCTCACATTCTGTACTACATCAAGGCCCATGCAGCTCAATTGGGTGGTGTCGGACTGGCCATTGCATTCATTCAGGTTGGTATGATTCCCACTGCGTCAGAATAATCTCAAGCAGCTTGTTGTAATCAAAGCAATTTCTTACAGGCAATAGGCGTATGGTTCTCCATCTTCTTAGCACGTTCTATCAGGAATACTTACGAGACCGTATAAAGAAGCAACCTGAACTGATCGATGGTTTTTTCATCAGCATGAAGAGTGGGTCGCAAGAGATGAAGATGAAGGCGAAGTCATTCATATTCCTTTATAGATTTCATAAGTTTGCCATCACTAGCGTAGACTCCAAGAAAGGCCTCCACGTGTACTATAAACATTAACATTGAGATATTGTTAGTTACGTTACTTGACGTAGTAAGTTATTCCTTTGCAGCAGTGATGACACCGATCATTTCCTCGCTTTGATGATAATTAAGGGGATGCACCAGCTACGTTGGGCGCGCTCAGTAGTTTTTTTTTTATCTCTTTTCTTTTGTTATTATTTTTTATTCCCTACGTCAGGCCACCATTTTCTCTCTTTCACAGTGTTACGAATATTCTGTAATATTCTCACGTTTACGTGTTATTTTGTTCTATCTATTGTCGGTAAACACACACGAGGCAGTTTGAATTTGCCGCTCACCAGGAGAATCGCGCTTTGATTCGCTCTCGTTGTCGAGATCTTGCGCAGGCGTGTTTAATAGCTTTTAAATGCCACTCTTGCTATTTTTTAATTGCACCGCGTGACGTTACAATAGATTTCTTTTCCTCTCCTTATTCTTATCGATGACAAATAAATATTGTGCATAAGATATTACGAATGATACCCCCCCCCCCCCCGGAAATTGTTGTATTACATAAATGCAACCAAGTCACCGTACGTCTCTCTTTGCGTACAGCCTGATATTCCAGAACGATTGTTGATTTCTATGAACTGTAATAAAAAATGAAACAAAAATTTGGTGTTGTTTTTTTTTCTCATTTGTCCAATGTTAAAACTTCAAGAAAAATGACAGGAATGCCAGTTGGAGTATACAAGTAACAAATATGACTTTCCCAAATAGTTTGCTGACGGAGAGGTACTCTTTGTTGGATTCAGTAAAGTAACCGATTTAGGAGATATTTGCCATTTTATTATGGCACTTCATGTCGACTTTCGCATTAACTGTTTTTATAATTATGATCTGAATTACCATCATCGTGAAGAGAATTAGCTTCTTTTCAGTTTCAAACTTCTTCGTGTATTAGTTTCAAGTAGATCGTTAACTGAAATTTATTTTTCCGGAGATAATCTTGTTTTCTGTAATAACGTTTAATTAACTAAAATTACCGTTACTACAGAAAACAAGCTTACCGTAGGAAAAATAAATTTCAGTATACAATCTACTTAAAGCTAATACACAAAGAAAAGGAAGCAAATTCTCTTCACGTGATCGTCGTTAAGTTGGGGACAGATTGAGCGAACAATTGTCCGCGAATAGTTCGCGAACGCGGTCACACTGGGCGAATTTACGTATTGAGGAGCTGTTCGCGAACTGTTGCAAGATGTTCGCTCTCGAGGCGATCCTTAACACTAAAGCTACCAAACACAGGTCAAATGACCGTTTTACAAGGGAAATCCCCATAAGGAAAAAATCTTCGGTAGGTTTAGTGTTAGAGGTGGGAATAGACTAAGGGAACATTGTTGGCGAACTGTTACACGATGTTTGCTTGTCGCGAGGTGATCCTTAAAGTTGGGGACAGACTGACAGTGAGTGAACAATTGTCCGCGAATAGTTCGCGAACAGTTCGCGAACACGGTACACTGGTCGAACTTATATGCTGGAGGCGATCCTTAAGATGATGACAGACTGAGCGAACAATTGTTGGCGAACTGTTCGCGCACGCGGCCGCAATGGGCGAACTTACGTATTGGCGAGCTGTTCATGGACTATTGCACGATGTTTGCTCTCGAGACGATCCTTAAAGCTGGATACAGGTTGAGAGAACAATTGTTGGCGATCTGTTCGCGAACTGTTCGCGAACGCGGCCACACTGGCGAACTTACGTGCTGGCGAGCTGTTCGCGAACTGTTGTAAGATCTTCGCTCTCGAGGCAATCCTTCAGGTGGTGATAGACTGAGCGAACAATTGTTGGCGAACTGTTCGATCAGTTTGTCCCCAGCTTTATAAAAACTATTAATGCAAAAGTTGGCATGGAGTGCCATAATAAAATGGCAAGTATCTTCTAAACTGGTTACTTTAGCGAATTCAACAAAGAGTACCTTTCCGTTAGCAAACTAACTGGGAAATTCATTTTTGCTATTTGCATATTCCGACTATCAATCCTACCATTCCCCTTTACATTTTAACATCTGGACATAGTCCAATCCTGGGTTAACAGGGGTAATGAGGATTCATTTATAATCCCAAAATGAACATGCACATACATTCTAATAACACCTACAATTTTATTAAGATTAAACATACAGGTTACAAATTAGAAGTAAAAAACAATTTTGAAATATCAACTTTGAAGGCCTATAACTGGGAAACGAAGGACAATAATACAAAACTTTATACAGGGTGTATCCGACCACCCGTCCACCCCTTTCAAAATCTAGGGAAATGTTTTTTTTGAAAAATTCAAAAAATTTTGATGGCTAAATCGGGTATGCTCTATCCGATGACGGTATTTTCAACTTCCGGTTCGAACCGGAAATGGGTCATTCAGACCCGAAGTTCATTTTTTTAAATGGAACATGGTATTTTTTATTGCAAATTCGGGTTCTACGGGAAAAAACAAGACACTTTTGTATCAAACATTTTTTCAAAAAACGTCAATTTTGACCTTGAATGGCAATGAAAACACAATCAGATATTATTTGTTAACGAGATAACAAAACGAAGAACGAAAAACAAAACAAAAAACGAACCGAGATAACAAAATGAAAACGTTTGCAATTCAGAAAACTTTAAATAATTAATAATTTTCAAAATGTCTGCCACCTTCATGAAGACATTCTTCCATTCTTTGTCTCACGCTGTGGACGGCCTTTCGAACTCCTGCAGGATTAGGGTTCATAATCGAGCATCATAAGAATTGCAAACGTTTTCATTTTGTTATCTCGTTTCGTTTTTTGTTTTGTTTTTCGTTTCGTTTTTCGCTCTTCGTTTTGTTATCTCGTTAACAAATAATATCTGATTGTCTTTTCATTGCCATTCAAGGTCAAAATTGACGTTTTTTGAAAAAATGTTTGATACAAAAGTGTCATGTTTTTTCCCGTAGAACCCGAATTTGCAATAAAAAATACCATGTTCCATTTAAAAAAATGAACTTCGGGTCTGAATGATCCATTTCCGGTTCGAACCGGAAGTTGAAAATACCATCATCGGATAGAGCATACCCAATTTAGCCATCAAAATTTTTTGGATTTTTCAAAAAAAACATTTCCCTAGATTTTGAAAGGGGTGGACGGGTGGTCGGATACACCCTGTATAAAGAACTATAACATTATTTTAACTTCGTCTACACGTTCCCAAATTATTGACCAAAACTTACCCTGTATGTATAGACCGGAAATGTTCTAACGATATCAAACTGCTTGCCAGCCAGCCACACGTGCGTGTGTAAAAATTCGATGGATGGATTATTACGAAGAAATGCGTCGCAGAGTGGTCTGCATGTCTCAGACGGACACACTTGTAAAAGCCACTGCGCGCCTTGGCACGCTAATTGATTTTGTTTACGCGCGCCATAACTGGCCAGGGGGTACGTGTAAACAAAAAAGAAGCGTCACAACTAAAAATACACTTGGTCCCTTTACGTATGGCGATAATCGACGATAATGTAACAGAGATATTCATCGTGGAGCGGTACTCGATGATTTTACATGCTTTTATTCTCGTTGTGAGCTATAGCGATTTTTATCGTTGTCGTCATGCGATTGCTGTCACAAGAGCAGAATTTACACCGTCGTGCGTGACGTGCTCCGCCTCCCCTCCACCTGTTCACGTTCACACAAAAATGTGTATATATGTATACAGATACATGGAGAGATAGGCACACAAGGCAACATTGAACAGGTGGTGCATGACACGCTGAGCATGGTTAGGCGCGCGTGTTAAAGCTGTCCGTTTCTATCGCTCCACAATATTTTTCTATCGATCTCTTAACTGTGTTTGCGTTACGCTATAATGGTAAGAAGATGCTCTGGAAATATCACAAGGTATTTCCGTAATAGAGGAATAAATTAGATACGCTTTGGTAGGACGATCTTTACAATTTTCGTTCTTGGCCCAGCGGAAAAGGACAGCCCATTGTGGGTTTCACGAAAGGAAATATACTTCCTGGAATAGTTTTTTTCCTGGTTCTTGGAGAGAAAGGAAATTTTTCTACGCGACTATAGTGAGTGAATCTTGATAAAAGATTTTTTCTTGCCGACTGTACTGAGTGAATGTTAAGAAAATATTTTTTTAGACGAGTATACTGTGTGAATCTTAAAAAAAGATTTTTTCTAGTCGACTATACTGTGTGAATCTTAAAAAAAGATTTTTTCTAGCCGACTATACTGAGTGAATCTCAAAAAACAGTCTTTCACGTGCTGCCTGAGAGAATTGAAAAGTATTTTGGGTACCAATTTTTCTTTGGAGCTCTCCACAGTAATAAAAAAATTTTCTGATCCTCTAAAATTGAAAAGTTCTTTAATAACAATATACACGAACAACTTTTAACCCTTAAATTGCATAAAGCTTCAATTTTTATACCAACAATATACAACCATCCTATTTTTCATCTCGCTCTGTCTCAATGATTTTTCCTTTAGTCTCAAAACAAAAATCCATGTATTTAAGACTTATGTATTTAACATTTATGTTCCTCCATTTATGTGCAACTAGAAAATAAAAATCAAAAACAAATTTTTCAAGAAACAACGAAAAAAAAATTTCCCTGGAGCTCTCCACAGTAATAAAAAAAAAATGTCCGATACTTTAATGTTGAAAAGTTCTTTAATAATAATATACACGAACAACTTTCAACCCTTAAATGCATAAAGCATGAATTTTGATAGCAAGCATATCATTACAAACAACTTATTTTTCTTTTTGCTCTGTCTCAATAATTTATCTTTATCCTCAAAACAAAAGTCCATGCATTTAAGGCTTAAAATTTCTGCTCCTCGTGCACTAGAAAATAAAAATCCAAAACAAATTTCTCGAGAAACAACAAAAAAAAAATTTTTTTCCAGGTGCCACGACGAATCGTCCATTGGCTCCATCGTGCGCTTTATCTTTACCAACCACGACTCTACCGCGGTGAGCTCGTCCTCGCTCGCTCGCCTTATCAGTGTCACAGATAGCGTCGCACTTTAATGTCGTTTGTGGTACGCGTCGTTCGTCGACGCTTCTAACTCGTGCCGCTCCTCCTTGTGGCCGTGCGGAGCAGTCGGTGCCACGCTGGTGGACGGTGCGCTACCTGGTGCCTTCAAGAAACCGCGCTGGAGTAGACAGTGAGAAGTAGAGAGACGTCTCTCACGACGAACGAGCACGAGCCAAGGTCATCAACTTCGTGGAGAACGTGACACACCACATAGGGGACCAAAATGGCGGCCACGCACCTTGACGTAGGCCTGAGATGCATCAAGTACCTCCTATGCGCGGTCAACGCTCTCTTCGTGGTCCGTACTAATACTTAAAAATTGTTTCTTGATTTCTCGTGATATTTTTTTGGGATTTCTTTTATGTTCGTTTTTAAATGAACTGGAACTGCCGAGACTCTTTATTTTTGAACAAAATGTTAATTGGACTTGTGTGAGGTTTTTGAAATTATTTGATGGTTGGCTTGCTATATTTTTGGTAGAAAAGAGTTCTTTTAGGTGGAGCGTTTTTATAATTAGCAGCAAGAGTTTTTTCAGAGCTGAGAATTTAAAATGAAATTTAATAGAATGCTATTAAGGGAAAGAGTGATTAGTGTGTTTTATTGGAAATTTCCATGCACAATTTTTTATTGATATCATCTTGCGGTGAGATCAGGATTGACTCTTGGCAGTTTCATTGTTCCAGTGACTATTTAATTTTATTCTTCCTGCTTGCTTCTTTTCATTTTTTAACAAGCTGTTAATTGGTTTCTTGCTATATTTTTGGTAAAAAATAACTTTTTTTAGTTACAGCATTTTTACGATTACCAGCAAGAATTTTTGCGAGCTGGCAAATTAAGCCTACAATTTAACAGAATATTCTTAAGGGAAAGAGTGATTATTGCGTTCTATTGGAAATTTCCATGCTCTAATTTTTCATCAATATCATCTCACTATTGACTCTTGCCTGTTCCAATAACTATTTCATCTTACTCTTCCTGCTTCTTTCGCACCAATGGCGCGTTAGAATATACGTCGCAGTTGAGGTGACTCTAGTGAGTCACTACTAAAGGTGGAGTTAGACGTGCTCGCGCAATTATCGCATGTAAATTATATCGCTCGAGACGTGTGATAAGGACTGAACGTGAAAGGCATCAGAATTCGAATATTTCCTTTACCACTCTTAATATCCAATCGTCTTATAATATTAGCACGTTCACGCCGGCGCTGCTTTTTCTGTTTCTGACCGTGGGGCGGCGTGCGTATTCATGTTTTACTTCATCTGGCGGCGCGTGGTACACGCCACCCGGTGACAGCATCGAGCGTGAGCCACCGCCGTCAGATGGGAGAATCGAGCGTGAACCACCGGTGATGCACGCCGCACAGTGTGATATTTTGGCAATCTAGCTGGAAATAATTACTCAGGCCGATGAAATTTTGTTATAAGAGAGTGAACAGTCATTTTCTATGTATTTTTGCCTGCTGAATACGAATCCGTCGTCCAAAGTTAACAATCACCTCACAATTTTCAAAAGAATGGCATCAAAGAGGTACAAAAATACGAATTTGAGGGTGTTTATGGCATTGTAGTGCCAGCATCAAATTTTTCTTGTCAATTTCGTTAATGCCACACGAAAGTATTAAGTTTTTGCTTTAAAATGCATTTTGTTTCATTCCGAAATAATTTTTCGTTTTCGGCATACGGTAAATTTAAAAGCACTAATTGTGCGTGAATTATCATGTCCAGAATTATTTTCTTTCAAAGAGTGTGAATAGTCATTTTCCATGTATTTTTGTCCGCTGAACGCGAATCCGTTGCCCAATTTTAAGAAAAACGACTTTCTTTCAGAAATTTGAAGAAAAAAATATAAAGAGGCAAATTGTGGCAAGAAATTCTTTCAGTTTTACATGGTATATGAATCAAGTTTGCAGAAAAAAATTATGAGGGCTTGATATAATAATATATAATAAACTAAAAATCTGTCTAAAATTTGAATATATGAAAATACGCCAACAAAGTCGTTTTTCTTAAAATTCGGCAACGGATTCGCGTTCAGCGGACAAAAATACATGGAAAATGACTATTCACACTCTTTGAAAGAAAATAATTTTGGACATGATAATTCACGCACAATTAGTGCTTTTAAATTTAACTGTATATCGAAAACGAAAAATGATATCGAAGTGGAACAAAATGCATCTTAAAGCTATAAGTTTATACTTTCGTGTAGCATTAACGAAATTGAGAAAAGAATTTGATACTGATTCTACAACGCCATGAAAACCCTCAAAATCATTATATCTTATTTTCTTGGCGCCATTTTTCTCAAATTTGTGATGCGATAGACAGATTCGGATAACGGATTCGTGTCTAGCAGGCAAAAATACATAGGAAATGACTATACACACTCGTGTTACAAAAATGGTGTCGGACAGAAGAATTATTTCCAGCTAGATTGCCAAAATATCACACTGTGCGCCGGCGTGAACGATTCTTCGCAAATGCAATATCAATTTTCCAGACCTATACCAAGCATCATTACACGATGTGTAAGCAGCTTTAGGCGATCAATTTTTTCGAGGTGGTGCCTCTCGATTGTCTAGGCCGTGACTAACAACGTGAGATCCCACGACGAGCTCACGAACCATTTACTGGATTTCATCGACCCAGTCCATTTCGAATTCTCGACAAATGTCTCTTCTGAACTTTTGATAAAACATGCGTGCTTTATCAGGTGCACTTGTTATTTCCGTGTCTAATTTATGCTCGCTTCTTTTACACGAACAGAATTTTGTCCTGGAATTCTTACAGGTCTGCATCTTGAAGAAAAAAAAATTCCAAAGAAATTTTTCTACTTGCTTAAAAAAAAAAAAAAAAAAAAAAATCTGTAATTTCAACCACTCGCCATGACTCATCCGTGGATTTATTTAAAGCTTGCCTGCTTCCTAAACTGTACATGGTCTCTTTCCTTTTCGCCAATAAAAACATTTCCATCTTTTTGCATCCTTTCTCGCTCCACGCACTGAGGTCACATTGCCAACGTTCTTCTCTGTCTCCTCCCTCTTTATAGAAGTCACCGCATTGCCTAAAAATAGAACGGAGAATTTGGAGTATCGCTTTTAGGAGAGCTTAGACAGTACTGTGTTTAAGGAGAACACATATCTTCCAAAGTAAAATTACAACATTGATTCTTCAATTCGTTTCCTAATTAATCCATTGACGCACCATTTTGTTTTTAAGATGGCTCTCAGAAACACAATTTTTTTTTTGTAATTGTTTCTTACTGCAATAGGGAACTGAGGGTCAGCAATATGTTTGGAAGTAGAAATTACCAAGGTTTACCACAATCTTTGCGAAATAACTCGCTGCAGCATACTTTAATTAATAAAAAAAGACTATTAACGCAGGATAAGGGTTCGAAAGGCACATAGCTCCGATTTTCTTAAAACTACATATATTGATGTATTTTGATGCACTGATTACGAATATAACCATGAAAATTGGCGCGAATTTAATTTTCAAGGTCATTCTCAAGGTTAAGCATAAAAAAATACAGTTTTTTCAAGTTATTTCGGTAGGTTTTTAAAATATTGAAAAATGTGTCAAACAAAAGTTGTACATCTCGTCGAAGCACACATTTTATGTCTTATGCACTTTCGCTATGGAAGTGATAGTTTCCGAAAAAAATTGATCAGAAGCTAAAGAAAGTAATCATAAGGTCAGAGTTACGCTTAGAATTATCCAAGGACCAACGACCAACGTGTTTTTAGGGCAAAAATACACGATATTACGAAGTTTAAGATTAATTATCCTCGTCGTTGGTCTTGGACAATACTAAGCCCAACTCTGACCTTTTGATTACTTTCTTTACCTTCTGATCAATTTTTCTCGAAAACTATCACTCCTATAGCGAAACTGTTTCAGACATAAAATGTGTATTTCGGCAAGATGTACAACTTTTGTTTGAAACATTTTTCAATATTTTATAAACCTACTGAAATAACTTAAAAAACCTTAATTTTTCGCGTGACCTTGAAAATAACCTCGAAAATGAAATTTTTTGTCAACTCTCATGGTCATATTTGTAATAAGCGCATCAAAATACATCAGTATACGTAGCCTTAAGAAAATCAAAGGTACGTGCTTTTCGGAACTTCACCCCTAATGCATGTATTTGATTATTCTTCAGTACTACATTCAACAAAAAAAAAAATAAAAAAACGCAACAGTCCACGTAAAATGTAAGTTGGTTTTGTGTACAATTTTTCATGTCCTGAAGAAGTCCCATTGCCGCACACTTTAGACAGTTATGATCGTAATTTGCCTATATATCATCAGGAATTTGACACCTATAGCCGTAATAAGCGTCAATGGGTTAACGAAGGCGATTTAAAAAAATTGATTATTGCTACTTGGATTTCTTTTCTTTTTTTTTCCTTTTACTTTGGAGAACGGACGGAAGTCGACCGTGAAGAAGTTCAACAAGTTCCGTTGGCGAGTAAGGAATGCACTTTCGAACTGCGATCGATATCGCTCGCGGTGCTTCCAGAGAGGGGTAGGGGCGGTTTCCAGTGCGATGAATTATTAGCGAAGAAGGCTGTCAGATAGCAAGGGGCCTCTGCTTTCGTCGAGGGACTTGTGTCTTTGAATATTGTCGAATCGATGGCGCGCTTGTTTCTTTCTTAATATTACTTGGGAATTCTTTGTTTCCTTATTGCTAATCGAGACTTAAAGCAATGTCAATTAATAGTAGGAATCTTTCAATTTGCAGAATTGAAAATTTTGATGATTTTAAAAGCAAAATCAATTAATATCGCTGTATAAGTAACGTTTATTGAAATTAGAAATAATTGTATTTAGCCTCAGAACCCTAGAAATTCTTCAGCTTGTAGAATTAAAAATTTTAGCAGAATTTGTTTAACAGCAGAATCATTTCATATTGCTATATGAGTAGTGTCCATTGCAAATACATAATAATTGTATTCAGCTTCACAACCCTGGAAATTCTTCAGTTTGCAAAATTACAAATTTTGGAAGAATTTAAAAGCGGAATCAATTAAGTAGCGTCTATTTGTAAATAGAAAAATTGTATTTAGCCTGAAAAACCCTAGAAATTTGTCAATTTACAGAATTAAAAATTTTGGAAGAATTGATTTAAAAGCAGAATTAATTAATATCGCTATATAAATAGCGTCTATTGCAAATAGAAGTTATTATATCCAGCTTCACAGCCCTAGAAATACTTCAGTTCGCAGAATTGAAAATTTTGATTATTTTGAAAGCAAAATCAATTAATATCGCTGTATAAGTAACGTCTATTGCAAATAGAAATAATTGTATTTAGCCTTAGAACCCTAGGAATTCTTCAGCTTGTAGAATTAAAAAATTCTAGCAGAATTTGTTTAACAGCAGAATCATTTCATATTGCTATATAAGTAGCGTCCATTGCAAATACAAATAATTGTATCCAGCTTCACAACCCTAGGAATTTTTCAGTTTGAAGAATAAAAAATTTTGAAAAAATTTAAAAGCGAAATCAATTAAGTAGCCTCTATTGTAAATAGAAATAATTGCATTTAGCCTCAAAACCCTAGGAATTTTTCAGTTTGCAAAATTACAAATTTTGGAAGAATTTAAAAGCGGAATCAATTAAGTAGCGTCTATTGTAAATAGAAACAATTGTATTTAGCCTCAGAAGCCTAGAAATTCTTCAATAATTCCCCGAATTCAAAACTCTGAAAGATACAATGAATCCTAATTTCAGTATTGTCTGTATTTCGAGCAGCAGAGGTGACAATTGCGCGGTTGCGAGCGTGGCTGAGAAATTCTTAAGCCCTGATATCTCTTATCGTAGGTGTTGATTCATTGAGGAGTAAAAATCGACGACGGTTACATTTGATGCTAGGTTAGAGCCCCGTCACTCTTGTTGATCGATTGAATTATCGTCGAGGTGAGATACTGACGGCCTTTCTTTCTTCTCAAATAGATTTTCTCGGAAAACAATCTCACTGCCTTCTTCCTTAGGCAACAATCTTCTCAGACGGTTGCATACAACCAGGAGCACCAGTGAAGACAATTGCCATATTTCAATCCTCAATGCTTATGCATACAGAGAACAGGTTTCCACAATACTTAACAGTGGTTAGATAAGAGCTGTTACGCGATAGCGTGGATTCAAGCTCGCCTAGAAACAAAACTGGACCAATTACTGTTACATACTGACTGGTTGGAAATTATTTTTCAACGTGGTGCTAAAGAATCCTGCCTGATGTTTTCAATACCTGGGCAAGTTGGATCATCAGGCACTGGCAGATAGATTTTCTTAGAAAACAATCTTCCTTAGGATACAATCTTCCTCATACAGTTGCATACAATCAGAGACATTGCCAAAGATAATTGCTATATTTCAATTCTCATTGCTCATACATATAGAGAACAAGTTTCCACAACACTTAACAGTGGTTAGATAACAGCTATTACCTGATAGCATGGATTCAAGCTTGCCTAGAAATAAAACTGGACCAATTACTGTTACATACTGACTGGTTTGAAAGTATTCTTCAACGTGGTGCTAGAGAATCCTGCCTGATAATGTTTTCAGAACCTGGGTAACTTGGATCATCAGGCACTGGCAGATAGATTTTCTCGGAAAACAATCTCACCGTCTTCTTTCTTATGCAACACTCTTCTCAGACGGTTGCATACAATCAGGGACAGTTGCAAAGACGATTGCTACATTTCAATCCTCAATGCTTATACATATAGAGAACAAGTTTCCACAATACTTAACAGTGGTTAGATAACAGCTATTACCTGATAGCATAGATTCAACTGGACCAATTACTGTTACATACTGACTGGCTTGAAATTATTCTTCAGCGTGGTGCTAGAGAATCCTACCAGATGATATTTTCGGAACCTGGGTAACTTGGATCATCAGACACTGGCAGATAGATTTTCTTAGAAAACAATCTGACTGTCTTCTTCCTTAGGATACAATCTTCTCAGACGGTTGCATACAATCAGGGACAGTTGCAAAGACGATTGCTATATTTCAATCCTCAATGCTTATACATATAGAGAACAAGTTTCCACAATACTTAACAGTGATAAGAGCGATTACGTGATAGTGTGGATTCAAGTTCGCCTAGAAATAAAACTGGACCAGTTACTGTTACATACTGACTGGTTGAAATTATTCTTCAACGTCGATTCAAGTTCGCCTAGAAACAAAACTGGACCAATTACCGTTACATACTGACTGGTTGGAAATTATTCTTCAACGTGGTGCTACAGAATCCTACCTGATGATGTTTTCAGAACCTGGGTAACTTGGATTATCAGCGTAGATAAATTTATTAATCCTCCGATGTTGTTTGATGTTGATCGCACGCAGTACGAGGGTCGAGTTTTATCTGCGACGTTAAAGGTACACGCCTGGAACGTGTGGCAAAAATCGACGTAGGGTTCAACGACCGCCACACAGTCTGAATCTTCTTTTTCCTTCGCCTCTTGCCAGGTGGCAGGTATCAGTAGGATGCCTTCGTCAATGGAAAAGCTCTGACGTGTTATCTCGCACACGAAATAGATTCCTGGAGTAGGCGCCTGTAACGATCATTGAAGCGACAATGTGGAAATACTACATCATGCGCAGAGTGAGACGACAATTGCGTGGCCTCTGCTTTTCAAAGAATTGATTTGCGAGATCGAAGCTGCGATACCTTATCTAGATTATCGTAACGACACTCTCTCACCTAGCGTTGGATTTCAATCCTTCAACTGATCCTTAATATTTGCAGCGTGTTTGTTTTAAGTAAGCGCAGTTAAATTTCTCGGAAAATATGATACATATGAAAAAATGCTTCAAACAAAAGTTGTAGCGTATTAAGAGCCACATATTACGCTCTTCTCCGTTTGACCTTAAGATGACCTTGAAATGCTCTATGACGATCGGATTAACTTTATTAAATAGGACCGCCAACTTTTTATTACATATTCTTGTAGCTGGTGTCGTGGCGTTTTCAAAACGCTACTTATATGTTAATTTTGCAGTGGCCAATTTCGAGATATGAACGTTCAAAGTTGACGTAGCATTAGCGTTGATTGGGGTAGTTAAAGCAACACGTTTTTGTTACGTCCGCAAATAACATAAACGAATTGCGTGTGAGAATTGCAGAGCCATGTAGAAAAATGGAAGAAATGAGTAGCAGACGTCTAATGGATCAGGTTCTTTGTACAACGCGTTTGTTTTAAGTGAGTGCAGTTAAATTTCTCGGAAAATATGATACATATGAAAAAATGCTTCAAACAAAAGTTGTAGCGTATTAAGAGCCACATATTACGCTCTTCTCCGTTTGACCTTAAGATGACCTTGAAATGCTCTATGACGATCGGATTAACTTTATTAAATAGGACCGCCAACTTTTTATTACATATTCTAGTAGCTGACATCGTGGCGTTTTTAAAACGCTACTTATATGTTCATTTTGCAGTAGCCAATTTCGAGATATGAGCGTTCAAAGTTGACGTGGTATTGGTGTTCGTTGGAGCTACTTAAAGCAATACGTTTATGTCACACCCACAAATAACGTAAACGAATTGCGTGTGAGAATTACAGACGCATGTAGAAAAATTACGCCGGAAGTATTACAAAATGTAGAGAAGGAATTTTTGAGAAGAATACAGAGATGCTTTATTTCGAACGGTAAACATGTGGAAGGCGAGGCCCACATGTTCTACAGTCACGTATTTTTGAGTTTTGACCTACACAGAAAATTAATACCAATGGCCTTTTTAGGGCCACCACGATGTACAAAGTCCGACTGAGCAACCTCCCGGTGGTGTGCATCGGGTAACACTAATCAGGCGCCACATCAACTTTGAACGTTCACATTTTGAAATTGGCTGCTTGAAAATGAACATATACATATACGTACGTTTTGAAAACGCCACGATGCCAGCTACAAGAATGCGTAATAAAAAGTTGGAAGTCCTATTTGAAAAAGTTAGTCTGATCTTCATAGAGGATTTCAAGGTCATCTCAAGGTCAAACAGAGAAGAGCGTAATATGCGGCTCTTAATATGCTACAACTTCTGTTTGAAGCATTTTTTCATATCTATCACATGTTCCAAGAAATTTAGCTGTTCTCACTTAAAACAAACATTCTGCATAAATTAAGGAATTATGTATTTGTCCTGTCGGCACAGTAAAAGGTTACATAAGCGGACAATGCTACTTATGTAAGATCAAAGAAAATATTTGCTTGCTTTTACCAGCACTTTGTTTGCTTTTCTAAAGGAGTCCAACGGCAAATGAGCAGGCATAATGAGACCCAGACATTTTAGTCTCAGAGTGTGGAAGGCTGTATTTTTAGTCGGTGGTACCAATTTTTAAGCAGCATAGAAAATATCTACATATAAACATTATTGTTTGTTGTAACGTGAATATGCATAGGCAAAATTCGCAGTTAGAATTGCGCCAGTATATCTTGACAAGATAAAAAAGTACAAGCATATTAAGGGTATTTCTTGACAAGATGAAAAAGTACAAGCATATTGATGGTATTTCTTGACAGGATAAAAAAATACAAGCATGCTAATTGTAAGAGTTTTTTTTTTTTTGGTGTTCACAGCTGACGGGTATGATGATAATATCCGTCGGTACTACCGCAGTCTACAGGGATTTCGCGCACTTCTTGGACCCCAGCTATTTCTCTCCAGCCACCCTTCTCATAGTGGTCGGCTTCTTGGTCTTCATAATTGCGTTCTTCGGATGCTGCGGTGCCATTAGAGAAAGCACGTGCATGGTGTTAGTGGTAAGCCATTAGTCAGTATTAATTTTCTGAAACGAGTGAACACGTGGCAGGTCAAAATTATATTAACACCTAAATGAACGGAGAAGACTATTTAACATTCGTCATACAGTTTGTATTGACGATACAAGTCTGATAGATTTCTTTTTCATTTATGTATTGATTTAGTAAGTATTAATTCATTTAACATTAATCACCTGAGACAAGTGAACACGTGGCAGGTAAAAATTATATTAACACCTAAATGAAGGAAGAAGACTATTCGACATTTATCATACAGTTGTATTGAAAATACAAACCTGATAGGTTTCTTTTTAACCCTTTGCACTCGAGGCCTTTTCGGAAATTTCTTTCGATTTCAAAATATACTTGCGATGGAAAAATATTTTATTATAGTGTTTTGGAAAGCTCTTGAGATAAACTACAAGAACATGCTGTAAAAAATAGGGAGTTTTATTTAAGAAATTGACGGTAACCTTCGCGTGACCTTGAAATGACTCTCCAAGGTCAAATAATTTTCACCAATCGATAGCCCTTCTCAAGCCATACGACTTTTGTTTGAAACATTTCTTTATTTAAGGCACTATTTCAACGATATTTGAATGTATTATTTAAAATGGGACACACTGTATTAAAATATACATATAAAAGATATCATTTTATAATTCGGACGGTTATATGTATGTATTGTACAATGCTTCCAATTTGAAAAGAAATCAAACGCAAATAAATATCGCCATTACTCGACGTATGGCGTCAACCAAAATGGTGACCGAGTGTCATCGTTCGAATTACCGCAACAAATGGTGATCGAGAGGCACCTCTCCAGTGCAAAGGGTTAATTTAAGTGTCAACAATAAATTTTGCATTTTTTGTATGGATGATTTGATGTTTCATCATCAAAAATTTTGTATGGTTAGAACACACTATAATTTATCTTGAAACTACAGTTCGCAGTTTCTTTGGGCTTGGTCCTAGTTTTGGAATTGGGCGCTGCCATAGCAGCATATGCTCTTCAGGATAGCGCCAAGCATCTTTTGGTTGATAAAATTAATGTGACAATGTATCAGTACGGCGAGGACATCGAGGCCACTAACGCCATGGATTTCATGCAGTCCAGGGTAAGTATACAATGCTAACAAAACTATCATAGAGCTATCAAAGATATCCTAGTTTCATTGGCAGACTTTACAAATAATTCCTTAAAACAGTAAACTTAATATTGCAACTGAATGATGATTCTTCCTTGACGATACCAATTATCAAAGATAACCTAGTTTCATTGGCAGATTATCCAAACAATTTCTTAAAACAGTGAACTTAATATTACAACCGAATGACGATTCTTCCTTGATGATACCAACTATTAAAGATAACCTATAGTGTCATTGGCAGATTCTCCAAAAAATTTCTTAAAACACTGAACTTAATATTGCAACCGAATGATGATTCTTCCCTGACGATACCAATTATCAAAGATAACCTAGTTTCATTGGCAGATTATCCAAATAATTTCTTAAAACAGTGAACTTAATATTACAACCGAATGACGATTCTTCCTTGACGATACCAATTATCAAAGATTACCTAGTTTCATTGGCAGATTATCCAAATAATTTCTTAAAACAGTGAACTTAATATTACAACCGAATGACGATTCTTCCTTGATGATACCAACTATTAAAGATAACCTAGTTTCATTGGCAGATTATTCAAATAATTTCTTAAAACAATGAACTTAATATTGTAAATGAAAGACCATTCTTGCATGATGATGAACGACCATTAAATTCCAGCTAGGTTGCTGCGGTTACAATGGCCCGGCTGATTGGAAGCAAGTTGACTTGGATTCTCCATCAGATCAGCTACATGTACCCGAGTCCTGCTGCATGTGGGGCATCAGTTCGCCAGAGTCCGAATCCGATACTGGAATCAGTTGCCAGGGTGTTTATCCCAGTGGCTGCATCGGGAGACTCTCCAGGATAATTCATCACAGCGCCCTCTACATTGGCACAGGTGCCATGGCAATCGCCCTCATCCAGGTAAATCATTTCAGACAGCTACTTCGCGTTATCTTCAGCAGAATTAACATACTGCACCGTCCGGTAGGCTAATCACGGATAAAAGAATGGTTACCAACCCGAATTATCATTATCTCCCGATTGATATGCTCGTAAAATTTATCTATATCCACTTCCTGTTCATGAAAGCATTTCTCAATAGGGGCCTAAAGAATGAAAAAGAATAATAATAATAATAATAATAATAAATATCCTTGTCAATATGTGTCCTGCAATCAAGAATGTTTGCATAAGTGAACATTATTTTTCTATATTTTATTATTATTAAAATTATTTTATTTATTCAATTTCCTATCCATGAAAGCATTTCTCAATAGAGCCTGGAGAATGAAAAAGAATAATAATAATAATAATAAATATGTTTGTCAATATGTGTCCTGCAATCAAGAATGTTTGCATAAGTAAAAACTATTTTCCTATATTTTATTATTATTAGAATTACTTTATCTATATTTATTTCCTCTCCATGAAAGCATATTTCTCAATAGGGCCTGGAAAGTATAAAAAAAATCCTCTTCTCCAACGAACCCCACAAAATTAAATATCCTTGTCGACATGCATCCTGTGCTCAAGAATGCTTGCATAAATGTAAATTCTTTTCCTGTATTTTATTATTATTAAAATGATTTTTATTTATTTCATTGCCTATCCATGAAAGCATTTCTCAATAGAGCCTGGAGAATGAAAAAGAATAATAATAATAATAATAATAAATATCTTTGTCAATATGTGTCCTGCAATCAAGAATGTTTGCATAAGTGAAAATTATTTTTCTATATTTTATTATTATTAGAATTACTTTATCTATATTTATTTCCTGTCCATGAAAGGACATTTCTTAATAGGGCCTGGAAAGTATAAAAAAAATCCTCTTCTCCAACGAACCCCACAAAATTAAATATCCTTGTTAACATATGTATCCAGTGCTCAAGAATGCTTGCATAAATGCAAATTCTTTTCCTGTATTTTATTATTATTAAAATGATTTTTATTTATTTCATTTCCTATCCATGAAAGCATTTCTCAATAGAGCCTGGAGAATGAAAAAGAATAATAATAATAATAATAATAAATATCTTTGTCAATATGTGTCCTGCAATCAAGAATGTTTGCATAAGTGAACATTATTTTTCTATATTTTATTATTATTATAGAATTACTTTATCTATATTTATTTCCTGTCCATGAAAACATATTTCTCAATAGGACCTGGAAAGTATAAAAAAAATCCTCTTCTCCAACGAACACCTCAAAATTAAATATCCTTGTCAACATGAATCCTGTGCTCGAGAATGCTTGCACAATTAAAAATTATTTTTAACATCCTATGAACCGTGCCCTTCCACGGTTTACCTGGCCCTAACCGATCCTCATGTAATGGCACTAAAATCGATCGCCTTTGTTCCCAGTTAACCGGAATTATGTTCGCGTGCATGCTGGGTCGGGCGATTCGGCGCCACAAAACTGAGAGAGAGAGACGTCGTTGGGAGCTTCGTGAGAGCCTCGTCAACGGTTATCAACCGCTTGGAAAGTCGGATCCGTTCACCACCTTTCCAGTGGTCTACATGCAGCAGGACTCTCCAGTGAAGGAGGGTACTACCGCAAAATGCTAGTCACATTCGTCGCGTGGCAGGGGTGCGATTTTATTTCTTATTAAAGATCCTTCGTATAGGTTAGGTCCCCCTAAAAAAAACGAAAGAAAAAAGAAAAAAAATGTACAATGCGCGAGAGCGTCGATGGCGATAGGTTTTAAAATCGATTTCCACAGACGTTACTCACCTCTTAAGATAAGTCGTGGTATTGTTGAAATTCGAAAGACAGATAGATAAAGCGGCTCTTATCAGTTTCAATTCTGAGAATCGGTCGGGTCGATTGCAACACCTTGTGGAATATTCTTGATGTTATCGCTGGTGAGAGAATGGTCAGGATAAGGGGGACCTCGTGGAATGCCAAATGATCTTCGAGCATTTGTGTGGAAACTTGAGTGTAGTTGTGTCTGTGAATTGAGTTGCAGTTTTGGGATGAAGTTTGCAAAACCGCATACCCTCTATTTTCTTAAAACTACGTATACTGATGTATTTTGATGCGCTGATTACGAATATGGCCATGAAAGTTCAAGCAAGTTTCATTTTCGAGGTCATTTTCAAGGTCAAACATCAAAAATACAGTTTTTTCAATTTACTTCAGTAGGTTTGTAAAATATTGGAAAATGTTTCAAACAAAAGTTGTGCGTCTCGTTGAAATACACATTTTATGTCTTATTCACTTTCGCTATAGGTGTGATAGTTTTCGACAAAAATTGATCGAAAGGTGAAGAAAGTATAATTGTAAGCGGTCAGAGCTGCCCTTAGTTATTGTCCAAGACCAATGACGTGGATAATTAATCTTAAACTTCGTAATATCGTGTGTTTTTGCACGCAATACACATTAGTCGTTGGTTTTGAATAATACTAGGCGTAACAATGACCTTACGATTACTTTATTTGCCTTCTGATGAATTTTCCTCGAAAACTATCACTCCTATAGCAAAAGTACGTTAGACATAAAATGTGTATTTCGACGAGATGTACAACTTTCGTTTGAAACATTTTTCAATGTTTTATGAATCTACTGAAATAACTTGAAAAAACTGAATTTTTTATGTTTGACCTTGAAGATGACCTCGAAAATGAAATCTCCGCCAACTTCCATGGTCATATGTGGAATCAGCGCATCAAAATACATCAGTATACATAGTTTTAAGAAAATCGGAGGTATGCGTTTTTCCAAATTTCGCCCCAGTATAGTTATTTTGTGGAGGAAAAATATATTTTACCTTTGATTTCCATACAAAGCATGCAGAAATCAGTAGATTTTAGAATTTGAAGTTTTGTAATCTTAAGAAAAACAAGGAAAGGTCAACGACGCAAAAAACTGTTGTTAAAAGCAAAATTCTATCCAGAATAATTTTGATAATACTTGAACGAGTATCATGAATTATATGTGATTTTTGTGTATAACGTATTCTATTCCTTACAGGGTTTTAAATCACACGTCCTGTTTTACATTTAATTTGTTTCCGCATGCGTAGCTTGTGCCTATGTGGAGCAAAATAACAAATAGTACAAGTACATTTGTAAATGGTTACCTGTATTCATATTGTATCTTTTATTGAATGAGCTTATTATATTAGAATCCAATATATTAATATAATATTATACTCTTATACTATATTACATATCTTTAACTCTACATTTTCTACTTTACCGTGTATACAGACCTATAAGAAACAGTATACTTAATATTTGAATAAAAGATTTATTGTATCGATATACAATCACTTTCTTATCCTACCTAATACTCCGACAAACTGTTATTTACATATTCACAATTGGAAATGCATTTAGACAATCGCTAATAACATTAATTACCAAAAGTTACATGCACTTTGAAGAACATCAAATGCTTCCTTCGCATTAACACCATGCGGAAGATAAGGTGGTGTTAGTTCTCTATACGCAAGGCAAACGCGTCTAGATGTAATATCTTGTCGCAAAACAGCGTGTTCCCATCTGTATCTTGCAGAATCGTGCAACACCATTAACGACCTGGCAGGCATAGGTAATCGGACAATTATATCAGACTTCTTTGCATCGATTTCATCATTCCTTGCGTTTAAAGCATTTTCACCAAAAGAAGGCAAATAATGTGGAACGTAATCAAGGTTGTAACGTGTAGTCGAGCCGTGATACGGAATCATCGTTAAAACAGAGTCTCCAGAAACATTAACAGTTACAATACGTTCACCCCAGATCCAACAATCGTCAATATGAGGATCGATCGTAGCTCCACGTTCAGGTGTGTACTCCAACGTACACTGTTCAACGGTTCGAAAATTTTGGAGCAGTGGAACGTCGAGGAATTTTTTTTGAACGAATTCAGTTGTTTTGGGAAATCCAGCAAATGTGCCCAGGCGTAGCTTGCGTTTTTTAAAGTTGCATTTTGGTCCGTAATTCTGAAGACAATAATTTTAATGAAAGTGTTAAATTGGTACACTTATTGATTACTAGTTTACTATGTAAACATTAAGAATTACCTGCTTACGACGCCCACTCTGCGACGGCTCCCACGGTAATTCATCGACAGATTTCATCAAAGAAGAAGCATCTTCGGAACTTAAGAAATCTAGCTACGATGAATGTGAAAACTTAATGAGGCGTTTCGGTTCAGGTTTAATTATAAATACAAGGATGTTTATTTTTATTATCGATTACTACCTTTATGTAGACACCTGGAAATTCGATTGGATCTCCTACATGATTAGGATGTTGCTTGTATTGTTCCATACTCCAACCTGGCCATGACTTATCGCAATAAGGACAATAAACGTAGCTAGGATAATCCTACAATTATCGAAGAAAACTTATTAACATAAATTAATACTAGTTTGTTCGTTGTAATGATGAATCGTGAATCATAGATGAAGAAACAAGAGTAACATGGAAAATTCAGTTATTTTCATTGACTTTTCCGGATACTAAAAATTAAATGGTATATACACTTGCAGTTAGGGTTGTTAGATATCGTCAATGTATGAAGAGAACAATTCAAATAAAAAAAAAGAACAAGAAGAGAACATTACAGAATTAATCGATATAAATACATTTATGAAGAAGAAAATTGCAAACTTGCAGAAAAGCTAAATTGTTATTATATATTATTTCTAAATATACATAAAGATGATATAAATCGCAGAAAATTATTTTAGTTACTAGTTGTTTCATGTTTTTTGAGTTTTAAACTTTCGTTAGAAAATCTGTGTTAGTTTTAATCTCATCATAAAACTTATTACAAGAAATATTCTTGTAATTATATGTCATAATTACAATCGATTTGAATTGAATTGAAAAAATTCTTTCAACGTTGGCATTATGAGCCGGAATCGCAAAAATGTATTGGTACAATTTTAACAATTCTGAATGGAAATCAGTATTACTTGAATTTTTAAAATACTCTTGCCACTTCAAACTTGTGCTCATTATTTGAAATCCTGGATTTTCAACATTTCTCTCGCAAGATTGTTTCAAGTTACAAAATTTATCAAAACATTTTATGTTATGGATATAATGATTAAATTTTGAATTGGTATTCTAGTTGATATAGACGATTGAATTTTGTAAGTTTTTCCACTAAGGAATGTTCGACAGCAAATGTTTACATTTTTAAGTTCGAATATTAAATGAAATTTACTAATAATTCTCGTTTCATAAAAGAGAAATCAAAGAAGAACAGAAGAGAAGAAATGTGAACATTTGTGCATAGAAAAAGAAAAAAAAAGATCGAAATGAAGAAAGAGAACATGTTCTCTTTAAAAAAGGATGTTCTGACAACTCTACCTGCAGTTGATTTAGAAGATCCGGTTTCGATATGTTGTATTCGGTTTCGCATATCAAACAGGTTCTTATTCCTTTGCAACCGCAAGGACGTACAGTTTCCATCGAGTGAACTTTCGAAACTTGATTTTCTAAAATTTCGGGTCACGACTTTTCAGTTTGCTTGAAAAATTTTCAGGTTAAAATCACTAGCGCCGGATAAGTATCGAGAAGTTGTACACAGGCACGTGTGCATCGATCAGTGTTGTCAACTTAGGTTTTTGAATATCAAGTGCAAAAACGATGGTTTAGCTCGTTTAGCTACTGGCGTGTTTTCTGGATTTTTTGAAAATTGTAACGACAGATTTTTTCTATAAAATAAGCTGACTTTTTTACTGATTTTTAGGCACGACCGTAAAGGGAGTGACTTATGCAATCGCCATCGCGAAAACCGTTCGTGTGTGTGTGTGTGTCCGTTTATATCCTCGATTTCGGAAAAACGGCTGAACCGATCGGGACGAAATTTGGCACAAAAATCAAGTACACTACTGTGAGTTGACAATAAGAGGTGCTTTCGTTTTACCGCTATGATCAGATCATATCACATCATTTCAGAGGTACACAAGAATCTGATTGGATCATCTAACGTAGACGAGAATATGATTGGACGAATTGAACTGAACTGATCTGAATATTTCACTTCAGCTGTAAAAGGAAAGCAGCTAAGGTTTGTGAGCCGCCATCTTGACCCAACACAAAATGGCGGGAGATTCAAAATTTGAAAACAATGTAATTTAAATTTAATATTGCCGCCATTTCTAAACGTCTGAAGATAGCGGTACATAAAGTTTCCTGGCACCAAATGGATATATACTCAAAGTACATGCCAAATTTCGTTGCGATCCGTTCAGCCGTTTGGCCGGAATACTGGACTAATGGAAATAGTGAAAAATTCATTAATCCATTAATCCACTATTCCGGCCAAACACACTTCCTTTACGGTCGTGCCTAAAAATTACGTCATGCCTAAAAAATGAGCGGGTGATACTATTCGGTGCAATATGATCCGGCGAGACGCAACATTAGACGAATCTCGCGCGGCTCCTTGTCGGTACCTCGACAATGTAATCGTCCAGGTGTCATATTTTGTGCTGACAATCCTTTTCATGGAAGAAGAAGGACTGCTCTTAGGCGACTAAGAGCTTCATTCTGTAACAACCATCGCCCCGAGAACAGCCCGAGAGGACCCATTGAAGTAAGTACCAATTGTTATTCCATTTCTGTCATTCTTCGATGAAAACGTTCATTCTTCGATTATAACGCTGTGATTATTCTATTTTTGTTTAAAAACGTTTTTCTCTAATATCTATTCGATTTTTCTTTAAAACGTTCTCAATAACACATTTGTTTTTTTTTTGTTTTTTTTTTAGAATGCCTGTATATTCTCGCAGCAATGACGATGAGTTGAGGCTGACTCATGGGCCCATCGATGGGGTCAACCCATTCGAGTACCCGGAGGTGTATCGCACGCTCCTCCAGCTGCTGTGCTTGCAGTCCATCAGCACGCTGTTTTTTTTTGCTCGGGGCACTGCTCGCATTTGTCGCAGATGTTTCACAAGGCTGTCTCCTGCGCTACAGCACAACTATCATGCGTTGTGGCCATGGCACGCAGTCGTGGTATATGACCGTGCCACCTTTCATCGAGAGATCCTGCAGGCACGCTCAGCAGCCGAGTGCCAGGACTGCATTGAAAAGCATTTCCTGGAAACCTCGCACTGGCTGCTGAGCGGTTTGGAGATACCTGTAGTGAGACAATGGTAAGAATTTTTTTATTTATTAAGTGATTCGAAGCATGTGGGAATCCTATTTGGAAGTGTATCGTTCGGGCGTTCAACGGATCGTTCGAGCGTTCGATGGAAGTGTTTGATCGTTCGGAAAATTCAAAATTACGACCGTGCCTAAAATAAAAAAAAAAATGAGCGGTGCAATCTGATCCGGCAAGACAATCCTATTTGAAAGTGTATCGATCGGGCGTTCAATGGATCGTTCGAGCGTTCGATGGAAGTGTGTTTGATCGTTCGGAAAATTCAAAATTACGACCGTGCCTAAAATAAAAAAAAAAAATAAAAAAAAAAAAGAGCGGTGCAATCTGATCCGGCAAGACAATCCTATTTGAAAGTGTATCGATCGGGCGTTCAACGGATCCTTCGAGCGTTCAATGGAGCATTCGATCGGGCGTTCAATCGTTCGGAAAAATCACTTGAAACAGAACTAGGGGGCGGAGCCCCCTGCGCTTTCGCTTCGCTCAAGCGCCAACCCCCTCAAGATCGCCTTTGCTCGCGCTTCGCGCTCGCCCACGAAATGCAGCATTTCTGCAATAGGCCCAAGTGATCGAAACCGGACAATTAAATGCATCCGAACCAAAATTTGACATGTACATAGAGTATATACACCTTTGCTGCGGTGAAACTTTATGCATGGTTATCTTCAACCATTCAGAAATTGCGATAAATTGAAATCTTTAATCCAGTATTCCGGCGAGACACTTGCGCGGATTCAAACACAATTTGGCATATAGTTTAAAAATATACCCATTTGGTGCCACAAAACTTTATGCATGGTCATCTTCAACCGTTTCGAAATTACGGGATTTTCAAACTATAATTATAAAATAGTGAATTAAAGATTCGAATGTGCCGCCATTTTGTAACGGTTCGAGATGGCGATGCACAAAGTTTCGTGGCACCAAATAGGCATATACTCGATATACATGTCAAATTTTGTCCGATTCCGTTCAGTCATTTCGCCGGAATAATGGACTAAAGATTTGAATTAGTCGCCATTTTTGATTCGGCCAATCAAAAAATTTGAAAATTTCCAGTAATTGTCATTGCATACGTGTACATGTATGTGTAAAATTTTATCGGGATCCAATGAATAGTACCAAAGATATGAATTTTTCGATATTTGAACTTCCCGCCATTTTGTACCGGTTCAAGATGGCGGCTCACAAACCTTATTGTCAACTCACAGTAGTGTACTTGATTTTTGTGCCAAATTTCGTACCGATCGGTTCAACCGTTTTTCCGAAATCGAGGACACACACACACACACACACACACAACGAACGGTTTTCGCGATGGCGATTGCATAAGTCACTCCCTTTACGGTCGTGCCTAAAAAGCTGAGAACTTAGGCAGAATAGGACAGCATAATTATGCTAAAATTTTCTAAAATTTTAAGGTGAGCCAAAGGATGGGCCAGCGTATTTTTAGGTGGGCCAGGGCCCACCCAGACCCACCCTTGTCGCCGCCTCTGGATGAGTACAACCACTGGAAGAGAGGGAATTGATTGAACACGCTGCACTGGGAAAGTTTGTACTCAGTGTACACTGGTGTATAGTAATGCAGACGATCGAATTCGCTATTAGAGTACAAAAATGATGGTTTAGCTGCTGGCGTAGTGCTTTCTGGATTTTCTGAAAATTGCAACGGCGGATTTTTTCTGTAAAATAAGGTGACTTTTTCATACAACTTTTTATTAAATTAGGCGAAAAACATTAAATATAATTGGAACAAATCAGAGTTATCTACAAAAGTATGAAAATTATAATTTAAATCACTTCATAAAAAGTTACAATCAATTTTTGGTATAATATTATTCTATAGTAATATACAGGGTCATCCTAAAGTGTGGAAACCCCTTAATATTTAAAAAAATACACATTTAAGAAAATGTTTTATACAAAAGTTATAGGGTTTTTAGTAACGCATTACATAGTGAAATTAGTATGACCTTGAAGTACACTGTCAAGGTCAGATTAAGGTCGCGATCAATTTTTTAAATAACGACCCCTCCAGTTTATTGCACATTCTTCGAGCGTACCTCGAGATCTTTCCAAAACACTATAATAAAATATTTTTCCCTCGAGCCGGTGCTTTTTGTCGGTAGTACTGTAAATTTCAAGCCTTGTAACTCAAAACGTACTAGAGAGAAAAATATTTTATTGTAGTGTTTTGGAAAGTTCTCGAGGTACGCTCGAAGAATGCGTAATAACATGTCATTTAAAAAATCAAAGGTGGCGTTAATCTGACCTTGACAGTGTACTTCAAGGTCATACTAATTTCACTGTGTAATGCGTCACTGAAAACCCTATAACTTTTGCATAAAACGTTTTTTTAAAAAATGTGTATTTTTTTTAAATGTTAAGGGGCTTCCACACTTTAGGATGACCCTGTATAAATGTTCTTGTTATTATAATTATATTAATAATATTAATCATTAGTAAAAGTGATTATGTATTTATTTTAATCTTTCCCTTTCTTAAAAATGTATCACACATATACGTATACAGGGTGTCCACCCCTTTTAAAATCAAGGGAAATGGTTTTTATGAAAGACCCAACAAATTTTGATGACCAAATCGGGTCTGCTCTATCTGCTGATGATATTTTCAACTTGCGCTTCTGACCGGAAATGGGTTATTCAGACCGGAAGTTCATTTTCTTGAATGGAACATGACATTTTTTATTACAGATCCGGATTCTACGTAAAAAAAAAACATGAAATTTCTGTACTAAACACTTTTTCAAAAAACGTCAACTTTGACCTTGAAATGACCTTACTTGTGCCATTCAGTTAATAAAACTAAAGTGGTTTTGGCCAAAGCCGGTTGGTCTGCCGCGGACCGAGAGAGCAAGTGAATACGACATGTTCCATTTAAAAAAAATCAGCTTCTGCTAAGAATGACCCATTTCCCGTCAAAACCGGCTTTGGCCAAAACCAATTTAGTTTTGTTAAATGAATGTCACAAGTAAGGTCATTTTAAGGTCAAAGTACACGCTTTTCGAAAAAATGTTTCGTACAAAAGTTACATGTTTTTTTACGTAGAATCCGAATCTATAATAAAAATTATCATGTTCCATTTAAGAAAATGAACTTCCGGTCTGAATAACCCATTTCCGGTAAGAACCGGAAGTTGAAAATACCATCATTAGCCAGAGCAGACCCGATTTGGTAATGAAAATGTTTTGGGGTTCTCATAAAAACCATTTTCTTTGATTTTAAATGGGGTGGACGGGTGGTCTGGGACACCCTGTATACATGGTATACACGCACACATTTACCAATTTAATAACAATTTAATAACATTTAATAACAATCTTAGGTTTTTTCTGGGGTTTTTTAAACCACCATATGGCGGATTTCAAAATTTAGAGTTGGCAACGCTGGTATCGATAACATATTCGAGAAGCACAAAACGTTCGAAACGGTTTTCGAAAAAAACTTGTTTTGCTCATCCACTCATTTCTTTTTTCTTTTCTGTTGTCCTCAATATTATTGCATCAACTGTGCGTCATCTTGATCTTCACGCATTCTGATTTCAGTTTACGGGTGTTCCCCTATGTGGTCAGGAGTTCCTTCAAGGTCTACGTATAACAGGGATGGATTTACTATAGGGGCTTAATGGGCTATAGCCCAGGGCGGCAAGATGCTGTGGCCATTTATCAATTAAAGGACCCTCATTTAACAAGTATTTATAGTCAAAATCTACATCTGAATTAAAAATTAAACTATAATATAATCAAATAAAAATTATAAAACTTAAAAAAAAATAGAAATAAATAAACTTTAAAAACACAAAAAAAAAAAAAGTGGAGTGTGAAGTCCTATCGTGTAGCCTTGTCGTGTCACACTCTGAGTGGTATGTAATAATTCATTTAATATAATAAACAATGAATTATATTACCAGCTAATACACGTAGTTTTTTGCAATATTATACAAGTTAACAAGTTACATTAGGTTAAAATCTCTGTTACATTTGGAATTTATTTTATACAGGCATTAGGGTTGTTAAGTTAAAAGTTATTACACTTAGGAATTATCATGTTCAGATTGCGTTATGCATTTCTTATAAAAATTCTAATTTTCACTATCATGAAATGTGCAAGGGGCGGCAGCTACTTTTAAGTCCCAAAAGCGGCAAAATACGTAAATCCGCGCCTGTCTACGTGTAATTTTCTAAAATGTCATAGTGAGTAGATAAATGCGCGCGATTGTTCCTACGGGAATATTTGAAGGAGGTCACAGGGTGTGTATCGATAACACATTCGAAAAGCGCAAAACGTTCGAAACGATTTTTGAAAAAAATTGTTTTGCTCATCCACTCATTTCTTTTTTAGGCACGACCGTTAAGGGAGTGACTTATGCAATCGCCATCCTGAAAACCGTTCGTATGGTTGTGTGTGTGTGTGTGTGTGTTGTGTCCGTGTAGATCCTCGATTTCGGAAAAACGGCTGAACCGATCGGGACGAAATTTGGCACAAAAATCAAGTACATTACTGTGAGTTCACAATAAGGTTTGCGAGCCGCCATCTTGAACCGGTACGAAATGGCGGCAAATTCAAATATCGAGAAATTCATATCTTTGGTACTATTCATTGGATCCCGATAAAATTTTACACATACATGTACAAGTATACAATGACAATTTCTGGAAATTTTCAAATTTTTTGATTGGCCGAATCAAAAATGGCGGCTAATTCAAATCTTTCGTCCAATATTCCGGCAAAACGACTCGACAGATCCGAACAAAATTTGGCATGTAGATCGAGTATATACCCATTTGATGCCACGAAATTTTATGTACCGCCATTTTCAACTGTTTCAAAATTATGGGAAATTCAAGTATGGAAATGTGAGTTACGCGGTCGTGCCTATGGCAGGAAGCGAAGCTTTTCTGCACCCGGTAAGGCGGCGTGAAGCGCGAGCACCCGACGATCGTGCCGACTACTAACCACCACTAGTTCTTTTCTGTTGTCCTCAATATTATTGCATCAACTGTGCGTCATCTTGATCTTCACGCATTCTGATTTCAGTTTACGGGTCTTCCCCTGTGTGGTCAGGAGTTTCGTCAAGGTCAGCGTATAATTTTTTAAAATGTCATAGTGAGAAGATAAACGCGCGCGATTGTTCCTACGTGAATATTTAAGGGGGGCCACAGAGCTCGACGAAGCGCGTGAGAATATATTCCGAACTTTATACCTTATTTCTCTGCTGGACTTCCAAAAGTTTATTCAGTGTGGTAGATCGAAATAAAATTTATATAATAATGTACATAATATTTCTGATACTCTTCGTGCTACACGAAACGCGAAGTGCTGGTGAGTCCATTGCAAAATTTTGATAAGAGATTCTAGGATTTCGAAAAATCTTTCACACTATCATTGCTGAGCAGAAAAACAAGCAGCATGTATGAGATAATGATACGGAGTAGGGGGTCAGGGTCGTAATCTGCATGTGCCACATTTCTTCTTTCGTATCTCACCCCCTCAGTATTCTACGGGACTTCTAAGACTTCGCTCAAGTATTCCTACGATTCTGAAGTAATAATCTTTTTTAAAAATGCTCACAAAAATTCTTCTCGTTCTTGTCATAGCGTGCCACGTGTCTCTAGCTGGTGAGAGATATTTAGTTTGTTTTAGAATTGTAGAATCATCATACTTGAAATTTCCTTTCGACGAGACTCTACAATTTGTGTGTGTGCGGAGAAAATGCTAAATATTTTCTTACAGATCCACCAAGCGCCAATGTCACTTGTCCCAGGATTATAACAAGGTCGCAGTGGGGCGCCAGACAATCCGGAGACCTTAATTATTTAATAGTGCCAATTCCTTTCGTTGTGATACATCATACGGTAACTCCACTTTGTACGACGCAAGCAAAATGTTCAGCACGCGTTGCAAATATTCAGTCTTATCACATGGACACCAACAATTGGCGCGACATTGGATACTCGTGAGTATTTCATAGGGAGAGGCACGTAACAGAAACCACCTTGATTTCTCTGTAAATAACAGTTTTATTGAAAAATGTATTCTTAACTTTGTACCATATTTTTTTGCTGGATTTCTGAAAGTTTATTCAATGTCACAGATCGGGATAAAATTTAAATAATTATGTACATAATATCTCAAATGCTTGAAAATTTTTTCAAATGAAAGTCAGGTGGTTTCGAGGCGGACATAATTTGGCGTAATTAGTTTTTTCCTGAAATTATGTATAGAGGAGATATGCAGGTCAAGTTTAGTTTTTTAAATGGAATTGCATATTTCTTATTACTGCAGTCAAGCGAGCTCATTATTTTGTATAGAAAACCATTAATCCATTAACATAAAAAATCCATTAGTTTAGGAGATATTTGAACTTGAATCGTTCGAAGCGGCACAACTCGAAGCTGTTACAGTAACTTTCAAAGTAACAACTTGAGTGACAATTGCCATACTAATATCTGTATAGTTCGAACGATGAATTATTCGAGTTAATATTTCAAAGATGCAGTCGAATTGACACTTTCCTTTAGAGGGAGCTGTATTTTATTTATAATGAAAGTGATGATAAATAAAACAAATTCAGGGATGTGTACTGCGAAGGCCATTAAACAAATTTTAAAGAAATTCTATGGATTAATGTATACGCAATTGTGATGTAATCTCCATGTTTGATTATTGGGGGGAAACAAACAACACATTGCTGTTTGGTAAATGCTTTTTATTCTAAATAATTCGTTGAGATTCGTTAATTGTGTATGATAAGTTTATAAAACAATGTTGAAAATATTTTCTTTCCGCTTCGAAAGATTTGCGAATCTCTTTTCAAATGTTCGCAAAACTGCATTGAAATATCTTAGAAATTTTCAAGGACTTAGTGTATTAAATTAGATCTACCATTGCAGAGGAAAAGTGCAACAATGCATTTTTACGAACATTCAAAGTAGATTTGGCAAAAAGAATTTGCAAATGTATCGAAGCACAGAGAAAACATTTTCAATATTTATTATAAACTTACTGTATTGATAGAAGTTGTTTAATGACCTTCAAAGTACACATACTGGAACTTTCTTTAATTATCATCACTTTCGTTATAAAAAAATACAGTTCCCTCTAATAAAGTGCACTTTTGAAAAATACAGTTGATAAATCGAATAATTTATCGTTCGAACTATGCAGATATTAGTGTGACAATTGTTACCCAAGTTGTTACTTTGGAAGTTACTGTAATGGGTTTCAGTTATGTCGTTTCGAACCATTCAACTTCAAATATCTCCTAACTAATGGGCAGTGTTGGGTAGGGTAGGCTAGATACATCCCAATTTGAGTATTTGTATCTGTATCTAGTTACAAAACATAGTATCTTAACTGGTTTTCAGCTATATTTTCAGATACGTTTTCAGGTATTTTTTGTCTATAGGTTAAAATAATATGTTATCCTTTTATAAAATATTAATAAATAAATAATCTTATTATTGGCATAAACTAACATGTTTGTTAATTTGTTCTAAATTCTTATTTTTTGAGTTTTAAGTTCCAAGCGTCACTACTCAGGCATTTACCTCATTACGACAAAATATAATTTAAAAGTATCTGGTATGTATCTGAGATACTTTTGAAGTATTCGAGTAGCTGTATCTATATACATTTTAAATTGTGTATCTGTATCTTATATATAAATACACTTTTTCACGTGTATCTCTATCTGTATCAAGATAAATTTTAAATGTATCTTACCCAACACTGCTAATGGGTTTTTTATATTAACGCAATTAATAGCCTTTTATACAAAATAGTGAACTCGATTGACTGCGGTAATAAGAAACATACAATTTCACGAAAAAACTAATTACCTCAAATTACATCCCCTTTAAAACCATTCCACTTTCATTTGGAACATTTTTCGATAAAAAATTATTATTTACCGAAAACTTGAATTGTAACAGCTTCTTGATCGGTGGTGATGGAAACGTGTACGAGGGATGTGGATGGACACGTGAGGGTGCACACACCTACAGCTACAACAAAAAAGGAGTGGGGATAGCATTTATCGGAAATTTTCAAGGTTTGCATTTCTAATTGCTAGGAATGATAATAAATAATCGTTTTCGTTACCATGTTTACGAGTTTGTACTCTTCGCAGAGGATCCTGCTAGCCAGACTATGTTGAACGCTGCTCACAGACTGATACTTTGTGGAAAGGCTCAAGGAATTCTTCGTGATAGCGTACATGTGATAGGAGCACGGCAGGTTGTAAGTCTTGCAAGCCCAGGGAACGAACTTTACGCACAGATCCAGAACTGGCCAGAGTGGGAAGCCAATCCTTAGGATTTTATTTATAAGATGTAATTTTTGTACGTTAAAATATAACAGCGATCCAATGAAATATAAGATTCGCCATGGTTGCTTCTTACTCTGTGACACGGTCTTAGCCCACACGTGGACATAAATGATAACACGTGTAATACTTAAATATATTTATTGTTCATTTTAAAGGTATGATATATCGCACGAATCTCTACCGTAACAATTGTTTAATTACAGTGCAAATACTTTTCGGCCTTAAACATACTTTTTGTTCATTTGTAAAAGGCTTGTCAGCGTTATAAAATTGGAGGTCCGCCAATTATCTAAATTAATGCAAATGGTGAGGCAAGAAATGAAACGTTTCGATGTAAAATGTAAATACCCAGCGACGCAAACTATTACACGGTAAAGGAAATTCTTTAGAGTCAGACAAAAGATTTACAAGTCCTAAGGCCACTGCTTCGAATCTCTTATTTTAATCTACGGGACAATAACAATCGCCCTAGGATACTATCTAATCGATCGTACAGGTATAATATTTACTTCGGAGACTTCAAAGTTGGAAATATCGCTCTAAGCAGTCGAACATTCTTTAAAACGCAGATGAACTAATTAGGAAACATTGCACCTCTTAAAGACATTGTTTTTTTTTTATAGCATTGCTTATTTTTGCGTTGCACAAGTTTTCATGATTTGGGCATATCGAAGAAAGTACACATCGTTAAGATCTTTCGGAAAATAATTATTTGCGCATCGAGGGATATATTTGAGAATTGTAGACATTATATCGTAGATTGTGCGAAATACTGTTATAAAGTAGCATAATGTGAGCGATACCCTCAATGCTGTGTGTTACTGTTAATTGAAATTGGCAGTTAAAACATTGGAACACTCCATTGTGATTTGACACTACTAGTTATCGGCCTGATAAAATATAACGATCCTGTTAACTGCTTTACATCCGCTTTATAAGTCTCGTCTGCTACATTTTCCATACTAGCTATTAAATATTCTAAATGCCATTAATTCAACAACTATAATATTCACCAAGCTGGGGAAGTCTTAAAATTCTTAAATTTCACAAACGTAAACCATAAGTCTATTAAGTTCTCCAACCATTTTCATCGTCTATGTTCGGACACGCTATTTACAATGAAACCGATTTCCTACTACTTCACTATCCATCGATTATTTGCAATTAATGTTAGGCCTCTTTTGCACATAAGATGAAACAAAAGGGACAAAACGGATGCATGAACAAGATGTGGTAGCAACACAAAGCAGTGCTATTTTTTCCAACTTAATTTATTAATTTGTACGACTATGTACAAGGTTGTATCTAGATAAACACATCCTTCTATAATACATCATTGTTCTCATTTACACCTCGCTGCTTTTTGTACCAAACGGAACACCTCAATAAATTACGAAACCTTACAAAGGGAAACTAGTAAATAAAACGCCTATTAAAACTAATGCATTGACAAAACTATATACACGATTCGTGAGTTAATGCTAGATGCACAGTCTTCTAGATATAAAGACTGACAATAGCATCGATAATGCTACGACTCGTCGATAAGTTTATTAAAAGGACAGATTGCTGAGTAATTCGCTATTAGAAACGCAATAAGTAAAAGTTCATCATTACCAAACGAAATAAGTAGCACCAAAACAGTTATCGGGGTATTCGAATTTGTGCTAAGATATGTAAAATAAGGTGCGACTGTAATATATCTTGTTCGCTGCAATATCAGGAATTCATCGTTATACATAAATATTTAATAAATTATACTTTTGAACTACTAGCTGCAAGTGTTTTTTTTTTTATATATATATATAAATAACAGCCTCTGTTTGACTATCTACTTATCTAACCGTCACTTTTTGAAGGATTCAAATTTTTATAGTAATGCTGCGATATAATTTCTTTAACATGATTTGATTTAATGTTTAGTTCCTTTACGAGAAGTACTTTGTGTGATTTCCAGCGTAACTAAAGACTGGCCAATAAAAATCTCCAAAACGGTATGTCGCTGTAATTGCCTCTAGAAGAAGATCGCATAGACTTTCAACCACCCACGTAGATGGTAAAATCGAAATTTGCAAACGTACAAATGTATCTTATTTCCTGAAGCAATCGACAGATACATTCAGCAATCGTACCTAGATGCATTATGATCACACTTCTATTATCATTCTCTCGCTCTCTCTCTGCAGTGCTCGTTCGATCACATTTAATTATTGAATGACAATGATCGACGTCATGCATAAAAATACTTTAAACGTTAGTTTTGCTTCCCTATCGTTCAAGGTACTGGTAAGAGGATCTTCTCTTCACTAGAATCGTTGCATCTGATAAAATTATCAGGTAAATCGCTCGGAGTAATGCACAGTTTTACTCAACGGCGGTAAACCTTTTCGTATATACATTAAAAATTACAGATGAAAATTAAGTCACAACTTTTGTTGCACCCTCGTGATGCATAAAACCCACAGTGATTATTATTACAAGTCATCCGGATGTAATGCTAACAGAAAAAGAGGATGTTGCTGTCGGTTGACCAATTAAACTTATGTTTAATGAATTTAATTTAACGGGATGAAGTTCCGAAAAGCGCGTACCTCCGATTATCTTAAGGCTACGTATACTGATGTAATTTTTTTGCGCTGATTACGTATATGACCATGAAAGTTAGCGGAAATTTCATTTTCAAGGTCAAATAAAAATTTCTGGTTTTTTTCAATTTATTTCAGTAGGTTTGTAAAATATCGAAAAATGTATCAAACAAAAGTTTTACATCTTGTCGAAATACACATTTTGTGTCTTATGTACTTTTGTTATAGGAGTGATAGTTTCCGAGAGAAATTGATCAGAAGGTCTTGGATAATGCTAAGCGCAACTCTGATCTCGTTACTTTCTTTACCTTCAGTTCAATTTTTCTCGGAAACTATCACTCCTATAACGAAAGTGCAAGATATAAAACGTGTATTTCGATAAGATGCACAACTTTTGTTTAAAACATTTTTCAATATTTTACAATCCTACTGAAAAAAATAGAAAAAACTGTTTCTTTTACGTTTGACCTTGAGAAAGACCTTGAAAACGAAATTTGCGCAAACATTCATGGTCATATTCTTAATCAGCGTATCAAAATACATCAGTATATGTAGTTGCAAGAAAATCGGAGGTACATATCTATTTTTTGGAACTTCGTCCATTTAGCTGCTTTACCTTAGTCTCACAAAAGTCTTTATAGCAGACCACCTTTGCGGCCGAAGAGCAGTGAGCTGATAGTACCTAGGGCGGATTGTGTAGCAGACTCTTTACTGACTGGCGTTGGAACTGCAGGCTTGACTTGTCCCAAATCTGGTCTGGTAGCCCGAGCACCACTGCGCCGTTGTCGACCAGTGATCTGAGACAATCGTGAATTCAACGCATCCGACCCAGGACGCCCAGGAACACCAAGGTCATCCTCTCCTATATTATCCTGCTTAAGACTTGACAAAGAAGGCTTCATCGACCGACTGTCACTGCTGGTGGAAGAGGCAGACGAAGGTGAGATAAGTTTCTCTTGGCTGCCACTGGAGGACATTGAAGTCTTGAGGAAGGTCAGTTGTGCCATCGGGCTTTCCGTTGACCGACGCGTGTACAGTGCACCTTGCAATGCCAACGGTGAAATGGACGAACCAAGAGTGGTGGCCATTATCGTGTCTATCCCAATGCGCTCCAATTTCTCCACCAATCTGATACCTGACAAAGCTTTCTTATCCGACCTGGAGAGGGCTGGCTTAGACCTCTTCCTCTTTGGTTGAGAAGGTGGCTCACTGCCAAAGGTTCGCTTCAGTAGCTCAGCACCACTGCTGAGTAAGCTGAGAGACAATGAACTCTCTGGTGGCGGAGAACCTGACCTGGTGAGTGGTGGACTAGCATCTGGACTGTTACAAGGTGTGGCTGTTGGTGTGAAGCTTCGTTCTCCACTGGGTGTCGCTAAACACGATGGTGTGGCCATGCAGGATGGTGTTACCGCCTTGATTCCTCTCTCGTTGAGCATCTTGGCGAGGCCGACCGTTGTGGAGAATGTGGAGGTAGAATTACGTCGGCTAAGGGTACGAGGAGTGTTCATTCCAGAGTTCATAGCACTGTTGGGTGCTGTGGCGACGCGACTTCCGACGATACTCGGCGTCACGCTCGTGTGATCGTCCGGATGAAGTACTGTACTGTTTGTAAACGTGTATACGGATCCAGTGTCCTGGAAAAGCTTACCGGGGTTCATGTACTCCTCGTCCTCTTCTAAATCAGACAGAGTGAAAGTCATCAAGCCAAGATCTTCCAAGGCACGACCACCACGGGTCTTGACACCAGGTCTTTCCTCCAACAGGCCACCAAGAGTGGGTGTAGCTAGTTGAGACCAATGGTGCAAGGTTTGGGAACCTTCCATTGGCTTGACTATTTGCAACTTTTCGGGGATTCTCCAGGTGTTGCCACTGTTGTGACTAAAGCCACTCAGATTACCACTGCTGCCAGTTGACATAATGCTGTCTGGGGTACGACAACCGAATGGCAAGAAGGTTGGTGGAGAGTGAATGATGCCGCCGTCGTAATCGTAGTTGTATCCAGCACCTGTACTAAGGCACGCACGTCTAGCAAACACCTCTGCAGGTGTTAATCTTCGCAAAGCTGCTTCTAGATCAGCTGCACCAGGAGCTCCAGGTACACCGGTGGATTGTGGAGCTCTGGAAAAATGAAATTCACCATGTACAAAAGCACGTGATAAATAAGTAATAGACATTATGAAAATACGTACGGGTATTCTTCAGAATCTGTGAGCAAGGAACCTTCGCTATCACTCTGACCAGTTGAATCCAAACTAGGAAAGGTTGAACCACCGTGCCTTATTTGGCCACAGCTCATCCGTGGTCCGGCCGCACCAGTTGACAAGGTGGAGGTAGTCATAGAACCTATCCTTGGAAATTGATTAGGATCTATGCCAGCGTAAGAAGCTCGAGAAGCACTGCGCACGGTTTCAAACACTTTCTTGTACGTTGGCCTGAAAATTGTTTATATATGACACCTACATCTTAAAGCTATTTCTTTGTTGTTAGAGAATAATGATAAATTCGGAAAAGCACATACCACCGATTTTCTTAAAACTACGTATACTGATGTATTTTTATAAAGCTGATTATGAACATGATCATGAAAGTTGGCGCAAATTTCATTTTCGAGGTCATCTTCTAGGTCAAGCTTTTAGGTCAAATAATTAGGTTTTTTCAAGTTGTTTCAGTAGGTTTATCAAATATTGAAAAATGTTTCAAACAAAAGTTGTACATTTCGCCGAAATACACATTTTATGTCCGATGCACTTTCGCTAGAGAGGTGATAGTTTTCGAGAAAAATTGATTAGAAGGTAAGGAAAGCAATCATAAGGTCAGAGTTGCCTTTAGTATTATCCAAGACCAACGACGAGGGTTAATTAATCTTAAACTTCGTAATATCGTGTATGTTTGCGCGTAAAACACGTTAGTCGTTGGTTTTACATAATACCAAGCGTAACTCTGATTTTATGATTATTTTCTTTACCTTCTCATCAAGTTTTCTCGGAAACTATCATTCCTATAGCGAAAGTGCATAAGACATAAAATGTGTATTTCGGCGAAATGTACAACTTTTGTTTGAAACATTTTTCAATATTTTATAAACCTACTGAAATAACTTGAAAAAACTTGAATATCTTGTTTGGCCTTGAAAATGACCTCGAAAATGAAACTTGCGTCAACCTCCATGATCATATTCGTAATCAGCACATTAAAATACATCAGTATAAATAAGAACATAAAAATAAATAAAAAATGTGATCATCGTACATTCTGTCGGTGCTGATGCCCGAATCCAAACTCAACTCCGAGTACAACGAAGACTCCAATTCTGAAGCAATGGAGTCAGGCTGTGGTGCAGCGCCCATCAAAGGGAAAAGTGAGCCTCCACGTACAGTTGGCATGCCTCGTTTTCTTTGCTTCCTCAACTGCTCCTGCGTCTCAGCCAATAAATTCACAACCTAACGCCCAAACAGACACATCAACTTAGAAACAGTCTCAAACCTTAAACCTTCATGCTTCTCAAATCCTCAGGAAAAAGTTTACCTCGGCATAACGATCTTTAAATTCCGCGAGTTCACTGGCCAGTGTATTCTGATTATCCCTCGTGATGACCAGCGTTGCACCGACCTCGTCATGTTCAGCCAGGAGTTGGGCCAGCCTCAGCTCAGTTTCCGCCAATTTAGCTGTGAGGCTGATTATCTGCTCGTGTTGTAGCCTGTTCTCTTCCTTCTGCCGGCCAAGCTCGTCCGCGATACCGTCCACCTCCATGTTGGCACTTGCTGCAAGGTCAACGAACGTTAGAGGAAACTTTAAATGAGGAACACTTCAACTCTTATGGCACAGCAAATACACTTATTTTTTAACCCAATCTGCACGCGAAATGAAACTTGAAAAATTTTCATACTTTTTTATTGGTTTAACCTCTTAACAGTGTATGTAGCATATATGTACAAAAAAAGCCGTGTCACCGAAGTGTGATGTGTATATACGCACATCTAAGAAAAAGCGATTTACCCTTGTACAATTAGTATGAATTATGGTGTCCTACGGTGTTTGAAGTTGGTGAATCTGAATATGATATCAGAATTTCAAAATTCAAAATGGCGGATTCAATATGGTGACCGAAAAAATAAAAATTTAATCGATTGTCATGAAACTCGGTATCCGCGGGTTTTTCGAGTCGCTGAATACGAATATAATATCAGAATATCAAAATTCAAAATGGCGGATCCAATATGTCGACCGCAAAATAAAAATTTAATCGATTGTTATGAAACTCGGTATGCGGGGGTTTTTCGAATCGCTGAATACGAATATAATATCAGAATATCGAAATTCAAAATGGCGGATCCAATATGTCGACCGCAAAATAAAAATTGAATCGATTGTTATGAAACTCTGTATCCAGGGGTTTTTCGAGCCGCTGAATACAAATATAGCAGAATTTGAAAGGTAAATTGCTTTTTTATAGATATGCATATATCCCGGCGGCACGCCTTTTTTTGTGCATATATGCTACGTATACTGTTAAGGGGGTAAAGGAGGAAGTTCTAAGCAGATACAGGGGCTCGAGAAGAGTTCATGCATGAAAGATGACCTATCCTACCGAGTTGAGCAGCAATGTCTTTCACGAGGCGTGCTTCCTGCTCTTCAGAATCATCCGCATCGTGAATCAGCTTGGTGAACTCCGTTCTCAACTGCTTATTCTCATCCTCCAGGGAGTTTATCCTCCGTTGCATCATCTCCAGGTTGATACCTCGGAGACCGGTGGGTGTACCGCCCTCCGAGCTTGACTCGTCCACATCATTGGTGAGTATCTGTATTAGCTCGGTCTTCTTGATCAGTTCATGATTAAACTGGGTGATTTTCTCGTTAGCATCCTTCAGCTCCGCCTCCAAGGCATTCACGGTGGTCTCTAGCTTCTGGTTGTGCGTCAGCAATTCTTTACCGATGCGAGCTGTTAGTTCCAAGTCTTTTTCTTTCTGCAAATGGAGATGTGAATTTTGTATTAGGTCTTTAATGTTCATACTATTGCAAAAATACAACATTGCGAATTATGACTCTTATCGGTAGTGGCTGTGTAATAAAAATTATTTAATGCATGATGTTTCTATGATATTACTCTCATTCCTGTATACTATAGACTGACGTATGTTACAAAGAGATGTATCCTAGTTGCATTTAGCTGATGGGCTTAACCTCCAAAAATTGCTACGTTTGACTTTTAATTTTAACTGTGTTCAGTGCTACTTCGAGTTGAAACCAAATTTCGGTTAATAATATAAGGCGAGTAGATAATGTTTTGTGACATGGAAACTATATCTTGTACAAGTACAACATTATGCAGTTAGCACTTCTTTTTTACCACATACTTTTTTATTACACCTATAATGATAATCAACAATGATTTTGTTGCTCTGGAAACAAGACCTCCCCTTTAATAAATCAAGGATGCTTTCTTTGTTCACGTGTATAATCTAACAGGTATCTATAGTACTCGATATTCACAGACAGTCTGTGACAAATGCGGTTTGAAATTCTGTTTTAACCGGTTCGCTGGTGAACCGATATCAACGTTTTGTGTCAAAACTGGTGAAAGCGAACAATTTTGTATTTTACATGAAAGCTTATCTATACGGGTTTTTTTTTGGTTCGCTGAATCCGGGGTCAAATTTGAGAAATTCAAAATGGCTGATCCAATATGGCGGCTTCAAATGTCTGACATTAATACTCTATTTGTGAGTACTATCAAACTTGTTATGTGCGTGTTTTTTCGGTCATCGATGACGAATACAAAGTCGAAATAAAAAAAACAAAAAAAAATACAAAAAATAATAAAACTTTGTTTAAAAAAGATGTAGTGTAAAATCCTATCGCAGCCTTTCCGTGGCACACTCTAGGGTCGTAATAATATTTTACCAGCCAATAACGGACGTAAGAGTATCCATAATGGATACCGTTAGTCAGTAGAAGCCGCCATATTGGATTTGTTATTTTAGATTTTGCAATTTCAACTCTGGATTTATCATCAGCGACTCGAAAGGATGAACATATCGAATTTGATCTTCTCCATAATGGAATTAGTCACTTGAAACCGCCATATTGGATTCGCCATTTTGAATTTCTCTAACTTGACCCCTGATTCATAATCGGTGACCCAAAAGACACGGGTATAGCAAGTTTCATGCAAATTCGTTTGAAAATTGACAGAGTTATTCGAAATGCTAATAGTAATAAGTCATTATCAGTTGTGACACGGTTTTTTTCGCCCGTATATGAGTAATTACCAGTGAACCGGTTAAAAAGTTCCATACTGAGGTTTGATAGCAAAAATCTCAAAAGCAGTGCATGATGTTGCATAACTACAACAGTAAGAATTTCGTTGTTTTAACATTAATAAAGTTGCAACAAAAATTGTGTTATTTGTTAACAATAAAGCCAATAGAAGTCTGTATTATATATTTTTTTATTAGTTTAAAAAAAATCATGTATTTAAGGATTAGAATAAATATGATTTAAAGATCGTTTGCTGGGTTAATTGGTAAAGATGGATTTTTTTACCTCCTCCAGGAGCCTTGTAACTGCCTCTATATCATTATAGGTCTTGGTCATTTGGCTCACCCGGTTGCTACATAGAACTGAAACAAAATACGTTCACCATGTTAATAAATTAAGTCCGATTGTGGCTGGGCGCTCAAGCACATTGAGTTATGCAAATAAATCATAATTAGAGGCACGGTGTGTGGAGAGGCTGGAACGCGTCTATCGTAACGAGAACTCGAGACGTGCTACTTATTAGCAGCAATGAATACAAATTTTATTTTATGCTTGGATGTGTCTATGACTGACGCTACTTTCACAAACGAGAGCTTGGTAAAGTGGATACACTGTCGAATGGAGAAGACTATGTTTCTCATTGAAGTGAGTTTCATTGGTGTATCACAGGTCTCAGGGCTCGTCATCGATCCTCTTGTTATTTATAATTTATTCTCCAGCCCGGTCGTATCTCTGGCCCCACCCAACAGCAGATTTTCCTTTCACTTACCATCACCCTTCCGTGATGAATCATTTTTACGGTAAATTCTTGAAAGTAAATCTTCAGAATTATTTTTGAGCCTCAGAGTGCCTGGCTAGGATGATACCGGGTGGATTGTAAGAATTGATCATTTTTAAAAATCGTGCAATTACTCGTGGAAATATAAATCGTGGAAGTTTCTTCAATGGCGTATTTAGGTAAATATTCTCACTATTGATAATTTTCGAAAACCACGACAAACAAAATCTTTAACAATGGTTTTTTTTTTTAAAAAGTAAGGAAATGAAAACCGTTGTTTGTTGGGCGATTACGAATCATGGTATTTTTAAAAAGGTCTTATCATATCGTTTAATTGTTTTTTACGATAATTTAAATTTTACCTGGTCCAGGCGCATTGTTAAATATCGTAGAATTAATCGTGAAATATAAACTGTGGAAGTTTCTCCAATGGCGTATTTAGGTAAATATTCTTATTATGGATAATCTTCTAAAACCACGACAAGCCAAATCTTGGGCGAAGTTTGGAAAAGGATATACCTCCGATTTTCTTAAGGCTATGTATATTAATGTATTTTGATACGCTGATTACGAATATGACCATGAATGTTGGCGCAAATTTAATTTCCGAGATCATTTTCAAGGTCAAATTTGAAAAATTAAGGGTTTTTCAATTTATTTCAGTAGGTTTATAAAATATTGAAAAATGTTTCAAACAAAAGTGGTACATCTCGTCGAAATACACATTCTATGCCATATGCAATTTGGCTGTAGAACCGATACTTTCCGAGAAAAATAGATCACAAGGTGAAGAAAGAGATCATAAAGTCAGAGTTGCGCCTAGATAGAGTTATCCAAGGCCAACGACCAACGTGTTTTACGCGCATGAAAACACGATATTGCAAAGTTTAATATCAATTATCCTCGTCGTTGGTCTTGGACAATACCAAGCGTAACACCAACCTTACGCTTACTTTCTTTACTTTCTGATCAATTTTTCGCGGAAACTATCACTCCTATAGCGAAAGTGCATCAGACAGAAAATATGTATACCGACAAGATGCACAAACTTTGTTTGACACATTTTTCAATATTTCATAAACCTACTGAAATAACTAAAAAGAACTGATTTTTTTATGTTTGACCTTGAAAATGACCTTGAAAATAAAATTTGCGCCATCTTTCATGGTCATATTCGTAAACAGCGTGTCAAAATACATCAGTATACACAGTTTCGAGAAAATCGGAGGTATGTGCTTTTCGGAATTGCTTTAGGTCCCCCCCCCCCCCCCCCCCCAAAGGAAACAAATGAAAACCGCTGTTTGCTGATCGATCACGGATCATGGTATTTTTAACGATACCTTATCACATCGCTTAATTGTTTTTTACGGCAATTTTAATTTTACCTGGACCAGGCACATTGCTAAATGATGATTCTTTGCCACAGTCTGGAGCGCGTGCCGCGTGCTGATCACGGCCACGCAGCGTGAACGCGCTAAACGTACGCGACAGCATGCCAACAATGCATTCACTAGGAATCTCCAACCGTCTTGGTGAATCGCAGCACGATAAAGCAACGAGACGCAACGGGCCGTGGTCGTTGGAAAAAAAGAGTCACCATTACTAATCCTCTCTCTGATCACTTTCCATCACAGTTCTATTTTCTTTCTTCCCGAAGCTCTTTGTTCATCCATTCTTGGATCTTTCTTTCTCAGGCTTAGCAAAGACACTGGTGCAGCTCACAGAAAGATTTTTTTTTTTTTAATCAGTTAACATTCTTTCTTTTTGCATTCTTGATTTCGTTGAATCCTTTTCTCCATTACTGATCCTCTCCCTGATCACTTTCCATCGCAGTTATAGTTTGTTCTTGAGTCTCTTTGTACGCCCATTCTTGGATCTTTCTTTCCCAGCCTTAGCAAAGGAATTGTTGCTGACGAAACATTTTATTATTATTATTTTATTATTTTTTTTTAATCAGGATGAGAACATCAGAGCCAATCAAAGGACAAGATAATTTTCTTTAAATACAATTCTTGGATTCTTCTTAAGGACACCAGGTGTACCCTATTATCCAATCTCCTGCATCTTCCTTCTCAGCTTCAGCAAAAAAACTGTTGCAACTCACGAACCATTTTATTATTCTTTTTTAATCAGGATGAGAACATCAGAACCAATCAAATGACAAGATAATTTTTTTTAAATACAATTCTTGGATTCTTCTTAAGGACACCAGAGGTGTACCCTATTATCCAATCTCCTGCATCTTCCTTCTCAGCTTCAGCAAACAAACTGTTGTAGCTCACGAACCATCTTATTATTATTTTTCTTTTTTAATCGGTATGAGCGCACCAGAGCCAATCAAAGCGAAGGATAATTTTCCTTAAGCACACGTGGTGCGTGCTTTTTTTTCCTCGCACCAACAGAACGTGGGATGTCTAGTGCGCGCGCGAATGTGAGACAACGTGGTGGCCCACGACGCGTATGTATTGAATGACGTGTGGTACAGGCGGAGAAGAGGAAGCTGAATCGAGTCTGAGCACATCCTTTCGGTATCGATCTCGTCGGGCTCGCGTGTCGGTAGGGCGCAGTCGCGCAAATCCCATCCGAGCCCAGAGCCACCAACCGCATGCCCACGTGTACATTTTTCATGCTTCCTTTTATTTTTATCCTCGAGATGGTTTTGTCCAGGAATTTTGAATTCATTTTTAAAGGGTCATATACATCTGCAAGGACTCAAATTATGGGTGATTTTGGGATTTTTTAAATATTTTATTTTCTCAGATATCAATCTCTTAATGACTTTTTCCAGCTCGAAATTATCAACAAAACAATACCCAGGGAAATTTGCGAACAATTAAAAATGATCCCCTTGTTTTTTTCATTGCTTTTGAAATGTTTTTGATGCGAGCATGTTTGCCCTACACATTTTGAAAAAAATAATAGTTTCAAATTTCAGGTTCCAGGCATACACGTATTTTTTAAAAATATTCATTCTTTTTTTATTTTCAATAATCCGTTACTAAACTGCATCTCAAAATTTCTACACACATTACTTAACAGACAAAAAAAATTATTTAAGGAGTTATACATATACATCTGCAAGGACTCAAATTGTGGGTGATTTTGGAATGTTTTTCAACACTAGATTTACCGAAACCAGTCAATTTGACTGTTTCAAATGGGAAATCGTGTTTATAAAAAGTCTTCGGTAAATCTAGTGTTAAAATTATGTTTGAAAATTTGTTGATAGTGGCATGTAGGCCATTTTTAATAGATATTTTCAGCAGTCTGTATGAATTTATGTATTAAAAAAAAACTTAAAACTAAGTCCATTTTTGATACAGTTACACTCCGTTCATCTAAAATCATTCAACATTCCATTTGTTTTCTCTTCATGTGCATCGAAGATTTTTTTTCTCTATTCAGATTTTCAAGCCACTCCTCTCTTAGCAAATAAAAATTTCTTCCAACGTAAATTCGAAAGGCAGTGGAAAACAAAACTGTTGATAATAATAATGATTATGTAAGTACATCAGTACCATGTAGTTAGATTGCAAGAAAAAAAAAAAAATATTATCAATGAAATCAATTGTCTAGGCGTCTAATAAAATTATTTATACCCTTGAAGGCAATGGAGAAAAACATTATTTTCGATAATAATTACGTAAGTACGCGACCATTGGTTAAATTGAAAAAATAAGCAAAAATATTGTTAATGAAATAAACTTTCTAGGTCTCCAATCAAATTATTTATATCCTCGAAGGCAATGAAAAAAAAAAAATTGTTTCCAATTTTGATTGTTCCAATCCATAAAAAAAAAAAAGATGGCCGATGGAATAAATCTTCCAAGCCTTCAATTAAATTATTCATATCCTAGTTCTTGCACACAATCTCAGATAAAACCGCCAAGTCTAGAAGCTTCTCATCTAAGAACCATCGTGGGATCGTTTTCATTGGCGCAAGAGGTGGATTTCCTTTTTCAGTTCCAAGGCCAGTTTCCATTGTGGACACTTCAACATTCCACTTTCTTCTCTCCAGCATCAAAATACCCTTCTCTCTCTCTCACTCTCTCTCTATATTCCTCTCTCCTACGAAGCACTATAAAAGAATAGGCAAAAGAAGAAGAATAATCGAGAGAGGTCAATGACCCCCCGAGACACGGCACTCTAGACCTCATGAGAAATTAATTTTCTGCGCTCACAGCTTCCTCTCTTTGTTTATACAAATTTTTATCTCGAGATGGAAATAACTTCGGGCAGATAAATATGCCTCTCTAACAAATAAACACTTATAACCACGTCTGCCTTCATTTGGAATCTCCAATTTCTGCGAGGCCACTCGATACATTTTCTCACGTAGGAATATCTGCGCGGGACACGCTGTCTGGAATGAAGGTGGATTTAAAACCGGTTCGAATTCTTTTACCATTCACAAAAGCTGTCGTGTCGTTTCTTCGAGGCATCCACCTCCATCCTCTTTTTCTGTTTTTTCTCTCTCTCTCTCTCTCTCTCTCTTTTTATGTACGAGAGAGAAAAAGAGAGTCAATCCACTGGAACGAGCACAAACAGGCTCGTGCCTCTCTCAAACCTAAAAGATCCAACAAATCAAACGGAGGCTCTCTCGGTCACGTGACAATGGGCACTACAATTGTTTGGCATTTGAGAAAGCATTTGATTGTTCGAGTGCGGAGACCGAAAACAATTTGATTGTTTCTCTCGGTGGGGCACTGTTCACGCAAACATTTTTGTTTTGCTTCTTTTTTTTTTTTTTTTTTTTTAGTGGCGTAGAACAATTGACTTGTGAGAGAATAAATTGTGCAAGTGGATCATTTTTAATTGTTCGCATATTTCCCTGCGTATTATCTTGTTGATAGTTTTGAGCTGGACATAATCGTTAAGAGATTGATATCTGAGAAAATAAAATATTTAACGAGTGGAATGTTTTTAATTGTTTATAGAATGAGTTTTCTAGGTATTATTTTTTTGATAATTTTGCACTGGAAATAATCGTTAAGAGATTGATATGCGAGAAAATAGATTATTTAAGGAGTGGAATGTTTTTAATTATTTATAGAATGATTTCTGCAGGTATTGTTTTGTTGATAATTTTGGACAAAAAATAATTATTAGGAGATTGATGTGTGAGAAAATAGATTATTTAACAAGTGAAATGTTTTTTAATTATTTATACAATAACTTTTCTAGGTATTGTTTTGTTGATAATTTTAGACTGGAAATAATCATTAAGAGATTAATATGTGAGAAAATAAATTATTTAACGAATGGAATGTTTTTAATTATTTATAGAATGATTTTTCTAGGCACTATTTTCTTGATAATTTTACACTATATAGAAAGAATCATTACTTATTTTCAAAGCTTGCAAGTGTGCCATTTCTCTAGGTATTGTTTTCAAAATAGGAGATTTACATGTGACAGAATAAATTATTTGATGAATGGAATGTTTTTAATTATTTATAGAATTATTTTTCTAGGCACTATTTTCTTGATAATTGTACGCTAGAAACAATCATAAATTATTTTCAAGAGTTTACAAGTGTAGCGTGGATAAAATCGGTGAGAATTGATTTCAGCATACACAAAAGAAGTTTCTCCCTTAATTAAGGGGGAAAAAAAAGAAAAAAAACTACATCTTGTTAAATCGTAACACGAATTTTTATATTCATTAATAAAGTGTGAAGCGATCTTACATGCTCGATAAAAAATAATCTTAACTAACACTTAAAAATAAACTTAACAAACTAAATTCTACGAACAAGTGATGCATACAAGTGTTTAACAACATATTATTTAATTGCTTACAAACATTTGCAAAATTATTTCTTTCTGCATAAAAACTATTAACACACATACAGTAACTAATTCGAAGGCTTAGAAGTACACAAAAATCCATTACAAAAGTCTGAAATATATTTTAAACAAAAGTGAAGAAATCTAATTGTGACAAATATGATCCAGTGCCCCTAAAAGGGTTAAGAAATTTTTATTTTTCAAATTTAAAAAAAAAATAAATAAATAAACAAAAATTATTATGCCGACTTCTCATTACGCGCTAAAATTCCACCAATGAAAGTGCTTTCATGCGTGACCTTTGGACAATGTCGTGTGCACAGTAATTTTTTCGGAACGCGCGTAATTTATTTTTAGAAAATTCGAATCTCTAAAGCAAGACGACGATCGCAAAGTAAAATGAATCTTCGCGTGCCACGAGGACGAAGCGGCTCGTTTGCCTTCGTCCCGTCCCACAACTATCGTGCAACGTTCAATTTCGCTGATTGTATTGAGGAGAGGCGTGTGCGCACGAGAGAACTCGTGTGCTCGAGGATATCCTCAACATTGTTTCCGTGAATCGCTCGTTTCCTGCTTAGTTCCAGCCCTGCCCCTTCCCGTTGTAAGGAAAATTGCACGGAGGTATGGATAGTAATTCAATTGACCGTAGGGAGCACAGAACAAAGAAATTACTTGTAGCATAAGTTCTGATTTATCTGTGATTTTTTTTTTCTCTCACGACATGTACAACAAAAATATTATTTAACCGTTTTGTACTGGAAGTAATCCTTCATGGGTACTGCTAAAATTTTATTGGATTTAATATAAGCTGTTTAGATTTAATTGTACAGAGGTATATGGATAGTAATTCAATTGACCGTAGGGAGCACAGAACAAAGAAATTACTTGTAGCATAAGTTCTGATTTATCTGTGATTTTTTTTTTTTCTCTCACGACGTGTACAACAAAAATATTATTTAATCGTTTTGTACTGGAAGTAATCCTTCATGGGTACTGCTAAAATTTTATTATATTTAATATAAGCCGTTTAGATTTAATTGTACAGAGGTATATGGATAGTAATTCAATTGACCGTAGGGAGCACAGAACAAAGAAATTACTTGTAGCATAAGTTCTGATTTATCTGTAAATTTTTTTTTTCTCGCACGACGTGTACAACAAAAATATTATTTAATCGTTTTGTACTGGAAGTAATCCTTCATGGGTACTGCTAAAATTTTATTATATTTAATATAAGCCGTTTAGATTTAATTGTACGGAGGTATATGGATAGTAATTCAATTGACCGTAGGAAGCACAGAACAAAGAAATTACTTGTAGCATAAGTTCTGATTTATCTGTAAATTTTTTTTTTCTCGCACGACGTGTACAACAAAAATATTATTTAATCGTTTTGTACTGGAAGTAATCCTTCATGGGTACTGCTAAAATTTTATTGGATTTAATATAAGCCATTTAGATTTAATTGAGGTATGGATAGTAATCAAATTGACCACCTCAATTAAGCTAGCACCCCCACCATCGCAAACGGAATTTTCATTAGTATAGGAATTTACCCCTATTTTATCACTATTTTATTACCGCAATCCCGATTTTTTCACCCAAGCGGTTTAGCAGGAAAATCGATTTTTCTATGGGGGTGCTAGCTTAACGTTAAGCTAGCGCACCCCCACTTTTGAAAAACAGGGTTCCCGTGAAAATTTTTTAAATCCGTTTGCACCAGATTTTTTCACCCTTTTCTCACTCTAAGAAAATCCAACTCTCGATTTTGTAACTCGAAAATTTAAGTCCGAAATTCGAAAAAACGAAAATGACCGTTGGGCGGGACAAGAGTAAAGTACCAGAAATAATTTAGTCACCGAGCTCGTTTTGGTCTTAAATTACTCCCTGATTTTATCACTCTTAGAATACCAACTCTCGATTTTATCACCAATCGATTTATGTTGCAAAATCGAAAAAATGAAAATGACCATTGGGCGCTACAAGAGTAAAGTACCAGAAATAATTTAGTCACCGAGCTCGTTTTGGTCTTAAATTACTCCCTGATTTTATCACTCTTAGAATACCAACTCTCGATTTTATCACCAATCGATTTATGTTGCAAAATCGAGATGGCAAGCTAGCACTCCCACTTTTGAGAAACAGGGTTCCCGTGAAAATTTTTTAAATCCGTTTGCACCTGATTTTTTCACCCTTTTTTCACTCTAAGAAAATCCAACTCTCGATTTTGTAACTCGAAAATTTAAGTCCGAAATTCGAAAAAACGAAAATGACCGTTTTGATAGTGTTTAAAAAATAAAAAGAAGAAAAGAAAAGCCTAGAAGTAAATGGATGAAAGATTGGTTTTAAAAAAGAAAACAGTACACTCATGAAAATTTATTAAATGAATTGACAGTAAGTGAACCTACTGAGTGAACTATTGAAATATTGCGCCATATTATCTAAACGCGAGACAATTTGTTCACTATTGCGCAATAGAAATCAAATTGTTTTTGATAGACACAATATATTGTGCAATCTTTCAATATAAACCATAAGCGGTAAATATATTATTGTACAATATAAAAAATTGCGCAATAATATTGACCGTCTATGAGCTGTTTAACAAAGTGAATTGTTGTTGACAATTAAACGGTTTACACGTGCAGTACTGTGATAAGTGCAAAAATTGTTTATTAATACAGAGAAAAATAAATAAACTCCTGTACGTGTAAGCCTGTGATAATCACTAATGCAAATAATTTATAAAATTTACTAATGCACATTATGCGTTTTGCCTTGGTATTCTGTGCATTGGCCTTGAACCCTCGAGCAGTGGCATACCTAATTTTCATCGACAATACAAAAAATCCGCCATTTTAATTTCAAGAAGATTTCAAAAATATAAAAAACAATATTCACCATATACTTTATTACGTCGAATACTATTTATAAATATCACCAAAGTGTATTCAAAAAAACCAAAAAAACGTAAAAAAAAAAATATCAATACACCACCGCTCCAGGGATCCAATTTTCCAAAACCAAAAAAAAGAATCCAAAGACTACAAGAAGCACACGAGCACAAAAACTTTCTTTTCTCAGCAAAATCAGTTCGCCATCTTATCATTTTTTTCTCTCTCTCTATCTATTACTGACAAGAAATGCACGTGCACGGAGAATCCAAGGCGTCATTGGTCTTGAACCCTCGAGCAGTGGCATATCTAATTTTCAGCGACAATAAAAAAAATCGTCGTGCATAGATATTTCACATATCCGCCATTTTATTTTCAAAAAAAATTTAAAAATCGAAAAAACAATATTGGCCATACATTTTATTATCTCGAACGCCATTTGTAAATATCACCAAAGTGTCGTCAAAAAAAACCAAAAAATCAATACACCACCGCTCCAGGGATCCAATTTTCCAAAATAACGTAAAGACCAAAAAAAGAGTTGATAAACCACAAGAAGCACACGAGCACAAAAACTTGATTTTCTCAGCAAAATCAGCTCGTTCTCTCTCTATCTAATACTGACAAGAAATGCACGTGCACGGAGAATCCGTAGAGGGCGAGCCAAGGACGAATAATGGCATTCCAGTGTCGTTGTTGCATCCTTTACAGTCCCAGCAGGGGGCGCCAATTTTCGTAGTGGGTACCAGAGACGCCATTGCATTTGCACCCTCTTCACCAACATCGTCATCGTCCTCACAATCCTCGTCATAATCATCGTGACGATGATGCGAACAAACGTTTCCATAAATCTCTCCATTGAGGTTGGAAGAGATTGTGGTGGAAGATTGTGGAAGTCGGATGTCCTCGTCGTACTCGTAGGGGTCATCGTCCACAGGATCCAATGACCTTCGAGGACTCTCGTCCGATGATTCGGCGAGGTCTGACGCAGGAGTCCAAGACCTCCTCCCACAGAAGCTCGACTCCTCCTCCTCCAGGGTATTTCGTAGGTCCTACCTGGAGGACCGTCTCCGGGACCAAGAGCTACCGTTAAGAATTTTTTCGACTTACTTCGTTCGCGGTTTTTTTTTTGTGCTCGGGTTAGATCTGTCTTTTTTCTTGGGTTTTTTTTTTTGTTTTTTGGTGTTGCTAAGTGGGGTTGATGATTTTTTTTTTAACACAGTCATACTGATCACAGGCACGCGTGTATTGGTGAGGTATGTGTAAAGGGTTGAGTGAATTTTTGGAATGTGAATAGTCAAGAGATCGTTTCAACCCTTTCAGGGGCAGTGTATCTTACTTATATGATGCAATTCGTTTTCTTAATTTTTTTTTTAATGTATTTTGGCCAATGAGGTTTTTTGTAACGGATTTTTTGACTATTAAGCGTTCAAACTAGTTACTGAATATGCATTAGTAGTTTTTATGCAGAAATAAATAATTTCGCAAATGTAAGCAATACAATACTGAAAAATGGCTGTTTTTGAAAAAAATTGGGCCATGATCAGAGAAAAAGATATTCGTCTAGAAATTTAAAAAAAATGAGATCACATAATTTGTGATTAATTTAGTGTAAACTTTTTATTTATAATTAGTTCACTTTTTTGAATTAAAAATGGATTTACACTACTTTCAAAATAAACGGCCCATGTCACAATTCGTTTTCCTTACTTTTTTCAATATATTTCGGTTAAGACTTTTGTAACGGATTTTTGTTTACTTCCAAGCCTTCAACTAGTTACTGAATATGTGTTAGTAGTTTTAATGCAGGAAAAAAATAATTTTGCAAATGTAAGCAATTAAATCCCGAGAAACGGCTATTTTTTAAAAAAAATTGGGCCACGATCAGAAAAAAGGCATCCTCAAACACTCCTCTCTATATCAAATTTTATTGAAATCTGTCCACTGGATTAAATGCGCCTCTGAAAGGATTAATTTGTGATCTGATTCTCGAAAATATTTTGAATGTTCAACGAAAATTAACCACGGAGTTATGCGAGGGCGTTTCAGTTTTTTTTAAAGATTCGAAAAATGGAGAATTACTATTTTACAAATAATTGACACGAATGTGACTAAAATCAGAGATATTCCGCGACGAGAATAGCCGTTGAATTTCAAAGGGCCATCGTGCATAAATTATTAAGCAATATTTCTAGATGCGCGAAATACAATACGTCACGTGACCCGGTGCTTGTAAATTAAATAAGAGCGCCAAACGAGTTCGCAGCGTGTGTGACGGCGCACGCAGGCATAACGTAGAGCGACCTGTGGCGACATCCGTTATTTAATACTTTCGTGTCCCTATGGAATAATATCAGGTTAAATACCTCGCGTACACCGACACCGTGTCGCAATTACCGGCTAAGGTTTGTTGCACTCGACTCGTTTAAAAAGTGCGTGACTTCGAGAAAAAGGAAGAAAAAACAAGAAAGTCACCCAGGTAGAGTGTGAGACGATACTCTAAATACAAGAATTTGTTTTTAGGCACGACCGTAAAGGAAGTGACTTATATGCTTGCCATCCTGAAAACCGTTCGTGTGTGTGTGTGTGTGTGTATCCTCGATTTCGGAAAAACGTTTGAACCGATCAGAACCAATTTTTGCACAAAAATCAATTGTACCACTGTGAGTTGACATTAACATTCGTGAGCCGCCATTTTGAACCGGTACAAAATGGCGGCAAATTCAATTACAGTCGTGCTTAAAAATTGGAACTACCAGTTTAACTTAACCTTTAACTCAACGCAGAAAAACACTCAAACTCCAGAACAGTTATTTTGTTTAAATTATTTGAAATAGTTGATTTTCAATTTCGCGCGCTTTAGTAGTTTCCGACCGTTACGATGTATTTGAAACACATTAAAAAGAGAAAACGAAAATGACTGACGTCAGGTGTTCTTTATTGACACCTTGTATCTAGTACCTAGGGGTTCTTAAAGTAGCGACTCTGTGCAGGTGCTTATTGATTTTCCTCAGACGCTTGCATAAGGCATTGCAGCAGACCGATGGCATAAAACCCACGAAACCCTTTGCATGACATCTATGTATATATGCGGTGACTTAATCGCGCAATTTCTTGCAACCCGGTGCAATACTCTCAACCTCTCTGGCGCACTCTAAATATCTAGTAACATCGAACACACGTTGCTCGGGATAAGTACACTATTCCGTACACAATAACCTTCGTTTTACAGTAATGTAATTGGTTCGACAATTATCACGTGACCCAACCAGTAATAACGGTTAACAACGTGAAATTTCGAGGTTATGGAACCGCACGGTACGCCCTTCTGCTAACGTGAAATAACACGCTGGTACGTACCTCCAATTCCAGTTATTAAAGCCGTAGAAGTTACGTAACTAAAAACACGCAAGTGATAACGAAGTGCTCGTTAACCTCTCGCGGCAAAAGAAACGAAGCAAGTCTGCCAGGATCGCGCGTACTTTGCTCAAATGCATACGTTAATTACGTCACAGACAAATAACACATTCTCACGGAGCAGACAGGACATACATACAGACACGATACTACACATTGCATTCTCTCTTTACTGGTGTGTATCAAAACACGCAGCGCGCTCCCGGTAACGTTCTGGTAATATTCATTTTTCTTCCCGGCTAGCTCTTGGCCAATCAGAGGGGACGTCTCATGTCCACCAACCAATCACAATCGACGATTCATTCCCATGACTCACGCCGGTTGACAGGCACAGTACGATGCGAAATGGTACGCGACATAAACTCATATTTACCATTCAACACGTTATTCCGCTTTGCTCGGCGTGATTCGGACTCTAATACGAGTCGCAGGCACTAGTGACGTCACGTTATCCAAGGATTCACCACGTAATTACGACTTCGAGATTCTCATTAAACTTCGCATCTTCGTCTCGATTCCTCTCGTCACAATTACGATGATTCGTTCGTTGGACAGTGAGATTCGATGCTGCACTGATGCACGTTGCTTTTAAAACGTCGCACAAGCTCGACTCTAAATAAGTTGAAGGGAGCCACGCGTGAGAAGGCACGAGACACTTTGCACTGTCGCGTGAGATGATACCGTCGCCATCTTGGCTTTCGTTATGTCGATTGCGCGGAATGGCACGGAACGGACTGGACTGGACTGGAGAATTTGGTTGAACGGGTACATGATGCGTGGTATTGGACTGGAGGGGATGCGCGCGCATCCGCGGGAGTTTTCAATTGGTAGGGGTGAAGGAAAATAAACGAGGAGAGGGAAACGTTGGTAAACAAACGATTTTAAAGGGAACGTACGTGGGGACGTTGACGTCATCGATGCTCCATCTCGGATGAATAGTTCTCTGGTTGTCTGTCCGCGAGAGAAAGGGGTAAATGTCGGGCTGACATTAAAAGACATTAAACGTGCACTTCCGCACTATTTCTACGTGAACGTGTGAATAAGTAAAGCGATGAAAATACATCATGCTCTAGTTCAGTCTTCCGTAACAGTCTGTGCTATTATTACGTGGCTATTATTACTGGACCAGATACCAATTTAGCGAATCTGTAGGAATCTGAATAATAAAATAAATGTATCACCGATTGTTCAGAGTTTCTATTTAGGCACGTACGTAAAGGGAGTGACTTATGCGCTCGCCATCGTGTGCGCGTGTGTGTGTGTCCTTGTACATCCTAGATTTTGAAAAAAATGGCTGAATCAATCAGGACTAATTTTTTCAAAAAAACCAAGTGACCACTGTGAGTTGACATTAACATTTGAAAGCCGCCATCTTGAACCGCTTCAAAATGACGGGAAATTCACGTATCGAAAAATTTATATCTTTGGTATAACTTATTGGAACCGGATAAAAATTGAGATATACATGTATGTATACACAGTGACAAATACTGGAAAGTTTCAAATTTTTCGATTGGTCGAATCGAAATGGCGGCAAATTCAAATGTTTAATGCAGTATCGCGGCGAAACGTCTGAACGGATTCGGACAAAATTTGGCATATACATCGAGTATATACCCATTCACCTTCGCATGCATGAAGTTTCATCACGCATCAATCGTTTAGAAATAGTGGCAAATTCAAATGTTTAATCAAATATTCCAGTAAAACGGTTAAATGGAACCGGTCACGACGACACGTTTGTAGAGCAATTCATAATTAACAAATTAAAAAAAGAAATCATTAAAATCGGTTATAAAATACACTGTCCATTTATTTCTGGTCAAAAACAGTACTATTTGTACCACTCTACGGTAATCTGGAGGGGATTGGCGCTTGAGCGAAGCAAAAGCGCATGGGGCTCCGCCCTCTAGTTCTTTTCTTAGCCCTCTTCTCATTTTTCGCGCAAAACTCGCGCGACGTATTTTATTTCTCGGCTAATTGGAAAAAAGCTCTTGCCATTCTATGGTGTCGTATTTCTTTAAAAAGATTAAATTTTGTTAGTTAACCTTAAGTGTTTCATTAATAATGTAATATTTAACATAATACTCAATAATAAACAAACACTTTTTTTAGGCATCAGATGTGACGGGGTTTCTTATAATTTCCAGTCTGCCATTGTAAATTGTAGCTCTAATTAAAAAAAGTGGCACGATACGTTTGTAGAGCAATTCATAACGAACAAATTAAACAAAAAAATGATTAAAATCGCTTATAAAATACACTGTCCAGTGATTCTTGTCAAAAAATAATGCTATTTGTACTACTATACGGTTATCTGAGGGTGTTAGGTTAAGCTCCGCCCCCTAGTGTTTAATAAATCCACGCCAAAATATCGTAATACTTCATCCTCTAAATGCATCGAAGACTTCATCAATGCACCCACCCCAAAGTACAGTAAGTAACTCTTGATCCTCTAAATTCATCCAAGCCTTCCATCATCCAAACAAAATCCTCACGACCAAGAATACCGAAACCAGTTTTAACATTCTCTCCAATATCGTGCGTAATGTCGGGTTGGTCAGATTAGGTTAGGTTGTGCTTTTCCATGTCATGGCCAAGTTACGTCATCTAGCGACAAATAGACCAACTCCAGAGCACTCTAACCTCCGAAGCAACATCAGATCTGCAATCTCGGAGAGTCTCCCTTCTCGTGTCCCCCGGAATTCAGGAAGTACGAAATCACGTGGGTTTCACGACGCGCACGGGAGCGTGTAATGCGCGCGCAACCAGTTATCACGCGGAATGCCGTAACGAGGAGGCGGTTGGCGGACACGGACGTCTGGAAGCGCGAAATTATTACACGAAGTGGGCGCGGACATTGTGGTTGACGACCGAGGAAAATGCGCGACGTGGAAAAGATTGAGAGAAGGTGCGTGCGAGTCTCGCACCTGTGCGCGCGGGGGAACGAGCGCAGAAAATCGCTTTTACACGGACTGTGATGGTGCTCTCTTGAGCGCCCCGTGACGCGCGCCCTACTCTGCGCGGCTCGAATCGATTTTTAAGTAAATACGTGCTTATAAAGTGAGTTTTGAGCGCGCAAAATGTGTCACGATGGCGAAACTGATTGAAGAGAAAAAATTTGAATCTGTAAATCGAAAAAGTTTAATTTTTTTTAGGGTTTTTAATTTTTTGATTCGAGGTTGATTTAGGAATGAACAGAAAATATTCTAAAAACTTTCTAAATTCGCTTGTTTCTTCTTTTTTAATTCTTTAATTCGAGGTGGATTTAGGAATGAACAGAAAATATTCTAAGAACTTCGTGAATTTGCTTGTTTTTCTTTTTTAACTTTTTAATTCGTGGTTGATTTAGGAATGAATAGAAAATATTCTAAAAACTATCTAAATTCGCTTGTTTCTTCTTTTTTAATTCTTTAATTCGAGATGGATTTAGGAATGAACAGAAATTTTGTGAAGAACCTTCTAAATTCGCTTGTTTCTTCTGTTTTATTTTTTTAATTCGATGTTGATTTACGAATGAACAGAAGATTTTTCAGGAATCTTTTAAAGTCGCTTGTTTTTTCTTTGCAACTTTTTTAAATCCGCGGCTGCTTTGGGAACGAATAAAAAATATTCTAAAAACTTTCTAAATTCGCTTGTTTCTTTTTCTTAATTTATTAATTCGGGGTGGATTTAGGAATGAACAGAAAGTATTCTAAGAACTTTCTAAATTCGCCTGGTCCTCTGGTACCATTTTATCGTCAACCAAGGGAATTTTTCTTCTGGAGAGACTCGCTCGAGACTTTCACGCGGGAAAACTGTCTTCGACTCTTTCACTCCAAGGTCAAGTTCAAGTTCTGCAACGCTCACGCATCCGCTTTTCACGATGACAAGAATTATCGGTGATGCTGTGACTAACATGCGCGTGGTGAGTAGACATGATCAAGGGGAAAACTGGTTTCCGAGAAAATCAGCAGTCAACGTAGATCAAGCTGTGGTTCTGCATTAATAAATTGAGTGAGAGGCGTGAATTACGACAACGAAGGTAAGCATCGAGCGATGAATGGAGAAATTCAGCTTGCAGAATTTTTGCAAAAATGTAAAAAAAAATTATTTGAATTTTATCTTTTTTTTTTTTTCTTTACCACAGATTTTTGTGTGTCTTTAAATAATATTTTAAAAGTTTCGAGACAACGAGACACCTAATTTTCCATTGGAGATGCACAACACGAAATGTTTGAAAAATAATAAATAAGACCTCTTGAATATTGAAATAAAATTACTCGTTCATTTTAATCATTCGTTTACTTAAAAAAATTATTCAAACTGCTACCGCTCATGAAGAAATTCAGCTTTTGCAGAATGTTTGAAAATATTTTAAAAAAATTCTTTGAATTTTCTTATCTTCTTTTTTCTTTACCACAGATTTATGTGCGTCTTTAAATGATATTTTTAAAGTTTCAAAGACATCAAGACACCTAATTTTCCAGCACAGATTTACAACACGAAATATTTGAAAAATAATAAATAAGACCTCTTGAATATTGAAATAAAATTAGTCGATCATTTTAATTGTTTGTTTATCTAAAAAAAAAATTAATCAAACTGCTACCGTCCATGGAGAAATTCAGCTTTTGCATAATGTTTGCAAATATTTTAACAAAATTATTTAAATTGTCATCTTTTTTTTTCTTTACCACATATTTATGTGCGTCTTTAAATGATATTTTTAAAGTTTCAAAGACATCAAGACACCTAATTTTCCATCACAGATTTACGACACGAAATATTTGAAAAATAATAAATAAGACCTCTTGAATATTGAAATAAAATTAGTCGATAATTTTAATTGTTTGTTTATTTAAAAAAAATGACAAATACCGTTAATGGAGAAATTATCAGACTGTCCCAAGATACGTTTTCTTCTAAACTTCCTGTATCGCACGCATCAATTAAAAGACCCCCTCTGGCACGAGTCTACAATTAATAAATCCCATTCACAGATCCCAGGCCACGATAACTCAGCCACCGCCTTCTCGTTCATATTAACGCGCCAGTCTCACGATAGTGCGCGGGGGGGCATAAAAAATAATTGCGGAAAGCCTGCGGAACTGACGACGAGAAGATCCTCCTCTCGTTTTAAACTACCGAGGAAGAGGATGCAGCAGAGTTCACGTTCTTCTCACCGCTTAATTTCCTCTTAATCGTAAGTTTCATCTTGATATCAAAGACGATTTTTTCTCACAGGCCAAAGGAGTGTTTTCAAAGAAATTTTACGAAAAAAAAGGAAAGAACATTTTTAAAAATTTCCCTTAACAATTTTGAAATTAAAGTTTTAATTTTTTAAATAAAAAAAATTCCTCCAGCTCCAGCTTCACCTATCTTTAAGCCTCCACTACCTCTAACAAACAATTGTAAAACCTGTTTTTAAAAAAAATCACAAAAAAATATAAATAAAATTACTAATTAATATAGGGGCATAAATAATAATTGCGGAAAGCCTGCGGAACTGACTACGATAGGAAGAGGACTGGGAAGATCCTCTTTTCTCGTTTCAAATTACCGAGGAAGAGGATGCAGCAGAGTTCACGTTCTTCTCACCGATTAATTTCCGCTTAATCGTACAATTTCATCTTGATATTAAAGACGACTTTTTCTCACAGGCCAAAGAGATATTTTCAAGCAAATTTTATAATGCATCTTGTCCTTTGTAAAAAAAAAAATTATTTTTATAAATTTCTCTTTACAAAATTCAATTAAAGTTTTTAAAAAAAAAAACCCTGCTGTTCCAGACCCAATTTTCACAGCAAATGCTGTATCTAAAAAATATTCATGGCACTATCTTTAACCTTCAGCCTACCTCTAACCAACAATTCTAAGACCTGTCTTAAAAAAAATCCACATCAAAAAATAAAAATAACAATTTCTTAAATAAACAAAATCCCTCCAGCTCCAACTGTACCTTAAAAATATTCACGGCGCTACCTTTAAACCTCCATCACCTGTAACCGACAATTCTAAAACCTGTCTTAAAAAAAAAAAATTCTTGCTCCAGGAAGAGAACCTTAACAGCATCCTCTTTCTTAGCAACATTCTCCACACAGTCGACGATCTTAACGATCTTAACGATCTCTGCAACTAGAAACCAAGGTACCGTTACACCATGCCCAGTGATCTTCGATCACGCGAGGATCGATGATCGCTCCTCTCACTAACGATCCCAACGATCTTGGATATAAACTCCGCCAAGATCCAAGATCGTTTCCTTTCAGCGACGTTCTGCGGCTCCTGATGATCATAAGATGCGTGCGCATGCCGTTCTAATTAGTCAGCCGTTAATTGGCCCGAAGGATGTTGCCAGAGGAAGTGACTCTTAGGTAGGATTTAATTTTCTGGAACTCGGTAAGATCGCGTGTGATCAATGATCCTTTTCCAGTGATCCTGGACGAGGATCCTTCATTCTGGTTGGTTGGCTCAGTGTTAATGATAGGCGTCGAGCAAGGGTGTTAATTGGCTCCATGGTAATTGCGTTGATGAGAGAGTAAACGATCAGGAAAGGTACGGCAGCGATCAACGATCTTGCTGATCTAGAACTTTTAAAATAGCGCAGGAACTACCTGAACTTGGACTTTTGAGACAGCACAGGATCTTCCTGATCTTGGACTTTTAAGACAGCACAGGAACTTCCTGATCTTGGACTTTTAAGACAGCACAGGATCTTCCTGACCTTGGATTTTTAAGACAGCACAGGAACTTCCTGATCTTGGACTTTTAAGACAGCACAGGAACTTCCTGATCTTGGACTTTTAAGACAGCACAGGAACTTCCTGATCTGGGACTTTTAAGACAGCACAGGAACATCCTGATCTTGGACTTTTAAGACAGCACAGGATCTTCCTGATCTTGGACTTTTAACCCTTTCGCTCCGGCAGTGTGCTCCGTCGGAGTGGCACCGCTGAACGCGCCATCGGTACCGCCGAATAGCGCCACTGAACAGAGCTCTGCGCCGCAGAGTGTGCATGTTGCGCTTAGGTAAACTGGTGTTCGGACATACATTTTTCGCTGCAGCCTTGTCATTCTTCGGATCGTACACTTATTTAAGTGTTACACAACAACATATTTGAAGATTTTGCAATTATTATCAATAAAAATATATTTAAAAATTAAAAATTACACTTTACAATAACAAATTAAAATTCTCAATAATTTAATTCAGAGTGATAAATTTTGAAGCAAGGGAATGCCATCGATGTGCAGTATGCCCAAAAATAAAAACATCGCGGGGCTCATGGTCAAGTGGTATCACGCTGACGTCGTCTATAGGCGACGCCCGTACACACAGGTCGTCGCGCGGATGCCGTCTATAGGCGGCGCTCGGAGCGAAAGGGTTAAGACAGCACCGGAACTTCCTGATCTTGGACTTTTAAGATAGCACAGGATCTTCCTGATCTTGGACTTTTAAGACAGCACAGGAACTTCCTGATCTTGGACTTTTAAGACAGCACAGGAACTTCCTGATCTTGGACTTTTAAGACAGCACAGGAACTTCCTGATCTTGGACTTTTAAGATAGCACAGGGTCTTCCTGATGCTACCCTACCCTATCCTACCTTATCCTAATCTGACCCCTAACCCAAAAAGCATCTACATAACGCATGTGATGTTTTCCATAATGGAATTAGTTACTTGGAACCGCCATATTGGATCAGCCATGTTGAATTTCTCAAATTTGACTCCCAATTCATCAGTGACCCAAATAACATGGGTATAGCCAGTTTTATGCAAACCGGTTTGAAAATTATCAGAGTTATTCCATATATGAGTCATTATCAGTGAACCGGTTAAGGGTAAAATAATTATATGCGAATGCCTTGCTTTTCTATAGCCACAAACTAGACTGTACTTTTAAGAGCTAAGGGGATTTTGGAATCTGATGTATGAAATGTGTAGAATCATTAATAAACTTCGTGTCGATTTCTAACACAGTATTTGATTTTCAATTTAATTAGAAATAACAACGAGAGTAAATTTCAAAATCGATGGGTCCTATATTAAAAAAAAAATTCAACCTCATGGAAAAAAATGGAAAATTTCTGCCAGAAAAAGGATCCCATTGATCTCGGCCTACTACAACTCTGAACCCCAGAATGAAAACCATAAAAGCCTCTTCGTCAACTGATTCAAATTTTATCATTACCTTTAATCGCCTTATTAAATCATGACAAGTTCTATTCTATAATAAAACAAATACAGAAAACTAATACTGAAAATAATCCATACATCACTCTCTCCAGCGAATGATCATCTTGCTGGTACAACAAATAAAATAATCCTTCAAGGTCACCGACAAATTGTGACCTTGACGTCACCGATACCAAACTATTTCTTCATCCTTCCAAAAAACAAAATCCATCACCAGAGCGAATTGGCATTTTCTTTAGCAGGTACTTCGATCACTCTTGGTCGATCGATGATCCTCGCAGTTCGATTTCCAGCTTCGACTATACCCACGATCCAAGCTTGTCTGCCTTCCACGCTCTCCAGGCCTTTACAGTAAGCTGCAGCCTGTTCTCGTGGTAAGACAACCAACAAGCCACCAGAGACTTCAGGTACTGTGCCCTGGAGCAAAGGCGTGGAACTTCCTGTGATCTTCGAAGCCACTGCTAATTTTGCAATAATCGGCATGTTGTGAATGACGAAGTTGACTTGGTTGCATTGCCTGCTGGCCAGAATCTCGGCGTGGCCTAGGATCCCGTGCCTGGAGACCTCGCAGGCCGCGTGCGCGTTGAACTAGAGCCACAGCGTTGGAGAGAAATCGATTATGTTCCATTGGCCAGGATGGCTGCGCCCTTAGGACCTACGCCCATTTAGGACGCGCACGAGGGATGAAAATCAATGGAGAATCTTTAGAATTGGAGAAGGTGGAAAAGATTCGTGGGTTTGAACATTGTGGAATTTTCTAATTGGTGGGGCTTTGATGATAGGTGAAGAAACAATCTTAAAATTGTTGGATAAGTTGTGAGAGTCTAAAAAGAAGAAATCAATTTTAGAAAGACAGCAAAGAAGGGACCTAGCAATGTTCAATGCAATTGGACTGGTTGGGTCAAAAGCAATTGAGACAGGCTCAAAATTGTAGAATACACTGTGATTATTCAAGATAGAGAAATAAATCTTAAAAAGACACCAAAGGATTCTAGAGCTCTTCCAGTCCAATTGGACCGAAGGCTCCGTCAAACCCTAAACCCCCACACTTCATCAAACTTAACCTAACCCAATTTTCCATCTCCAATCTCCAAAAAATTCTCCAATCATCATCATCATCCTTGTATCTCTCAAAAAGCAAACTGGGCCTAGGTCTAACCTTTCTCATGAACATGGCCGCGCAATAATTAGTCCTGATCATGGAGTCCAGAGCCCTGCGATGTGCCTTCTTGACATCCTCCTCAGTAACCATCAACAACAACCTGCTACGCTTCTCAGCCTGTTCCATCCACTCGGTCAACTTCAAAGCCACCGTGGTGCCAAGTGGCTTGGTCAACACGATCACATCACCAACCGTGGCACCATCAGGTGGCACGATCTCGTGCTGCTTGCAAACAGCAGTGGCACTGCCACCAATCAGAAGCCAAGGATTATCCAAAAAGATTCTGCAGCCTTTTAGAGGTGCATTGAAGGCTCTTGAGGTGTCCTTGAATCCTTTCATCATCATTGGCACTACCAGGTCACGTTCCTCGTGACTCATCTGGTTGGACGTGGTCAATGTCAACCTGGTGCTAGTCACTTCAGTGATACCTAGTGAATAAATTCCACTCAAGAGGCTGGCGCATGCGATCTTGCCCATCACCAGAGGATCGTCCACGATCGGTTGCAAAAGATCACCAGTCTCGATCAGGTACATCCCTGTGCGTTGAAGTTTTGTGATCGACACTCCTTCGCGCAACGGGCTCGGTGGTGCTGGACTCTCTTCATGGTCCGGTGGGTCTTTAACCTCATCTTGAGAACCGTCAAGGCCACCGAAGGAATTTGGATAAGGAGTGTGCACCAGCAGGGCTTCTATGCATCTGAATTTTTCTACGGGCTTTCCCAGAATTGTTTTTTCTCTTTTTCATGTTGCTTTTGATGTGAGAAGTTAGCAGAGAGTGGCGGAGATTTTTGGGCGTTGAAAAGAAAGTAAATTGGAATTGGTGATTGGAATTTTTTTTGCATTTTAGAAACGCAGTGATTGAAAAAATGACTGAATTTATTATATGGTTGAAAAATTGTTTTTTAAGTTTCTTTGAGATTCTTATATCAGCCGGCCACAAGCCAAATCGATTAGCTCTATAAACTATGTTAAAAATTAAGTTGCAAATATAAAAAGTAGGGACTCGATCAAATACTTTGGTGGTTAAATTTACGAGAAATACAAAAAATTATGTTAATCGATTTGGCAAGTGAGCGGCTGATCATATGATGAGTAATTTTGGAGGATTTAAAGATGTTAAAAGTTCACACACGTTGCAGTGAAATTTTCAAGCAAGATTTGTTAACCTTTTCGAAAAATATGCTTCTAACTTCTCAGTTTCGTCAACGAGCTTTCTTGTGAAATCTCTTATCAAAAACAAATAAATAATAAAAATATAAAAAATTATCAGTGAAATTTTCAAGCAAGATTTGTTAACCTCTTAGAAAAATATGCTTCTAACTTCTCAGTTTCTTCAACGAGCTTTCTTGTGAAATCTCTTATAAAAAATAAATAAATAAAAATATAAAAAAATCCAACGCGTAAACAGTAAAATTGAGAATTAAAATTTTGTTAACCTTCAAATAACTTAGTCTTTCACTTCCAATTCCTGCTCAAAGGCACTCCAAAAATCTCGACACTCTCTTTTGAAATCGCAATAATCGAACACAACCCTCTCTCACCTTTTGCTCTTCCAAACCCTCCAACAAAACTCGCACTACACCGTGATCGATTTTCTCGTTGAGGCTGTGCGAGTTGCCGAACCTTGTGAGACGAAAATCAGGAGAAATCCCGTGAGCCTTAGGGTCAAAGGACACCTCAACTGGCACTGCACTTTGACTGGTGCCATTTTGATTGTCGACAGAATTTTTTGTGGACATTGCTGACACACTCGTTGTATCTCGCGTCTGGAATCGATGGAAACGCGTCACATACACGGAGAGAACGAAATTTGGTGTCGAGAAGAAAGGAGAAACTGGTCGGTGAGAAACGTGAAACAATGGAGGGTCGAGAAACTCGATCGACTCGATACGATCGTTGAATTTTTTTTTTCATACTCGATTCTCGTCCTCGAGAAATATACTCGATGTGTTTGAGAATTTTTTATCGAAATGGCGTGTGTAACTAGAGGATTGTAAAAAATTCTTATACGAGTGATTTTTTGTATAAGTTATTATTTATATAAAAAAAATTGTTCTTCGAAGAATTTTCACTTCGACTTTCTTCTTGTTCCTCATAGTCTGTATTTCAATTAATTAATATCAATGTTAAATAATGTCATTTAATTATTAGTTTTCGGCTCACGTTGTTCTAATTTTGTAAGAGACAAATCTCTGCACTCTATTATTTAAAAAAATATTTTTCGCCCATATATTATAATGTGAAATTAAAAATAACAATGCACCTTTCCTCTATTTCAAAATAAAATGTCACTTTGCATATTTAACTTCAGCAATGTTTATTACTCATTAACACCCCCCAAAATTTTCTCATTTCAATATTACTTTCTTCTTTCCAAAATAAAGAACAAAAAAAATATCCCATTTCATTTAACACTCGATTTACGCAACATTTTTTATAGACACGATTTGAATGAGTCGAATCTTTGAATATTTAATTTAAACAATGTTTACTTCTGATCACCCCCTAAGTTCGTTTCTATTCCATTTCAATATTAATATCACTTATGAAAAAAACCTAGCCCAAATCTTTTTAACGAAAATCTCCTCGAATTTGAAAATGGTGACACACCTTTCTTATCACTAAAAATCATCTTTGCGTATTTAATTTAAGCAATGTTTACTTCTGTTCACCCTCCTAAGTTCGTCCCTATTACATTTTAATATTAAAATCACGTAAGAAAAAAACTTAGCCCAAATCTTTTTAACAAAAATCTCCTCGAATTTGAAAATGGTGACACACCTTCCTTACACTTAGCACTAAAAAATTATCTTTGCGTATTTAATTTGACTAATGTTTACTTCTGTACACCCCCCTAAATTCGTCCCTATTACATTTCAATATTAATATCACTTATGAAAAAAACCTAGCCCAAATCTTTTTAACGAAAATCTCCTCGAATTTGAAAATGGTGACACACCTTTCTTATCACTAAAAATCATCTTTGCGTATTTAATTTAAGCAATGTTTACTTCTGTTCACCCCCCTAAGTTCGCCCCTATTATATTTTAATATTAAAATCACGTAAGAAAAAAACCTAGCCCAAATGTTTTTAACAAAAATCTCCTCGAATTTAAAAATGGTGACACACCTTCCTTACACTTAACACTAAAAATCATCTTTGTGTATTTAATTCAAGCAGTGTTCATCCTCCTCCTGATCCATCCCTCCTATTCCATTTCAAAATAAGTATCACTTGAAAAAAAAACCTAGTCCAAATCTTCTAAAACAAAAAAATAAAACCACCACCCCAAAAAACCTCTACAAACAAAACACAAAATTACCTCGATTGAGCAGAAGAGTGCGAACGACCCTGATGTAAATTTTCCCGTGCTTGGTCCTCGCCACGTGAAACAGGAAATCGGAGACATCACCGTCACCTTCGTGAATATCAGTCTCAGCAAGAACTTCTCTCATCGCCTGGATCCTCTCTTCCGGTGTGCTCTCATCGTGTGGTCCCAACTTCCTCTCGAGATACTCCACGACCCCCAAATCCTCCCAAAGAAACTCTGACAATCCCGGTTGCTCCTCCTCCTCGTCTTCAGGCTGAAGCCAAAGGTCGTCTGGTCTCCTGAGACTCTTGTAAATCGACGAAGAGGACGACGAGGAAGAATAATCGACGCGGTCGTAGGAACCGGAAGTGGAGGCCAAACCACCGAAGGTCGTTGGTTCTCCAAGGGCAAAGTTCGGTACCAGCCTCTGACTGTTGATCGGAGTGCTGGATGACCTTGGAACGGTCCCAGGTGACGTTTGGTGACCTTCATCGTCGGTGACCTTGACGGGGTACGGATGACCTTGAGACTTGGAAGGTTGCTCCAAGGCCGAGGAGGTTCGATCGCTCGGCGAACTTAATGATTTGGAATTGTTCATGACCTTGACATGACCTTGACACCTTTTTCGGTGTTCTCCAGGAGGTTTTGGGGGGATTTTGATAAAAATCACCTGTTCCTTGATCTCTTCTTTTTTTTCTGGTTGTTCCTTTTTTTAATTTTTGTTTTGGCGAATCCCTCGTGAGCTGATAAGAGAGGGGTTCGTTAAGTCTTCTTAACGATCTACATTGTTTGGGCGAGTTGGGACGAGATTTGAGCAAACCAGTTCAATCCTCTTCTGTTGGATGAGGTTTCTTCTTGTCAAAAATAATTTTGTCAAGTGATGTTTTCCGATAAGTAAATGAGAACTTGTCGAGTTTCTTTTTGTTTAAGGATTTTTTATCATGAATGTTTTGGAGTGGTTTGAAGGGTCATCACACACGGTCCAATTTATTTCTCGCACAGTTTTCGCACAATTTTTATTTCTATCTTGTCGTGTCGTCGCTGACACGAGAATCTTTTTTGACCTCGTTCGTAGAGGTCTGATGTCGTTTTCTCGAGTTCTTCCAATCCTTTGAGAACCAGTGGCACGATTTCCTCTGCTTTTCGTTTTTTGGAGGAGTTTCTTTGATCATATCAAAAGCGATCCTCCACAGCTTCGTTCATCGTTCGTTCTTGAGTTTTTTTTAATAGTCTTCATTAAATAAAATCTTTTCTCTATCCCGATGTACGAAGAAGCTTCTCTGGTTGGACGGATATTTTACTTTTGTGAAGGATCCATACTATGATTGGACGCTATAAGTTTGTTAATAATAAATATCGTGAGGGTCCATCGTTGCTACCATTTATTTTTACTTTTGTTTTAATTTTTTTTTGCGATGTACTTTGTCACGAGACCACGTGTCGAATGTCACTGGATTAGAATTGGACGAAGAATTTTAAAAATTATGCGTACGAAGAACGAAGAACGGAAAAAGCAAAAATGAAATGAAACAATTAAATTATATTCATAAGGCTTAATTGATTTTTTTACGTTAATCCTCTATGGGACGAATTTTCTTTTTATATATAAAAGAATTTATTCCACCAAAAATTAACGGCTTTGTACTTATGTATACAGATTAAAAAAAAAAATTACCAGATAAATTATCCAAATTTGCAAGACATTTACTTTGAAATTTCAAGTCGTTGCTGCTGTCAGCTGTTATTAATTTCGTTATTGGTTATCTTCGAAACATTATACAGTGTGTTCCATAAGTAACGGTCAATAATTTCTTTTTAAACAAAAAAATTAACTAGTTATTAAAAAAAGATTACACTAAATCAATCGCAAATTATGTGATCTCATTTTTTTTTAAAAATGCACTTGTATCCCTTTCAAAATAAACGGTCCATATAAAGTTTTGTACTTTTGCCCTTCGTTTCCCAGTTACAGACCTTTAAAGTCGATTTTTCAAAATCGTTTTTTGCTTCCAATTTCTAAATTGTATATTTAATTTTAATAAAATTTGGGTTTGTATTAGAATGTATGTGCATGTTAATTTTGGGATTATAAATTAATCCCCAATTTATTTTTCCGACGATAATCTTGTTTTCTGTAATAACGGCAATAGTAATTAATTAAACGTTATTTCAAGAAATAAGATCATCGTTGGAAAAATAAATTTCAATCAAAAATCCATTTAAAACTAATACACAAAGATGTTTGAAACCAAAAAGGAGCAAATTGTCTTTACGAGATGGTCGTTATAAAAACAATTAATGTGAAAGTCGAAATAAAATGGCAAATATCTCCCAAACCAATTACTTTATCAAATTCAACAAACAGTACCTTTCTTTTACCAAGCTCTCTCTGGTGAATTCATTTTTGTTACTTGCATATTCCAACTGTCATTCCAGTCATTATTCTTTAAGTTTTAACACTTTGACATAGTCCAACCCTAGCTTAATAGTTGTAATCTGGATTTATTTATAATGCCAAAGTAAACATGCACATGCACTCTAATAACATCCAAAATTTTATTAAAATTAAATATACAGTTTAGAAATTAGAAGCAAAAAACGATTTTAAAATATCAACTTTGAAGGCCTATAACCGTGAAACGAAGACCAAAACTACAAAACTTTATATGAACAAGTAACATTATTTTTTAAGTTAGTTGGTAAAATGTCGATATATTGGTATGTGACTTAAAAGTTGAACGAGCCCATACAAGGTTAAGTGAATTTATACAAATGACAAAAAGTAAATGGACGTATAAATCAAAACACGCGAGCAAAAAAGAAAGGAAAGAAGAAAAAACAATTCGCTTTCATTCCTCCAGGGCAGATTCTCTCTCATCACTCTCCACCTCCTTCCAATTTCGGATCGTGCAGTTTCGATACAGTTTCACTTCTGCCAAACGAATTCGGCAAATCAGCGCGGAGAAAGTGTCTCGACCCCGTGCTCGAGGGCAGATCGACCCAATTTTAATGCACAGGTCTCTCGTAAAGGATTTTCAATTTCGCGCCATTTCTGGCAGTCGTCTTCCGAGTAAAAAATTTATTTGTTTATTTATTTAAACGAATGGTCCCTTTTAGACTACGAAGAATCCGAACATAGTATAAGAGGCACGTAAGTACAGATTTTTGGGCGCATTTAACTAATCCAGCCAACATGAACGAATATTAAAAAAAAAGAATAAGCAAAAAAATAAGTTTTCAAAAAAGAAAAATAAAAGGAAAAATAAATGCTCATAAGCCATCTACATGGACTTCTAAAAAAGCCGACTTCAAAGATAAATCACAATTTGATCATTTGTTGGCTAACTGAGATTTCCTACAAATTACATTATAACAGCACGTGCTAAGATCTTGGTCTGTGGCGCGAAATTTGAAATTTTATTACATTTTACTAGAAAGACAATTTCAATCTGTCCATTAGTTTTCACGATTGTTTAAATCGATTATCATATAGAAATTACATTTCAAAAAAAGCAGTTAAATCGCGGTTAATTAATGACCTACATACTTCGCATATTGCTTTTTTTACAATTCGATTTCTATATAATAAATAATTTAAACAATCGTGAAAACTAATGGACATATTAAAATCGGCTTGCTAATAAAAATATTGTAATAGCATGTGTGAAGATCGCGATCTACCATAGCGCGAAATTTGAAATTCAATTACATTTCAAATTTCAAATTTCGCGCCACAACAGATCGTGATCTTAACATCCCGTTACAATATTTACACTAGTAAGACGATTTTAATGTGTCCATTAGTTTTTCACGGTTCTTTAAATTATGTATTATATAGAAATCACATTGCAAAAAAGCAATGAAGTCGCAGTTAATTAATGACCTACATATTTCGCATATTGCTTTTTTTTTGCAATACGACTTCTATATACAATTCAAACAATCGTGAAAACTAATGAACATACTAAAATCGTCTTGCTAGTAAAAATATTATAACAGTATGCGTTAAGATCGCGATCTGTTATGGCGCGAAATTTAAAATTCAATTACATTCTAAATTTTAAATTTCGCGCCACAACAGATCGCGATCTTAACAACATCCCGTTATAAACTTTGTATTAGTAAGACGATTTTAACATATCCATTAGTTTTTCGCGATTGTTTAAATTGTTTATTATGTAGAAATCACATTGCAAAGAAGCAATTAAATCGCTGTTAATTAATGACCTAGATATTTCGCGAAAGACGGCGCAAAAAAGTTGCCGCGTCGATCTGTCGCTTGCGCTCGAGTGGTTGGTGAGATAAGAATCGATTCTTCGATCGAGACACGTCGACGGATAAACAACGATAAGCCAGATATCGAACAATGGCAGACTTTTTATTATTGACTTCGTTTCTCGTCCTCGTGTATGCTCCTGCTTGTCTTTTAAACCGAGGTCGACGTTACACGTTACGTATCACTATGAAAAAGATTATTTTATAACGATTTCTTCGCTATTTAATAATAATAATAATAATAATAAAGAAAGAAAATTTATATTTGTTTAAAAACAAATCCTCTGCATATTTAATAGTCCTTTAATAATTCCTTTTCCCGCCATTAAATCAATTAACCCTACAACACGTATTTCTTAATAATTGGTAAAATACCAAAAGAAATCAAGAAAAGAAGAAGAAAGAAATAATTTAAACAGATCTCGACGTTATTTGTTACGTATCGTTGCGACAATGATTATTTTATGATTATTCCGCAATTTAATAATAAAAATAAAAAAAGAAAATTCATATTTATTTAAAAAGAAACGGTCCACATATTTAATAATAATCTTTCCTTCTCTCGCCATTAAATCAATTATACCTACGACATGCATTTCTCAATAATTGGCAAAATACCAAGAGAAACAAAAAAAAAAAAAGAGAAAGAAAGAAGTAATTTATGAATCGTAAATTAATTCACTTTGCAAGCAAGACATTTGTAATTTGCAGCAAGTCGTAATTTGTGGCACCAACGATTACGTAATCAGATTCTAATCTGCTAGTGAGGGAAAAACTAATTTAACCCACAAGTGGAATGTTCTACAACTGTGAATTTTCTTTCGCTTTCGTTTACCCACAGCGAATGAGGAGACACGCAATTAATCGATATTCTACGCACGATTAGCGAAAGCGTGCTGCGATTACATTTCGTTTAATCGATCCTTTCGTTTCTCCTCGCAAGGATCTCTAATTCAAGAAATTGGGATATTAATGTAAAAAATTAATTTTGAGAAACTGGAAAACTAATTAAGAAAATGAATTCTGAGAAATTACAAAATTAATTAAGAAAATGAATTTTGAGAAATTGAAAAATTAAATAAGAAAATTAATTTTGTGAAACCGGAAAACTAATTAAGAAAATGAATTCTGAGAAATTACAAAATTAATTAAGAATGTTAATTTTAAGAAATTGGGAAACTAATTAAGAAAATGAATTTTGAGAAATTTGAAAAATTAAATAAGAAAATGAATTTTGAGAAATTGGAAAATTAATTAAGAAAATAAAATTTGAGAAATTGTACAATTAATTAAGAAAATAAATTTTGGGAAATTTGGAAATTAGTTAAGAGAATGAACTTTGAGAAATTGGAAAATTAATTATGAACATAAATTTCAAAAATTTGGAAATTTTATTATGAAATTCGATTTCGAGAAACGAAAGATCATTTGTCTTTGCCAAATTATCCTGAACCAATATTTTTAGACACGAGACTCGAGAAAAATGTCCTGAAAGGATTCAATATTGACATATTTTAACAGATAGTTTCCTCATTTACTTAATTATCGTTTAAAATCATTGACACGAATGGACCTTGCTTGGACCTTCGTAATTTTTTGTTGAAACAACAAAAAATCCTTAATGGAATTTTGAAAGAATCTTAAGTGCACGACGAAAGTATACTCAATAGGATAAAAGATGAACAAAAAGAGAGAGAAAGGAAGATTCAAATAATAATAATCTTTCACGCAGTTTTCTCAGAAGAAACTAAATTTAGTCAAGGAAATTCCGTGGTCGAACATTCAATGCTCTTGTCTCGAGGTTGTCGTTCTGCCAAAGGAGACGAAAATTCACAGAATTATGGAAAAACTCCAATGCCACGATTTACAGTTTCCTAGCGATAAGATGCAGTCGTAAAAGTCACAGTAATCTCAGACAAATTAACAGCAACCTTGGAACGTAACGCAAAATTGAATGAATTATTATGCTCATTAACCAGTTAACTGTGGAATTTTTTTTTCAGATTCAGTTTTGAATATTTATATCGAATGGTAAGTTGTTTTTAATGTTCATGATCGCAGTTAACTGGTTAATAACGGAGGAAAGAAAATTATCTGAACAATATAGTGAACATCTTAGAAATGAATAAATGTAAATTTTGTTTTTTTTTAAATAAAAACAGAAGAGGACAATTGATTAATCATCTAGTGAATGATCAATATGATTAATTGTGAAATTGTATGCGAGTGTCTTAGAAGTGAGTAAAGAACAAATGAATAAATACAAAGAATTTTTGTTTAAATAAAAAAAGAACAAGACAAATAAATAATCATCTAACGAACGACCTCTGTATTATTTAATCATTAATATGGAAGGAAAAGAAACTAAAAAAGCAAGTTCAAAAGAAAGTAGAAAGCACAATTGTTAATCAAGTACAATATCACTACACTAAAATTTTCAACGAATTAAAAATCTCTAAGCAATGATTCCTTTTTTCATCTTATTGCAAAAGCAGAACATATCACTGAACACTTTTGTACAGTGCACAAATGTTTATCTTGAATAGCAACGTGCTTCAGAACGATGGAAAAAGCGTGGAAAATCTCAAGAGCAGAGAAGAAGAAAAAAAGAACGTTTAAATGCATCTCGATGTTCTGCAGGCGGTTATAAGTCATGTGAAAGCACGGAAGAAAAAAAAAACTCGGCACGGACGAATGAGGAGATACTTTAATTGCCCTTCTCCATTCAATGCGAACGAACGAACGAGCGAAATAGGAGCTCGGCGTGGAAGAGGATGGAAAAAAACCAGAAAAGAATGAAACGAATTGGGAAACGTCTGGGAACGAAGATACCCACTTTCCACTCGCTTCAATTATCCGCCTACACGATGTTAAGAAATATCGTGAGTAGTCCCTTTAAGCGTGTAGCATTTGTCAATTAGAAATAAAATTCACATAGAAAAAAAAAAGCAACACATTCTCGAGGCATGTAATTCAACAATTTGTCCATTCAATATTAGCAATCTGCGTATGTAGAAATAATGAAATTATATTAGAATTTAATAATAAAATTAATAGAATAGAGGAAAATAATAGATATGTATAGATAATTGGAAGTAAAATTTACATAAAAAAGAAACACATTCTCCAAGCATAAAATTTAAACAATTTGTGCATTCAATATCAACACTCTAGAAATTCTCTTTTGTATTGAAAATGGTAGAAATTTAAGTTTAATCTTAGAGAAGAACGGAAAAAAGGCAATTCTGTACAGTTTCACTTACATTTCCATACAATTTCTTATTTTCTATTACAAAAATAGAAAAGTAATAACCTTCTTTCAAAATAAGCAGCTCACATATTGAAAAAAGAAACATTTGCGAATCATGAAATTAAACAATTTATCCATTCAATAATAACACTACAAATTTTTCTTTGCATTCAAACTGGTAAGAAATCTAAGTTTAATTTTAGAGAAGAATAAAAAAAAAGCAATTCAGCACAATTTCAATTAAATTTCCATACAATTTTCTATTTTCTACTATATAAATAGAAAAGGAATTATCTTCTATCAAAATAAATACCTTACGCATTGAAAAAAAAAAAAAAACATTCTCGAAGCAAGAAATTAAACTATTTATGTATCCAGTATTAACATTCTACAAATTTTTCTTTGCATTCAAACTGGCAAGAAGTCTAAGTTTAATTTTATGGAAGAATAAAAAAAAAACCAGTTCAGCACAATTTCAGTTACATTTTCACGACAAAAACAAAAAAGTAATGATCTTCTTTCAAAACAAATAGCTCACATAGAACCAAAAGAAAAGAAAAACAAAAACAAGAATAAAAAAAATCGTTCTCGACGCTGAAACCGTCCTATCACCTTCTCAGCACATTCCTCCTGTCACGTGTGCTCTCGTGGCGTCACGTGACCGCCCCTAAACCCTCCACTTCGCGTAATAATTGTCTCACTCTATCCGCGCGATATTATCCGGCGCGCGTTTTGCCGTTACACTCAAATGAGCGCAGGTGAAAGACTAGACACAAGCCGCATATGCCTCGGCAAACTAAAGGTTTCCGAAGCCCCAACAGAAAATATATTCTTCATCAACCGAAAAATTTTCCACCTGAGAAGAGAAGGTGCCGCTTCATTTATTCCCAGCTCGAAGAACGAGAAAGAACTACGGAAGAAACGAAGAAAACGGAGAGAAAAAAAAAAGAAAAAAGAAAAAGAAATTCCTTATACGGTTCGAAACGAACCATCATGGATATACCGTACGAGGATTAACGGTGACTCGAAAACTAGCGCGTAGAGCATTAAATTAAAGGTGAGATTTATGTGCGGGAGCGGTCTCGAATTAGTAGTGTTAATGATAAGTTCATTAGCATATCGTGGGAGGGGGCCATAGTGCACGAGAACGCAGAAGAAATAAAAGAGAGAGAGAGAGAGAGAGAGAAAAGAAAAAGTATGGAGAATTGTGTTCACGCTCGACCCATTTGCCGATCGAATTTCTATTGGTTACGATACACAGTCGTGATGCACTTCCGTTCCACCTTCACATCCTGAATCGGAAAAAAAAAAAAAAGAAAAAAACCACCTCGACGTTTCCTCCAGTTTTAATTTCACCGAGCGAGAAAGAAAGGCAGTGTGTGTATATTGTGGAGCGCGAGAGGCGTGTTACGTAATCAGGCCAATAAACGTGTAACATTCCTTCGGGCAACGTTCATTGTGAGCGCGAGTTTGCTTCCTATCGCTATCTGAAAACGATAGCATTGTGAATAATCTGAGTATCGTTGAGAAGGTTGGCAAGAGTCGAGTAAAGACGGCTGGAGAGTTAAAAATAGATGGAAAGATTCGTTGGAAGTAGTTTTTGTGGTTTTAGGACGCTCGATAGTTTCGCATAGATCGTTTGAATGTAATTGTTTATTTGAATAAGCTTCTATTAGCAGATATTAATGGAATTTTCGAGGACCATCTATTAACAATTAAAAGTTTTCGTTTTGTATTTTTATAGAACTTAAAAGTCTACAATGATACAATGAGTTAAGTATGTTTCAAAGTTAATAAATTGTTCCTTGATTTTGTTCCGTTTCATTGAAAAATTTATATGTGCCGTTTATTTTGAAAGTGGCCCAAGTCCATTTTTTTTTTTTTTTAAATTAGATACCACGCAACGCTAAATTATTCACGAATTATGTGATATCTCCTTTTTTTTTAAAAAAAATGGACTAGGGCCACTTTCAAAATAAACGGCTCATCACTACACACAAATTATTAATAATAAACGTATCGAAGTATGTTGAACAAAGAGAAACATTGAAAGAAATAGTTTAGAGCATCCGAGACTCAGTTTCCGGTTAATGTGCCGGAAATAAGCACGTATCGTGTCAAGCGTCAATAGTAACGGAATTATCGACAAGTTAACCTAAAAAAGAAAATCTCTCGCCTCTTTCGAATGCACTCGACAAATCGTCCGTGACGCCTAACCTAAAACAATTTTACTCCCTTAAACAGTATTAAACCGCTGCATTAATGTTTCAAGGTTACAAGCGTTACGTTCCACATCTCGCATATCTCCGTAGGCATTTAACATGTAAAACGGTGACAGGCTTTCGTATCTCCGCTTTAAACGCGTGTCTCTCGCTTCACGACACACGCGTGCATTACTCTCGCGTTTGTCTCGCATCGTAGATTCCTCTCATAGTCGAGATAAAAGGCGGATTTAATCCATTTAAGGTCAAGCCAGTGCGCATGCGCACCTTACGAAGCACCACCGATGCGCATGCGCAGGTTACGCGCGACCTAACCTAAGCCTACGTACCGGCGCGACTTGCATCGAATCACTAATCACTAACATCGAAGAAAAAAAGTCCTCGACGAGCTTCGTCTAATCCTTCACACAACGCGATAAATCTCGAAGACACTTTCGAGAGTAACAATCGAGATGGACACTCGCGATTTATTATCCAGTGACATTCCACTCGCGCGCAGACTCCGTGCATTAATTCCTCTCGCTTCGCATATGGACCACTCACGATAAACGTTTCTCGGTTGATATTCGTGGCTGGAGATGGTTTACTGGAATGAAGACGATGCCGAGCACTTTTCACGATGCGAGTCACTGAGGATTACACTCTCCGACCGGGTGGGCTCTCGTAACGCGCACGAGGGAAGGAGAGCAACTCACGGTAGGACGGCAGAAGTGTGACTGATCAAAGACCAATCGGGACGGACCAGTGTAGCGGGCCAGTCGAACGCTCTGATTGGCTCGTCACCTCGACACGTGATTGGTCGTGAGCTCTCACGGGTGCGTTGAACGCGCGACGCAATTCAACGGTAGGGGAGCTAGCCGCGGAGGGGTGAACGTGCATCTTTTCATCCTATGTGCACACGGTGAATCGAAAAACGTCTCGTTGCGGCAAAGTGCTCGTTATTATGAGAGCGGTCCCGCAATATTGACGACGACAAAATCAATGTCAACGATGCTATTTAAATTAATGCGAGTGATTTGCTCTCGTAATAATTGGCTCGAGTAAATTGTCGGTAATAATATGACCTGTGTGTAAACAGTATACTGATAGATCGATGGTGGTAATATTTTGAGCGATTGTATTTGCAGATTTGGGTATTTACGTTGTCCTTTAGGTGTACGATAAACGTGAAGTCGTAAGAAATTCCTTTCTTACGTTGATTTTTGTAATTACTAGGGTATTTTATATATGTGATTTTTATCAGGTCACTTTACCATTAACCCTTTGCACTCGAGAGGTGTCTCTCGGTCACCACTTACTTTGTTGCGGTAACTCGAACGGTGAGACCGGTCACTATTTAGGTTGACGTGATAGGTCATGCGACGGCAATGTTTATCTGTGTTTGATTTCTTTTGAAAGTGATAGCATTGTACAATACACATATGCTCGGATTTACACTGAAAATAGGTTCCTTAGAAAACCGTGTAAATCGAAAACAAACTAAAATGTGCATAATTCAGTCATTTATTTCAACGTAAAATAAACGAAGTCTTAATTTGTTTTCTTCTTGTCTTTATTGTGGCTTCGTTCATGGAATAAAATTTAGCAACGTCTGTTACTCTTTCTCCATTATGCAGACGATCTAAAATTTTACTTTTGCTTTCTAGGGATATAACTTTTCTTTTCATTTCTTTGTCTTTTTTTAAAATTTATTGTGACATGGTAAAACCCCTAAAATTTTAATAAAATTGTAAAAATGCTACAAAAACTATAATTGTTTATTACTAGCCGATAATTATGAAGTTTTAAAAAATTCCGAATAGAAAAACACAACGATATACACCTTTCTGCTGCTAAAAGACTCCACTAAATCATACGAACAGAAAGGGGAATACCCATTTTTAAATTTGAATACATATATGGAATTCAGAATAGAATGGAATTAAAAAATGACTGCAGAATTTTTTTTTTAAATCCCATGTTTTGAAAACCGTGTAAAGGTGAAATCGTGTAAATAAAGTATCGTGCAAAGTATGATATACTAGATATATTTTATATGCAGGGTGTTCCATTTGAAATAATACACTCAAATATCACCGAACCGGTGCATTAAATAAAAAAATGTTTCAAACAAAACTTATATGATATGAAAGGGACTATCAGGTGGTGGCCAATGATTTGACCTCGGAGAGAAATTTGAAGGTCACACGAAGGTCACCGTCAATTTCTCAAATAGAACTCCCTATTTTTTATAACGTATTCTTGTAGTTTATCTCGAGAACTTCCAAAAATCCTATAACAAAATATCTTTCCCACACAAGTACATTTTGATATCAAAAGAAATTTCTAAGAATGCCAAATTTTGACAACTATGTCAAATCTTCTAATCACCAAAAACAATTGTGAATCAAAAACAAGCTTCAGAATCCATCAAAAAAATTCTCCACTAAATCCTTTCAAACTCTATCTGTAAACTAAAGAGAACTCTGAAAATCCGCTAGAAAATTCTCCACTGAATCTCTCCACACTGACACATTGGCACATAAATCCAATAAATTGTCCCATCTAAATCGAACAATTTCAATTCCATCGTACCACTCTGCGGGTTTCATCGTCATCATCATCGATCGATGCTTCCTACTCGTAACATTCTCGGCAGTTTGGAAAGCGGGTTAATATTGTAAATGCTAAATCGACACGTAAAAGGAGACAAAATGCGTCTCGTAAGTCAAACGAAACGCGGAACTGACGTGACACGATGAGTTTATCGAGATTGCTTTTCATGGTGCGTCTCCGATGGGATTCGACGCGATCTTTTTTTCTTCTCTACCAGGCCACGTTGCGTGGCTATGCCTCCTGCTGGCAGTGAGAGCAGACGAGCTCCTCCTTTTCCAAGGGGTGTCCGCGCAGATGCGCAAACCTCTGCTCAGTTTCACGAAAACACGTCCGTAGCTTGGATAAGGTTGGACGATGCAGTCTGCGCTGTTTTGGCCCCTTGGAAACGTCGCACAGGAGAATTCGCTCTCGAGAATCATTGCACGATACTAAAATCTATTGTAATGTTACGTATAGCAAAATTTAAGGGGAAGTTTGAAATTTTCTCTTTGAAAGAGAACCCGAGGTTTTTTAATTCTCCAATGTGTCTGACGAATTTTATTGATTGGACCGTTTATTTTGAAAGTGGTCTAAGTTAATTTTGGAAAAAAATGATATATCACATGATTTGTAATTAATTTGTTGTAAACTTGTTATTTATAACTAGTTAATTTTTTTTCCAAAATGGACTTACACCACTTCCAAAATAAATGGTCCAATTAAAGATTTGAATGTGCCGCCATTTTGTAACGATTCGAGATGGCGATACACAAAGTTTCGTGGCACCAAATAGGTATATACTCGATGTACATGCCAAATTTTGTTCGGATCCGTTCAGTCGTTTTGCCGGAATACTGGACTAAAGATTTGAATTAGCCGCCATTTTTTATTCGGCCAATCAAAAAATTTGAAAATTTCCAGTAATTGTCATTGTATACGTGTACATGTATGTGTAAAATTTTATCGGGATCCAATGAATAGTACCAAAGATATGAATTTTTCGATATTTGAATTTGCCGCCATTTTGTACCGGTTCAAGATGGCGGCTCACAACCCTTATTGTGAACTCACAATAATGTACTTAATTTTTATGTCAAATTACGATTGCATAAGTCATTCCCTTTACGGTCGTGCCTAAAAACGATATACATATACATCTAAGAAAAATCAAAATAAAAACTCATTATCCTCAATAATTCTCATCTCTACGTTTTTCCTTTTCTTTTTTTGTTTTGTTTTGAAGAAAAATTCCAAGTCTTTCCACGAAACTTCTGTTACCTCAGAATGTAACAAGAACAATACTAGCTCTTACAGTTTCTCGTCGTGAGTTTCTCTCGTCGTTTAGAATGCTTCTGTCTCTTCTAGGTACTCGAATAAAATTTACGAGCCTGTTAAAGCCGTCAACTTCTGTGCGCAGGGCCTCTTTAGATTCATCGACTAATGTCAAGGTTCTGCTTACTACCGTTGACAATTATTATCGAATTTACCCTACTCGTAAAATATTCACGCTTGAATTTCAAGTTTCTCGGGACTGTTGCTGCTTGCTTGTACGATTGTAAAGTCTTTGATTTATGAATACACGAGTTTGTCCTTCTTGGTTGGATGGTTAGAGGTGAAGTCGTGTTTAGAGGTTGCTAGAGGTAGTCAAAATATTTTGGTGCGCTGCTTAACGAGGAGAAATAAACTCGTGGCTTGTAATGTGTCGAATATATTTCTACCAGTGGGTGCTCAAATATTCATTTGTATTAATAGGATTAGTTTACAATTTTGTGAAATTTTCAATGTGCAAATTTTGTCGAAATTTTTCTTGATTATTGTTACATTAATTTTAATTTTTGTGTGGAACAAGATTCAACTATTAATTATACCTACGAAAAATATCTTTAGTAATTTTTCATCCACACATTTTACTTTTAACAATGTTAGTTTATAATTTTGCGAAATTTCCAATGTGCAAATTTTGTCGAAATTTTTCTTGGCTATTGTTACATTAATTTTCATTTTTGTGTGGAAAAAGATTCGACTATTATTTATACCTGTGGAAAATATTTTTAATTTTGGAGATAACGCCTAAAAATTACTAGCGTTATTTAATTACTAAAGTACTTTTCCATCCACACATTTTATTTTTAACAGTACTAGTTTATAATTTTGTGAGATTTCGAACGTGCAAATTTTGTTGCAATTTTTCTCGATTATTGATATATTAATTTTAATTTTTGTGTGGAAAAAGATTCGACTATTATTTATACCTGTGGAAAATATCTTTAATTTTGGAGATAATGCCTAAAAATTACTAGCGTTATTTAATTACTAAAGTAATTTTCCATCCACACATTTTATTTCTAATAGTATTAGTTTACAATTTTGAGAGATTTCCAACGTGCAAATTTTGTCGAAATTTTTCTTCATTATTGATATATTAATCTTAATTTTTGTGTAAAACAAGATTCAACTATTAATTATACCTACGAAAAGTATCTTTAGTAATTTTTCATCCACACATTTTACTTTTAACAGTATTAGTTTACAATTTTGCGAGATTCCAACGTGCAAATTTTGTCGACATTTTTCTTGATTATTGTTACATTTTATTATTCAAGTTTTAACACTTCGAAAAATATTGCGAAAAATATCCACACATTTTATTTTTAATTGTTTGTCGATTTGAAAGAATTCTGTGCTTGCACGTAGAACGAATAATTTACAAAATCGTTGGATCGAGGAAAGGACAAATGAAAATATTTTCAAAGAATTTTGAGAATGGTCAGGCACGATGACGTGACCTTGAATGACCCAACGATGATTCCCGAGCTGTGGCCTGAGTCCTAATACCGCGAGGGACTACTCCAAGTGCCTACACCTCTTACATTTATAGACCACAAATAAATGACGCATCCCAGGAATGTCTTTCGCGTACCGAAATTCCCTTCTCACGTTACCCAGGGCGTGCACAAATGCAACTGTGGAATTCTACGAAACTTTACAATTCCAAAGCGTGGAGCAATAATTGAAATGGAAAAAAAAAGAAAAAGGTAGAAGAAACCACGAGCAAAGCGTTAATTAATTAAAATAATTAATGGAAATGCTGCAAAAATCACCCCACAAAACAATTTTGCGAATATTCTCTCAAAATATGGACCGTGTATTTTGAAAGTGCTGAAAGTCCATTTTTTTTTTTTTTTTAAATGAGTCATCACATAATTTGTGATTAATTTAGTGTAAACTTTTTATTTATAACTAGTTAATTTTATTTTTTTTTAAACGAACTTACACCACTTTCAATATAGACGATTCATATAACCCACTCACCCCAAGGTGAAATGGAGAGAGCAAGTGGAAGACAAAAACTGAATGAAAATAAGGAAGCGTATTTTATAAACCAGACTTGGCCAATAGGAGGCCCGCCACGTCAAATTACGATTTTGTATTTCTGTTGAAACTTTTATTGGACGAATTATAATTTTAATTGTAATTATATTAAATCGTAGTAAAACAATAAAGTCGTATTCATTTTGTATTTGTATTAAATTTTTCAAAAACATGTTTACCTAAAGTGCGTGTTAATTATTATTGAATTATAGTAAGACAATAAAGTTTTATTCATTTTGTATTTGTATTATATTTTTCAAAAACATGTTTACCTAAAGGGCGTGTTCATTATATTGAATCATAGTAAGACAATAAAGTTTTATTCATTTTATATTTGTATTACAATTTTCAAAAACATGTTTACCTAAAGTGCGTATTAATTATATTAAATCATGATACAACAATAAGGTTTTATTCATTTTGTATTTGTATTATATTTTTCAAAAGCATGTTTACCTAAAGTGTCTGTTAATTATATTAAATCATAGTAAAACAATAAAGTTTATTCATTTTGTATTTGTATGACATTTTTCAAAAACATGCTTACCTAAAGTGCGTGTTAATCATATTAAGTCACAGTAAAACAATAAAGCTTACTGATATTGTATTTATATTAAATTTTTCAAAAACATGTTTACCTGAAGTGCGTGTTAATCATATTAAGTCACAGTAAAACAATAAAGCTTACTGATATTGTATTTATATTAAATTTTTCAAAAACATGTTTATCTAAAGTGCGTGTTAATCATATTAAATCACAGTAAAACAATAAAGTTTACTCATATTGTATTTATATTAAATTTCTCAAAAACATGTTAACCTAAAGCGCGCGTTAATTATATTAAATTACAGTAAAACAACAAAGTTTATTCATTTTGTATTTGTATGACATTTTTCAAAAACATGCTTACCTAAAGTGCGTGTTAATCATATTAAGTCACAGTAAAACAATAAAGCTTACTGATATTGTATTTATATTAAATTTTTCAAAAACATGTTTACCTAAAGTGCGTGTTAATCATATTAAGTCACAGTAAAACAATAGAGCTTACTCATATTGTATTTATATTAAATTTTTCAAAAACATGTTAACCTAAAGTGCGCGTTAATTATATTAAATCATGGTAAAACAATAAAGTTTGAATAACTTTGTATATGTATTACAATTTCAAAAACATGTTTACCCGAAGTGCTGCCTCACTGTAAACATCACGTGTCATCAATGTGTCCCGTGAAACGATTTGGGTTCGCTAGGTCTATTATAAACGATCATGAACCCTGTGGACTACAAAATCTGGGCGGATGAAAGGAGAAGGAAGATTCTTCCTACCTGATGATTTCACCTGAGCTCCTAAGGTGAAAGGGCTCGTCGAGCGCGTGCGTCACCAGAAAGAGAATAAGCAAGTGGAGAAGATGAGAAAGAAGAAAAGGAAGAGAACAGGAAGAGAAGAGTGAAGAGAGAAAGAGAAAAGGGAGAAGAGAGAGAAAAAAAGAAAACACACGGTAGGAGGTCACGGTACCGAAAGCGATTCGCGACACCATCTCGCAATGTTGGACAAGCGAAACTGTGAGAAATTTCTTCCCATTGTCGTCCTCGTTATATTCAAATTTCCCGCCTCATTAAAATTTTCCTTTTTCTCTCTCTCTCTCTCTCTCTCTCTCTCTCTCTCTCTCTTAATTTTCGCATCTTTCTCATCGCGGAAGTTAGTTTCACGACTCTGGCGCGCTTGACGAATCGCGAATCGTTTCTTTTCCTCTTTCTTCTTTTTTTCTATTTTTTTTTTGCTTTCTTTCTCTCGAGTTGGATAAAGATCGCAGATAAATTTTTCCGCTTTCTGTTCTGCGCTCGTCAGCGGGAGGATCGAATGAATCATTTACTCTCCAGGCTTGGCTAACTCAAATGGCTTCACGGGCCACTTTGATGACGCGTAACGGTTACAGCGGGGCTGTACTTCAAGTAAACATGCTTTTGAAAAATTTAATATAAATACAAAATGAATAAACTTTATTGTTTTACTGTGATTTAATATGATTAACACGCACTTTAGGTAAACATGTTTTTGAAAAATTTAATATAAATACAATATGAGTAAGCTTTATTGTTTTACTGTGATTTAATATAATTAACGCGCACTTTAGGTTAACATGTTTTTGAGAAATTTAATATAAATACAATATGAGTAAGCTTTATTGTTTTACTGTGATTTAATATGATTAACACGCACTTTAGGTAAACATGTTTTTGAAAAGTTTAATATAAATACAATATCAGTAAGCTTTATTGTTTTACTGTGACTTAATATGATTAACACGCACTTTAGGTAAACATGTTTTTGAAAAGTGTCATACAAATACAAAATGAATAAACTTTATTGTTTTACTATGATTTAATATAATTAATACGCACTTTAGGTAAACATGTTTTTGAAAATTGTAATACAAATATAAAATGAATAAAACTTTATTGTCTTACTATGATTCAATATAATGAACACGCCCTTTAGGTAAACATGTTTTTGAAAAGTGTCATACAAATACAAAATGAATAAACTTTATTGTTTTACTATGATTTAATATAATTAATACGCACTTTAGGTAAACATGTTTTTGAAAATTGTAATACAAATATAAAATGAATAAAACTTTATTGTTTTACTATGATTTAATATAATTAACAGACACTTTAGGTAAACATGCTTTTGAAAAATTTAATATAAGTACAAAATGAATAAACTTAATTGTTTTACTGTGACTTAATATGATTAACACGCACTTTAGGTAAACATGTTTTTGAAAAGTGTCATACAAATACAAAATTAATAAACTTAATTGTTTTACTATGATTTAATATAATTAATACGCACTTTAGGTAAACATGTTTTTGAGAAATTTAATATAAATACAGATTGAATAAACTTTATAGTCTTACTATGATTTAATATAATTAACGCGCACTTTAGGTTAACATGTTTTTGAGAAATTTATTACAAATATAAAATGAACAAACTTTATTGTTTCACTATGATTCGATACAGTTAATACGCACTTTAAGTAAACATGTTTTTGAAAAATTTAATAGAAATATAAAATGAACAAGACTTCATTGTTGTACTAGGATTCGATTTAATTAAACTCTCGAGTTTTAATTAATGAGAGATTTGTTTATTCTTTCAAAAAATGATAATTTGTCCAACAATAATTTCAATGGAAGTATAAACTTCAAACCAGGTCTGATTTACTCGATAGCACTGGCCAACAGTGAGTTTGTTGCCCTGGAAATGATACTTGTTCGTCACTAAATCGAGCATGTTGATTTCAAAAATCGAATCCGTTTATTCGAATTGGCTCGAGTTTTCGAGATATCCTCAGTTTTGTGTTTTACTGGTAAGTAACGCGTTACAACGTCATTCTTCCGTTTAATATTCATTGCTTTGTTTTTTTATGGTTGAGTTATATGTTACGAACAACATACTTGCTCACATAACGTCAATTTGGTGTACTTGTTTTCCAACATCCTAAAGTAGTGCTATCCTTCCACTTGCACATTTATGATACTGGCATTAAATGGCTAGTTGTCTAATCTTCATCGCCAGTTCTTAAATACAATTTTAACCCTAATACCTAACCATGTTGTTATGTGGATAAAAATGTTGTTCGTAACGCATAACTAAATCAGCAAAAGCAAAGTAATTAATATTAAATGGAAAAATTACGTTATTATACGCTACTTATCAGTGAAAAACAAAACGGAGGGTATTTTGGAAACTAAAGTCAACTCGAAGAAATGGCTTGGATTTTTGGGATCCTCATCCTCGATTTGGTAAAGAACAAGTCTTGTTTCCAGGGCAAGAAAAAAAAAAATGCTTTCTTATTGACCAGTGTTATCCGAGCGATGACGTAAGTCGTGTTTATTGAAGATTTCAATGAGTGGTTGTAGGAAGTTTGAACAGGATTTTCGTCGTGAGCGAGGCTGAGTTTAATTTTGGTCTTGTGTTCACATTGTGTGCGTGATAGGCTGTGCCAGGTGGAAATCGAAATAAATGGAAAGCGCAATTTGTCAACTTGGACCTCTACCAGGATCGAATGAATCATTTCTCGATAATTACCCGAGCACGACGACGCAAGAGTTTATCGAAGATTCTAATCTATGGTTGCAGGAAGTTTGAACAGGATTTTCATCGTCAGCAAGGCTAAATTTAATCTTGGTCTTGTGTTCACATTGTGTGCACGATAAACTATGCCAGGTGGAAAATGAAATAAATGGAGAGCCCAATTTGTCAGCTAGGGTTACAGTTCTGAAAAGGACATACATCCGATTTTCTTAAAATTACGTATACTGATATATTTTGATATGCTAATTACGAATATGACCATGAAAGTTGGCCCAAATTTCATTTTCGAGGTCGTTTTCAAGGTCAAACATAAAAAATTCAGTTTCTTCAAGTTATTTCGGTAGGTTTATAAAATATTGAAAAATGTTCCAAACAAAAGTTGTGCATCTCGTTGAAATACACATTTTATGTCTTATGCACTTTCGCGAGAGGGGTGATAGTTTCAGAGAAAAATTGATTAGGAGGTAAAAATAAGTAATCATAAGGTCAGAGTTGCGCTTAGTATTATCCAAGACCAACGACGAAGATAATTAATCTTAAACTTCGCAATATCGTGTATTTTAGCGCGTAAAACACGTTGGTTGTTGGTCTTGGACAATATTAAGCGCAACTCTGAACTGATGATTACTATCTTTACCTTCTGATGAATTTTTCTCGGAAACTACCACTGCTATAGCAAAAGTGCGTGAGATATAAAATGTGTATTTCGATGTGATGCACACTTTTTGTTTGGAACATTTTTCAATATTTTATAAGCTTACTGAATTAACTTGAAAAAAATGAAATTTTTTATATTTGACCTTGAAAATGACCTCAAAAACGAAATGTGCACCAACATTCAATGTCATATTCGTAGTCAGCGTATCAAAATAAATCAGTATACGTAGTTTTAAGAAAATCGGAGATATGTGCTTTTCGAAACATTATCCAAAATTGACAAATTGTGCTTTTCTTTACCTTCTGATTAATTTTTCTCAGAAATTAGCACTCCTATAGCGAAAGTGCATAAGACATAAAACGTGTATTTCGGCGAGATGCACAACTTTTGTCTGAAGCATTTTTCAATATTTTATAAACCTACTGAAATAACTTGAAAAAACCTTAATTTTTTATATTTGACCTTGAAAATTACCTCGAAAATCAAATTTGCACCACCTTTCATGGTGATATTCGTAATCGGCGTATCAAAATAAATCAATATACGTAGTTTTAAGAAAATCGGAGATTTTCGGAACTACACCTTCAACTTGGACCTCTCACCAGGATCGAACGAATCATTTCTCGATAATTATCCGAGCGACCACGCAAGAGTTTATCGAAGATTTTAATCGGTGGTTGTCGAAGTTTAAATATGATTTTCGTCGTGAGCAAGGCTGAGTTTAATTTGGGTGTTATGTATTGTGTTCACATTGTGTGCGCGATAAGCAGGACCCCAGTTGGAGGTGAAAGGAAATAAATGGAAAGCGCAGCTTGTCATCTTGGACCTGTACCAAGATCGATAAAGTTCCATTATGATTGGACAACGTCTTACGCCAATTTTCGTATTAAGAGCCAGTGAAAGGATTCGAGAATTTTTCTTCTCGAATTTCGTGCTCGTTCTTTCGAATGGAGCAGTGTCGCGCGCTCGACATATTTTTTATTTGACAAATGTAAGAATTATTTGAATTTTTATTTTAAAAATCGTGTAAGTCCATTAAAAAAAAAAATCACTAATTATAAATAAAAATTTTACCACAAAGTTGTATCACAAATTATGTGATATCTCATTTTTTAAAAAAAATCAACTTACACCGCTTTCAAAATACACGGTCTCATTTTTTAATCCATTTTTGGAATTGCCACAATTAAATGCACCGTTTATTTTGAAAGCCGTAAAGAAATTAATAAATAAATTAATTTAATTAACTAGTAGTTAATTAAATAACAAGTTTATATTAAATTAATCACAAATAATGTGATATATCATTTCTTTTTAAAAATCGAACTCGCACTGTTTTCAAAATAAACTCTTCATTCAAGAAATTACGAATTTGACGAATAATTTAATATTATTTTTTTTTACCGTTACTTAGATCATGCTCGTTTGGAATTTCGAATTAATTAGATCCAACAATAACAATATTTAAAGTAACAATTAACAATTAACTTTAATGTACAGTATTGTAATTTTGTTTTTTTAACACAAACAGTTTATATTTATGCCAAAGAAAAAGTGTGCCGATAAATTGTTAAATACTTGTTGGAAATCTTGAATATTCAGAGGGCTGTGATAAATAATCGATTTCCTTTTAGATAAATCGACCTGGTCCCACGAGTGCACTTGATCACAAAATGTATTCAATGTATACTATTCCATACATATACAAATGTTATTATTATAGCAAGGTGCTGATATCATCATCCGGTCGTTGAAACGAAAACAAAAGCTATCGATATTACACTCAACTTTCCAAATACATATTTAATATTCATCTCAAGATTTAACAAGTCCACTTATTATTTATATTTGAAACATCGAGACATGCGTACAAAAAACCTCTACTTAAATATTGTTTTTTGTTAAACTATTTTTCAAAGATTCTTTTTTGTAAATAAAAAAAGTAGACGATTTTTGAAATTTTGTAAATGCTAAAATTAAGCACTGTTTAAAAAAAAAAAAATAATGTGGTCATTTGATTTATTGCTTGTAGAAAATCGGGGAAAATTAATGTTATTCTGAAATTGTGGCTTGAGTTCAATAAAGATTTTAAAAAAAGACACTTCTCTACATGTTTGACCACCTTCTTTCTGCTCTCCATTGCTTTATGCTGTGACTCGTATTGACCCGTTCGAGTGACCCACGACCCAAATAGAACACGAGCGTTTTATGCACTGGCAACTACTGTGATTCCTCCTGGGGGTGGTTGCATTTGAGGAAGAATGAAGAGGAGGAGAAAGAAACAGGAAAAAAATAGTCTGATAGAAGAGTCCATGTTTTCTGAAATCTGACAAGAATATCTCAAGGGACTGACGAAAAAAAAAAAGAGTAAGTATGAAGCTTTTAAACATTAACAAATGATTACACTTGAGAAAAAATGAGAAGAGACTGGAGAAAAAAAATATTAAGTATGAGTTTTTTAAACACTAACAAATGGTTGCACTTGAGGAGAAATGACATAAACAAACAGAAGAAAATAGTCTGAGAGAAGAAGAGTTCACGTTCTCTGAAATCTGAGTATTCGAAGACACCAAGAAAGGAAAAATAAGTGTGACCCAAGCAGGAATTCCCCTGCTTACTATAATCCAGACCCAGCTGATTAGTACCCAAGCTTATCCCCAAAATTTCCAGTGTCCTAAGAACTTAAGAACCCTTACAAATTTTCAAAGATTTCCTTCCTTCCAGAACCAAGGCTTAACTAAATAAACTGATGTTCATGCTTTTAGCTTATTTAAACTTAAGAACAGAATTAAATTACCCTCCACTAAATATGAAATTAACAAGAACCTCACTCCACAAATAAATAAACTTACTCATAAATTTTCTCCACAATTTTAAACATCTCATAAATAATCAATAATTGAAACATATCCACTGTGATTTTCCTCCAAGTAAATAAATACCATTTAAGATTCTCCAACCTCCACAATCCATTAAAAACACATTTACCCAAGAAACATTCTCAGTATCTTAGAAAGATACAAAATTTTAAGCATCTCACAAGCAATCAATAATTGAAATACATTCACTGTGATTTTCTTCCAAGTAAATAAATCCCATTCAAAATTCTCAAACAATTACAATCCATTTAAAACACATTTACTCAAGAAACATTCTCAGTATCTTAGTAAGATACAATTTTAACCATCCCAGAAACAATCAATAAATGAAATACATCCACTGTGATTTTCTTCCAAGTAAATAAATGCCATTAAAAATTCTCAAACAATTACAATCCATTTAAAACATATTTACCCAAGAAACATTCTCAGTATCTTAGTAAGATACAATTTTAAACATCCCAGAAACAATCAATAATTGAAATACATCCACTGTGATTTTCCTCCAAATAAATAAATCCATTAATTCTCCAATCTCCACAATCCATTAAAAACACATTTACCCAAGAAACATTCTCAGTATCTTAGAAAGATACAAAATTTTAAGCATCTCACAAACAATCAATAATTGAAATACATCCACTGTAATTTTCCTCCAAGTAAATAAATACCATTTAAGATTCTCAAACAATTACAATCCATTTGAAACACATTTACTCAAGAAACATTCTCAGTATCTTAGAAAGATACAAAATTTTAAGCATCTCACAAACAATCAATAATTGAAATACATCCACTGTAATTTTCCTCCAAGTAAATAAATACCATTTAAGATTCTCAAACAATTACAATCCATTTGAAACACATTTACTCAAGAAACATTCTCAGTATCTTAGAAAGATACAAAATTTTAAGCATCTCACAAACAATCAATAATTGAAATACATCCACTGTGATTTTCCTCCAAGTAAATAAATACCATTTAAGATTCTCCAACCTCCACAATCCATTAAAAACACATTTACCCAAGAAACATTCTCAGTATCTTAGAAAGGTCGTAAACCCAGCCCTGAATACCTGAGCAATAGGCCCGTCGCTTCCTTTCTAACCTCTAATCCAGAACAAATTGTTCTCCCACCATCCACCACGTGTTCGACTGACCCCAGAGATCCTCACGGAGAACGATTAATATTCTACTGGTGTTTTTCTTCCACGCCCACTCACACCCACCGACTAAGCACATATACGTAGAATAAACAACACCTGGTGCAGAGAAACGAGAGGAGAAAAGAAGCGCAATTTGAAATCTAAATAACGTACCGGCGGCCATTTTCCACTTTACTGCGATACGATTGTCCATTGTCTCTCGTGCTTTATAACTGCAGAGTGTGTGTGTGTGTGTGTCGTATCTCTTGATGGCGAGGGTTTCTTACCGCGTGCATAATTAGAAAGTATTCTCTTTTCTTCCTTTCTCTCTCTCGTTTGATGTTTTCATTCGACGGCCGAGAATTAGAGAACAGCTGTTTACAGGAAGTTGTAATGAGGTGGTGGAGAATGGTGAAGGAAGTTTTTGTTGATAATTCAATCGTTGAATTTCGATAGTTAATAAGTGGGTCCTGGATGGAAAATAATTTTGCAGATACGATTATTGATTTTTTTTTTTTTCTTTCAGGGTGATGTGATTTTAATTAGTATATTTAAGAAATAATGTGAAATTTAATTGTATACGTGATCGTTTAACTGTTTCAGGGGTGTGTGAACCAGTTAATTGTGTTCGACGTGTACACACGTCAATACAAATTTTCTATATTCTTGATCGTGAACAATAAAAAACACTTACCATTCGATATAAAAACTAAAAATTAAAACTCAAAAAAACAATTCTAAAATTAACTTGTTAAATCTAGTGGATGGATTTCAATGAAATTTGATATAGAGGGGTTTCTGGGGATACTGAGTACGATTTAGGGGTAAAATTTTTGATTTCAGGCATGTAAACTGTAAAATTCGTCATTTCATGGTCGAAATTCCATTATTTCAAACCAATTTCGTTGAAATTATTTTGATTTTTGTTAAAAAAAATGTACCAATTACCCTCTTGAGCGTTGGACGTGGAAATTCTAGTTCCACTTGAGTTTTTTTGTATATTAGTTTTTTTTTTATATATTTTATAGCAATGAAGTTAATGAATTTATATTGGCCATAACCATTTTATCTCATGTTTTTCTGCCAACCACCCCCTCAGGAGCAGATGGAATTTTATTTTATACAGGGTGTTAAATAAAAAAATACTTCAAACAAAAGTTATATGGTTTCAAAGAGAACACAAAATGGTGTCATTGAATTGACTTTGAATAGTCGTTTGAAGGTCACGTGGAGGTCACTGTCAGTTTCTTAGATAGAACTCCCAATTTTTTTTTTTGCCTATTCTTTTAGCTTATTTCGAGAGCATTCCAAAACATTATTATACAATATTTTTCTCTCAAGTGCATTTTGAGTTATAAGACTTGAAAGTTACAGTACCGCCACCATTAGCGTCACCCAAGATGTATTTGAGTTAAGATACAGTTAGGAGAGCAATTGAACTTAAAACAATGCTGTAAAAATGATATGTTATTAAAAAATATTTAAAGAACAAGACAAAATTTCTAGACGAGTATCTTTTTTTTTTGATCGTGGCCCAATTTTTTCAGGAAAATAGCCATTTTTTTCGAGATTTAATTGCCTACGACATTTGCAAAATTATTTTCTTCTCCATAAAAATTACTAACACATATTCAGTAAATGAACAAAGTTAATGAATTTATATTAGGCATCATCATTTTACCTTATGTTTTTCTGCCAATCACCCTATCAGGAGTAGATGGAATTTTATTTTAAATATTAAAATCGTGATTAGCGATATGAAAATCCCCAAACAAGAAATTTTTCGCTAAATTACAAAAATTTAGGCATGACCATTTTATCCCATGTTTTTAATGGTGTTTTAAAGGTAGGGAAAATATCCGGTTTTCTTCAATTTTTCCTTGGTTTTTTTCGGTTCTGTACCGAAGGGGTGGAAACATTCGTTTGGAAAAATTGCCAAACACATGACATATTTTTCGTTTGAAATCATAGTTTCGTGAACTGATACTGAACTGATTCATTTTTTGACAATCGTTTCTTCAATATTCACATTGGAAACAAAAAGTAAACTACACAAATTATTATTACACAAATCATTATATTTTTTAAATAAGATAAGACATTAATATTAATATTAATATAATATAATATAATATAATAACACAGCATATCTAAAATAGATAATTCTTAAAAAAAGTATATATTATTATTCGGCGTAAATCTGACCGTGCAAACGTAGTCTATGGCTGGGAGACGCTATTAGCGCCACGTAACCTATACTATAGATTTTTAGCGCAAATAGAACGCAGCTTATATAATGTCTATGTTCTGATAGCTCTGGTAATGTTAAAAGTTAAAGATGTAAGGAACAATAAAAATCTTAACAATATTACTGAACCTCTTAGATTTAGATCATATTAACCCCTTAACAGTGTATGTAGCATATATGCACAAAAAAAGTCATGTCACTGGAGTGTGATGTGCATATATGCACATTTGAAAAAAAAAACAATTTACCCTTGTACGATTTGTATGAATTATGGTATCCTACGGTTTTTGCGGTTGCTGAATTCAAATATGATATCGGAATTTCAAAATTCAAAATAGCAGATCCAAAATGGCGACCGAAAAAATGAGAATTTTGTTTGTTTGTTATGAAACTCGGCATCCGGGAGTTTTTCGAGTCCCTGAATACGAATATGATACTAGAATTTCAAAATTAAAAATACTCCCGGATACCGAGTTTCATAACAATCGAATAAACTTTTATTTTCCGGTCGCCATATTGGATCCGCCATTTTTAATTTTCAAATTCTGATATCATATTCGGATTCAGCGACCTCACAAATATGGACACCAAAATCATTACAGAAATCTAACAAACTTTTTTTTTCACACACTGGTGGCAAGTAAAGCTCACTTTCGCTACACTGTTAAGGGGTTAATATGATAAAATCCTTTAATATTGTCCAAAATATCATTGAAATGGCAAAAACGGCAAAAACGCATTTGCAATTGCTTTTTGTTCAAAAAATTTAATTTTTCGGTAAAAAACCGGCGATTTAAAAGAACCGGCTTTTTTAAAACACTAGTTTTTAAAGAAAGTGATTTAATAAATATTTCGTTAACTCTGCAAAACCTTATACTTTGTCCCTTTTTTTTTTTTTAATTTATTTTCTTCGGTTAACAATTGTCTCCTATAAAAAAAATAACGATATCGTGGAAGAAAAGTGCACGAGAAATGTTTGAATTGCGAATGTTCATCGGTCGCTCTCGTAATTCAACAATGATAATAAAATCGACGTTAAGAATAGGATTCTCGTGTTCTACAGTCTGTCGTCACTCGGTAATAGAAGCTCGGGACATCGAACCTGCTCGTATTCTTGTAGGCACGCAGGATCGATAGATCGATCGATTCGATGGTAATGTTATGCCACGTGTGTACTCTTACAGAACGAGTGTGCAACACCAATAACTTGGCCGGTGCAAAGACACTTTTTCGACCTCGATTTTAAATGTCACGCGTGTGATTAAAAGAGAGACAGAAAGAAAGAAAAAAATCTATATCGTGATTCTAAGAATTTTACGTAACTCCATCCGAATTTGAATTTTTCGTCACGTGTGTGGGTTTTCCAATTAATTCACCGAACTGTACTATTAAATAATAATTAATACTATAATAATGTATAATAATTAATACTGTACTATTAAGAATTTTCTAATGTTTTTCTCTTTAGAAATTTTGGATAAAGTTCCGAAAAGCACTAACCTCCGATTTTCTTGAAAACTATATATACTAATGTATTTTGATGCGTTGATTACGAATATGACCATGGAAGTGAGTGCAAATTTCATTTTCGAGGTCATTTTCAAGGTCAAACATAAAAAACTCAGTTTTTCTCGAGTTATTTCAGTAGGTTTATAAAATATTGAAAAATGTTTCAAACAAAAGTTGTACACCTCGTCGAAATACATATTTTATGTCTTATGCACTTTTGCGAGAGGAGTGATGGTTTCCGAGAAAAATTGATCACAAGGTAAAAAAAGTAATCATAAGGTTAAAGTTGCGTTTAATATTGTTCAAGACCAACGACAAGAATAATTAATCTGAAGCATCGAAATATCGTGTATTTAGACGCGTAAAACACGTTGGTCGTTGGTATTGGATAAATACTAAGCGGAACTCTGACCTTTTGATTACTTTCTTTACCTTCTGATCAATTTTTCTCGGAAACTATCACTCCTATAGCGAAAGTGCATAAAACGTAAAATGTGTATTTCGACGAGATGTACAACTTTTGTTGGAAACATTTTTGCATATTTTAAAAACGTACTGAAATAACTTAAAAAAAACTGAATTTTTTACGTTTGACTTTGGAAATAACCCTGAAAATGAAATTTGCGCCAACTTTCATATTGATATTCGTAATCAGCGCATCAAAATACATCAGTATGCGTAGCCTTAAAAAAATCGGAGATATGCACTTTTCTTAAGGCTACGTATACTGATGTATTACGTTCCGATCAATTTTTCTCGGAATCTACTACTCCTACAGCAAACGTGTATAAGATACAAAATGTGCATTTCGACGAGATGCACAACTTTTGTTTGAAACATTTTTCAATATTTTAAAAACCTACTGAAATAACTTGAAAAAAACTGAATTTTTTACGTTTGACCTTGAAAATGACCTCGAAAATGAAATTTGCGCCAACTTTCATGGTCATATTCGTAATGAGCGTATGAAAATACATAAGTACACGTAGCCTTAAGAAAATCGGAGGTATGCGCTTTTCGGAACTTTATCCGAAATTTTTCATTAAGTTAATCCGATGAAAATAAACATCGGTTTAAAATTCTGCATAATATCTCTTTTTGTTAGTCGATTATTTTTTTTTCCTTTTCCATTCGATCTAAGATCGTCTTAGAAAAAGAATGATGTAATTCTTTCGAGTGCATCCGGTCGACAATTTCCTTTCGTAGAGTATACTTATCGTGCAGCTCTTTATCGCAATTTCTTTCGACAATATTCCAGTTGAATGGTAGACGACAGGTCACGCATACGCCCACGCGTGAAATAATAATACGCTCACGAGCCATAGAGCAAATCCTCCGATACCACGATCGGTTCTAACGACGAGTTTTCCATTCGTTCCATTCCACGAAGTCCAAGCGCGGTCGTTGCTCGTACCACCCACGCGAAAGACAATAATAATAATAATAAGAAAAGAAAAAAAAAGAATAATCTGTCGGATTGATCGAGTCACTCGCTGGAAAAATTAATGGAGGAGATTTGTTTATTATTAAGAAAAAAAAGGAATTATTGTTTAGTATCGCTTTTCTATAATTTAGTTTAACCTTTTAATGTATATTGGTGATAGATTAGGAAAATGATAATTTTGTTATTTTTTAACAAGAAAGGGAATAGAACTCTATATTATACATTTTTGTATCAGTTTTAAAACAATAATGCATCAAAGGGTTAACAATCTGTCGTTTTTCTAAGAAAATAAATAGTCAATCAGTTTTCCAAATAATAAGTGAAACGATTATCAAAAAATAGATTTTTCCTTGGGTAGATTACTAGGCTACCGAAAAAGGCAAGCATTAACAAGTACAACAGTAAGCTTTTATTTGTTTTAATGTTAACAGTGTTGGAAAAAATATATTATTTTTCTTAATAATGAAGGCAATAGAACCCTATATTATACATTTTTTGTTATTACTTTAAAACAAGTCATACACTAAAGGGTTAACAATCAATTATTTTTTTAAGAAAATAGTCAACCATTTTTCTGAATATTATATGAAAAGATTATTAACAAATTGATTTTTTCTTGAGTAGATTACTAGACTAACGAGAAAAAGCAAGCTTTAACAAGTACAATAGTAACTTTTCGTTTGTTCTAACATTGATAGATTTGATAAACAAAAATATTCTTCTTTTTTAACAATAAAGCCAATAGAAAACTATATTATACATTTTTTTTGAGTTTCAAAAAAATCATGCACTAAAGGGTTAATAATCAGTTATTTTTTTAAGAAAATAAATAGTCAATAATATTTCCCAGTAATAAATGAAAAGATTATTAACAAATTGATTTTTTCTTGAGTAGATTACTAGACTAACGAGAAAAACCATGCATTAATAACAGTAACTTTTTGTTTGTTCTAACATTGATAGATTTGATAAACAAAAATATTTTTCTTCTTTAACAATAAAGCCAATAGAAATCTATATTATACATTTTTTTGAGTTTCAAAAGAATCATGCACTAAAGGATTAATAATCAATTCTTTTTTTAAGAAAATAAATAGTCAATAATATTTCCTAGTAATAAATGAAAATATTATCAACAAATTGATTTTTCCTTGAGTAGATTACTAGGTTAACGAGAAAAAGCGAGCATTAATAATTACAACAGTAACTTTTCATTTGTTCTAACATTGATAGATTTGATAAACAAAAATATCCTTCTTTTTTAACAATAAAGCCAATAGAAATCTATATTATACATTTTTTTTGAGTTTCAAAAAAATCATGCAGTAAAGGGTTAATAATCAATCCTTTTTCTATGAAAATAAATAGTCCACAATTTTCCCGAATATTAAATGAAAAGATTATTAACAAATTGATTTTTCCTTGAGTAGATTACTAGGCTAACGAGAAAAAGCGAGCATTAAAAAATTCTTCTCCCTAAAACTTCTTCAGCACGCCCCAAAAAGCTCGCGTGGTTCCTTTATCCCACGTGCGAATTATTATTAATGATTCTCTTCTTTCCCTCTCGTCATCGGGTGCTCGTTAATTGAGCGTTGAAAGTGGCATGCAAAATTACACTCGGCCGATTACCGCGCCTACACGCCCTGAAAGTCGCGCCCCCCATGCCGATTAAACTGTCTTCTTGTACTTTTTAATGTAAATAATGGTGTGTGTGAAAATTAATCCGTTTAATGTACCCTACAGGAGATTTTAGAAAACACGCTTCTTAAATTGAAATTCATTTTTCAGACTTTTCAAATTTCACTATTAACATTTGTTTAATTTATTATTAACATTTAGCAGTATTCATTTGCTTTTTAATTATGTAAATTTGGTTCGAACGTGTAATGTTTTTGGATTATTCTGTTAATCTTGATGGACTGCGTTAAAAATTATAATTAAAAATTTTTATTATTTTTTTTTTTTTAAATAGAGGAATGAACACTTTCTTTTTTATTGTTGTGGAAGGTTGATGAGAATGGAGAGATGGATTGAAAAAGAAAGCTGAGGATATTATAATAGATTAATGGTACGGATATGTCGGTCACGTGACCATTCGCCGATTGTTGCGTACCACGTGTGTTACTCTGTCATTAAGTAATCCTTACCCAAGCAAATTTCACCCAAGCTTTCACGCAGTCATCACGCCCGATCGCGGACACGAGAATGAATCGAGAAATTCTTCTGTGAATTGGTCGTTTGATACTTAAGGGGTTATACACACCAATCAGCTTCAAAAAATGGATTTTTGTATTTTTGCACAATTTGGAAGTGTAACGTCAACAAAAGATTATTCTCCTATAATAGTAAATTCATATGAGCAAAATTGGAAAAATTATGCGAATTTAGAGAATTTCACAGGAGAAATTATAATTTCGACAACAAAAAGTTTTCAGACATAATGAAAAAAAATTCCAAAATTACCCAAAATTTCTGGCCTTGCAGGAGTATACATATAAGCTCTTAAAAACAAAATGTTTATTTCTTTGTTTTTTTTTATAAACTGTTTTTCATTGATAATGAAAAAAATCTTTATACATGTCAGCTTCAAAATATACATTTTTGTATTTTTGCATAATCTGAAAGTGTAACGTCAACAAAAGATTATTCTCCTATAATAGTAAATTCATATGAGCAAAATTGGAAAAATTATGCGAATTTAGAGAATATCACAGGAGAAATTATAATTTCGACAACAAAAAGTTTTCAGACATAATGAAAAAAAATTCCAAAATTACCCAAAATTTCTGGCCTTGCAGGAGTATACATATAAGCTCTTAAAAACAAAATGTTTATTTCTTTGTTTTTCTTTATAAACTGTTTTTCATTGATGATGAAAAAAATCTTTATACTTGTCAGCTTCAAAATATACATTTTTGTATTTTTGCATAATCTGAAAGTGCAACATCAACAAAAGATTATTTTTCTATAATATTAAATTTATCCGAGAAAAATTGACAAAATTATGCAAATTTAGAGAATATCACGTGAGAAATTCAAAATTTCAATAACAAAAAGTTGTTGACAACTTGAAAACAATATAAGTTCCACAAACAAAAAGTTTTCAAACATAATAAAAAAAACTCAAAATTATCAAAAATTTGAAGATTAGCAGGTGCATATAACCCCTTAAAAACAAACTACTTATTTATTTATGTTTCATAAACTTCTTGTCATTTGATAATAAAAAAAAAATCCTATCATTTATCGCAAATTTCACTCGTTACTAAAAATGAAAGACACTAAATTAAAATATAACAATAAATATCATTGGATGTTAATTAAAAATCCACACATCCTCAAATTTCTAAATCAAACATCCATCTTCTAAACTCCAATTATCCTGAGTACCGTCGGTCTCACTAATCCTAAGGATATTGCCCATAAATAAATAAAAATCCAAACGATAAACATCTCGTTAACAGGAACAATAATTCTATTTTCACGCACGGTTTCATTTGACCTCGTCTGGTACGAGGGTACCTCGAGGAACAATTACTAAATGGACCACTCATCTATGCTCGTAAAATACACGGCCTCTCCAAGAATACGAGAGAATATTTCCTTCGTCAAGTGGAGATCAGTGAAACGGAGGAGAGAAGATATGCAAAGAGACTCGTACGACGAGATGAAGTGGAGGTTACGAAGATATAAGGGAGAAAGAGAGAAGTGGAGTACTTTCACGTGCCAATTAACAAATAGAGTGGTACAAACTACCGAGAGGATCCCGTATGCACGTTGGTCGCACAGAAACGTTTAGTCATTATTAAAAGTTCAGACCGAGACGTCGTGTATCTTCTCTTTCGAGAGAAGAGTTTTTTTTTGGAAAGGTCATTGAACTTTGAGATAGAGTTGGAAAATTCTAGAGACTGATTTTAGCCACGAGCAAAATTTATTATTGTGATTATTTGTGGAAGATTGTTTTTGTAATGTAGAATTTGTCGACAAGGTTAACGAGGTTTGAGGAAAAGTGCGTATTTTTGAAAATTTATTTTTAACACGAATAATACTCCTGGAAAATTAGTATGTTAAATAAGACAAGCAAAATTTATTATTGAGATTATTCATGGAGGATTCTTTTTATCGTGGAAAATTTCTCAAGAAGGTCAATAAGTTCTGAGGAAAATTGGGTATTTTTGAAAATTGATTTTTAAAATGAATAATACTCCTGGAAAATTCGTATGTTAAATAAGACAAGCAAAATTTATTATTGAGATTATTCTTTTTATCATGTAGAATTTCTCAAGAAGGTCAATGAGCCTTGAGGAAAATTGTGTATTTTTGAAAATTTATTTTTAACATGAATAATACCCCTGGTAAAATCGTATTTTAAATAAGGCAAGCAAAATTTATTATTGAGATTATTCATGGAGGATCCTTTTTATCGTGGAAAATTTCACAAGAATGTCAATGAATCCTGAGAAAAGTAGGGTAATTTCGAAAATTGATTTTTAACATGAATAATACTCCTGGAAAATTCGTATGTTAAATAAGACAAGCAAAATTTATTATTGACATTATTCATGGAGGATTCTTTTTATCGTGGAAAATTTCACAAGAATGTCAATAAGCCCTGAGGAAAATTGGGTAATTTCGAAAATTGATTTTTAACACGAATAATACCCCTGGAAAATTCGTATGTTAAATAAGACGAGCAAAATTTATTATTAAGATTATTTATGGAGGATTCTTTTTATCGTGGAAAATTTCACAGGAATGTCAATTGAGCCCTGAGGAAAATTGTGTATTTCTGCAAATTGATTTTTAACACGTATAATACTCCTGGAAAATTAGTATGTTAAATAAGACAAGCAAAATTGATTATTGAGATTATTCATGGAGGATTCTTTTTATCGCGGAAAATTTCACAAGAAGGTCAATGAATTCTGAGGAAAATTGGGTATTTTTGAAAATTGATTTTTAAAATGAATAATACTCCTTGTAAAATCGTATTTTAAATAAGACGAGCAAAATTGATTATTGACATTATTCATGGAGGATTCTTTTTATCGTGGAAAATTTCTCAAGAAGGTCAATGAGTTCTGAGGAAAATTTGGTAATTTCGAAAATTGATTTTTAACACGAATAATACTCCTGGAAAATTTGTATATTAAATAAGACGAGCAAAATTTATTATTAAGATTATTTATGGAGGATTCTTTTCATCGTGGAAAATTTCACAGGAATGTCAATTGAGCCCTGAGGAAAATTGTGTATTTTTGCAAATTGACTTTTAACACGAATAATACTCCTGGAAAATTAGTATGTTAAATAAGAAAAGCAAAATTTATTATTGAGATTATTCATTTTATCGCGTAGAATTTCTCGTAGAGGTCACTGCAGCTCTGAAAAAAATGGAGTAATTTCGAAAACTAATTCTCACCATGAATAATACTCTTGGAAAATTCGTATGCAAAATACCAAAAAGCATTTACCGTTTGCGCATTCAAAAATGTGTGTCATTATGGAATAAACGCCCTGCTGTTCCGTTCGACGTTTGCAATACGTTCTACACCTTCCGTCGGATATGTAGAGCATATAAATGCAACGGAACGTCCTTTCACTATTATTAGAATAATTATAAAAATTATAAACTATCCTTCGTGCACACCTGCATTTCTCTGAACCTTTTTCCTGTTCAATACTAAACTTTCTACAATTGTTATTGCAAAGGAAAATACTCGAAAAAATGTGCAAAAAACTGTAAAAAAATATATGCAGTAATTTGGACGATTATTATTAATTGTTCTTAATTTTTTGATACAGAGATTTCAACGCCGTGTGCAAAATCGATTTTTGCGATCGAGTCTCGATGATGTTCGAGAGAATCGATTATATCGATCGCGCAAGATTATTATCCTTATCCTTATCGATTCGTGGAATTAAAAGAGCCATTCTAATTCACGAGCGATTCGTTGAAACGTGACAGATAACACTCGTGGGGGATTAAATTTTCCTTTTTGTAAAAACCTGCTATGCAACAATGCCACGAAACTGATAACGATTTCGAGCTGTTATCAGTAAAGCTGTGTGTAATAATTGTTCATTTTTTTTTATGTGAAAGAAGATTTTACGAGGAAAGAATTCAGCGGAAGGAAAATCCTTTTCCATCGTAGATTTGCTTCTTGACAAATGCGTCATTCGGTCGATGACGTTTACGTGAAAATTTAATTTGGAAACTCCTTTCAATTGCATTCACACGCATTATCACTTGTAAATTCACCGTAGTTTTTGCGCGACGATGTGGACCGTTTAATTTGAAAACGGTGTAAGTCAATTTATTAGAAAAAATGAGATATCACGTGGTTTATGGTTAATTTAGTGTAAACTTTTTATTTATAACTAGTTAAGTTTCTTTTCTTCAAATGGATTTACACCATTTTAAAAAGAAACGGTTTATTTAATTATGGAAATTGAAAAAATTCGAAAGTGAGAAATATTTGGACAGTTTATTTTGAAAGTGGTGTAAGTCCATTTTTAAAAAATAAATTAAACTGTCGCATAATTTGTGATTCATTTAGTGCAACCTTTTATTTATAACTAGTTAAGTTTCTTTTCTTCAAATGGATTTACACCATTTTCAAAAGAAACGGTTTATTTAATTATGGAAATTGAAAAAATTCGAAAGTGAGAAATATTTGGACAGTTTATTTTGAAAGTGGTGTAAGTCCACTTTTAAAAAACAAAATGAGCTATCACATAATTTGTGATTCATTTAGTGTAAAGTTTTTGTTTATAACTAGTTGAGTTTCTTTTTTTTTAATCGACTTACACCATTTTCAAAAGAAAGGATTGATTTAATTATGGCAATCGAAAAAATGAATTCGAAAGTGAAAAACATTTAATTGTGTCAATTGAAAAAATTAATTCTCACAGTGAAAAACGTTTGATTGTATCAATCGAAAAAATGAATTCCAAAGTAAGAAACATTTAATTATGTCAATTGAAAAAATGAATTCGGAAGTGTGACCGTTTATTTTGAAAGTGATGAAACTCCATTTTTTTTTTTTTTTCAAATGAGATCTCACGTAATTTGTGATTAATTTAGTGTAAACTTCATATTTATAACTAGTTAAGTTTTTTTTTTTTTAACAAACTTACACCACTATCAAAATAAACAGATCACATTTTGGTGGCGCGATTTTTTAAAAATGTCACACGACGCGCGAGACCATTTTTAGACACGACTGTAAAGGGTGTGACATTATTTTTCCATGTCACGCGCGCCAAAAACAGCAATATCTTTTATCGTAAATTATGCGACTTATACAGTCACCGATCGATAATAATAAAGTGGTCACGCGTGCATTCTTGCGCGGAATCGATACCACTCTTATCGTATCGATCCTTTAGCGTGCAGCATTTAACCTGTAATATGTTTTGAAGAAAAGAAAATTTCTTCTCGAAGTCGGTTAAAAATATTTCCGTAGGTTACAGCCTCTCTTTTTTATGTGAAAAAATATTCCACATAAATGAAAAAAATTATTTTTGCAATAATGCAGCATTTAATCTGTAATATTTTGGAGGAAGAAAATTCCGAACGTCAATCGTGTAATAAATCTCCTTGTCCTTCTCAAAAACGGTTAAAAATATTTCTGTACATTCCAGCCTCTCTTTTTTATGTGAAAAAATATTCCACATAAATGAAAAAATTATTTTTGCAATAATGCAGCATTTAATCTGTAATATTTTGGAGGAAGAAAATTCCGAACGTCAATCGTGTAATAAATCTCCTTGTCCTTCTCAAAAACGGTTAAAAATATTTCTGTACATTCCAGCCTCTCTTTTTTATGTGAAAAAAATTCCATGCAAATGAAAAAATTTATTTTTGCAATAATGCAGCATTTAACCTGTAATATTTTGGAGAAAGAAAATTCCTAACGTCAATCGTGTAATAAATCTCCTCCTCTTTCTCAAAAACGGTTAAAAATTTTTCTATACGTTCCAGCCTCTCTTTTTTATGTGAAAAAAATTCCACATAAATAAAAAAATTACTTTTGCAATAATGCAGCGTTCAAGGAGAACGAATAAACTTTATGGAAAATATTGCTTCACTTTTAGTCAATTTTTGGACGTGAAAGTGTCTGGAGACTTTGTAAGAGGAGCAAGTGGAAAGTTAATTCTAAGGAATTTCTTGAATAAATTTCCCATTGATAAATCATTTCTGTTCCGTTTTCTGGCAAAATAATCATTCTCCTTGGACGCATTCTTCCACGCATGAGGAGAGTTTGCATTAGTACTTGGAGAAAGAGAAATTGTCGAACAAATAATTTCCATTATTCTTACTTACAAAAAATTTGCCTTTTTTTTCATTAACGAATTTTCTTTTTTTTATTCACATCTTATTGAGTTACTTCGAGTAATTGAAAAAAAAACAATTGCCTCTGCAACCAAATCTGACAATCAAACAGAGTCAAACGAACTCGTCAAATCAATCGTTTTCCTTTCCTCCGTGTAAAAAGCGAAAAGAATATTTCTCTTTTGTTTACTCACTGAAGTAGTTAAGCGTCTCCCGGATTTGGTCCGGTGATAATTTCAAATCGACGTCCTCGCACTTCAAAGCAGGCGCCGGAATGAACCAGTCAGCGTTCTCGTATCCTGGAAAAGAAAGAAAACAACAATGGTAAACAATGAATTGACTTTCAATGTTGAATTTTGCTATTAACACTAGAAGTACAAATTCTTTTTTCAAAATGACCAGTTGCATCAATTTTTTAGAAGAATTTCTCTAATAATAGAACTACCAATTTTGTTTCATATGGAAACTTCTTTTGTTGACCATTTATTTTGATAAAGAGAGATAAGTATTTATTTTATCACTAGAACTACCAATTTTTTTTTTCTTTTTCATATTGAAACTTCTTTTGTTAACCATTCATTTTGAAAGAGAGATAGTTTATTTTATGATTGGAACTACCAATTTTTTTTTATATTGACACTGCTTTTATTGACCATTACTTTTGACAGTGAGAACATTTATTTTATCACTAGAATTACCTTTTTTTTTATATATATGGAAACTTCTTTTATTGACCATTTAATTTGACAGTGAAAGCGTTTACTTTATCACTAGAACTACAAATTTTTTTTTCATATTGAAACTTCTTTTGTTGGCCGCTCATTTTGACAGAGAGAGTGTTTATTTTATCACTAGAACTACCAATTTTTTTTTTTTCATATCGAAGCTTATTTTGTTGACAACTCATTTTGGCAGTGAGAGCGTTTATTTTATCACTAGAACTACCAATGTTTTTTTTTTTCATACTGAAACTTCTTTTGATGACCACTCATTTTGACAGAGAGAGTGTTTATTTTATCACTAGAACTACCATTTTTTTTTTCATATGGAAGCTTATTTTGTTGACAACTCATTTCGACAGTGAGAGCGTTTATTTTATCACTAGAACTACCAATGTTTTTTTTTCATGCTGAAACTTCTTTTGTTGGCCACTCATTTTGACAGAGAGAGCGTTTATTTTATCACTAGGACTACCAATTTTTTTTCATGTTGAAACTTCTTTTGTTCACCATTACTTTTTACAGGTTTGGTATTTTTAGTGTTAATTTGGTTTATTGTAGGTTACTTTTCCGAGGGCAGATAATAAAATATACTTTTCAAAAAACAATTTTTCTAAATCATCTTAAACCGCTTTTAAAAAAAAACCCACAATAAAAAGATCATGATTAATCGTGCCTCTAACAATTGGCGCACGTAAGAAAAGGGTGCGTCCTCTCTTTTAGGCACGCACATATTATCCGCACCTTTAAAGCTTCATTTTATTGGCTCCACCTGACATTCCATACACACCAACATACAAGCACACACAAGCACACACATGTACATACAAGTACACACATGTATATACAAGTACACACAACTACATACAAGCAAACGCAAGTGCACACAATTACACACAAGCACACACAAGTCCACACAAGTCCACACAAGTGCAGACACACACACAAAAGAAGGAACTGTCTGACGAGTATGCTCGTTTCCTGCCCACCCATGCACGATGGGGTCGCCACTTTTAATTAGCAGACCGGAAATTCGATCTGGAGGTAAAGAAGAATCCCTCTGATGGTATAGATCCTCCAGTGAACAGTAGAAATTAAAGTGAGAGTGAAATTTCATCCTCCAGACGAGTTCAGCCCTTTATTCTATCCTGAAATCGATACTTTCCTTCCTGGCATGCCACGTGGTAGAAATAAACGTGGAAATAAAATTGAATCGGAAGAAAAAGTCTGACCGATCAATTGGACAAATAATTTGTAATTTCATAACAATGTAATTTCTAGGATATCTCAATTTGCCAATAAATTATTAAATTGTGTTAACCTTTTTGACAGCTCAACATTATCTTTTAAGACGGCTTTATTATAAGTCCAATTAGATGGCTTATGAAAATTGATTTTTTCTTTCATCCTTCTTTTTTTGAATATTTATTTTTTTGCCTACTCTGTTTTTTTTCTTCTATTCATTCCTGTAGCTCTATACTCACTTTCAGTTCCTTCATTATTTACGAAAGAATTAAATTCTAAGTTGTTAAAATCAGGATATTCATATTTTCAACATTCATTCATATGGGCTAAATTACTTAAATACCAATTAATGGCTTATGAAAATTGATTTCCTCTGTTTTCTTTCTTTTTTTTGGAAAATTTCTTTTTCGCTTACTGTTTTTTTTTTATATTCATTCATATAGCTTTATAATTGCTGTATTTACATTTGTTCATATTGGCCAGATTAGTTAAATGCCAATTAGATGGTTTATGAAAATATATTTTTTCATTTCTCTTTCATTTTTTTTTTGAAAAATTCTTTTTGCCTACTATTTTTTTGTTTATTAATTGATATTGGCTAGATTAGTTAAATGTGCTATAAATACTATACTCTTATGAGTCACCTCTACTATGTTCGGATTTTTTGTAGTCTAAAAGGTGCCACCCGTTTAAATAAATAAATAAATAATTTTCATAATTTAACGACAGGAGTGAAAAGAGATTACCTTAATAGAATTTTTCTATTTCCAGATTCAATCGATCGTTAAAGGATTCGAATGAGATAAATTGATCTCGCGCAAGTGAAAAAGTTCTTTTCCCCAAACGTCTTCAGATGCGAGTCTTGAGATAACGAAGAAAAATACGGAGGAGAGATGAATCGAGTTTCGAGAGTGTCCTTATCGATTTTAGATGTATCATTGTCGATTTCCAGAGAGAAATGTGCACGAAGCAAAACTCGACTTTATCTCGAATTCACTTATCGATTATACATACGACCACTGGAATTTTCTGGGCCACCATGATAGTTCAAACACTTCCTTTAATTTACTAACTCAAACTTAATTATCCACGATCTCTATATTATTAAAAAAAAAAAAAACCGCCAGAATATAAAAATAAATCAATAAGCCACATAAGAAAATTTCTTTTTCCAAATAATCTCAGACTTAATTATCCACGATTTCTCTATTATACAAAAAAAAAGAAAAAAAAAACACGCCAGAATATAAAAAAAAATTAATAAACCACATAAGAAAATTTCTTTTTTCAAATAATCTCGGACATCTCAAATCACCAAATGCCATCCACGTAAATTTCAATTAAAATATCAAAAACCAAATCTTGTCACGTGATCGAAAAATTTCACAATTCGTTGACACCGAATAACAAGAATTAAAAAAAGAAAATCTTTCAACACTTGCACCAGAAAAATACAAGCGCATGAGACGAGAATTCTTTTTGATCTGCAGACTCCTCTGACCTTGAGACTGCCTTCAAGGTCACTGAAGGTTGCATCATTAAGTCCCAACTACTTTTTTTTCTATCTCTGTGTATCTCTGTACGGAAGATACGCGCTTAAATACTAACTCACTAATTCAAACTTAAGTATCCACGATCTTTCTATTATTTAAAAAAAAAAAATTTTAAAAACACCAAATATGAAAAAAATCAATAAACCCCATAAAAAAATTTATTTTTCCAAAATAATCTCAAAGATCTCAATGCCTTCCACTTAAATTTCAAATGAAATATTAAAAACCAAATCTTTTCACGAGACCGGAAAATTGCAAAATTCATTGACACCGAGTAACAATCATTAAAACAAAAAAAAAGAAAACTTTTTTTAACACTTGCACCAGAAAAACAGAAGCACACGAAATGAGAATTTTTTTTGGATCTGCAGACTCCTCTGACCTTGAGACTGCCTTCAAGGTCACTGAAGGTTGCATCATTAAATCCCAACTACTTTGTTTTCTATCTCTGTGTATCTCTGTACTGAAGATACGCGCTTAAATACTAACTCACTAACTCACTAACTCAAACTTAGCTCTCCACCATCTTTCTCTTAAAAAAGAAAAAACAAAAAAGAAACGAATATAAAAAAAAAATCAATAAACCACATAAGAAAATTTCTATTCCCGAATAATTTCAAACATCTCAATGCCTTCCACTTAAATTTCAAATGAAATATTAAAAACCAAATCTTCCCACACGACCAGAAAATTTCACCACAATTCTGTGACACCAAATAATAATAATAATAATAATAATAAAAAAAAATCTTTCAACATTTGCACCAGAAAAATACAAGCGCATGAGATGAGAATTCTTTCGGATCAGCAGACTCCTCTGACCTTGAGACTGTCTTCAAGGTCACTGCAGGTTGCATCATTAAATCTCCACTACTTTTATTTTCTATCTCTCTCTATGTCTCCGTATTGAAGATACGCGCTTAAGTTTCTTTTCAAACGAGGACACGCGCGTGCCTGGAGGACGTGGAAGATCTTTCTGTCTTCACTTTCGTCGCTCTCGAGTACGTCATTTCGCTCTTTTTTTTTTCTTTTTTTTTTGCACCGGGTAAATATGAAAAGGATAAGAAGAAAAAAAAAAAAGCAAACAGTGAAAGAGAAGCACTTGCCTTGAAACTCCGTGAGTGTGTCGGCCCTGAGTCGGTACCTTGGGATCTGTTCCTCGAGCAGGCTGATTATTTCGACTTCTGGTAGCTCTCCACCGCTGCAGACCTCTGTAAGAAAATTGTGCGAAACAATGTTTACGACTGTTCAGAGATTTTTTTTTTTATTTTTCTTTTATTTTATATCTTTATTTTTGTTTTGCAATCGGTCCTGTATGATACGTTATAGGAAGAATTTGCCAGTTTTGCTCTCCACCGTTGCAAACTTCTATAAGAAAATTGTACAAAACAATGTTTACGACTGTTCAGAGGTTTTTTTTTTATTTTTCTTTTCATTTTTCTCTTATTTCTTATCTTTATGTCTATTTTGCATTGGACCTGTATGATATTTTATAGAAAGAGTTTACTAGTTTTGCTTTCTACAGCTGCAGACCTCTGTAGGAAAATTGAGCGAAACAATGTTTGGGATTGTTCAGAGTTTTTTTAATTTTTCTTTTTATTTTTGTCTTATTTCTTATCTTTATTTTCGTTTTGTGCTGCATTTTTGTTTTGTATTGGACCTGTATGCTACGTTGTAGGAAGAGTTCGCCAAATTTGTTTTGGTATGACTTTGTTGTATTCTTTGGTTGGAACCCTAGGAGAGCTTTTGGTTTATGTTCAATAAATCAACCCTATTTATGTACCTATTTATCGTTGGTTTGGAGTGATGGTGGTGAGTGATTAGGAGTGATTATTTGTTGACAGCAGCTGTAATTTTGCGTGGATAATTTGTGAGATGTATTTGAAATTTGCAGATGTATGTGTATGTTTGAGAAGGGTTTGAAAGTGCACGTGGATTTTCAAAATACACGTTCATTGTGAAAATTGGCAAAGCAAATGTTCACATGAATATCAAAATAAGAGATAAAGTCAAATTTGGTTTTATGCGCTCCTTTTTTGTGTGGTTTTATTGGCGGGAATTTTCATGTGCGATTTTTCTATTTACTGCATAAAAAAAGTTTCTTTTCAAATGTGTTGGAAACGAAAAACTTACGAAGTTACACGATATTTTTTTTTTACATTTTCTTTTATGCGGTCCCTATCCTCCGTACAAAAACAAATTTGACTGTATGTACATCATTGTTCGTCAATAAAAATGTTCACGTTTAAAATACCTTTAGTAATTTTTCATCCACACAATTTTACTTTTAATAGTATTAGTTTTTTATAGTTCTGCGAGATTTCCAACGTGCAAATTTTATCCAAACTTTCCTTGATAATTATTACATTTAATTTAATCTTCGCGTGGAATAAAATTCAACTATTACACCTGCGAAAAATATCTTTACTAATTTTCCATTCACACATTTTACTTTTAATAACCCTTTACACTCGAGAAGTGCCTCTTGGTTACCACTTATACTATGTTGCTACCACTCAAACGGTGTGGTCACCGTTTGGGTTGATACGATACATCGAGAGACGACGATATTTATCTGCACTTGATTTCGTTTGAAACTGGAAACCTTGCACAATTTATATAACCTTCCAAAATATAAAATTATATATTTTGTATATTTTATATACAGGGTGTCGCATTTTAATACACGCAAATATCGTCGAAACACGGTGCGTTAAATAGAAAAATGTTTCAAACAAAAGTTGTATGGCTTGAAAGGTACTATCAGTTGGTGGTCAATAATTTCACCTTGGAGATTCATTTGAAGGTCACGTGAAGGTCACCGTCAATTTCTTAAATACAACTACCTACTTTTTATACCATATTCTTGTAACCTATCTCGAGAGCTTTCCAAAATACTATAATAAAATATTTTTCCTTCGCAAGTAATGTACGTTTTGAAATCGAAAGGAATTTCTGAAAAAGGCCTAAAATGCAAAGGGTTAAATAATACACTCAAATATCGTCGAAATAGTGTGTTAAATAAAAAAATGTTTCAAACAAAAGTTGTAGGACTTGAAAGAAGCTGTCAGATGGTGGCCAAAGATTTGACCTTGGAGATTCATTTCAAAGTCACACGAAGGCACATTGAATTTCTTAAATAGAACACTTTATTTTTTATATCATATTCTTGTAGCTTATCTCAAGAGCTTTCCAAACATTATGATAAAATATTTTTCCCTCGCAAGTAATGTACATTTTGGAATCGAAAGTAATTTTCAAAAAAGGCCTAAAATGCAAAGGGTTAAATAATACACTCAAACATCGCCGAAACAGTGCGTTAAATAAAAAAATGTTTCAAACAAAAGTTGTACGGCTTGGTTTAACCAGCAAAAGGTTCTATCAGCTGGTGATCATTAATTTGACCTTGGAGATTCATTTGAAGGTCACGCCAAGGTCATCGTGAATTTCTTAAATACAACTACCTACTTTTTGTACCATATCCGTGTAACTTATCTCGAGAGCTTTCCAAAGCACTATAATAAAATATTTTTCCCTCCCAAGTATTGTACATTTTGAAATCAAAAGTAATTTTCAAAAAAGACCTCTAGTGCAAAGGGTTAATATACCACCAACTATCAAACATTCTCAAAATAACTGACCAATAAGGGGAATTTTCCGTGTGGAATAAAATTCGGTAGTGCAATGTTCAATCAAATGCACATGTGCATTCCAGAAGTGCATGTGCATTTGGTCAGTGCACTTTCCAAGTACATCCACAACAAATTTCCCAAACATGTCACGTATCTCTAACATCATCGCGTGTCTCGTCACAACAATGCATTCACACGGGTGCATGCACGCGAGTGCATCGTCTGCATCGTGCGGATGCACTTGGCCCTCCCCACCCCATCAGGAAATTCCTTCCTCTCCGTTCATAGATAAGGGACGTCATTACTTCCTGCGAGAGCGTGGAGAGGAGAACCACTGACGACCTTTATCACTTTTTCAAGCGTTGCATCTTGCTTCTATATAATTATTAACATTAATATTTATACGATAATTTGTACAATAATTTTTGCCCAAGAATTTTTGATACACAACTAAATTTTATTATTTATAGAATTTACTATATAATTATTGAATTTAATTAATTAATTTGATTTATTTAAATTAAAATAATCAAATTTCGTTAATGGTACAAGCCCGATTATTTTCCTTCGCTTAATAATATTGGAAAAGCTAGATTCTAAGAGACCGTTCCTAAATTATTTTAAAACGATAAGAGACATATTTTAAAATTAATGATATTTTAAAAAATCCATTCTCTTTATCAATATCCTATCACTTAATTTCAAAAGTTAATTTCAAAAGAAGTTCTTCTGAAACTATAAAATTTGGAAATTAAGCAGTAGGATATTGGTGTCCGGTACGGATTTTTTAAAATATCATACATTTTAAAATACGACTCTGATCGTTTGAAAATAATTTAGAAATGGTCTCTTAGAATCTAGTTTTGCTGAAAATTCTGAGACTTCAAAGGAAATAAAAAAAAAGAAAAATAATTGGGGACCACTGATCTGAAGCGAAGCACACTGATCACGTGGATTAGATTAGACCATTGCACTTCAGTCAACGAGATCGTTTGCATAATAATATTGTAAAAACTAGTTTCTAAGAGACCATTCCTAAATTCTTTCCGACGATAAAAAACGTATTTTAGAATTAATGATATTTTTAAAAATCTATGTTCAACACCAATTCCCAAAATTTGCCACTTAATTTTTACCACTTAATCTCAAAAATTTATAATTTCAGAATGAATGACATTTTAAAAAATCCATACTCAATACCAATACTTTACCAATTAATTTCAAAATTTTATGGTTTCAGAAGAACAGATGGCTGCTGAAAATTCCGAGACTTCAAAGGCAATAAAAAAAAAATTAATTGAGGATCACTGGTCTGGATCGTAACACACTGATTAGGTGGATTAGATTAGGCCAGTGCACTTCAGCCAACGAGATCGTTTGCGATGGTAGTGAGGGATCACTCGTATCACGTGTGCAGTTCGACGACCGTTATGCAGATGGGATGCGAGCAATTCGATGCCTTGGGCGCTTCAAGATCTTTGAATAGTTGGCAAAGGATCGCACGTTCCACGTGCAAGAACGAATGGAAAATTGCAACACACTACTGTAATGCTAACCACGTGAATTTTTATGTCTGGAATTCATAAGGAATTGCTAAAATTCTCTAATAGATTATTATAATAAAATAATAATAATTATTATTATTATAAAATTGTCGAATAGAATAAAGCTGATACAATAATTAATTTTAACTATGTATAGTTAAGGAATTTTGTGTTTTTTTTCATATATGAAATACTCGTTGAAATGCGACATCAAATAAATTTGGCCTTTCTCGCCAATCGAAAAATCTATTCTCATTTTTCTTAAAGATTCATCTGCATTAATACGTTGCCTGACAAGCTGCTTATAAGTAGATTCCATTTCCACGTCACGTATACCGTTTTCGGTACATACAAACTTTGCTTGAAACATTTTTTTTATTTAACGCACTGTTTCAACGATATTTGAGTGTATTATTTAAAATAGGACACTTTGTATACAAAATGTTTTATTATAGGGTTTCGGAAAGCTCTCGAAATAAACTATAAGAATATGCTGTAAAAAATGAAATGTTCTAATTAAGAAATTGACCGTGACCTTCGCGTGACCTTCAAATGACTCTTCAAGGTCAAATCATTGGCCAACCACATAATAGCCCCTTTCAAGCCAACTTTTGTTTGAAACATTTTTTTATTCAACACACCGTTTCGCGTGCATTGCGGAGTGTATTATTTCAAATATACATATATGTATAATATTAAATTATACCTTCCTGTATATAAAATATATAAAATATATTATTTTATACTTCAGAAGGTTATATACATTGTACAATTCTTCCACTTTCAAAGGAAATCAACGCAGATATATTTTTGAAAACAAATTAGCTAGTTATAAATAAAAAATTTACACTAAATTAAGCACAAATTATGTCATACCTCTTTTTTTAAAAAAATGGACTTACACCCGTTTCAAAGTAAACTGTCCAAGTATCGCCGTTGCTCGACGTATCGCGTTAATTCAAATGGTGCCCGGTGTCACCGTTCGAGTTACCACAAAAAAGCGGTGACCGATAGGCACCTCTCGAGTGCAAAGGGTTAATGGTCAGTGTTGCGTAGTATGTATCTAGATATATGTATCTAGATATATGTATCTAGATATATGTATCTAGATACCGTATCTAGGTACATTTTGTGTATCTAAGCCTGTATCTGAGGTACATCCGAATTTGAGTATTTGTATTTGTATCTAGTTACAAAACATAGTATCTTAACTGGTTTTCAGGTACATTTTCAGATACGTTTTCAGATATTTTTTGTCTGTAGGTTGAAAAAAATATGTTGTCCTTTTATAAAATATTAATAAATAAATAATCTTATTATTGGCATAAACTAACATGTTTGTTAATTTGTTCTAAATTCTTGTTTTTGAGTTTTAAGTTTCAAGCGTCTCTACTGAGGCATTTACCTTATTACGACAAAATATAATTTAAAAGTATCTGGTATGTATCTGAGATACTTTTGAAGTATCCGAGTATCTGTATCTATATTTAAATACATTTTTTCACGTGTATCTCTATCTGCATCGAGATAAATTTTAAATGTATCTTACCCAACACTGTTAATGGTAAAGTACTTTGGTAAAAATTACATGGATAAAGTAGACTGGTAATTATAAAAGTGACGTAAGAGAAGAATTTCTCATGACTTTTCATGTTTATGGCTGGAGGATAACCTAAATGCCCAAATCTGCAGATACGTTGTACAATCGTTCAAAATGTTATCACCGGAGCCTTGCGTCGATCCATCGATATACTGTTTACACAGATCATTATTACCGACAATTTACTCGAGCCCGTTATTACGAAAGTATATGTATTACTTGCATTAATTTAAATAGTATCATTGACATTGAGTAAGTGGTGACCGAGAGGCACCTCTCCAGTGCAAAAAATTAATTAATTTCGTAATACACCTGTCTCAGAAAAAAAATTCTTATGCATTGACATTCGTCGAATTGGGCATTAACTGTCGTCCAGACGTGGCACGTAATCAATAATTATGGAACGATTACGGCAGTCCCCTCTCTATTAATAAACATTACGTTTCTGCTTCTGCGTCGATAATAAACTCGCACTCGGTTCTCTCAAAGTATCCCAAGCGAATAAGCACCGCACAAATATTCCATTCGATTCGTGACAAAAGTACGAAAAGTCTTACAAGTTCCACCCCACGAGGAAACTTGTAAAGCTTGATCCGTGCATTCAACTCTATGATACCCGTCGATAAGAAGGACACCTTCCTAAACCGTGTAAAGCTAATCTTCTTATGAGAATCACCGATGGAGAATTTCCTTCGCAATGTTCTTCTTACGAATCGTTCTTTCACATAAACGAAGATTCATTATTTTTTTAATAAAAAAAAAAAGATTAGAAATAATTAATCGTATTTCTTGCAAATTTTATTATTAAGTTATATTAATTTAAAACATCTTTTCATCCACTGAAATTTTTCTAGACATTTCTAGTCTTTAAAATCAAACACAGAAATGAATCACTGCATTTACACGGGGAGGGTCGAGAATATTTATTTGTAATTATAAAAAATGGTAATTATAAAGTATCGAATGACTAATAATTCTTCGTTAATTTATTTTCTTTTATTAGAATCACGATTTTTTATTATTCCTTAGAATCAGATTCACACCAGCACGATAATTTATTTATAAAATAAAAATTAAATCACTGTGTTTACATATGAAGGATCGACCCTAATCAAACCTAACCCAATCCACCACCATGCATAACTAACCTGACATGATATCCGCAATTATGAAAAGAATTAATTTATTTCTTTTTCTACCCGCTTCATGCCTCTCCACCTGGTGCCCTGGTCATCTGTCCCATGTGTCAATTAGAGTGAACAAAGTGTGCAAACAAAATAGAATAATTGCCAATGGGAGTGACGCACGAGATCTTTTTACACGCGAGAGAGAAGACACGAGCGCAACGATGCACGATGGCGCCAACGTCGTAACTGATTTACCGAGTCGCAAGGACTGCAAAGAAACCGGCCTGGCGTGAACTTTGTACTTACGTATTCTACAGGCTAGCAGACAAGACTAGTTGAAATTATGAGACCGAGGTGACCTAAGATGAGAGGCGAGTAACAGTCTGGAGAGCCAAGAGGCATCGAGAAACCATAATGAATGATCTCGAATCTGAATTTTCATTAAAATTATTAGAAGCTATTGTGTACGTTTATAAATAATTAACTTGACAAATTATTTATCACACATCGCATCATGTTAAAAAGAATGAGAAAAAAAATTGAGAAAATCAAGAAAAAATAGCAGACGATAATTTCCATATTCAAATTTTCGCGCCATAATCTCTCGTATAATTAGGCGGGTTAATTAAATCCGTTAAAGGTTACAATTAAAATTCCTAGTTGTTACGTGATACCTGCAACCATGAGGTCGCCACAGGTCGAGTCTCTGTTTCGCTCGCGTGAGAAACTGGTTCGAGATTCTCGCTGATTACGTAATCTCACGTTAGGTGCAAAGACCCGGGAAATTCAAAAGTCGTTGGACGGTTCACGACGAGACGCGGTTCGGTAGCGGCGAAAACAACGACTAATTATTCTTCCTACACGCTTGAGAATATGCATGAAGCAGATTGTGTTCGTCTCGAAGGAGAAGAGGAAGAAGCCTAATTTTCTCGGTACCAATTAGTAGATTTTATAGATCCGTAATAATTATATTCCGATGGGCCTGTGATTACAAAAGTCTAATTCGCTCGTTGAATATTCACTGAGAATTAATCATATACTAAATAAAACATTGTGAAATGCAACAACTAAACTCTCTTCAACAATAGAACATTCTTCACTCACATATAATCCTGAGAAACGATTCGTTATTTTATTCGTGCCAGAAAATAGATTTTGGATTTTCTCGCGAGCACAGTTTCAATAAATAATTCAACTGTGCACTTGACACACACTTCACAAGGTTAGAATCTGTACTAATTTAAAATAATGGTTCGCGTCCGTTAAGCTGGGGACAGACTGAGTGAACATTGTCCGCGAACTGCTCGCGAACAGTTTGCGAACAGTTCGCGAACACTGGTCGAATGTGTTGGCGAGCTGTTCGCAAACTGTTGCACGATGTTCATCATTGCCAAGGTGATTCTTAAGGTGGTGACAGACAGCAAACAATTGTTGGCGAACTGTTCGCGAACACGGCCACACTGAGCAAACTTATGCGTCGGCGAGCTGTTCGCGAACTGTTGCACGATGTTCGCTCTCAAGGCGATCCTTAAGATCGCTTGAACTTTATAAAACCAATTAATGCGAAAGTCGGTATGAAGTGCCACAATAAGCTAGGGACAGCCTGAGTGAACATTGTTGGCGAACTGTTCGCGAACTGTTACACGATCTGCGCTCTCGAGGCAATCCTTACAATGGTGGTAGACTGGGCGAACAATTGTTCGCGAACTGTTCGTGAACTGTTCGCTCAGTCTGCCCCAGCTTATTATGGCACTTCATGCCGACTTTTGCATTAATTGTTTTTATAAAGCTAGGGACTGACTGAGTGAACAGTTCGCAGACAATTGTTCATCCAGTCTGCTCCCCGCTTACTAAGGCACCTTATACCGGCTTTCGCATTAATTGTTTCTATAACAATTGTTCACTCAATCTATCACTACCAGAATGAAGATCGTACAACAGTTTGCAAACAGTTCGCCAACAATGTTCGCTCAGTCTGTCACCAGCTTTAGAGAACGAAATTTGTGGGGATTGTCCGCAGACTCCCATAGAGTATGCCCTCTAGGCTGCGGCATCCTCCGCGCCCCTAGCGGAGCTCTGTTCCACCATTATTCGTTTGTTCTATGGCAACGTGTTCTAACGTGTTCCAACGTGTCCGAAAGGAGAAGGCACGCTTCGCGTTCCGGTTGATTCAGTAAAAGGTGAATAAAGGGGGATATAAACCACAACACGTAGTCGTATCATTCCCTACATTATCCTGACGCCCACAATTGGTGACCCCGACGTGATTAGTCGAAAAGTGTTGAAAAGGAAACGCGTCGCGTACATTCAACACGTGGTGCGATATCACCTTTGTCCGGACGCGACCGCGAAGAATCAGACCGCGGGCCCCGAAGCCGTTTGTGTTCTGGTGCATCTTCCGGGGCGAGTTATCCTGTAGCAGGCCTGTGCGTCGCGAGAGCGATTTTTCCATTCATTACTGCACGTGCCTTTGTTGCACGACGCATACGAGGGGTACTGCACGTGCCTGTGTTGCACGCCGTCACCCACGCTGACGCCAGGGTTTGAGAGGGATCCAGCGTCACCGGAGCTTTCGTCCACGTCTGCCGTGCTTCTGGGAGCCGTTTTGCGTGAAGCCAACGTCACCGGCGCCTTTGTTCGTGCTTGGTGCAGTTCTTCCATTGTTACAGCAGGACAACGCACGTGTCTCATCGAGCTTCGTTGCGAGCGAATGACCGCGTTGAGACTATAATTTCAATTTTAAAAAATCTGCGAGCGTCGATCTCCGTATTTAGGTTAGGCCGATCGGTTAATTAACAACGATGCCTAGCGAGGAGACAGTTGAAGAGCGCGTTCAGCGTTTGGTGGCTGAAAGCCTGGCGGCTCAAGCGCCCACCTCGACAGTACAGCATGTGGATTCTTACAGGGTCCCCAAGATCCCATGTTTCTTTCGCGCAGATCCAGTATTGTGGTTCTTGCAGGTAGAGGCATCGCTTAGGAATGCGAGGATTACTGCGGAGGCCACTAAAGCCGACGCTGTGCTTGCAGCATTGGATGTTGAGGTTGTTGGCTGCGTGAGGGACATTATCTCCACTTCTCCGCCAGCGGATGACATATATCAAAAAATAAAGGCACGTATTATCGCCACATACGCTGGCTCGGCGGAGAGCAATCTACGCAAGCTGCTCAGAGGCCAGGTGCTCACAGATGGAAAGCCGTCGCTCATCCTCAGCCGTCTACGAAACTTAAACGATGGGAAGTGCGAGGATGCCATTATCAAAGCCATATTCTTGGATCAGCTTCCGTCGCAGACTCGAGCAATCCTGGCAGCCACTGGAATGGACGAGCTGGATAAGCTGGCAGCAATCGCAGACAAGATCGGAGACAACTCTCACCTCCCTGATTCGCAGGTAATTGCAGTCTCCAAGGCTGGTGCCAGTGCTCTTCCTCTCCAGGACCAAGTCAAGGAGTTGACAGCCACAGTAGCGTCTCTAGCAAAGCAGTTGGAACGTGTGGGGGGACGCCATGGCGGTCGACAGAGGCAACGCGCAGGTGGTGCGAGACGTGAGAGGTCGAAAAGCAGAGACAACTCGGGGTTGTGTATTGCGCATAGAAAGTACCCCGATAATCCGTTGTCGTGTCGCGAGTGGTGCGAAAAATACAGTGCGTGGAAATCAAAAAACTAGCCAGGCCTTGCTGTGCGGAGACTGGCAGTGAGGGCCCCCAACCGGAAAACCGTCTCCATGTCCGCGACCGCGCGACGGACCAGTCGTTTCTCATCGATACCGGAGCAGACATTTCGCTTCTTCCGGCTAGTGAAAACATTCGCGGCGCAGCGTCTAGTTTTAAGTTGTTTGCGGCGAATAATTCCAGAATTAATACTTATGGCGAATCGTTTCGCGCTTTAGACCTAGGTTTGAGGCGACCAATTCGCTGGAACTTTGTAATAGCTGCAGTTCCGTATGCGATCATAGGTGCTGATTTGCTTAAGCACTATGGGCTGTTGGTCGACCTCAAGAGGCGTAGAGTCATCGACTCCACAACGAAGTTGTACACGTGCGCAGTCCTTAGGCCAACCTCGGTTTGCTCGGTTCGAGTGTGTGATGACCGTCTCGAATTTGCCAAAATTCTCGAGGAGTTCACGGAAATCACAGGGTCGTCGCGGCTGTCTCCACTCGAGAATCAGGAGGTGTTACACCACATTATTACAACTGGTCCTCCAGTTGCCGAGCGACCACGGCGGTTAACGCCGGAGAAGTTAAAGGCTGCGAAGGCTGAGGTCCAGGCGTTGGTCGAGGCGGGTGTTTGTCGCCCTTCCAGCAGTCCTTGGGCCAGTCCCATTCATCTTGTCCCAAAGAAGGACGGTTCGTGGCGGTTGTGCGGGGATTACCGCAAATTGAACGCGATTACGGTCCCAGACCAATATCCAACTCCGCACCTACACGATTGCTCGGTTGCACTTGCGGGAAAGCGCGTATTCACGTCATTGGACTTGCGTAAGGCATATAACCAAATTCCGATGGCTCCCGAGGACATTGCGAAGACGGCGGTCATCACACCCTTTGGACTATTCGAATATAGATTTATGACATTCGGGTTAAGGAATGCTAGCCAGACATTCCAGCGTTATATCAACAGAGCATTAGGCGATTTAGATTTTGTGTTTGTATATATCGACGACATATTGGTCGCTTCCTCGTCCAGAGAAGAACATATTACTCATCTTAGAACTGTCTTCAGTCGGCTGAAAGAATTTCATCTTCATCTCAATGTTGATAAGTGTATTTTCGCCGTCCCAGAAATCGAGTTTTTGGGCTACTTAGTAAGCGCAGAGGGCATTCGGCCCACTTCCGAAAAGGTTACGGCGGTATCGGAATTCCCGAAACCTCGTACCGTGCTGGAATTGCGTCGATTTCTGGGATTAGTAAATTTCTATCGCAGGAGTCTTCGGCTATCAGCGACAACGCAAGCACCCTTAAATGCATTTTTACAAGACTCAAAGAAAAATGATAGGCGGGAGATTCCGTGGTCGGCTGAATCCGAGGCGGCATTCACTAAAGTGAAGTCTGACCTGGTTAACGCCGCGTTGCTCGTTCATCCTCGGATAGGGGCAGAAATCCGCCTTGTAACAGACGCTTCCGACTCTTGTATGGGCGCCGTGCTTGAGCAACGGTCGACAGTCGGGGAGTGGCAACCGCTTGCCTTTTTCTCGCGAAAACTTTCTGCGTCACAGCGTAATTATAGCGCATACGACCGCGAGCTCACGGCGATCTTTGAGTCAATCAAGTATTTTCGGCATTTTGTGGAGGGTCGCGAATTTAGTATTATTACAGACCACAAGCCCTTGGTCTATGTTTTCAAACAAAGAGCAGAAAAAGCTTCTCCGAGGCAACTGCGCCAGTTGTCGTTTATCGCCGAGTTTTCGACGCGAATTCAGCATGTTGCGGGTCTGGAAAACGTCGTAGCAGATTCTCTGTCGCGCATAGATTCATTGCGACTCCCGGTCGAAGTTGACTTGTCTCAATTGGCGAAAGAGCAGGAAGCCGATGAACAGCTTCTGTTAATTCGCCAAGCCCCCGAGTTTCCGCTAAAAATGAAAGCGATCCAGTGGGGAGAGAACCACACAACTGTTTATTGTGAGATTTCGGGAGAATCAATCCGTCCATATGTCCCGGCAACTCTTCGCCGTAGGGTATTTGACTTAGTTCATCGCCCAGCGCATCCGAGCGCAAAGATAACCGATCGCATGGTGCGTCAACGCTATGTGTGGCCGGATATGCACCGCGACATTGCACTTTGGTGTAAGAACTGTATAGATTGTCAACAGTCGAAAATTTCTAGGCATGTTGCCCCATCGCCAGCTCATTTTGTTGCGCCTGATGGCCGGTTCGACCACGTCCACATGGACATTGTCGGTCCGTTGCCTCAACAGGATGGCTATGCCTATTGCTTAACCATGATGGACAGGTTCTCGCGTTGGGTTGAAGCAGTTCCCCTGCGGGAAACTTCAGCTCAGACAGTGGGAAGAGCATTCTTCGACACGTGGATTTCGCGTTACGGTGCGCCCAAGATCTTGACAACAGATCAAGGAGCGCAATTTGAATCAATGCTCTTCTCAGCGTTGCTCTCGTTGGTGGGTTGTGAGCGTATTCGTACCACGGCCTACCATCCAGCGTCTAACGGCTTGATAGAGCGTTGGCATCGCACGTTTAAACAGGCACTTATGTGTCATGCGAGCGAGAACTGGCTGCGCACGTTGTCAACCGTGTTGTTGGGTCTTAGGACTTGCGTGCGTGCGGACACTGGCGCGTCCCCATCCGAATTTGTATTTGGGACGACTTTGCGGCTCCCCGGGGAATTTTTCCTCCCGGAGGATTTTAAGCCGGATCCCAATATTTTTGTTGAAGAATTCAGGGAGCACATGCGTCAAATTCGTCCTGTGCCGGTAAGTCATCACCGTCGGGATCGCGCATTTGTCTTCAAGGACCTATACAAGTGTTCACACGTTTTCCTAAAAAATATGGTCAAAAGGGCTTTAGAACGCCCGTACACAGGTCCGCATAAAGTTGAACAGCGCATTTCGGATCGCGTATTCAAAATAAATGTAAATGGCACATCGAAGAATGTATCCATTGAATTGCTCAAACCAGCTCACTTGCTGCGAGACGAAATTGCAGGCTCACCTTCGGCAACTGAAACTTCTGATACTCAAAACTCGTGCAATAAAGTACCTGTTAGAACGTATGCACGGAAGACAGTCACGTTTGCACCGCTTCCGACTAAACCAAAGTGATATTAAGACTGATTAGTAGTAAGAGAATAATATATGTATACCTAAATATATTTTTATTTTTTCTACTGTGTGATATAGCGTTAGCACTTGGGGGGGAGTGCTGTGGGGATTGTCCGCAGACTCCCATAGAGTATGCCCTCTAGGCTGCGGCATCCTCCGCGCCCCTAGCGGAGCTCTGTTCCACCATTATTCGTTTGTTCTATGGCAACGTGTTCTAACGTGTTCCAACGTGTCCGAAAGGAGAAGGCACGCTTCGCGTTCCGGTTGATTCAGTAAAAGGTGAATAAAGGGGGATATAAACCACAACACGTAGTCGTATCATTCCCTACATTATCCTGACGCCCACAAATTTCATACGAATGCTGCTACCTGACGGCGAGCTTGCGAAGCTTCTGCGCGACGAACTTACACGATTGTCCGGTAGATATCGCCACGAGTTTTAAATCGCGTTTTCAATACGAAAATTGGCGAGCAGAAGAATTCACGCAGAACAATTTCTATTAATTAATAAAGTAATTATTAATTAATACATTAATTATCCTACCGTCACGCCATTTGCTGAGAATGGCCTCGCGTTTCTCGAGTAATTCCTTAAGTTTTGCCGGGCCCCTAGGCCTTTTCACTTTACTTGGACCCACTAACATAATAGCTTCTCCCACCACCACTCCAGTCCACCTTTACTATTCATTAGAATAGTCTCGTTTGTGAATCACCTGGACTGCCTCTTGGACCTCGTTTTTTATTTCTTTCTTTTTTCCCAACCAGCTCGCACCACGTCACTAATTGACTCTGAGACTAATTGTCCGTTAATTCACACGTGAATTCAATTATCAGAGGAACGTTTCAGCGGTTAGTACTTATGGAGCTGCGTGTGGAATTTGAAATGGAAGGTGAATTTTGTTTTCTTTTTTTTTTTTTGGTAAGAAACAATGCGTGCAAAAATTTTCTGAAAATAATAGAGCAAGCACTGTGGTCACTGGGTTTGTCACTGTTACAGTTATCGATTCTTGTTGCATCTGTTACGAAATCATTTTGGTAAATTGATTCACAAGCGACACTGATACACGAGGCTGCACACGGCGCGTAATTTTACGTATTTTAAAAGCTATAGCACGTGGATTTGGCACGATGGACCGGGAGCATTGATCGATCGCGATTTTTCTATCTCTCCCTCCCTCTTTTCTTTTTTTATTATACGCGTGTCTCAAGAAGAAAGAAGAGATCTTCGAGACTCGCCAGTCGCGGGAGAACTCCGTCCAGAAAGACGAGCGAGAAGGATCGAAGAAAATAGAAGTGACCGTTGTCGTTGGACCTGAGCCAATCACGATTCCCCTGATCGTCCGATAAATTCGACCGAAATTCACCGCGAAACGCATAAATTTTGTTGAGAAGGATTCCTGTGGTAAGTGAGGGTCGTCGGATCGATGAACCTGCACGAGAATCATTAGTAACCGTCTCCATGGCGCGCGAGAAAATTTTATATTTAGTTCTTTGATGATTTAAAATGCACAAAAAAAACCCTGATTATTTTTAGGGCCGAAATATTCATTTCTAACATACAGAAAAATAATTGTAAAACTCTTAGGAATTTTAAGAAGCAAATAAAAATTGTGTGCGCATTTACGAATCGTGAGGAACGATATTAAAATTTTTATGAAATTGTCTTTTGAATTTCCGCGGCGAATAGCAAAAACCAAAAATTCCCTAGACCCTGAAAATCCCTAGCGTCATTATAACCGATTATTTTGCGCGTCTACTGCACCATCTTGCGCAATTCTGAGCGCATCGAAACCCTATGAGCCCCAGGTGTCGCCCACGCTCGTTGTCGAACCAACACGCAAATCGATCTGAAGTGGTCGACGTAAATCACAAAGGTTGTACGATGCTCGCTCTCTCCTACTGCCCCTGGCAGACTCTCATGCGAAAAGTCAACCAACCCGACGCCTCGTACGTAACGCAGAGAGGGGTTACATAATTCGACAGGAATAAACTAGAGGGCGAATCGAATCGTACCTAACCTAATAAATTTTTTCCATGCTCCTAGGAATCGCGCGTGGCCCCTTCTCCCACTCTTTTTCACCTATAGTCTATTCGACTGACCTACCACAAGGTGTTTCTGTGTGTGTATGTGTGACAGAGAGAGTCAGATAGAGAGAGGAGAGGGAGAGAGAGAGAGAGAAGCTTCATTGATCTGCTCGCGTGCTCGTATACTAATTTAGTTCCTTTTCGATGTTTTCTCTCACGAGTCACGTGGTGTGCATCTTCGAATAGGAGTGGGAGGGAACAGAGAAAGAGATTCGCTACGATTAAGAATGCGATTGGTCCTCAAGGTTCCACAGACCGGTCAACACTACGACTTGGCTCACGTTTTAGGGCGTTATGAAAGAGGGCCCTTTATAGGTCAACTATTTTGGGAACGGCGTAACGTACGCTCGGGATATTTCAGGCGGTATTGTTGGATTAGTAGACGCCGGCGTCTTTGGGGAAATTTTTGTTTTAAAAAGGTATTGAGATGGACATTCCACCAGTGAACCGAAAGCAATGTTTTGTACCAAAACTGGCGAGAGTAATTTTGTATTTTACATGAAAGCTTATCTATAAGGTCTTGTTGGGTCGTTGATTATGAATCCAGAGTAAAATTTGAGAAATTCAAAATGGCTGATGCAATATGCCGGCTTCAAGTGGCTGACTTTGTTATTCCATTATAGAAATCTATTGCACTCAATATGTTTTTGGCCGCATGTTTTTGGTAATGGATTGGTAAAAGACCTTCAAACCCTGTTATTTTATTTAAAAAAAAAAAAAAGAAAATTAAAAATGAAGTGTAAAATCCTACCGCAGCTTCCTCGTGGCACAGTCTGCGGTCGTGATAATATTTCACCAGCTAATAAAGGAGGTAAAGGTTTTCATAATGGATACAGTTAGTCACTAGAAGTCGCCATATTGGATATGCCATTTTAAATTTCTCAAATTTGACTCTGGATTCATAATCAGCGACCCAAGAAACATGGGTATAGCAAGTTTCATGCAAATCCATTGAAAATTGACAGAGTTATTGCAGATGCCCATATATGAGCCATTACCAGTGAACCGGTTAAAGAATGCAAAGTCTAAGGAAAATTTCTGTGAAATAAAAAAAAGTATCTACTTATCCTGCATTAACACAGTTTGTATAATTTTTTATTTTTTAATCTAGGGAGAAAAAAATCCCTAGGACGAAAATTAATTATTTTCCGAAAAATTCTGAATTATTATTGTTCTTCGAGTTGGTTATCGCGCCCGAAGAGAAACGTTTTCTTTTTCAAGTTATCTTTAACGATGTCGGCCTGATAATTACCACTACTGGAGGATCACGCGGCGACTAATGACTCGACGTCCCGCATGCCACGCATTATAACCTCAACCGGTGTCCACCAATTATTCCTTCCCACCATCAGTGGACCAACAACACCGAAAAGCGTGGACTCACACTGCGGAGAGAGTCACGCGATCCTTCGCGAGCGTAACACATTTCCGTTTCATTACCGACCCCTATTTTCATTCTTCTTTTACGAGAGACAGGAAAAGGGAGAAAGAAAGGAGAGTCTGTCCTCTTAATGGCATCTAGTAATATCAATCTCAAATTTATTAATCAATTAATTTATAAATAAGCAGCAATAATTTTTTTTTTCGAAATTCTGCAAAACCGTTGAATTTGAAATTTAACCGTCTTTACATTCTTTCGATAAATCCCATCGAGCCCAAGATTAAGAACAACATCAAGAGAGCCAAGTGATTCTTCCAATATCAAACTCACCAGTAGTTATCCACGTGAGAATGTTATCCAACAATAACAATTATTATTATTATTATGATTATTATTCTTATCCACGCTGAGGCAAAGGAAGAAGATCATAATTCTTATCTCGGCAAACTGCGCGCCGCAGTCTTGGGCGACTGATGACGCTGATGAACATAATGATGATGACTCTAATAATGATGATGATGAGGGCGAAGAGGAGGAAGAAAGAAAAAAGAAAATGAAGGACCAGCGTGTGTGTGGGGACCTGGACAACGATGATGATGATGGCCAGAGAAATGATGATGATGATGATGATGATGATGATGATGATGATGATGACGAGGCTCACGACCATGAGAATCCGGGCGGGCGCATTATACGCCAGTGGAAGAGTGGCAATCATCATTTGGCTCGAGCCAATGGGGGAGCACACTACCATGGGCAAAACCATGAAGGTAAAACCTTGTTGGCCAGTTTATAAAACTGGAGATCCTGCCAGGAGCCTGGACAGTTTGTCGTCAGACGTTTCTCACGCTCGTCGCGAATTCTCTCTCTCATACGGACAGTTTCGAATGGACATTTCGATAATGCTCTTGCAATTTGTTTTTGGTACAAAGGCTCTTTTTTTTCAAATGGTGATTTGTCACTAGGGAATTTTTTGAAGTGGTTCTCCTTCAAATTTTCGAATTTGTGCAAATTCTTGGAGAGGATCTCCTTTTATTATTCTAATTTGTGGAAATCTTTTTTAATTTAGAAAATTAGAAGGGAAAAATTTTAGGGAAAATGGAACCCAGTGGGACCAATTTAGTTGCACGTAATTGGTAGAAGAATTGGAGGGAAATTTAAAAGGTTTGTGGAAACTTGTGTTAATGTGAAGTGATCAGAGTGAAGGACACAGTGGTTGATTAGAGGAAACTGGTTTTCTTGGTGAACTCAATTGTTTTTGTTGTGATGTTTGTACTAAATAGTAACGGACAAATTAAGGAACTCTTGTAAAAAGTGAACTGCTTAAAGTGACGAAAGACACAGTGGTTGGTAGGAGGAAACTGATTTTGTTGGTAAACGCAATTGTTTTTGTTGTGATGTTTGCATTAATTAATAAATGGCATATTAAAGAACTCGTGTAGAAGTGAACTGCTTGGAGTAAAGGCAGACCTGGTGAACTCAATTGTTGTGATGTTTGTGTTCATAACTGACGTATTAAAGAAGTGTTTGTGAACATTGGTAGAAAGCTACGTGCAGGAAAAATTACTTTGACTAAACAGAGATGACTTGGAAAATAGATGGAGCCATCGAATTTAATTGCGATTTCAGTTGTTACAATTTAATCAAAAGTCTGCGACACACTTTTCAAGTTAACAGCGATTAAATCAACTGATTCGCAGAGTTATATCGTGGACTCTCATAATTTTTGTGTAAATCTTCTTAAGGTAAGAAACTCACACGATAAATGCTTCTAATTATAGAATAATTTAGAATCGACGCGTGAGATTTTCACATTGGAAGGTAAAAAGAGAACGAAAAAGTTCAAGTGAATAAATACATGTTTGGAAAATTTCCTTCATGGAGAAAATTAGTGAGAGTATTCTAGAAAATTTAGAAAAAATTATTCTGTGTTCTATTTTAATTTACTTTCCACACGAACACCATTATCTTCTGTCTTTTTCTATATTATAACTCTTTCTGATACTATACTTTTCCAAAATTTCGTCTGAATGAAAAATCCACGAAAAGAAAAAAAACCTTTTTAAAAATTCCAGGGATTCTCAGCCTAACCTAACCTAACCTAATCTAACCTTACCTACAGTGGCGTCGATAAGTAAGTTAACGCAGTGCATAAGGAATTTTTGTTTGAAACATTTTTTTTTAAACGCACTGTGTCGGCGATACTTTACTGAATTATTTAAAAAGAGACACCCTGTATTTACAGCGTGTTTGTTTTAAATGAGAACAGTTAAATTTCTCGGAAAATCTGATAGATATGAAAAAATTAGAGTTTTAAAAAAGCCGGTTTTGTTAAATCGCTTATAATTTTTTCAATGAATTAATTTTTTAATTAATTGCAAATTAATTTTTTCCGAAAAATTAAGTTTTTTTTTGGAAAAAATGCCATTACAAATGCGCTTTTGCCGTTTATGCCATTTTTATGATATTTTGGACAATATTAAAGGATTTTGTCATATTAATATGATCTAGGAGGTTCAGAAATATTGTTAAGATTTTTATTGTTCCTTACATCTTTAACTTTTAACATTACCAGAGTTATCAGAACGTAGATATTATAAAAGCAAAACGCCTGAGGGGAGATTGTTCTTATTATATTAATGATGTTAAAGCAACACATTTACATGTACTATTTAACAATGATGACATTTTAATGTCAGATTTAGATGGCTATGTAGAAAGTGATTGCAATGATTCAGATTGGAATCTTGAAAGTAGCTCAGAAGAGGAGAGCGAGTAGAGTTTAATATATATATATATATTTTTTTTTTAAATAATATTAATATTAATGTCTTATTTTATTTAAAATATATAATGACTGTTCAATTATTTGTGTAGTTTACTTTTTGTTTCCTATGTGAATATTAAAGAAACGACTGTGAAAAAATGAATCAGTTCAGTATCAGTTCACGAAACTATGATTTTGAACGAAAAATGTGTCACGTGTTTGACAATTTTTCCAAACGAATTTTTCCACCCCTTCGGTACGGAACCGAAAAAAACCGGATATTTTTCCTACCTTTAAAACCCTAGAAAAAATGCTTGAAACAGAAGTTGTAGCATATTAAGAGCCACGTATTACGCTCTTTTCCGTTTGACCTTGGGATGACCTTGAAATGCTCTATGAATATCAAATGAACTTTTACACAGATTTTATCACATATTCTTGTAGTTGGCATCGTGACGTTTTCGAAACACTACTTACATGCTCACTTTCAAGCAACCAATTTCGAAATATGAACGTTCAAAGTTTACCTGGCGCCTGCATTAGAGTTATCTGACATACACCACGGGGAAATTGCTCGGTCGAACTTTGTACATCGTGGTAGTCCTAAAAAGGGACGATATTTTTTGTGTAGGCCAAAACTAAAAAACACGTGGCCCTTGAACATGTGGCCTTGCCTTTCACATGTTTCCATCTAATTTTCCATTCTAATTTTTCTATTATTAATTTAGTAATTTTTCTACATGCTGCTGCAATTGTCACACGCAGTTCGTTTACGTTATTTGCGGGTGTCACACAAACGTGTTGCTTTAAAGAGACCCAAAGAACGCTAATGCCACGTCAACTTTGAACATTCATATCTTGAGATTGGCTACTACAAAATGAACATATAAGCAGCATTTTGAAAGTGCCACGATACCAGCTACAAGAATATGTAATAAACACTTCATGGTCCTATTTAAAAAAGTTAATCCGATCTTCACAGAGCATTTCAAGGACATCCCAAGGTTAAACGTAGAAGAGCGTAATATGTGGCTCTTAATATGCTATAACTTTTGTTTCAACCATTTTTTCATGTCTATCATATTTTCCCAGAAATTTAGCTGTTCTCACGTGGTATAAAAAACCTAATTCATTAAACGTATGCTACTCAATTCTTCAATTTTTCTACATGCTTCTGCGATTCTCACACGTAATTCGTTTACGTTATTTACGGATGTAACATAAACGTGTTGTTTTAACTACCCCAATCAACGCTAATGCCACGTCAACTTTGAACGTTCATATCTCGAGATTGGCTCCTGCAAAATGAACATGTAAGTAGCATTTTGAAAACGCCACGATGCTAGCTACAAGAATATGCAATAAAAAGTTCATGGTCCTATTTAAAAAAGTTAACCCGATCATCACAGAACATTTCAAGGTCATCTCAAGGTCAAACAGATAAGAGCGTAATACGCGGCTCTTAATATGCTACAACTTTTGTTTGAAGCATTTTTTCATATCTCTCATATTTTTCGAGAAATTTAGCTCTTCTTACTTTAAACCAGAGGTCAGCACGAAATGCACTTCTCGGCCGATTTTCGGAAGACTCCGCCTTCCGTTCCACCCTTTTCCTTGGTACACCGCGCGCCGCCACCAAGCCAGTCGAGTCTCAGGAGCGTATTGTACTCTCCGCACAGTGGAGTCATGGAAAGGCGAAAGAGAAGTGAAAACTGTTTTATTTCATAACATGCTTTTTTTGTTTGAAAAACTATCGCAAACAAATATCAACAATAAATATAAGCATTTCATAAGATAAAAAAGTTTTCACCTCTCTTTCGTCTTACCATGGCTCTACTCTGCGACAATACGCTCCTGAGGCTCGATCGGCTTTTGTGGGCGGCGCGGTGTACCAAGGGAAAGGAGGGGACGGAGGGGCGGAGTCTTCTGAAAATCGACCGAGAAGTGCGTTTCGTGCCGACCTCTGCTTTAAACAAACGCGCAGTATAAAGAACCTAATCCATTAAGCGTATGTTACTTATTACTTCAATTTTTCTCCACGAAACTAGTCGTTAATTTTTACTTATCGACGCGACGGTACGTTTTTTTTATGAAGAAAAAAAAAGATTTCCAATGACTCACCCGTAATTGTCTCAGCGTCTCGCGTACTGGCGGGGGCCCCGACAATTCTGTTTCTGTTGGACCTTAGGGCCTCTAACGCCGCCCTCGCCGTGGGGGAGACCTTGAGGGAGGTGGCGGATGGTCGGGCTGGGCCTTCGGGCCGCTTTGGACCCACATCCTCCACGGCGGCCAGCTTGGACGCTGTGGCGACGAGCGAGATCGCCTCACCTTCCTGAAATTATTTTAAAATTGTTAAAAAAATATTAGAAAAGGTTGTCTGGCAGTTACAAATTTTTTTTTTTTTTCGATTTTTCGTTCATTAATTATTTTAAGTGTTGCGTTTGAGATGTACTTTTTGACTGGTAGTAATTATAAGAGGATTTATATTTTTGTGCTAATTATATTGAAGATACCTTTTCAAATATTGTAATCTCCTTCGATAAAATTTCGTATTACCGTAGCCATCCTGATACTCTGTTTATTGAAATGATAGATAATATCAAAATTAAAAATGAATTTGACACGTTCACGTCGGCGCTGCTTTTACTGTTTCTCATTGTGGGGCGGCGCGCGTATTAATGCTTTTCATCATCTGGCGGCGCGTGGTACACGCTGCCCGTTGGGAGACTCGAGCGTGAGCCACCGCCGTCTGATGGGAGAGTCGAGTGTGATCCACTGGTGATGCACGCCGGCGTGAACGTGTTAATCAATTTAAAAATGGTAGTAATAATAAAAGGATTTTATTTTTGTGCTAATTATATTGAAGATAACTCTCAAAATATTTTAATCTCCGTCGAGAAAATTTCATATTATATTACTATAACCATCTCCTGATACTCTATTTATTGAAATATTAGATAATATCAAAATTAAAAACCAATTTAATGACAGTGTGAAATATTAGATAATTTCAAAATTAAAAACCAATTTAATCACAGCGTGAAATATTAGATAATTTTAAAATTAAAAACCAATTTAATCGCAGTGTGAAATATTAGATAATTTAAAAATTAAAAATCAATTTAATCACAATGGCCCACGGACAAATTCAGGCATAATTTAAAAAAATTCTTATCATTCTTAAATAAATGAATAAACAGACTCAAGTTTGAAAATTCATCGGTGATATCGTGAAATGAAATGAAAATCTTTGGTGGCCGTTCACCGAGCGGCTCATTGATCAAAGTCGTCGTACTAAAAGTACGAAGGAGGTCAGTGGTCTCCTACCGGCGTGGAAAAATTCCCTTTGGCTTCCACGCTCGTCGCGTCGAAAGAGGTTTAAGCCCATCGGCCGCATGTCTCGTTTGTCACGCAAGAATTTTATTATGTAACCGTTCGGTTTAAATTATTCTTCGGTCCAATGCTCTGTTCGTTCAATTATTTAAATTTATTTAAATTAATTTCCTTTCCTGCTAAAAATTGTTTTTATCCATTATCAATAATCTCGTCACGTGACAACTTTATGACGTAATTGATCTGCGAAATTATTCTGCGGTTCAATGCGGTGTTCCTTCAATTATTTAAATTTATTAAAATTAATATCTTTTTCTGTTAAAAATTGTTTTTATCCATTATCAATAATCTCGTCACGTGACAACTTTATGACGTAATTAATCTGCAAAATTATTCTTCGGTTCAATGCGGTGTTCCTTCAATTATTTAAGATTATTTGAATTAATTTCCTTTCCTGCAAAAAATTTCTCTTATCCATCACCAAAAATTTCGTCACCTGGCAACTTTATAGCGTAATTAATCTGCAAATTTATTCTCCGATTCGATGTCCCATTTTTTAAATTATTTAAGTAATTTTCTGTTTTCAATGAATTGTTTAAATTAAATTATTACTGTAAAACAGAAAATTACTTATTTACTACAAAAAGTATAATTGTTTATCACTAACCAGTAAATATGAAGTTTTAAAAAATTCTCAATAGAAAAACACAATGACGCACACCTTTCTGCTACTAAAAATTTACCGCACTAAATCACATGAACAGAAAGTTTGTTTCTACATGCAAAATGGGGAATCCCCATTTTTAGATTGGAATAAATGGAATTCAGAATAGAATGGAATTAAAAAATAACTAGAAATACAAGCGCAAATGTTACCAAGCGAACGGAATTAAAAAAATAACTGCAGAAATTTTTTTTTTTTAAATCCCATATTTTAAAAAACTTGCGAAAGCAAAATCGTGTAAATAAACTACCGTGTAAATCGGGGGATAGGTTTAGTGGGAAATATATTAAAAAACCAAAAATGAAAATGAAAATTCTGAATAAAATGAATTCACGATCGCCATTTTGAATTCGAAAAATTTTGAGTGCGCGTGTGACGAGACTAGATCGTATTTTGTCATAATGCATTCGATACTTTCCGTATGGCTCACGTTTCGCGATGCATTTCTAGAAATTTTTTGCTTTTTTTTCTTTTTTAAATCGCATTTTTAAAAAACGTGTAAAAGCGAAATCGTGTAAATAAACTACCGTGTAAATCGGGAGATAGGTGTAGTGGGAGATACATTAGAAAACCAAAAACAAAAATGAAAATTCTAAATAAGATGAATTCACAATCGCCATTTTGAATTCGAAAAATTTTGAGTGCGCGTGTGACGAGACTAGATCGTATTTTGTCATAATGCATTCTATACTTTCCGTATGGCTCATGTTTCGCGATGCATTTCTAGAAATTTTTTGCTTTTCTTTTAAATCCCATATTTTGAAAATCGTATAAAAGCGAAATCGTGTAAATAAAGTACCGCGCAAATCGGGGGATAGATGTATTTAGCTCTTACCAAAAAATATTCTACGGACAATCAAGGAAATTTCTTTGAGTGACTTTTTCTCTCTCTCTCTCTCTCTCTCTCCACAGAACAAAAATGACCTTTTGCCGTTGGAAACTACCAGCTTGGAAATTCTTCTCTCGACTGCTTGCACAGTTTTCCCTCTGGGAGAAGCATCGTGAGAAGGTGGATCCTCACTCACGTTATCGTATCTTATCTGACAGTGAGACTGAGAGACAGAGACAGACAGAGAGAGAGAGAGAGAGAGAGAGAGAGAGAGAGAGAGAGAGAGAGAGAGAGAGAGAGAGAGAGAGAGAGAGAGAGAGAGAGAGAGAAAGAGAAGGAGGGCGGAGATAGAAAGGGCTCGTGAGATTGTCGAATGGGAACCTACTTCATTCTCTCACTTCATTCAACTCACTTTCTTCATCCTTACTGCGTTCGGTTCTCGGTTCCGTCGGATACGCTGCTCGAGATAGGTCGAGGTACCCTACGTATAATTATCGATAATGAAATCCTCCGGATAAGTAATTTTACAATTTGATTGACTCGTAACGACAACGAGGCGTCTAGAATTCTTCACTCACCGCTAGAATGTTTCTAATCATTTTGTTAATTGATGTTCTTTTTACACTTCTTATTCACGGTTACGTATCCTACGTGTAGTAATAGAAAATTTAATTTTCCGATACAAGTAATTTTGCAATTTAATTGATTTGACGATGAGGCAATTAGTAAATAAATTATTCGTGAATTTCTTTCATATTTTCCAAACTGCTCGCGTAATTACACTGGTCAACAACGTTTTCGCTCATGAAATTACTCTTGCTAATTTCGAATGAGTACCTATAAACGTGTATTTTAAGACTAATCTCGACTTTGGATTAGGTTGAGGTTCTTTTGGATTTGAATGATAAGATTTGACTGTATTTTCTTCATTAAAAAACAACTCCAGGATAAAAATCTTGTTTTTCCTTTTTGTATTATTTTTTTTCCTAGAGGTGAACATCTTAGGAGCATTTGAAAACCAAACGTGAAGTTGAAATCTTAAAAATTGACGAAATTATAATTTTTTAATGGATCAAAGCGCTAGTAAATACTCGTTATACGTAAAATCAAATCGTGTCTGGAGGAATCTACATGTACTGAGTATTTTCTATAGCATTGATCCATTAAAAAAATTATAACTTTGTTAATTTTCGACATTTTAAGTTCACGTTGGGTTTTAAATGCTCCTAAGATGTTTAGCTATAAGATAAAAATAATAAGAATCCACTTGTAGTCTGGGTGCAGCCCAGGCATGATTTAACTTTACGTATAGCGAATATTTACTAGCGCATTGATTCATTCAAAAAGTTATAACTTTGTAAATTTTTGAGATTTTAACTTCACGTTGCGTTTCAAATGTTCCTAATATGTGCAGCTATAGGGAAAAAAATTATGAAAATCCATTTGTAGTCTGGAGAAACCCCAGGCACGATTAAACTTTACATACAGTGAGTATTTACTAGCGCATTGATTCATTCAAAAAATTATAACTTTGTCAATTTTTGAGATTTTAACTTCACGTTGGGCTTCAAATGCTCCTAACATGTTCAGCTATGGGGAAAAAAATAATAAAAACCAATTTGTAGTCTGGGGAAACCCCAGGCACGATTAAACTTTACATACAGCGAGTATTTACTAGCGCATTGATCTATTCAAAAAATTATAACTTTGTCAATTTTTGAGATTTTAACTTCACGTTGGGCTTCAAATGCTCCTAAAATGTTCAGCTATGGGGAAAAAAATAATAAAAAACCATTTGTAGTCTGGAGGAACCCCAAGCACGTTTAAACTTTACATACAGCGAGTATTTACTAGTGCATTGATCCATTAAAAAAATTATAACTTTGTCCATTTTTGAGATTTTAACTTCACGTTGGGCTTCAAATGCTCCTAAAATGTTCAGCTATGGGGAAAAAAATAATAAAAAACCATTTGTAGTCTGGAGGAACCCCAAGCACGTTTAAACTTTACATACAGCGAGTATTTACTAGTGCATTGATCCATTAAAAAAATTATAACTTTGTCCATTTTTGAGATTTTAACTTCACGTTGCGTTTCAAATGCTCCTAATATGTTCAGCTATATGGAAAAAAATTATAAAAATCCATTTGTAGTCTGGAGAAACCCCAGGCACGATTTAACTTTACATACAGCGAGTATTTACTAGCGCATTGATCTATTAAAAAAATTATAACTTTGTCAATTTTCGACATTTTAATTTCACGTTGCGTTTCAAATGCTCCTAAGATGTTCTGTTATAAGAAAAAAAATAATAAAAAATTAAAAACAAGATTTTTACCGTAGGGTTGCTTCTTAATGTAGAAAATACAGTGAAATTTTATTATTAAAATTCAAAAGAACCTCGATCTAACCCGAAGTTGGGATTATTCTTAAAATACATGTTTATAGGTACTCTTTTGGAAATTAGCAAAAGTTATTTCATCGGGAGAAAAAAAATTAAAATTTGTTGGCCAGTGTTATCAACATCTCAAATACTCTTTTTAAAATGTTTTATTTACACTTTTCGAAAGCACCTACGTAATCACAAATATTTCCAACAATTTTCAAAATTTCCCCTACACCTTTCCAACGTGCTCACGTAATTATCACTATCTCAAACACTCTTCAAAATTCCACTCGACACTTTCCAAACGCACACGCGGATAATCACTAACGTTTCTAAATACTTCACGAGATTTTATTTACACTTTTCCAACACGTCACGTGACCGTCTCCGAGTCGCGACTGAAACAATTGTGTGACGAGCATCGGCAAATAGGAAAATGGTGAAAATGAGGAGGAGGTGGAGGTGAAACTTTTCGAGGGTGGTGAGAAAAGGCCACCAAGTCACGTGACCATCTCATTACGTTATATTCGTAGTTACGTGGAACGGCGCGAAATTCTCAGTAATTTTGAATTTCGCGCCATTCTCTTACGGAGAAGTTGGGCTACTTGAAAACACCTATTTGAATTTCCAGGATTCGCGCGATTTGACACGCGCGCCATCCTTCTCGACACTCTCTGGATCCGTTGAAAGATTATTTTCGTGTCGTCCAAATGCAAAAAAAAAAATTTTGCGGACTCACCTTGACGCACTCGTGTGAAGATTTTCGAATTGATGGACAATTGGTTAGATCATATCCGATTCGTGTTGCGAGAAGGAAAATTTTTTGGTGGAAAAACAGTGGAAAATTATTTAATTCGCACAGCATTCGATCACTTTTGCAATTTACGAAAATAATGAAAATTTTCTTTCTGACAAATATTCACTTTTGTAATTTATGGAAATAAAAAAAAAATATTCTTTCTCAAAATTATACAAAGATGATTTTTAAATATCAATACTGTGACTGAGGCTATCATTAATTAATAAATGAGAATATTTAATATTTTACTATTATATTCGACATTCACTATACTTCTTTGTGAAAATAATTTTGAGAACACGACAGGACAACGCACTTTTAAAGACTGTGAGTTTAAGGATTCCCGGCTCAGGTATAAGAAAAACAAATCTGTCCTCAAAGGTAAAGGGCAGGGGCCGCGCGCGAAAGTTTCTTCAAGTGTTCTTCACTACAGGAAGGAGAAAAGCAAATCGTTGGACTGTCATAGGGCCAAACGGTGAGTCATCCAAACTCGAGACGAAAGTGCACGAGGTGCTCTCGAAACGGCTCGTGTCTCGAATAAAATTGTGACGCTTCTTCTCTGAATTAGTACCTTCAGACAAAAATTCATTTTGAAATGAACCTTTTTTTATCAGTTATATTTTATCCTTACGAACTTGGTTACTTATATTTTATTATTATTTTATTCTTCTTGGAATTAAAACGATTTTTTTTTTTTGCAAATGTAGTCCGTAGATTTTCTAGATTAACGAAGGGAATTATTTTGCAAACAATTGCTTCCTTAGAAGATAAATAAGTCACTCCCTTTACGGTCGTGCCTAAATTAATTCTGCCAAAAATAACAATCTTCTGTCTCTTTATTTTGAAATATTTTTATTATTGTTATTTTATCTTAGAGGACGTTAATAGAATATTCTTTAGTTTCTGTTAAACATAGTTGCTCGATAGTCGACTATAATTATTAATTATCTCAGTGATTCAAAAATGCATTTGGAAATAAATTTTTTTTGCTACTTATATTTTATTTTTAAGAGCGTGAAATGATAACAATTTTTTTTGGAAATTTAGTCGGTAGATTTTCTAGATGAACGAAGGATTGGTTTCGTAGAAAAAAAATTAATTCTATCCAAAAATAATAATTTTCTGTCCTTTTATTTTAAAATATTTTTGTTATTGTTATTTTATCTTGGAGGACGTTAAACGAATATTTTTTAGTTTCCGTCAAATGTAGTTGTTGATTATAATTATTAATTATTCTCGTCGTTAATTATCTCAATGATTCAAGAATTCATTTTGAAATTAATTTTTTTGTTACTTATATTTTATTCTTCTTGCAATTAAAGCGATTTTTTTTGCAAATGTAGTCCGTAGAGTTTCTAGATTAACGAAGGGAATTATTTTGCAAAGAATTGCTTCCTTAGAAGAAAAATTCATTCTGCCAAAAATAATAATCTTTTATCTGTTTATTTTAACTATTTTTATTATTGTTATTTTATCTTGAAGGACGTTAAAAGAATATTCTTTAGTTTCTGTTAAACGTAGTTGTTCGATCGTCGACTATAATTATTAATTATTGTTATGGTTAATTATCTCAATGAAAAAAAAAAATATTTAAGAAGAAAATTTTCTGTGTTCTAAAAAAAGGATTCACGTCCAGATTGCTTCTGTTTTGAAAATTCTTGTTTGAAGAATAATTCTTTATTCTCTCTCATTGTCAGATGCAAACGATTTGAGAGAATCACGAGACGTTGACAGAATCGGTCGGCTAGTCCAAACGAATGGAACATTTAGAAGTCGGTCGACCTGCCTTCGTGTTTCCACGAATGGCCTACGTCATCGTCTAATTCCAGAAGGACCGTCTACGTTTCCTTCTTCGTTTATGTCTGTCTGTCTGTCCGTTCGTCCGTAATAAAGGATATTTCGATCCTCCTAAATTTTTTTTAGTCGAAATTTCAAAATCAAATCGATCAATTTTAATTTCAAAATAAATCTTTGAAATAATTGTTTTGATGCAACACTGGAAAGTACCAAAGGATATTTCGATCCTTCAAAATTTTTCTTATTCGAAATTTTGAAATTAACTCGACATTAATTTCAAAATAAATGTTTGAAATAATTGTTTCCATGCGAAACTGGAAAGAGAAAAACTTTTTTTTAGTAAAGATTTCAAAATTAACTGGATCAATTAATTTCGATTCAAAATTTTTCTTATTCGAGATTTTGAAATTAACTCGACCAATTCATTTCAAAATCAATTTTTGAAATATTTGTTTCGATGCGAAACTGGAAAGTACCAAAGGATATATTGATCCTCTAAAACTTTTTTTAGTAAAGATTTCAAAATTAACTCGATCAATAAATTTCGATTCAAAATTTTTCTTATTCGAGATTTTGAAATTAACTCGACCAATTCATATAAAAATGAATCTTTAAAATAATTGTTTGGATGTCAAACTGGAAAGTACCAAACTGGATATTTCGATCCTTCAAAATGTTTTTTATTCGAAATTTCAAAATCAACTCGATCAATTTTAATTTCAAAATAAATCTTTGAAATAATTGTTTCCATAAACTGTAAAGGCTCCATAATCAAATTAAGTTATTGAGCATATGTAAAGACGAAAATAACACTCGAGTGTAACTCGTGAGTATTTTTGGCGAATGAGTGGCCAGGAATCCTCGTCGTTTCAATTTTTCTTTGCCCTTTTTCCCCTCACTTCGTAGCGCGCCTTTGTCGTCTGGTGTCTCGAGTTCAATGATCCAAATGATATTAGTCATATTTTAAAACGCAGAAAATAAACATTTCTAAATTTCATAAAATTTCTATGAATATTTTCATAGAAAAGAATTTTGAATGACAGAAAATTGTTTATGAAAATATTCGCGAGGAAAATTTGTTCTCTAAGCATTAATCAATTCGATGCTGTTTAATTGATCAATTAAACATTTTTCAATTATCTACCAAGGACGACAAGGATTCGCTTCCGCGTGTCCTTTCCAATCCACTCCATTCTAATTTTTCTACACTCTCCTCTACTTGCTCGACCTTCGTCGATCTCTCAAACCTAACCTTCAGATTCTTTTTGTTCTCTATTTTTTCTCACTCTTGTTAGGATATTTTCGACGCGAGTCCTTCAATTAAATTTTGGTGAATCCTGAAGGTCTCTCTCTTAACACGTGGACCGTCACGGTGATTTTTCATGGATTTTTCATTGTCCGTGACCCCACACTGCTCACTTTTTTTCTTTTTTCTTTTTTTTTGTTAACATATGGATCGTTTATCTTGAGAATGGTGTACGTTAATTTTTTAAAAAAATAAGATATCGTATAATCTGTGATTAATTTAGTGTAACTTTTTATTTATAACTAGTTGAATTTTGTTGTGGTAATTGAAAAAATGAATTCGAAAGTAAGAAACATTTAATTGTGTCAATTGAATGTGGTGTAAATCCATTTTTAGAAAAAAACGAGATATCGCATAATTTGTTATTAACTTAGTGTAAACTTTTTATTTATAACTAGTTGAATTTTGCTTTTTAAAATGGACTGACACCACTTTCAAAACAAATGGTCCATATGGTCTTTTAAACTGTTGTAAATTGTGGTTAGTATAATAATTTTTTTAATGATTTTTCAGGGATTTTTCCGTTACAGTCAAATTCAGTGCTGGTCACTGGTAGGTTTAACCTCCATGGCAGTCAATGTGTTAAAAAATATTTGACTCGAATGAGTGTAAAAAGAAAATTAAACAAATCTCCATAGAGGTCTATTTCAAAAATTCGCAAATGGATGGAAACAAATTTTTGAATGAACCTGTACATCACCGTTAGAAACTTGTTTGGCGGCTCACACTATCTTTTAAAATGGCTTCATTAGAAGTCCAATTAGATAGGTTACGAAAATTTATTTTTTTGGCTTACTCTATTTTTGTTTATATTCATTAATATAGTTCTGTAATTACTGTACTTTAATTTATTCATATTGGCTAGATTAGTTAAACGCCAATCAAATGGCTTATGAAAATTTACTTTTTCATTGTCTTTCATTTTTCAAAATTTATTTTTTTTGCTTACTCTTTTTTTAAAATTTTATATATTAATTCATATAGCTCTATAATCAGTGTACTCAAATTCATTAATATTGGCCAGATTAGTTAAATGCCAATTAGATGGGTTACGCAACCTTTTTTCTGTTTTTCATTTTTCAAAATGTATTTTTTGCTTATTCTTTTTTTTTTTAATTTTATATATTAATTCATATAGCTCTATAATCAGTGTACCTAAATTCATTAATATTGTTTAGATTAGTTTAATGCCAATTGGATGGGTTACGAAAATTTACTTTTTTCTTTTCTTTCATTTTTCAAAAAAAATTTTTTTTTGCTTACTTTTCTTTTATATTCATTCATATCGCTCTATAATCGCTGTGCCTTAAGTCTTTTATATTCCTTTCTTGAAAATTTATTTTTTTGCTTACTCATATTCACTCATATAGCTCTATAATCAGTGTACTCAACTTCATTCATATTGCCTAGATTAGTTAAATGCACTATAAATGCTGTACTCTTATGCGTCTCCTTTACTATGTTTGGATGCTTTACAATGTAAAGGAGGTCATCCATTTAAATAATAAATAAAGAAATAAAATTCATCACTCGTAAGAATGGGAAAAAAATTGAACAATCCTTTTACAGGTGTCCACTGAAAAATTTGCCAACGAAGAAAAATAAATTGTCTCTCGTATGAACGAAAAGAAATTTTGGACGAACCTGTAGACCTCCATTGTAAAATTGCTGCACTCTCTGAGGTCGTAGACCCGAACGTGTCTTGCACATGATCCCAACACACTTTACCACCCTCGGAAAAATCCTCCACGATTTTACGAAGCTTCTAAAACTGAATATTTCACCATTCGCGTGCTCCTTACACTCACACTTTTTCCATTTCACTCGCCGCAGACCCCTTGAGGATTTTCGAGAAAGTCACGTGGTCTGCCGAACGGAAACTAGGTCGACGACACGTTGCAAAATTTAATATCGATCTTTTAAGCCACGATAATCTCCTCGATTAATCGATAATTATATCTACACGAGATACGATTCTCTGAACGTAGTTTATGACGCAGAGGTGGAAAAATTCGATGGGCACCGGCACCCCTTTTTTCTTTATCTCGATTCTTTTTTTCTGCACTCGTGATTTTTCTCTTTGATTAATTTGTTTTACAAATTCTTAATTTGGAATTTTTCTTCTGCTCCCGTGATTTTTCTCTTCGATTAATTTTTTTAAAAATTCTTAATTTGGAATTTTTTTTCTGCACTCGTGATTTTTCTCTTTGATTAATTTTTTAAAGATTCTCAATTTGGAATTTTTTTTCTGCTCCCGTGATTTTTCTCTTCGATTAATTTTTTTAAAGATTCTTAATTTGGAATTTTTTTTCTGCTCTCGTTATTTTTCTCTTCGATTAATTTGTTTTACAAATTCTTAATTTGGAATTTTTCTTCTGCTCACGTGACTTTTCTCTCCGACTTTTTTTTCCAACATCCTTAACATGGAATTTTTTTTTTTTGCATTTGCAATTTTTTAATTTGGAATTTCTATTTATACACTCGCGATTTTTCTTTTCAATTTATTTTTTTAAAGATTCTTAAGTAGCTTGGAATTCTTTTTCTGTATTCGCGATTTTCCTTTCAGAGTAATCTTTTGAAAGATTCTTGAGTAATTTGGAATTTTTCTCTTTTATGCCAACAGACTGTAGATTCTCAAGCTTTGACGCACAACGTACGAATTTCTCAATACGATTCCAGTGAAATGAAGAACGTGACTAAAGGTAAGGTGTCCGAACGAGGTGAAAGAGATTCTCGCGGTGAGTTTTGGAGGGAGAGACGTGGCCTTCTCCGCTCTTCCTTTCTTTTTTCGTTTGCTGAGTAAACTCAGTTCAGTAAGCCTCCTGGGCATTCATTTACGAAATCACAATTTAAATTTCGCACGCCAGATAATGATCAAAGATTCTTATTTATCTATTTACTTAATTCAGAGTGTCAAAATAAATATAATTAAATTAAATATCATAAACAAATGCTACAATTAAACCTAAATAAAAATATCCAGAAAATTGTTCAATATCATTTTTGCAAATCACTTCAATAAGCCTCGACTCATTTACAAATTTACGAAAATTTAAATTTCGCGCGCCAAAAAATTATCAGATAATTTTATTTATCCATTTATTTAATTCAGACTATAAAAATAAATATCGTTTCATTAAAAAGCATAAACAAATACTACAATTAAACCTGAATAAAAATATCCAGAAAATTCTTCAACATCACTTTCGAAACTCACTTCAATAAACCTCCATACATTTACAAATTTACGAAAATTTAAATTTCGCGCGGCAAAAAATTATCAGAAAATTTTATTTATCCATTTATTTAATTCAGACTATAAAAATAAATATCATTCCATTAAAAAGCATAAACAAATGCTACAATTAAACCTGAATAAAAATATCAACAAAATTCTTCAATATCACGTTTGAATTTCCCGCCAATTTTCGTCCTCCTGCACCGCCCGCTTACGTCATCGAAAATCAAACAAAAGATTGAATTTCTATCGAAGGTAAACAATCTGGAACGCTCCGCAATATCTCGTGAGCCTCCACGTTAACCTGCGCTCGTGGTTTTCGTCACGTACACTCCACGAGCGATCCTATCCCCACCAAATGAAATTGTTACAGTGACGTTAATCAACAAGGAGGCTCGTGTTAATTGAAATGGTGCGCGAAACAGTTACGATAATTAGCCACGGTGCAGAGACTCTTACCATTCTGGCAAAAATTAAATAAATATAACTTTTAAGGCTCCGAGAATTATTTTAAAAATTTCAAAAATTTTTTTTACGACCTGAGTGTTATTTTGGAGAATGTATAAATTTGTCATTAGAAACAGAAAAAGCTTAAGGATTTTTTTTTAATATTATGATGTGTATTCATATTTTGCATTGGGAAATTAAAATAAATCATTTTGATTTGTTTGATGAACATTTAAGCCCCTGAGGATTTTTTTTTAATTTTTTCTACGACTTGATTGTTATTTTGGAGAATGTATAAATTTGTCATTAGAAACAGAAGAAGCTTAAGGATTTTTTTTTTATATTATATTATATTAAGATGTGTATTCATATTTTGCATTGGAAAATTAAAATAAATTATATTTATTTATTCTGTGAAAACTTTGGACGATTCGTCCGTTTTAAATAATATTTTTATTAATGATCATTATTTTTAATGACTTACAGACTCTTTGCATTGAAGCACGTATATTAAATAAATAAATTGAGAGGATAAAATATATTGACATTTCGTTTATCAGTATGTCGAGTAAAAATGATCGAATGTGTCGAGGCAGACTACACCTTTTATCTTTCGAAGCATATGTGCGTTAGATCATCACGTGTAAATGTTACGTCATCAGTTCTCTTAGCACCTTCTGCACCCAATGCACCTTTGCAACGCTGGCAAACGTACCTGCAATTGTTTCGACAAGTAAAATGGATCGACGTGTGAATTATTATTGTTGAATTTATCTCGAAATTATTGTGACGCATCTGTTGCTAATTTGCAATCACTTGTGGTATTTTTCTTTGACAGATGCATGTGCACTTGAGTTCTTTTCATTTTTCGAGTGGAAAGAAAATTTGTGTAATATGGACCATTTATTTTAAAAATGGTCACAGTCCAATTTTTTTTTTTAAAATGAGATGTCACATAATTTCGTGTAAACTTTTTATTTATAACTAGTTCATTTTCTTTTTTTTTAATCGACGTACACCATTTTCAAAATAGACAATCCATATGTTAACCGATGGAATGTCATTTTTAAAAAAAAAAGAAGTGTCACATAATTTAGTACAAACTTTTTGTTTATAACTAGTTAATTTTATTTTTTTTTAAATGGACTTACGCCACTTTCAAAATAGACGATCCATATGTTAATAGATGGAATGTCATTTTTTAAAAAAAATGAGATGTCACATAATTTAGTATAAACTTTTTATTTATAACTAGTCCATTTTTTTTTCATAGACGGTCCATATGTTAACCGATGGAACGTTATAATGGAATTATATCTCCAAGAATTGGACACAACGTGTACTATGTATACAATGTGGAATATTTTGTAGAAGCACGTGTACAATAATCCCTATCTATAATTCACGAAAATTAAACCTACTAGAAATTCTTTCAATTTACAATACCTCGAAAAATAATTTTTTACCAACGATATAACCCTCAACGAATACAAAATAACAAAATGAAAACTGTAAAACAACATAAATTTAAACAATTTCAACAAATTCTTGTATTGTAACCAAAATAACCTAATTCTCCAAATGACTTTTTGCTTGGACAACAAATGGATCAGTAATGCATTGTAGTAAATTTTCGTCTCGCCAATAAATCCAACCTAAAGTCCACGAGTCAAATCATCGTTAATTCCAGTCACGATAAAATCGCGATTGGACTCCTGAAAAGAAGACCTTTGGAAAGATAATTCCTGACCACGTTCAACTTCCACAATTGCACTTCGATTTGGTGTTTAATATTCTGAGAAAGTCAGCCATTACTTGCAAGATCACCTCTCGTTTCACAGATCAGTGATCAAGATCGAAGTTAATCGACTACGAGAATTCTCGTTTTCTTTGCTCTCGAAATGAGATACTCTCGAGAGAATAATTTGACCAGGACGAATAAAGTTTTCGAGCAGACCCTAAGCCACTGAGAATTCTAATAAAAGCTCGAGAAGAATTGCGCAATTGCGTGGCACCCTGGTGTCGAATGCTCGACTAGCCACGAGGTATCGATTGTTCCATCCAGTTTGCGCGAGAGGAATGGGTCACGATGCAAATCTGGTTTTCGTTGAGAGATGCAAGTCGAATTTGCTTTTTTATTTGGTTAATTGAATTTTGGAGATGAAAATTATTATTTTAAAATGATTTTTTAGTTGGTTAATTGAATTTTGAGGATGGAAATTATGTTTAGGAAAAATTTAATTGAGGCTAGCATTATTTTTTATCTGATTAATTGAATTTTGGGGATGGAAATTATTATCAGAAGAATTTTTAATCATTTTTTATATGATTAATTGAATTTTGGGGATGGAAATTATTATCAGAAGAATTCTTAATCCTTTTTTCTATGGTTAATTGAATTTTGGAAATGGAAATTATTATCAGAAGAATTCTTAATAATTTTTTATATGATTAATTGAATTTTGGGAATGGAAATTATGTTTAGGAAAAGTTTTACCGAGGCCAGAATTAGTTTTTGTTTGATGAATTGAATTCTGGGAATGGAAATTATGTTTAGGAAAAGTTTTACCGAGGCCAGAATTAGTTTCAGTTTGATGAATTGAATTCTGGGAATGGAAATCATTATCAGAAGAATTCTTAATAATTTTTGATATGATTAATTGAATTTTGGGAATGGAAATTATGTTTAGGAAAAGTTTTACCGAGGCCAGAATTAGTTTTTGTTTGATCAACTGAAATTTCAGAATGGAAATCATTATCAGAAGAATTCTTAATAATTTTTGATATGATTAATTGAATTTTGGGAATGGAAATTATGTTTAGGAAAAGTTTTACCGAGGCCAGAATTAGTTTTTGTTTGATCAACTGAAATTTCAGAATGGAAATCATTATCAGAAGAATCTTAATCATTTTTTATACGATTAATTAAATTTTGGGAACGGAAATTATGTTTAGGAAAAGTTTTACCGAGGCCAGAATTAGTTTTTGTTTGATGAATTGAATTTTGGGAATGAAAATCATTATCAGAAGAATTCTTAATAATTTTTGATATGATTAATTGAATTTTGGGAATGGAAATTATGTTTAGGAAAAGTTTTACCGAGGCCAGAATTAGTTTTTGTTTGATTAACTGAAATTTCAATATGGAAATCATTATTAGAAGAATTCTTAATATTTTTTTATATGATTAACTAAATTTTGAAGATAGAACGCACTTTCCGAAAAAAATTGTATTGAAGGTCAAAATTATAAGAGGCCTGAATTATATTTTACTCGATTCATTGACATTTGAGGATGGCAATAATTACCAAAAAAATTCTGAATGACATTTTATTTGGTTAATTGAAATTTCAAGATATAAATTATTATCAGCAATGTTGTTATCGAAACAAAAATTTCTTGTTAATTATTTTTTTTCATTATTCCCTATGCCTTCAATCGATCATTGGAAATAATTCCACCTTGGCAAATGAATTCTCACGATTTCAAGTAATTTATCGGGTAAAGATCTATCCAAATAAGTGCTCGCAAAGTGTGTAAACGTGTACGAAGAAACAAGAGAATCTTGGATTAACGTTGGTTGCGTCAGACGAGTTCTATCGGATAAGAATTCTTGTTTGCAGATATTATCACCAGAGAAACACAAAGGAAACCGTAAAAAGAAATTATTACTGAAATTATTCATTCAATCAAAGACCACTTATTTTTCGTGCAAACGAAAGAATCTCTTCCAAAAACGAACACCATAACCAATTTTCTCAAAAACGGAGAAAAACCGCAAAATATATACAAAAAGACCTGTTTTATATTTTACATTATTCAATCATCAGCATCAAAAGATAAATTAAAAAAAAAAAAAAACCCCTCCTTCCAAAAAACATCCTTCTCATCTTTTTCATACAAGTTACACATTTAGAGAGAAAAAAAAAAATTCTGAAAAATCAGAAAACCCAACATAAAAGTCCTAGATTCTAACTAAATAAATCCTAAAAAAAATGCCCAAATAAAAATCTTCAACTTAAAAACTCACTAGCACCGGAAATGCCATGGTGGAATTAACAGGAGCCTTCGTGTCCTCAGTAGTCTGGCACATCAGGACCTTCCTGGTGTGCCTGACCAGTGTGGCATCTCCACCAAGGTCATTGCCCTCCTTGTCGCAATTGGCATTATTTCCTTGGCCCTTGTTATCACGTCCCTTCAAAACCCTCCTGGCTGAGCCTCGACGCGCCTCTGCCAAAGCGATCGCCCTTATCAGCATCTCGTACCCTCTTCAAGGACACACCCTTCAAGGTCAACCTTAATCTCTCCTTCAGAAACTTTCGCGGATCCTTGGTGGCCGCCACCTTGCCTCTTTGCCCTCGACCCACCAACACCTTCCTCACCAATGGAAACGCACTTTTTTTATTCGCGAATGATTTCTTCTCGACGCGATAAAAAGATCGTCGAGATCGAAAAAGAAAAACGAGAGAGAGAAAGAAAAAAAATTCAAATACGATTTTCTTCTCTTTGACCTTGACGATCAGCTGATCAACACTTCCCCTTCCGTTCTCCCTGGCACCAAAAGCACACACTACTCAGAATTATTTTACCGATGATCTGATTTCTTCACCGACGAAATAAGAAATAAAGAGAAACGAAAAAAAAAAAACAAAGAAAAAACTTCGACTTTTGCGATTTTCGATCTGCTGATCAACACTTCCCCTTCCGGCACCAAAAGCACACACTTCTAAGTTGAAAATTATTTTACTGGTGACCTGATTTCTTCACCGACAAAATAAGAAATAAATCAAAGAAAAGAGAAAACCAAAAAACAGATATTTGATCAGCTGATCAAGGTTATCCTACCGAACCGCACGAACTGGACCAATCGACTGGACCAGCACCGAAAAACTGAAGCGACCGTGTGCCGAGCACCGACCTGACGCAAGATTAACGCAAAGGTGCGTGTGAACCAAAACGATGACCTTGAGATTTTCACGAGATCTTAGACTCCCAATGAGAAAGTCGTGAGAGCGTGGTTCACGCGCGAATCGCACGAGCGTAAATCCCAATAGGTTCAGCAGGACGTGAGTCCACGGGTTAAGAACCAATATGGGCTCCCCCTTATCGCCAGATAGCGGCCTGATAACCGCATCGTGGTACAATCAAGTGTGAAATTCGTTCGACGATGGAGCAGAACAATTGTCTCCATTGTTATTCGTTGTTACAAAATAGAATTAAAGAGCGAGAGGAACAAAAGAGAGCATTTTGAGAATTTTTCTCCGTGACCTTCAAACGTCCTTGGACGAAAAAACGGGTCTACGAGAGTTTTTACAAATTTTCAATTTATCTTACAGGTGCTGTAGGTCGTGCATGTGCAATACCAGCTGCATCTGGGTGAATAATTTTGCGATTAGTTGTACAGATTTGCTCTTATCGGTTCTCCATCGGTACTCGCGAATTTATGTCCTCCGTAAACTTTCGTATGGAAATTTTGATGATGTTGCATTTGGACTACTTCCTTTTCCCTCTTTTTAGTTTGTTTAGTGTTTTTGTTTTTAGCTTGTCAGTCGTCAATTCGTTCAAATGATTAATAAAAATAAAGGATGGAATTAACGATAGAGCACGACAACGAATTTATCGGTGACAAGTGTTGTAGTAGTTTCATAAATCGAATAAATTATTGGTGGACGATTTGACGGTGCAATTGCTCGCGTGCCTCTGCTCCATTAATTTGTCAATAAAGAACTTTCTCCTTGTGACCTTGACCTCACATTCGGGTCAAGAAAAAATGCTAGTAGAGGGATCTTGATCTCGAAATTTAAATTTTTAATTGAAAAAAGGCTGTTTCTCTCTATGCAATCTAAGCAATTTTTTTTATCAACTCTGAAAGAGAGATAATTGAGAATAAAATTAATTAAATTTATTTGCATGTTTTCTGCGTTCGACTTAGAGCACACAAGGTACCAAAGAATTTAAAAACAAAAAACCAAAAAAATATGGACCGTTTATTTTGAAAATGGTGTAAGTCCACTTAAAAAAAAAACAAAAAAAACTAGTAAATAATAAGTTTACATTAAATCAATCACAAATTACGTGATCTTATTCTTTCAAAAAATGGACCTACACCACTTTTAAAATAAACGGTTCAAATGTTTCTCACTTTCGAATTTATTTTTTCAATTGACACAATTCAATGTTTCTTACTTTCGAATTCATTCTTTCAATTACCACAATTAAATGGGCCGTTCATTTTGAAAATGGTGTAAGCCCATTTTTGGAAAAAAATTAACTCGTTATAAATTAAAAGTTTACACTAAATTAATCGCAAATTATGTGATCGCATTTTGTCAAAAAACAGTGGACTTACGCCACTTTTAAAATAGACGATCCATATAATACACGAGAAAAATAAATTCCCAACATTGAATTAAAATTTGTTATAAAAAGACACTTAAGCAAAGCCGGTTTGCACATGCTACGGTCAATTTTTTTCTCGATGATCACACGATTACTTTACAAGGAAACCAACGAGGATAAAGTCACACGTGATTCACACGCTCCCCACAATCCCAGCACGATGTTCCGCCTTTATGTCCTGTGCATGCTTACTACACAACTCTCTCAAGAGATATATCATAAATGAAGCGATTAAAAAGCTGCAGGTTCCGCCTCTAAATGACATTCAATCGCATCCGGGAAACTAGCCGAGGAAAAGTATGAATTAACGCTAAGACAAAAACCCATCGAGTTCAGGCTTGTCTAATTTACTCGGAAGAATAATTCGAATTCAAGAAAAAAAAATTTCATATACCGGACGTTACGGCACGATAAGATATCATGGAGAAAGATTTCATCGAATTTTTTAAGATTCTAATAAAAGAATCGTGTGGACATACAATAAAATTTAAATACCAAAATTTCTGATGAAATTGTAATATCCATATACTTATTGATAAAAAACAAAGGAATTTCTCCTAATTTCTTTTAATGTCTTCATTGTTCAGATAAGGACATACGAGAATTCTAATTGATTTGTGACACCTGCCTGAGGCTAGACTTGAGCTTACCAGGCTCTAAAAGTGTGTGGAAGAGGCCAGGGATTTCCTGGTGCCTAATTAGCATCAAGTTGGATGACATCACGAGCGTTGAGTCGTGCACGACTGGTAAAGAGATGCAGATAAGAGTTTTCCAACCGGACTGTACCCAGCTAAGACCGTCTGACTCCTACCAAGATTAAGGTAATGCTTGCCTGATATGATACAATAGTTATGTAGCCTTTTCAGTGCTCTATGGTGCTTCTGACTGGATCGCCGCGATACGTCATCGTGGAGGCATCGAGATAGTCACATTGACCCGAAGAAAGGTACGAGACAATCATCTACTAGGTGCCCTGTAGTCGGACTAGTCTGCGAATAGAATTCTCCAAAGCCTACCGATTAATTAATCGTGCGCATAGCAATTGGCTGGTGAGAATCGAATGTTATCGTGGACCTGAATTTAGAATAATAAGTGCCAGGATGGTTCTTTCGTTGGATTCGTGTCGAATCGGTTTGGCGTTACTCCGATCAATCAAGAAAAGTGTCCTTCGCCGAGTAATGCTTTTCTATTAATGTCTACGTGTCGTGCACCCTTCTTTCTTGGTATTATCGTAGAAGAACATAGTGGAACTTCTTTCGTTGACAAGTGTAACATCCCTCGCAAGATATAAGTTCTCGATGAGGACTCACCGTGACGTAGTATCAGGATCTTGGTTTCCGCTAGGGAAACCACAACGATCACCAACAGAAGGTGTGTATAATCTGAAAGAAAGAAGCAGAGCGTTAGTGCGATTCAATTTAACTCGAAGCGCACGGCGAAAGGTGTATTGCGATTAGTAAGACTGAATTCTAAGTATCAAGTATCGTGCAATGTCTTTCTCTGAATGATCTCATTCGTCGTAATCATAATCATTCTAAACGTCATAAATAATTTCTACGAGAACAATCGACTTCTGAATCCTACATAAAAATTCACCTAGCTTGGGTGATCGTGGTGACCCAAGAGAAACCGAGGCACGAAACATATCTTTTTAGGTTATAGCCCAAGGACGTTGTATCACCTGATCGATTCGCTAAAGAGAGAAAATATGAGCCTCGGGCTCAAAGTACAAAGTGCACTGGAGGTGTCCGGTCTCCAGGTGCCGGTCTATCCAAAATGGTTCACCCAATCAACAAGAAGGTCCGATAACAATCAAACCTAAGTAGATTTCTCATGACTCAAACCAGCTGTGATTAGATCAGCTGTTGAGGACCCAGAAATTCTCCAACAATGAACCATCCAAACCTAATCCCAAGTCCTAATCCTCGAACCCGAATAACGTACCGTGGGTCTCCTTTAATATATCGATTGGAATCCCTTCGCGTTAACCTCAGACACCGCGTAAAATTAGCTCGAGCTTAATGATAATCACGATGATAACCGATCGGGTCCCTCTCATCCATGAGAACGAAAGTGCGCGCGAGCATTGATTTTCTCGTGGGCCGTAACTACCGATGTGGGTCCCTCTCATCGAACCCGAGTTCCATCGAGAAAGAGAAACAGTCGAGTATCGAGGTTTTCGTTGTTAGGTGGGGTAGTTCCTAATTCTCTGCACTCACCATGTGCAGGTACCCACGGCTCGACATTATCCAGCCGAGTTGTGGATTTTCGAATAAAAATCCTAGAAGCTAGGTCCAATAGGTTTGACAAAGTGTTTGGAACGGTTTGGTGAGATATTGTTGATGCACGCCTCGAAGGCACCTCCTCTCAGGCAACTGCCATCACCCTATGGGCTCTCCCGCGAGAGGAGCTTCTGATGGCACGGTGCACTCGGCCACTGCATTTGTCTTATTTACGCGATTGTCGCGCACTCGTTACCGCATCATCGACCACTGAGTGAAACGTGCCAGGTCCGGATAACGTAGGCGAGTAGAGAACGAGACGTTAAATATAGGATAAAAGGCGTGTGAATCGAGAGCGCATCGCGGCTGATCAGCTTGGGCTAAGTACACGGAGTTTGTGGAACGACTGGCGCGTTCGTCCCTAACCGTCTACTCCGTGAGACTAGCCAGTTTTAGTCGAGAAGTAGTTTTATTAGGCTAGGTTAAGGAATCCTCGCGACAAGCCAAATATATTTCGGCAAAAAGAAATATTGGTATGTAGAAAATGTCCTAAGGGGCAACGATACTCGAGGTAAGCTAGCTCGTGAACCTATGGGATTCCAGGAAATTAACACGAATTTTTATGGTGTTTTTAGTCTCTTATATTACTTCATTTTGGTATGTAGACGACTCATTGAGAGATAATGTAATATAAGAGACTAATAAGCATATATGTAATACTACTATGTTGTTAATGGGACTGAAAAGGCGACGCAAACACCACGGTGCAGACATATATATAAACTTCTCACTCTCACTATAGTATACTATGTTCTCACTTTGTACTTTCGGCGCAACTGCGCATGCGTGCGTTCTATGGAGCTTGCTAACGCATGCGCATATGTTCGAAAGTACGATGTTCTGTCTCACTTTCTCGGCGCCGCTCCCGCTTATATAGGAAAGATGCGTGGCTAGCAATATAGGAGTATTACATATATGCTAATAAGGCCCAAAATTCGTGTTAATTTCCTCGATTTTTATTGGTTGGGGAGCTAGCTTGACTAGGGAACCAATAGGAATCGCGGATATTAACACGAATTTTCGAGTGTATTTTGTATCTTTTATTACGTTATTTCTGAAAGAGTGGTATGCATATCGAAAGTTTGAAGCTTCATGCACGGCCAAAGATGCTCGTATTCGAGTATTGAATCGTTTTATACGGAAGAAATTGAAGAAAATGTAGCCGTAAAAGTGGCCATGTTAGATTACATTGACAGCTATATAAAGCGACCGTCGCTTCTTTCGACTGTAATTACTTATTTACTATTGTTTGATTCATCCATACGAGTGTCTTTGGCCGTGTATGAAGCTTCAAGCTTTCGATATATACGCGACTCGTTCAGAAATAACGTATATAAGAGACTAAACAGGGCCCAAAATTCGTGTTAATTTTCTCGATTTCTATTGGTTAGCTTGAGTATACTAGTAACTTGTCCAAATGGTGATTTTTGTGGTCAAATGCAGAGATTTGCACGCCTACTAAATACGTCGCCGTAGTTAATTATTTCTTGTTACGAAATGAACGAAACGAAAGTTTAAACATCGCTACAGGTCCTGAAATTTTTATTAACGGTCGCGCTGGCAGGATGGTATTTATAAATTGAGATTAAAATTGCGAGTGTGAAATACGGCGGGAGTCATGTTTGTTCCTGCAATCGCCGTATTTGACACTCGTAATTTTACTAATGTTCCTAAAATGACAGAAGTGTCACATATGCATTATAATTTTAAAAGGCAGACAATGAAAATCATGTCTTTTACACACTATTTATAGATTATATCTTATAGATTAGGCTGATGCATAGGATAACAGTTTTAAACAGGCAAGCGAAATCTTTCTAGTAGTCGTCCTGTTTCACATTATTTAAATCCTTTTGTTTAACACTAGATTGCCCAAAACCAGTCAATTTGACTGTTTCAAATGTGAAATCGTGTTTATAAAAAAAGTTCGGGCAATCTAGTGTTAACCAGATCATTTGACTATGATGGTATTTCTGAAACAATGAGAAATGAATAAATCTTGTCTAGACTTTAAAATTAACAAAATTATAAAAATCTCGTGTATAAAAAGATGAAGAAAAATTATAAATGGTCTATATTATGATCTGCAATACATCCCAGTTTTTATCTACCTGAAAAAAAGATTTTTATTTAAGTTATATGATAAACATGTCTATTTAAATAGGATCATAATATAAATAACTATTTCTAGAAGATCCAATTACCAGTATATTCTCAGAAATTTTCACTTACTGACTAATTTTGCCTGCTTGTACCACCTTGTACCGATTCTCCTTTTTCAAAATAAGCCGGGTCAGGTATACGTCGCGCAGGCGCAGGTAGATATGTCCAGGGATGCGTGACGTCACGGGCTCACTCACACAAATACCTGACGTGTGTCCTTACTATCTCACACGCACGGATGAGCATCGCGCGTGTGATCCTCGGCCGTAATTTTCAGATTAGTGCACCTTGCGCATGCGCACAAAAGTTAATACTTCGAAAAACGTCGAAGTGTCCCTGCTGGTTCTCTGTATACGGTGACACCATGTGACACGGAGTTGGAGAGACAACTGGTGCGTTGGTGTCTAAGCGTCTCCTCCGTGAGACTAGCGAATTTTATTCTAGAAGTAGTTTTATTAGGCTAGGTTAAGAAATCCTCGTGACATGCCAAATATGCTACTCTGGAGAAGAATTTTTTTTTTCTTTTTAAATGGTTCTCGATGAAAAAGGATTATTTTTATACGGTATATAGTATTTTAGGGTTAGGTAGTATTCACGGTTATCGATTACTTCTGCTGGCATGCCACGTGGGTGGAACCAGCACCGTTCACGACTCTCAACGAGGGATAAAGATAACAGAGGTTCTCCCATCCGATTGCCTCACGCGTATGGTAAAAGTTCCGCAATGTAGACTTTTTGACAGATAGCGTGCTCGTGGCCGTGACACGGGTCCTAGGGTATTTTTGTTTTACGAGAACGAACTTGTTTGTCACTGAACGGCAGAAGTTCAATGGTGAATCGCGTGGCGGGAAAATCGCGCCAATTTGAATTATCGTTTGCCGTTTGATTGAAAATTGATCTTAACGAAAGCTTTTCCACCGGACTTCTCGCATCCGGGATCATTCCACGAGAATATTCTTCGAGCTCCGTACGATTATTCGAAGAATTCTAAAGCAGAACAAACTCCGCGACCTATTTCAAGTATTCAACCGCACCTAACTCTCCACCAGTGAGATAATGCACGCACGCCATCGCGCAACGAGACCCAGAACCATCCACCGAGTGTCTCTCTTAACCTAGAGAATTTTTCCACGCGACAGCTGGCAACCTGGATATCGATTGTCATTATTTATATCGTACGTTTCCTCTTCAGTCATCGATTCACTTTTTACATTTTACATTTTTACAGTAATGAGAGAGTTAAGTTTAGATAGCCGTACGGTAATATAACTTCTATCCCCCAAATGTGTGATCATAGGTGTTATTGAGAGAAAGGGAGTCGTGTGAGAGAAGAGAATGACGGATAGCCAGCAGCAGTTTTGCTTGCGGTGGAACAACTTTCAGGCGAACATCACGAGCCAGTTCGAGGCGCTCAGGGATGACGAGGACTTCGTCGACGTTACCTTCGCCTGCGACGGCAGGCGCCTCCAGGCCCACAAGGTCGTCCTTTCCGCGTGCAGCCCTTACTTCAAGGAGTTGTTCAAGGTTAGAAAACCCGTCTCCTTCTCCCGCTCTGCCCCTCCCTCCACCTCCTCCTGGTCCCTTTACTTTTACGTCTCCTCCTCCTCCTCCTCTTCCTCCTCCTCCACCTCCACCCCCACCTCTTGCCTCACCTCCCTCACCAGGCGTCTCTCCCTGTCCTCCACCTCTTCAGTTCTCCTCCACCTCCCCTCATTCGCCCCCCTCTAAACCTCCCACCACTTTATAACCGTCCACACCCCCCACCTCGAGCCACCGTAGCCACCGTGCACGTAATGTGCATCTCTCTTTCGGCTCATCTTCTCAAACGATGAATAATTCCAAAATTACACAATACCTATTTGCGTGATTCCACGCGCGTCGCACGCGCAACGGTCTTTTATCTTCTCTCTCTCTCTCTCTCTCTCTCTCTCTCTCTCTCTCTCTTTTTCTCTGTTACTCCTTGGGACAGTGGTTCTTAACCTTTTCAAAGTCACGGAATAGTTTTGATTGGTAGGATCATATGCGGGATGGCAAGATTGTTAGAACGGTTAAGATCATATTTTTAGATGGTGGTTCAACCGTCGTGGCGCTGCTATAGGACGATTGGTTGAATTATTGCAGTTTTGGACGCGCTGTGTATTTATTAGCTAGGTGTAGGGTGAAGTTTTGAAAAGCGCATACCTTCGATTTTCTTAATTATTACTTCGTGTACTGATGAGTTTTAATTGCGATGGTTGTCAATGTGACCATGAAAGGTCGTGCAAATTTTATTTTCGAGCTGATTTTCAAATATGAAAAATTAAGGTTTTTTCGATTTGTTTCAGTGGGTTTGTAAAATATTTAAAAATGTTTCAAACAAAAGTGGTATATCTCGACGAAATATACATTTTATATCTTACGCATTTTCCTTATATGAGTGGTAGTTTCTGAAAAAATTAATCAGAAGGTAATACATCAGTAGACGGAGTCTTAAGAAAAGCATATACCTTCGATTTTCTTAAGGCTACGTATACTGATGTATTTTGATGCGCTGATTATGAATATGACCATGAAAGATGACGCAAATTTCATTTTCGACCTCATTTCGAAAAATGTAAAAATCCGGTTTTTTTCAAGGTACATCGTAGGTTTATAAAATATTGAAAAATGTTTCAGACAAAAGTTGTACATCTCGTCGCAATACACATTTTATGTCTTATGCACTTTCGCTATAGGAGTAATGCTTTTCGAGAAAAGTTGATCAGAAGGTAAAGCAAGTAATCATAAGGTCCGAGTTCCGCTTAGTATTATTCAAGACCAATGACCAACGTGTTTTACGTTGTTACGAAGTTTAAGATTAATTATTCTCGTAATTGGTCTTGGAAAATACTAACCGCAACTCTGACCTTATGATCACTTTCTTTACATTCTAATCAATTTTTCTCGGAAACTATTATTCCTACAACGAAAATGCAGAAGACATAAAATGTGTATTTCGACGGGATGTACAACTTTTGTTTGAAACATTTTTCAGTATTCTTTAAACCTACTGAAATAACTTGAAAAAAACATTAATTTTTGATGTTTGACCTTGAAAATGACCTCAAAAATGAAATTTGCGCCAACTTTCATTGTCATATTCGTAATCAGCGTATCGAAACACACCAGTATACGTAGTTTTAAGAAAATCGAAGGTATGTCCTTTTCGGAACTTTATCCAGGTATAATATACTTTGACGCTTTCATAATTTCGCGGAACATTTATCACAAGTCCATGGAACACCGGTTAAGAACCACTGCTTTAGGGTATGAGATGACGGTTGCATGTGCGTGGGGGTCTCTTTTGAATTTGGGACAATTCTTGATGGAGAATTATTTTTTTTTCCTTTGGAGAAATTTTTGATTTTCGATTTTTGGATTTTTTTTTTGAATTTTGTGAATTTTTTGGTTTGGTGTTTCGACGTCCACACGCACAGGGTGGCCCTTTTTTCCGTCTGTTTGGTACTAAGCTTTGTCAATCACGCGTAACGTAACGGTTCTTGACGTAACCAATGCGAGCATGGAGGAGAAGTAGTAAGCAACATATTTTATTGGGTGGGAGTTACTGTCGAGTTATATACGTTGCTCGATTTTCTGCAACATTATTTCTGGGTAAATGCGTGTAGGCCGGGAGAGAGAAAGGAGAGGGGTACTCGCAGAGTGTGAGATAGGAGGGTGATGACGTAACGCGGAATATTTCTGTAATTATGGAAATAAAGATTTTTTTTCCCCCCCTTCCTCTTCTATTCTGAGGTTTTTTTTTAGCTCGAGATGGTACTGTGCAATTAGTTATTTTTATTGTACCTCTCTCTCTCTCTCTCTCTCTCTCTCTCTCTCTCTCTCTCTCTGTGTTTCTGGTAGTAGCACACCTTTTTTTTGCCTGACTCTTATATAAAAGAAGATTTTAGAGTTTGAACGCACTCGATAACGCGTCTATTGGAAAGATATTGGATACTTGTAGAGAGACAAAGAGAGAGAAAGAGAGGTTGTTACTTTTGATTCGGACACGTAATGGTAATAGATATCATTGTAGATATCGTGGGTCTAGATTTCACCTTGGAGTAGTATCCAAAGGTTGCGGTAGTAGTGTCACATTGGAAAGCTGAGACTTCAATATGGTCGTGGGACTTCGATATGGAGACCGTTGAAATTTTTTCGCTTTACGATGTTTGCACTGTAGATATGTTTCTCTGTTTTCATTGCGATAAGAGAATTTTTCGAAATTACATTCACGAGGATTACCCCAAAAAATTTTGCCATACACTCCGGGGCCTGTGCTAGATTTTCGATGCGACGTTACAATTTTTTTTTCTTCTTTTTCTCTCTCCGTTGCCAATGCGCGAGTCGAATTAATTCCCATGTGATGAAATTTCAGACAAACCCATGCAAACACCCGATAATTTTTATGCGAGATGTGGAGTTCGAACATCTGCAATCGCTGCTGGAATTCATGTACGCCGGGGAGGTGAATATCTCACAAGCTGAATTACCAACGTTTTTGCGTACCGCTGAATCTCTTCAAATCCGTGGCCTCACCGACTCTCAAAGTAATCAGCACAACAACGAAAAGGTATCTCTCTTTTTTTTTTTTTCAGTCGTCGCAGAAAAGCTTCTTTATTTTAACATTTTTTTTTTTTTTTTTTTTTTTTTTTTTTAAACCATGGTGATACTCGATTATCACAATCGGCCGTTGAAATTATGACGGTGTTATCAATCAGGTGCCGTTGTCATAATGCCAACGGAATTAAGACACCGTTTGTAAAAAATAACAATTTTTGTTTCCTATTCGCACCAGTGTGAGCCTATTGATTAATTAGCACTGATTGTTTTTAGCATTTGAAGACAAATAACATCCATGCATCGAATGGCCGTGGCCTGATCTCACCGAGCTTCGATGACGAGCCCAGTAAAACTCCACCACCCTCGAGCCCTCCGCCACTAAAAAGGCTGTGCAAAAGAGGTGATTCACCTCAAATCTCTAGTCCAGTACCTACTGTGCCGCCTTGCGCTAGCAGTACACCTCGCTCACGCCCACTTATTGAGCCTCAAGTTCAGCTTGACTGTTACAAAGATCTCGATATTGTTGAGGTGGGTTGTTAGGGATGATGGAGAAATATTAGGCTAATTTGACACTAGGTTTAAGGAACCTTTTTTATAAGAAGAATTTCCTATTTGAATCCATCAAGTTGATGGGTTTCCGTAAACCTAGTGTTAAACCATTGCTGGCAAAAAGTTGAGGAACCTTCTTGGTTCGTAGAAGAACCTGGTATTAACTATTCGGGATTGTATAAATTGTTTGTGAAGTTGAACTGTGGAATGTTATAAATTAGTTTTATTAATGGGACTATGTTGTGATACGGTCAATGTCCCTATTTTTACTTATTTCAGATTACGACTGCTTAGATTATGAAATTTGTTTTTAATAATGTGCTGCTACTTAGCAAGTAGCGAGCCTATGCAACTTATGCAGGAGTATATAAATAATTAATGATTAATTTTTCTGTAAGTTATTTTGTCAACTGAATATTAATGTTAACCTTTAAGTGGTATCGCATGATTCAGTTAAAGAAGAATACATGTGAGGAGAGACAGTGCACTGAATTGCTTATTTGCAAAATTACATAACATTCTAAGGGTCCAATTTGATCCTGTTCATACCAGTTAAAGGTTAAGAAGAATAGTTCATAGTGAGTAGAAATCAGGACTTGTATAGAAACTGGGACATTGACCTCAGATATTTAATTTATTGTTAAAAGATTGCAAAGCATACTGCGAAGGCTCCTAGAAACATTTGTGCCAGCAAATCGTAGTAGAATATTTAAATATATTTTTTTTAAGCCTAATAGAAATCTGATTAACCTCTTTCGCTGGAAAGACGTGGACGGCACGTCGCTTGTTGTTTATTCTAATAATGGAAAGGAGATACTACATGCGTCAATTTGTGCAGAGCAATGCTATACATGTCAAGTGCTGTTACAAACAATGATTGTCGCTTTTACTGTAAAATTTCGTTTATTCTATAAAAGTTTGTTGAATTTTAAGTTCTAAGATAAAGTTAATTTACAGCGTAAAAGGTTAACCAAGTTAGCACATTTTCGAAGAAAAAAATGGGGGTGAAGTTCTAAAAAGCGTATACCTCCGATTTTCTTAAGGCTACATATATTGATGTATTTTGATGCACTGATTACGAATATGACCATGAAAATTGGCGCGAATTTAATTTTCGAGGTCATTCTCAAGGTTAAGCATAAAAAAATACAGTTTTTTCAAGTTATTTCGGTAGGTTTTTAAAATATTGAAAAATGTTTCAAACAAAAGTTGTACACCTCGTCGAAGCACACATTTTATGTCTTATGCACTTTCGCTATGGGAGTGATAGTTTCCGAGAAAAATTGATCAGAAGCTAAAGAAAGTAATCATAAGGTCAGAGTTGCGTTCAGTATTATCCAAGACCAACGACCAGCGTGTTTTACACGCAAACGTACACGATATTACAACGTTTGAAATGAATTATCCTCGTCGTTGGTCGTGGACAATACTAAGCGCAATTCTGACTTTATTTGCATTTTAATCAATTTTTCTCGGAAACTATCACTCCTACAGCAAAAGTGCATAAAATATAAAATGTACATTTTGTCGAGATGTACAACTTTTGTTTGAAACATTTTTCAATATTTTATAAACCTACTGATGTAACTTGAAAAAACCGAATTTTTAATGTTTGACCTTGAAAGTGACCTCGAAAATGAAATTTGCGCCAACTTCCATGGTCATATTCGTAATCAGCACAACAAAATACATCAATATACGTAGTTTTAAGAAAATCGGAGGAATATGCTTTTCGGAACTTTATCCAAACATTGAGCCTACCTCGATGGATTAACTCGCCAATTCGCCCTCAGACAAAATAACTAATTTAAATCTCTGATTTCAGCCAAAAATAGAATTACCTGAGTACGGCAGTGATGATGATTGTTCACCTAAGCAAGAGGTTAATACACTACCCGGTGGATTTCTTAGTTTGGACGGTGGTATGGAGGTGTTACCCACTTATACACCATCATATCAAGGTACTACCCAGCACTTGTCAAGTATCAATCTCTCACCAAGTACCGCTAATACTCTTTAGCAAAAACAAACCCCACTTTACAAGTCAAATTAATGCGACCGTCATTTTTTAGGAAGCGGAATAGAAGGAGGAATGCCTGGTCCGTCACACGGGAGTACCGAACTGAACCAAGAGCAGCAAGGTGAGTCCCTGGAAACAGATTGTTCTTTGATTACCTTAGTGATTTGGTAGTGCGAGCACCATTACAAACAGCAACAACCTAGCCATTACATCACAAAGATCAAAATGTGAGTAGAGAAAAAAAAAAAAAAAAAGAAAAGGAAGGAGAATGAGAAGGATTCTAATGAATGGTTTGAAATGGTAAGCTCGTGTGTAGCTCGGTAGGTCTTGGTAGGCGGTAGGAGACATTTGACACTCAGAGGCTATAACGATAGGCTTCAAGTCCACAGAGTGCAGTTTGCAGCTAAAGCAAAATCAGCAGTGCTTGTATGAACGTTACCGAATTATAACGAGGACCCCACCCACTCTTCCAGTCACAATCGACAATCGTTTTCGAACAATTCACTTTGTAACGAACGACCACGTGTCTCTTGCGTGTAAATATCTTAAGGAGAAACAATTATTATTATTATTATTATTATTATCCGTACAAAACCCCCTTTTTTCATCCTTCCAACCCAGATGAACATGCTTCATGATATCTTTTTCTCCCTTCAGCACACGCTTTTCAAATTTTTGTGTGGTGCGTGTATGCTATCTCTTGTACATACACACGATAACACACATTGTTACTAGAGGAATACGAGAATTAATGCTGCACCTGACTTACTTGAAAAGGCCAAAAGAGCGTGCGCGGGTAACTGAAGAGTAAATTAATTAATCGCTTAATTGTGAAAGTTTAACACCAACATTCTGGTAATGGCATTGACTAAGGCTGGTCCCTCCAACACACTGCCCACCCTTCTCTTGTTTTTTTTTCTTCTTTTTCTTTTCTTTTTCTTAAGATCATCAGCATCATCGGCTTTGTTGTCTACTAATTTCTAACGGATTACTCACGTTTGACGAACTTCGATCGAGGATTACGCTTGTACATATAATGCTTCTCAACTTGAATGTAGACTGACGAGTTTGTTTTGCATAGTTTCAGTTTTGTTCTCTGCACTATTGCGTCACCGTGTTCAGATGCAACGAGTGATCTCTCATCGGGTGCCCCAATGAAAAAGAAAACAAATCAGCAAACTTTATCTTTTTTTTCTTTTCCTACCGAATCCCACGAAGACAAAAGTTTGTTCGATTAATGAAGAAGATAAGACGCGCTTGTACTCTGTGCGAAAAAACAACAACAGACACTCGTAGACAGTCCCTTCTGTATCATTACGAAAAAAACAAGAAACAATCAGTTTTTACTGGTTCTCATTACTCATTGACCATGCTTACCGCTGTTTTCAAACTATGTGTTTACTCCCTTGCTGCATTACCATTGTTTCGTCTGCCGAGAAAGAAAGAAAGAGAAAGAGAGAGAGAGAGAGAGAGAGAGAAAAGAAAAAGCATTTACATCGAGAAACACATCATCATTAGCTGCCCCGGCGAGTGGACACGTTCAACAAGGTCAATCTCCCAGTTTCTATTCAACTCCTGATTTCTACTCACTATGAACTATTCATGATTAAATAAGTTACAGAAAAATTAATTATTAATTATTTATATACACCGGCATAAGTTGCATAGGCTTGGTGTTTGCTAGGTAGCAGCACGTTGTTAAAAATAAATTTCATAATCCAAGCAATCCTAGTAGTCTTAAATGAGTAGAAGTAGGAACGTTGACCTTACATATGCAAAAATGGAAAAAGATAAATAAATGAGAAAGCCACTCGCCGGTGCCCAACACGTTCCTTCCGCCAAAATCTGTTTGCTCAATAAACACCTCTTAGTGTGCAGGCAGCAAAAGTTCTTGGGTAGCGCATTTTAACGAAAACGCATCGAGCACTAGGGTTACTTTTTGCTGGTTGTTGCTGTCCTGTTGTGGTGGGTGGTATCTTTGTCGTTGGTTTCGTCGTTCCGTTGTTCTCTTTGAGTTTCTCTTTCTTTTTCCTCTCCTTCCTCGTGAATTACTCGTTCATTGGCTCACATTGGTTGAACAAGGATTGAGAGAGTGATAGAGAGCGAGAGAGAGCGAGAGAGAGCGAGAGAGAGAGAGAGAGAAAGAGAGTGAGTGAAAGAAAGAGAGTGAAAGAGAAAAAGAGAACCCAGAGAGAGAGACATAACGATGATGGTGGACACGCTAAAAAAAAAAAAAAGAAAGAAAAGAACACCAAAAAAAAAAAAAGAGAGAAACGAACAAACCAATTAATGCTGTTTGGTAACGTTGTGCTACTCGCTGTGGGCTGCCTACCCGGTTAGAGCAAGTTGTGTGTGTGTTGCAGCTGACCTGCGTAAACTGCACTCGCTGGACCCACGCCCCTGTCCTGTGTGCAACCGCATGTACAGTAACTTGTCCAACCTGCGGCAGCACATGCGCCTCATCCACAACCCTCAGAGTGTCACATGCCCTCTATGTAACAAGCCCTTCAAGACCAAGCTGTACCTCAAGCGTCACCTGGTCAGTTTCCACGACCTCAGCGTGGCAGACAGGCAACGACAGGAGGAGATCTACCATCATCATCAGGTTAAGGTCCAGGTCCAGGGTGGACAGCAACAGCAGTCGGCTCAGCAGCAACAGCAGCAGCAACAGCAACAATCACAGGGCCAGGTGGCACAGAATCAGGCTCAGGCCGTTCAGCAGGTCCAAGTTGTTCAGGCACAGTCTCAAATCCAGCAACAGGTTCAGTCTGATGCTAGCAGCAAGGTGGTGATCGGATCCGCTTCCGTGGCGCCTCCTACCAGGTTACCAAGTGAGGATGTGCCTGTTTCTGGAGCTGGTGGACCTGGTGGTGGTGTTCCGGGGTCTGGAGGTGGTGGTGGACCTGGTGGAGGCGTCGTTACCGGAAGCGGAAGCGTCGAACCAAAGCTGAGAGCCTACCAGCATCAGCAGCAACAGGCTGATAATGCTTATGGGGTTGAGGTGGCTCAGATATCCGAGACTAAGCAGCATTTCTCCACTGGGATGCTGCAATTCGATGCGACGTATCATTAATATGTACAGGTCCCCTGGAACACAGGCAACATGCACACACGTGTGCATTTATACACAGAGAGGGAGAGAGAGAGACACACACAGCAGATACACATGCACCATTATTTATTTTTCTTCTCCGGAATATCCTTTCCTTCCTTTCTCCTTCTTTTCATTCTTTTTTTCTCTTTTTTTTTTTTTTTTCATCATCATTCGTCATCCAAGTTGGATCATCAATTTCCAAGCACCTCTATATTCCTACATTTTACATTTATACGATCCTACCCCACACTGCTACACGGAGCAAGACCCTTTTTATCGTCCAGTATCATTTTTTGTGATATACGCATTAGGTAAAGTAGCGCGCGCCGAGGCTCGCCAAGGGGTGACCTTTTTATTATTAATTTTAGTGAACTTGTGATTTAATAGGAAACGTATCTTTAGACGAGTGCGATTTTCCAATCTAATCGACGTAGGTAGAATTAACGTTGAAAAATGAAAAAGGCTGATTCTGTATTTAAATCGGTGAGATAATGTGCAGTTAAGAGGAGGAGATGGAGGAGGAGGGCACGGGTCGCGCGCGAGCTCGTAGCGAGCGAGTGGCCGATTCTAATTAATCGACGATGGTTCTTCGTCGTTAATTAGTGGCGAGAGAGAGAGAGAGAGAGAGATTTTGCGTTTTCTTTTTTTTTTTCGAAATTTTTTTGGTTTCACTCCTTTCTCTTCGACACACTTACCGAGAGCTTAAGAGACGAAGCAGAGAGAGAGAGAAAGAGAGGGAGAGTAAAAAAAAAAAAGAAGAGATGACTCACTCGCCAGCAACAACAACAACAACAACAATTTTTCCGTTTCTCCTCTTTTATCCACTATTATCGTCATTACTATTATTATGAATAATTTTAGTGTATGCGGGTCGTGCCGTTTTCGCGATCTCGCCCGCGGATAAGTGTACATAGGGTCTTGGGAGATTAGTTTACGTAAAAAGAAAGAGAGAAAGAGAGAGAGAGAGAGAAAGAAAAAAAAAACAATCCCGTGCCTATTCATCGTATTAAGATGAACGCTGATTGAGGGAGAGAATGAACTCTTAAGCGAACAAGGAAGAAGAAGAGATGAGAGAGAGAGAAAGAGAGAGAAAGAGAGGAGAGGAGAGAAAGAGAGAAAATTTTTGAAAAACTGACAAAAAAAAAACAAAGAAGAAGTAATAATTAATTGCCGCAGGTGGAGCAGCCATCCCACCTCGTACTGATAAACTCTGCAGCCGGAATAATTGTTGTTTTATTTAATGCTATACAGTGTTATACAGACTACAGATATTTACAACAATATTATATTCTTACAGAGAATTATATTTACTTTATTATTGCAGCGCAAATGTGCAATGACATATAGCTCGTACATGATATATTTTTCACAATGCAATTCATTGCAATATACAGCCAATCGACAGCTCAACCAGAGTAATAATATTTATTATTAACAGTTATCGACAGTACCGTGATCGCAAACAATGCAGCAGATTGAATGAAACAATATATAATAAGGGTGTAGCGTTTACGCTGGTTTTTTTTTTTTTTTTCTTATTGCTAAATTCGTCCCTTTGTTCGATTGTTGAACAAAAAAAAGAAAAAAAGAAAAGAGAACTGTTGTTTTTCCAAGGAGGGATTTGTTGAGAAATTTTTTTGTTTCGTTTATTGAATTTACATTGTTACTTATATACATGCACATATACACGCAGATCTATATGTACACGTATAAATATATCGTAAATCGTTCTCGATTTACCTACTTTCATTTATCGTAGAAATATTTGAAAGTGATAGCAGCGCGTGCTGCACGATTGTCTCAGTATTTCTTAATTGTATATATACATATATATATATATATATATTTTTTTTTTTTTTTCTCGATCGTTGACGTTGATGTGCAATCTTTTATTTTTCCTTTATCTTTGCATTCTCCTAGAATCTCCACACGTGGCGTACTCTCTCGTTTTCGTTATTGCTGTTTCTTTCTTTCCATTGGAATTTATTGTCGCAAAAGAAACCAGTGTAAACTTCCGCCACGCAATTCCATAGCCATAGTACCACACAGTACAACTCAGGATCTTTTATATTATATTTTACAGATGACAATAGTTCCATAGTACGATGATCTCACGCGATCGCGATTCTGGACGTTGAGAATAGTCGACGGGAGAATTTCGAGAAGAAGAAAAAAGAAAAAAGAGTGAAACTGATCTTCTCTTGTCCAGAATCGCGATCTCGGTTACACACACGAGTTCCGTACAACCGGTTCAGATGACAGGCTCTTTACCTCACATACAATCAAATTACTAAACAGATGCAGCTATATATTATTATAATATATTTACATACAACAGTTTTACAATAGTAACAAAAGGTAAACGGGAAAGCGGAAGTGAAAGAAGAGAGAGAGAGAGAGAGAGTGAGAGAGAAGTTGAGAGAGAAAAAAAGGAGACTCGCACAACTCACTGCGAGCAGAGCATCCTCTTTCTTAAAGAATAATAATAATTAATTAAAAAAGAGAGAAAGAAAGAAAGTGAGAGAGAGGGAGAGTGAGAGTGAGAGAGAGAGAGAGAGAGAGAAAGGCAGCCACCGCAGATTTTATCGAGATATTGTACTAACGGTTTTTATTATCTGTTATTACATTGGTAAGTGAATCGCAATGTTTTTTTACACGAATGGTCGAATAATGTTAAAGAAACAAGCCACACCCGCGTAACAACAATTTGTAAACATCGTGTGAACGCAAGCTTCGTTCGCCGATAAAAACGAATGGATGCCCAGCATACAAACTGACGATTAGTATACCGAAATAAGATTAGATTATAAATGTTGCATATCATATTATAAATATTGTTATACATTTGCCAAGCAGTGTTACATTCGCCAACTCTCGGGCCTTGGATCGCACGGTGGTTTAAATTTATACTTTCGCCGTTCTCACAATGCAGAGTCCGATGCCACGTTTAAGAAACTTTCCATTGGCAAACGCGCGCGCGCGCGACAAAATATCACAACGCTTCGCAGTCACCGATTTTTATTTTTCTTTCGTGACTGTGCGTTACATTGAACAGAAAACAAAGTTCTTTTTCAATTACACACGCGTACTGCGATCACGACGAGACTCCTTTGTGCAGGGTTGTTGCATTTTTCATATGCACACGATTGTTGTTCTTCTTCTTTGATTTATTTTCTTATTTTTTTATCGTTGCAGCATGGGCCTAAGGTATCGTCCACTTTTTTTTTTTTTTTTCTTTTTTTTTCTTTTCCATCGAATCCATCAGATCCATCGCCCGAGATCCCATATACTATGTATATCAGAGTGATGTCTCATTACGGATATCCCACGTGATATCCGAAGCACACGAGATTATCACGTAAATAGTAAGCATAATTTGACAGGCTGGACTTTCGCTGGGCATTAAAAGACAACCTGGTCACTAACCTAGCCAACAGTATCACAATTAAGCACACTCTTCTCACACACTAAAGCAGTTATTATATATCACGACGGGAGAAACTCATTACCGCGTTATATTTACAAATCCACTAAAAGAACGAGAAAAAAAAAAAATACTACTGACAACTTTGTTTCACGAGCGTCCTGATTGGGTGCAAAGAGCGTTGAAATCTAATGGAGGTCGTAAAAGGAAGGAAAGAAACCGGAGGTAGGAATGTACAGTGACGCGCGAAGTGGCGCGCCAATTTTTGAATATTCAAATTTCCCGCCAAGCTGCGCGCGCAAGCGGTAAAGCGAAAAAAGTGAAAGGAGGCTGCGAATATTCAGCCCCACCCATTTCTCTTACGCAGTGAGGACAAAGTACCACGATGAAAAGAAAAAGACACTGTCCAGGCCGCATTGTTTCGCTCTGAAACGCATAGAAAAAAAAACAAAAAACTGACAATTTTGTCTCACGACCGTTCTGATTGGGTGCCAAGAACGTTGAAATCTAACGGAAGAAGGAAAAGGAAGGAAAGAAACCGGAGGTTGGCATATATCGTGACGCGTGAAGTAGCGCGCCAATTTTTGAATATTCAAATTTCCCGCCAAGCTGCGCGCGCACGCGGTAAAACGAAAAAAGTGAAAGCAGGCTACAAATATTCACGCGCACCCATTTCTCTTACGCAGTGAGGACAAAGTTCCACGATTAAAAGAAAAAGAAACTGTCCAGGCCGCATTGTTTCGCTCTCAAACCCATACAAGGAGAAAAAACATACGCAGAGGAAAGCAAACCAAAACAAGAAAAAAATAGAAATTCTTTTTTTCGTTCTATTCAATCATGGAGTCAGAGTGTCTTTCCAATTTTCATTTCACACATCTTCGTTCTTTTTTCTTTTGATTTTCCTTTCCACTTGCATATCCACACAGTGAAGACGTCGAAGAGAAGCAAAGGAGAGAGAAAGAGAGAGAGAGAGAGGGAAAGAAAAAAAAAGAAAAAGAGAGAAACAGCGAGCTAGAGATAAAACGCAAACGGAGTTGCACGAGAGATAAAAGCACACACTTTCTGTATACGATTAAGATGGAGTTGAAAAAAAAAGAGAAGCAAACGGAAGAGAGGATTCCTTATTATTATCATCGATTTACAATTGTAATGTGAATAATTGTACTACTTGCCATTCCTTCTACCCACGCCCAACCGTCGATAGCATTCGTTCGAATTTTTATCGAATTATTTATCGAATGTTCTCGGCCAATGGGATAATGCAAACACAAGAAAAAGTTTTTTCGCACACGCCCCCCCCCCCCTTTCTTTCGTTTTCGAAATGTTCGTGAAATCCTATAGAATACCGTCTTACTCGAATAATAACTTATGATATATCTTAATACCTACAAACTATTGACTAGTAATTATATTATTGATTAATATTATTATTATTAATTAATTAATTAATTATTATTATGGGCAGTCGCGATTGTCGAAATAATTATCGCGACGCCATTTAAACACCATTATCTCGTTAATATCAACCGTCGCACTTTATCAGCTGTAATTTTGCTATACGATTATATTTATCGGATTATATATATTTTTTTATTTCTATCTCTCTTCTTTTTCACGTATTTTTTGCCAAACGAAAAGGAGGAGGCGCTCCTCCATTTTACTCGACTTTTTTAATTTATTTTTTCTTTGGTTCTCGATTTCGAAATGGTTTTCTCGAAATTCCACTAGAGCCGTTAGAAAAAAGGGGAGAAAAAAGGTTTTAAAAGATTGTTTGCGCACGATTTTTGTAAAAGATTTACACGATTCAGGAAGGAGATTAAAAATATGAGGGGGAGAGAAGAAAAAAAGTTCTCGTAAGGCAAATCAGTATCTGTTGGGTACGTTTTTTAATTATGTGTTGTATATATGTAAATTATTATGCGATTTGTATGCGCGTCATGAGGTAACCGGATGAAAGAAGAAAAAAAAAATAACAAAAAACAGGTAAAACTCGTGTATTACTCGACCGCTAGTTGTTACTATTAGGATTAGGAAAGTATAGAAATCATTATCTTGAATAAAGGGTATAGTAGAGAGAGAAAGTGGAAAAAAATCAAGGCGGTTTCTTATTCGGACAATCGAACGATGCTTTCGAGATTCGAGATTCGATCTAGTCAAGTCGAGGCGGCAGTTCTCGAGTAATAATAAATTACTTTTTATTGGGCACTGAATGCAAAAAGAAGAAGAAGGAAAAAAATGATCTCTGAACGAATTTCAAAAGTGAAAGAAGAGAGAAATTTGAAAATCTTTCACAGATGCGTCGAGAATTTAATTTTGGAGGCCATTGAATTGATATTTGTTTATGAGATAATTAAACAAATGCGCTCTCTTACTTACTACGATATTATACAGAGTTCCGAAGAGTGTACTTAATTTTTTTTCGTTTAAGTACCATTACTTTTGTATATTTTTGAAATTGTAAAATTGCAAATTTGCAAGGTTCCTCGATCGAACAAACACAAAAATTGAAGGGACAAAGAAAAACAACTCCCTTTGTAATTAATAATTACATTGTTGCGTCTCCGCTTTCCGGCGCATTGTAGAATTCCAAAAGTGAAACGAAACGAAAAGAAAGAAGAGAGGGAAAAAAAGAAGGAAAAATGCCTGAGAGAAATTAAAATTAAAAAGTCCTTCATCGAGGCGAATTGTCCGAACAGGGTTCCGCAATTTTTGTAACGCAATATCTTCTTCGACGGGAGCATTTTCGTTTTTATTCTTGTAAATCTATCCTTTTCTCAAAAACTACGCACGTGGTATAAAAAGTGCGACACGGGTGGTTCCGCGTTGTCGTGCGAAGAGAAAAGAAAAAAAAGTAATCCTCCACCCCCGTTCGTGCCACTCCGAAAAAGAAGAGAATTTTTCGAAGTAAAATAAGAGAGGGAGAGAGAGAGGGACAGAGAGAGAGAGAGAGAGAAAGTCAGAAATGGGCGTCAAGGATATGAACAGACTTGGCGTTACTGGTCTTAGAGATAGAATGGCGGGAAATGGTGTAAGGAAGAAGAAGAAATGAAAAACAAGAGAAAATATGGCGGCGAGGTTGAGAGCAATAACCGACCATTTCCCAAAAAATGGCAGAAGAGGGGAGAAAAGATTCATTTCCAAACGTAATTAAACACTGTAAATATAGCGAGGAACGATTTTTCAATAACACAATAATACACACACACACACACACAAACACACAGCGATTAAACGAAAAACGAATGGAGGAAAACCAATCGCCATTATTCAATTAAATAATCCACCCCCACCCAGAAAAACAGAACACGAGCATTTATCGAGTACGGATATTTCGCTTTCTGAGGTAGTCAGACGCTATGATAATTAATAATTACGATATTTATTACGCCATTGGGGAGGGGTGAGAATTTCGCGAAGAGTAATTTTGCGAACTTGCGTGTATTATTGACGGAGCGCAGAGATGACAGGAAGGGAAGAAAAAAAAGAATGAGGAAACAGAGAGAAGAAAGAAAAGAAAATTTTGAGATGTGAGATAAAAATACCTAGACTGAATTTTTACCGACGATTCGAGGGCGTGAGAAGGACGGAGAGAAAAAAACATTTTGCGACGAGAGTAGACGTGTGAATGTGAGCGAAAATGAAAGGAACGAGGATACGAAAGAATTAAAAAAGTGAGAGAACAATTGATAATGGAACGAGAGACTTGTGGATGATTAGAAAGAAGAGCGAAAAGTGTAAAAAAAGGAAAAAAAATCGACAAAAGTGCAAGATGGAAATGTAAGAATGGGGGAACGAAAGAGAGTGTGAAAATTGTGAGAAAGAATCGGCGAAAAATTCTGAACAGATAATTGGCATGAAATGAATGAATGCAAAACAAATTAAGAAAGTGTCCTCGCGATTGTCGAATATTTTTTTTCGCGGGAGAGCAATTTTTGGAGGTGGGGCGAAATTCCAAGATTTTTTGAAGACAATTCTTTTGACATTGTTCGTCGTTGAATTCATCCAAAAAAAAAGAAAAAAAATAATTGTCCACGTATTTTCGCGGCAAGAAATAATTTCAAGAAGAAAAATAATGCCATCCCCCAATGCACGCGAGGACAAAAAGATTTGGGGGCTGTTTGGTGATAGCGCGAGAAAGTCCTTTGACAAAAAGGAAAGTAAAAAATATAATTTAAAAAAAACAAGGGCCTTCTCTAAGCGCGCATAGTCAAAGAAGGCTGATAGAACTTAAGAGAATCTAAATTGAGCTTAAGTGCTCTTCTCGAAAAAAAAGAGCCGAGCTTTTTATTTTCTAATTCCAAATGTTCCTGGGGGAAACAACATTTTTAAAAAATTTTCCCCTTTTTCATTCTCTCTACGATTATCTGGACAGAATGACGAGCTTCGCATCAAAAGAGAGAAAGGAAACGAGAGAATGAGGGAGAGAGAGAGAGAGAGAGAGGGAGAGAAATGAAAGAAAAAAAAGGTAAACACGACACCCCATTGCAAGAGAGAAAGAGAGAGGGAGTATGAAAGAGAGTCCTTTTAAAGGTATTCTTAACCCCGCGTAAAAGGCGGGTGCGAACTTTTTTTTTTGCTTTTTTACTTTCTGCTATCGGCACCTTCGTTGCCTTGCTCGCGTAAAATTCCATAAGAATTCTCGCATTTTTTCGAGCGAGGGAAATAATAATGCTCGACTCGATTGTCAAACGTGAATATTTTCGCGAGGAGGGCAATAAGGCGCGAATGGAAATTCTTTCGAATGGGAATCGTGCACTTTTGATTCGCCGCACAGAAAATGTATTCGCTTAATTGATTCAATGGAGCACGATTGTTAACGAGATTTAAGCGTTTGAGCGAAACACGAGGCAAAAATATTGTTCTTTTTTTCTCGACACTTTTGTCGATCGTTAAATTAAAAAAGAAGCCAAAAATTCCCACGAAGAATCGTCGAAATCAATTGTCAAAATTATTTAACAATTGTATGAGTTATTCTTTCATCGGAATTCGTTTCGAAGAGAATCAAACGAGAACGATATTTTCTTAGATACGGGGGAGAAACAACAAAAACAATTTCGTAAGTGAAAAAAAGTGTAAGAAATAATTTTGCTCAAAGGATTAAAGCTTGCGAACGATTGGACGAAGAGGATTATATTTACGATGTAACCGAACCATGTTACACCATGTATATATTATACTCACTACACCCTACGAACATTCACTACGCATATTAAGCGCATTTATTTTATTAGCATCGAAAAAAGGGGGAATTAAAGGACATAAGGAAAATAAAAAAAATAAGAAACACGAGAACGATACATAAATATGCTTTCTCGGTAGGCCGTAGTCTTATGTAACAGTGTGTGCTTATCGAATTCCTTGTTCCCTTCACGAGAGGAAAAAAAAAAATTTATCCACACTCATCACCCACAATATACCAGAGCCTATCCAGAATTTACGTAAAATACGTATTATATAATACGAGCAAGCGAACCGAAGAAAACACACACACATACACATACACAGGTATAAGTACCTAACACACATTACGATAACAAAAAAAAAGCAACTATACACGGAGCAATCTGCTTATCTTTTTCAATTATATCGAGATTACACGAGAATCGTATTTAAATTTCGAATCGATTGCAAAAAGATTTATATTAGTGTCGATTAATTCCTATTCCCTCCCCTACCCTTGTCTCGGATCTACAATTCACACGGAATATATAGCGTTAAGTGTAATGGTAATCGTAATGCAATAGCGATGTTCCTATTTTACCGTTTATTTTATATCCGACGCTTCGATAATGATAATAAACATATGGTGGGAGTGGGGATAAGTGGGCGTGGTCAAAGGTGGCGCTTCGATCGTCGTAACCTTCCCCCCACCACCGTACCCCCACTCCGATCGTCGTTTCTTGGCTATACGAGAGAGTAAAAAAAAGGTGGAAAAAAGTGAGGAAGGAGAGTTTGAGGAGCAAAAATTTTAAGGTCGATATTTACGAGGAAAAAAAATAAAGAGAGAGAGAGAGAGAGAGAGAGAGAGAGTGAAATGAAAAGAGAAGTGTAACGCGAGAGACCAGGCCCAATCGCCTGAGGCCTGGCTTTACCAGTATTTTATCGAGGTTAGCGGCGCTTTCGTTCTGTACTCGAAACTTGTCAAACTATACATTTGAATAAAGTAATTCACATTTGTACGTCACTCGTGCAATTATTGATTTACTACTGCTGATCTACTTAGACGTATGTGTACTTTTAATCGAGATTTTGTATTTTTTATATTTACAGGTTAACGAATTTTTATTGTGTCTTAAGATATTTTCTATTGACGTTGTTTTTGTATTTGCTAGCTTTAGAATAGGTCACTTTTAAGTTTTCAGGTGGAAGTTGCCGATAGAAGAAACTTTAAGGCGAATTTTATTGTTCTGTGTCGTATTGCGATTTGAATTTCCCGCGCATTTCAGCGACCCGAAATTCAAATGTATTGTTTCTAGTGAATATTCTTAACTTTTCTAGCTGTTGAAACTTGCCATTTTTACCGTTTTCAGAATGGAATTAATAGATGTGTACCTCAAGAATTTTAAATTGGGTGGGACTTCGAAATCTGACAATCTTTTTTTCTTTGTCTTCAATAATGCTCGATCATCTTCGATTAACAATAAAACTCTCTCATCAAGTATTTCTATTTTTGGCACACGCGTATCCATTCGGATTTTATCATCATTTTTAGTGCCACTTAACCTCAAACGCATTATTCGTTTCCAATAAATATTCTCTAAGCAGGGCCTCATTTTACGACATTAAACGAGTAATACCGCGTCTTCTAGACGATGTTATATCTCTTCATAGCTCATGTAACGAACCACTGGGCTAATCTCTTCCTGCTTTTTATGATCGCCGTTGTAACGAGGGCGGCAGCCATTATTCTCTACGTACGAGAGAAATGTTGAGAATTTTTTATCAACTTTTACAACTCTGGAATTCTCATATGTGAGACCAATTTTCTCAGCTTATTGTTAGCTGATTTCACGAGCAAAAAAATCTAATTATTAATTTTTTGAATGATGCAAATCATTAGTAAAAAATAAAAGCTCAAATTGGTTGGAATGAATTGCATCGACCTTTAGCAATGAATTAATTTAAACAATTTCGTTTGCGTTAAAAAAATCTAACTGTTAATTTTTAAAATGATAGAAATCATCAGTACAAAATAAAAGCTCAACCTGGTTTGAATGAATTACATCCGACCTTCAGTAATGAATTAATTTAAACAATTTCACTCGCGTTAAAAAAAGGAATAATGCGAAACCATAAAAAATGTACAACAATTTCACTCCAATTAATTTCTACCTCGAATTCTCCTTTCTTTATCGAAGCTTTCGGCGAAGAGCTCGCGTAATGGCGCGACAATTTAAATCGCGAAGTGGTTGGAGCGATTTCGCTGGACTAAAACAAGGGGCAAAAAATGCGAGTGTTTCTGTCGAAGGACAGTTTCCTGAAAAATTATACCCTGGTGCTTTTCCACGAGAGATTTTTTGCAGATCGACGTCTCGTTAAAAAAAAAAACAAAAAGGAAAATTTCCACTCCTCGAGCTCTTTGTACCTTCAAGTCTATTATTCTTTCCGTCGTCGTACTATGCCGAAAGCCCTTTGAGAAAAATTTTCCGCGCTTTATTCTAGCGGGCAAAAACCGAAACTGAAAATCGATTTCAGTCCAACGAAAATATTTCCTTTCCCAGGTCGAAAAATTTATTTCGAATTTTATGCTGCAGGGGCGCACCTTGGGTGATAAATTTTGTTTCTCTTGGCGGAGATGCAATAAGTAGAAAAAAAAAAAATTGTGCACACCAACGAGTTTTCACGCACACACGGTGAATTTTTGAATTTTACTGGAAGTACCAGCGATGTGATGTACGATGTCGTTTAATATTCTATTGCCCCTAAAAGCATCCTCTGTGGACGTTACCACGCCACTCGTATTTATGAACCTTTTCGGTCATGATAATTTCAGCTGTGCAATGGCGATGAGATTCTTGTCGTTTTCGAGCTTCACTTGGAAGAGAGAAGGAGATAAGGAGGGGATTTGTTAAGGGATTACATACAGTTGCAAAGTTTCAAATTATGGGTAATTTTGGGATTTTTTTTTTATTATGTTTGCAAACTTTTTGATGAGGAAATGTAAGCTACTTTTAGCACGTTCACGCCGGCGCTACTTTTTCTGTTTCTCACTGTGGGGCGGCGCGTGGTACACACCCCCCGATAAGAGGCTTGAGCGTGAGCCACCGCCGTCCAGTGGGAAATACAAGTGCGAGCCACCGATGGTACACGCCGGCGTGAACGTGTTAATGGATATTTTCAGTAGTCTGTATGAATTTTTGTATTACAAAAAAATGCAAACTAAGTCCATTTTTGGTACAGTATACGATGGTTTGCTCTTGGAGAGATGCGTCGCAATGACTATCGTCAGTTGTACATCATTCATCAAAAATCCCCTGGAATTTTTTTTTTGTTTTCTTTATTATACAAAGCTCTTCGTAATCATACAGAATGGAAAGAAACTTATTCTGAAAAGATGGCGACCATTTAAACTTAAAGTTTAAATAAATCTTTTAGTACGCTTTTTTAGTCATAATTCAACAAATAATTTTTGAAAAAAAATCGAACGGTCAGGAAGAGGATATTTTAGTATACATAGAAGCTATATGTAAAGTACGAACGAATTTGGTTGAACGGATCTCGAGAAATCATCGTGGCCACCGCACGAAAAATGAAAGCTTAAATAAATAAAATAAAAAAATCGTTTTGAGAAAAACACATTTAACGATTAAAATTATGATAATTCCTACTGGGAGAGGTACTTTTTAAATTCGCACAGCTTTGTAAATTTTATTCAGATGAATTTAATATTTTAGGAAAATAATCTTGAGACGTTGCACTTTTAGATTATGCAAGAATAAAAAAATCGGTCTTTTGAAGTTGACAGGTGTACTCTTCACTGTTTTCGAAGAGTAATACCACTGTCAAAGAAAAAATGCTTTTGTTACTTCAATTTCAATTTTTAGTGTAACACGAAGTGAATTTAAACTGCCCCTATTTCTCTATTTTTTGTTGTCATCTAAAAAAAATATAAACGTTCCAGTCCACCTTTCCATCAAAACTCAATTTCTATCTGCACAGTTATTACATTACGTTTTCTCATACTAGATGCCAAATAATAGCACTTTCGTACTATTATTTATATAGTTTATTTACATTATTATTTAATGCCCAATTTTACATTTAACATTTTCATTCATTTTCTTTGCTCAAAATTCCACCACATCCCACTGCCATTAGTAAATAAATAATTAAAGAACAGCTTGAAAACGGAGACACGTTTATTCTCATGGAAAATTAAATTCTGTCTGATAGAGGACCCTCATGAGGGGCACGAAGACGAATTTTTGTACTAAGCCTGCGGCCTGTGTATCGAACGTCGAACCTTGGGGATAGAATTTAATAAAGACAGTCCCAGTGGCAGTCGAAAAGGGTGGCAAGCTTCATAAATCAAACTCTTAGAGGACGATATTTCTCACAATGTTCCACCACTTTATCTTCTCATTCTGATGGAAATTCTGCATTTACATGTTCGAGCTTCGGCTTGCACAAGAATCGTCACGGGTAGTTATTCTGATATTATTTTGGAGCTTTTCCATTATTCTCTCTCAATAAAGAGGAACACTGTCTGAAGCGAAAAAAAATGAATTTCGCAATGTTTTTTTTATGCTACTCGAAATTTTATTTTTGTTGAAACTTTAGGAAATTAAAAAAAAGGACACTTTACCATTTTTTTATGATCAATCGAAAGTTTTTTTGAATAATAATCTCTTTCGCAATGTGTTTGTAAGAGCAAATTTAAAATGTCTATTTTAAATGAAAATTATAGTCTCGCATAGTGGTGGAGAATTATGGATAGTACTATCGATATTATTGATAATTTACTTTGATTTCTAAACAAAATATCATTTAAACTTAATTTCGACTAATAGTCTAATAATTATAATTTTATTTAAAAAACTCAATATATTGAGGATTATTGAAAACTATTCAAAACAATCGATAGTTTACAGTCAATTATCGATAGTTTTCGATAGTTCAGATTGATTTTTAAACTAAATTTGATTTAAACTAAATTTCGACTAACATTCGAATAATTATTATTTTATTTAAAAAACTCAATATGATCAGGATTATCGGAAACTATCGAAAACAATCGATAGTTTACTGTCAATTACCGATAGTTTTACATAGTTCAGTTTGATTTCCCATTGGCTATTAGTTTTCTAATTGAAGGTGCATTTAAGATGATTTCTGAAGGATGTTCGGTCTATTACTAACATGTGAATGTCATATAAATTTATGTATATGTCTTGTACAAACGGATAACATGATTTTATTTAAAATCTCAATGAAATAGGTTAAGTAGAAAATCTTCTCATTTTTTTTTTGAGTGTGAAAGCGTTTTTATTTTTAAAAATTTAATTTTCTAGTTGCTCGTTATTTGGGTAACATTTCTAAACAAAAACAACCGGTTACTAACAAATAAATAGTAATTTACAGAAAATTATTTGTTTTTATTTCATCATTGTACAAAATTATGCATAATCTAGATATTGAAAAATGTAAACAAAAGATACAGCTTAGTAGATAAAGGACAATATTATAATTCTTTGCAAAACCAAAAACGGGTTGAGAGATTTAAAAAAAAACTTGTATTTGTGACACAATTTTAAGGTTATTACTCAATATTTATTCATTCTTTCATATTAGGTTTATCTTTTTGGACAATTTATATATAAATAACGTGATTTTTAAACTAAATTTAGACTAAAAGCTCGCATAATTATTATTTTATTGAAAAAACTCAATATATTAAAAACTATCGAAAACTATCGATAATATAGGGATCGACTATCGATAATTACCGATGGCCACAATTATCGATAGTTCTCCACCGCTAGTCTCGCATTTGCCCCGCTTAAAAATATTTATCATCCCATTTTACGACAGTTCGTCCTACTTTTCGTTTTTCCGCGCACTCACAGTGAAGTTCACCTTTAACTCAGAGGAAGAGAGATGGAAAGCGCGGGAAATATGAATTTTAAAACGGCCTTCGACGACCTCTGGGATCTCGATCGTCTTACTGGCTCTCACATGGGAATTCTCACGCATCAAATATTAAACATTTCGGTTGGATTCTCACCTCGGAATGATTAATGACAAAGGAGGATGGCATCGATTCCAAACGAACGAGGAAAACCCACTCGAAATTTATTCTCTGCCGCGGCTCCAAAGTGCAATGTCAATTATTTTAAATTATTGTAAATTGTTTAAATTATTTCAATCCTCTTTGTAAATTACCGAACGATTTCCACGGGTATCATCGCAACTTTTCGACGAACCTTTTCAATCATTCATCGAGTCCCACGTGAAAATATTTCGATGGCAGGAGGTCACGTGATTTAGATTGAAATAAAATTCGAACGATAAAAAGAGCCATTTGTAAAGAATATCCCCGTATCGATGGGCACGGAACATATTCGATTTTCTTTCGCGCCATTTAATCGGGTTATAGATTGGACTCGCTCGAGGGAAATAAAAAATAAAAAATAAAATGAAAACGAAACGGTCGTGAATTTTCGTTCGCAGCCTCCGGGTACCGTGGAGAACGAATATATTCAAATTTTCGCGCTCTTTTACGGCGAAATATCGCTCGTTCCAATTACCCGAACTGTCATTACCGCATCGAGAGAGCGATCGTTCTCGTTCTCGCTAATAAAATTCTTTTTACGAGCCACCACCCCCTCCCCTATTTTTCCACGATAAGCTTTATCCCATTAAAGTAACGGGGTCAAATTACATCGAGGATCGATCGGGCTTTAATAAATCTTTCTCGCAATTTTGCGATCGCTTGGGTGGAAGACGAAAGAAAATAATAATAAGATCGCAAAGTGGAATTGGAGTCTTCATATTTTTGAGTTTGGAATGCTTAGTCTATTTTTTATGCGGTTTTTGAAAATTATAATAAAATGGTAAAGTAGAGTTGCACCTTTAATATTTTTTAGTTTGGAGAGCTTGGGTTTTTCTGTGGGGTTTTTTGGAAATTTTGTTGGCTTTTGTTTTGTGGATTTTTAAAGTTCTAGTGTTCTAGAATGTTTTTTAGTGGATCCGAGCGTTTTCCAATGTTTTCTAATGTTAATCGATGTTTTCCAATGTTCTCCAGTATTTTCTAACCTTTCAAAAAATTCTCTAACATTTTTCTCGAGTCACAGAAAAAAAAAAAAACAAAGTGCCTTTCCATTCTCTAAAATTTTCCAAATTTCTCCACGATGAGCTTTATTCTATTAAAGTTAAATTGTAAAAATTACATCGAGGATCGATCGGTTTTTAATCAAACTTTCTGACAATTTTGCGATCGCTTGGGTGAAAGACGAAAGAAAATAATGAGATCGCAAAGTGGAGTTGGAGTCTTCATATTTTTTAGTTTCGATTGCCTAATATTTTTTTTGTAGGACTTTTGAAAATTATAATAAAATGGCAAAGTGGCGTTGGACCTTTAATATTTTTTAGTTTGGAGAGCTTGGTTTTTTCTGTGGGGTTTTTTGGAAATTTTTTTGGCTTTTATTTTGTGGATTTTTAAAGTTCAAGTGTTCTAGAATGTTTTTTAGTGGATCCGAGCGTTTTCCAATGTTTTCTAATGTTAATCGATGTTCTCCAATGTTCTCCAGTATTTTCCAACCTTTCAAAAAATGTTCAAAAATTCTCTAATATTCTTCTTGAGTCACAGAAAAAAAAAACTGCCTTTCCATTCTCTAACATTCTCCAAAATTTTCGACGATAAGCTTTATCCCATTAAAGCAACGGGGTCAAATTACATCGAGGATTTTTCTCACAATTTACCGAGCGCGTGGGTGGAAAACGAAAGAAAATAATGATAAGATTGCAGAGCAGCATTGGTGTCTTCATATTTTTAAGTTTGGAGTGCTTGATTTTTTTTTTTTACTGGGTGTTTGAAAATTATAATAAAATGACAAAGTGGCATTGGAGTCTTCATATTTTTAGTTTGGAGTATTTGGTTTTTTAGGGAGTTTTTGGAAATTTGTTTAGCAGATCTTTTGTGTTGTAAATCTTTGAAGTACTAGTAGGTATTCTAGAAAGTTTTTCAGTGGATGCGAGCGTTAGCCAATGTTTTCTAATGTTAATCGATGTTCACCAATGTTCCCAAAATATTTTCCAATCTTTCAAAAAGTTTCAAAAAATTCTCTAACATTCTTCTCTCGTCACAGAAAAAAAATAACAAGATGCATTTCCGTTCTCCAATGTCCTCCAAACTTCTTCAAACTTCTTCAAACTTCTTCAAACTTCTTCCCGTCTCCTGTTACACAGAGCACTTTGAAGGTGGAATTTCGTTGCGCTTTTAACCCTTTTAGTGCCGGGCAAAAAAGAGGTGCCTATGCGAGAATAACCGGCCGAATTTCACGGTTTTACTAGGGTTTGGGAAAATGCTCATAAAAACCAAACCAGAAACAATATTTACATACAAAGCGCGGGCCGATATATCGGCTCTGGCACTTCTCGCCAGTGCAGCAAGAGCCGATATATCGGCCTCCGGCACTAAAAGGGTTAATAATTGAAGCAGTGCTGGAGGGCTAGACGCAATAGCACCGAAATTCCACCATAACAAGGTCTGTTCCAAATTGGCGCCAGGAGGCACTGCTAAACGCGACCTCTGCGTTTCTTGCGCAGATACAAACCGCATTGCTCGTAACTGCGGGTTGTCGATTTAACGAAGCGTTAGGAGAGGACGAGTAAAAGGGACAGGAACGGAAAGAGACGAAGGAATTTAACGTTATACGATTTAAACACAGTCTTGCTAATTATAGTAAATAAAAGCGGTAATTCTCATTCTTACTCACGATCTTTTGACTGATTGTGAGAACAGCGCCTATTTTTGTAATCAAACTTAAGGGGACCACTAGTGTGACCGTTTAAGAAAAAGGTGATTCTCGGGAATTTTTTCAAAGAAAACTATTACATCGATTGTTTTGAAATTTTCAGGCTATATCTATACATATTTAAAGATAACACTATAATTTTTTTAGGTTAATAATCTTCAATTTTCTGGTAGTTATGGGCTATTTCTCCAGTTTTCCAAAAAAAGTTGCCCTACTGCTGCAGCGATTGCAGCCTTCATAGCACCTGAAAAAAAAAACACGTTAAACAAGAAGGTATTGGCTGTACAGTGACCCAGAATGGAGAAAAAAAATTGAAATTAAAAAAATGGCGGAATTTTGGAAAAAAATTTTAGATTTAGCTAAAAAATCTGATGATTTTCGGCATTCCAAAATTACAATTTTTATGCAATCAATACACTAGAGGGAATATGAAGTTTTTTTTCATTTCTAGTGATTTTTTACTTAAATATAAAAAAAAAATTCTTGTGATATGGGCCCTTTTTTCATATTTCCTCATGATGCAATTCGTCCGAACAAAATTGAAAAAGTTATGCGAATTTACAGAGTACTGCTCACAGTAGAAATTAACATAACTTCAATTTTTAAACGTATTTTTCTCAAAACAATATTTTTCGTGCCCTGACCACGATTTCTCGAGATTCGTTCAAACAAATTCGTTAGTACTTTATACATAGCTGCTATACTGAAATACACTCTTCGTGAGCGTTCGGTTTTTTTTTGAAAATTATTTGTTTAGTTATGACTAAAAAAATGAACTAAAAAATCGAATTTTGGGTTCGAATGCTCGCTATTCCTTTTAAAATAAGCCTTTTTCCATTCTGAACGATCAGGTAGAGCTTTGTATAATGAAGAAAACTGCTCTCCAAGAGCAGATACCAAAAATGGATTTAGTTTTCCTTTTTTTGTAACACAAAAATTCATCCAGACTGCTGAAAATATCCATTAAAAGTAGTCAACATGCCCACATCAAAAGTTTTCAAACATAATGAACAAAAAATCCCAAAATTACCCATAATTTGAGGCCTTGCAAATATATACAACCCCTTAATAAAATAAGTGAAGTAAACTAATTTGAGTACCATCTTTTGATGATAAACGAACCGCGCATCTGTCTGATGGTCGATCGCACTCTGTTGCAGCTAAAGCGCTGCACGATAGGTCCGTTTAATTTCTAAACGCTCCGTAGTCAAAGGGTTAATTTATGCACAGATAACAGGATGTAAATTTCACTTACGGAACTTCCTATGTGATTTATAAACGGACCGTACGGTTTCACTAAAGATTCACTATTGACCTATCACGAGCAAATTTTCTACCTGTCTCTTTATTATTGGCTTCGAAGGGGCGTGGCCACAAATTATGATGAATTTTATTGGCGTATTCGGTCAACAAGTGTGTTTACGATACTCTTCTCTACGTAGGTACAATAATACAAATCCTTTTGAATTCACTATTGACCCATCACGAGCGAATTTTCTACCTGTTCCTTTATTATTGAGTTTGAAGGGGCGTGGTCATAAATTACGATGAATCCTATTGGTGTATTCGTTGAATAAGTTTGTTTATGATGCTCTTCTTTATGTAGATAAAATAATATAAATCCTTTTGAATTCGCTATTGGTGCATCACGAGAAAATTTTCTACCTGTTCCTTTATTATTGAGTTTGAAAGGGCATGGTCATAAATTACGATGAATCCTATTGGTACATTCATTCAACAAGTTTGTTTATGATACTCTCCATCTGTTATAAATTTTATCGTCTTTGTTTTTTTTTATGCGAACTTGGGAGCTTGCTTTTGGTACACTCAAATATTTTTATTCTTCAATACACTCCTCGAATATTATTCAATAGTCGTTTTTGGCAATGCCCGTTCACTGGAAAGATTCTGCCTTTAATCCTCGACTTGTCGAGAGTTTGCGAAAAATTCTAAAAGCCTGATTCACAAAAGGGCACGAGACATCTTTTATTCTTCTACTGCTTTGAGAAGTAAACACATGAATCTTTCGAACAACTGCACACAGTGGAATGTCTCTTTCCGAATTTGCACGATTCATCGAGCAGTGCTCCTCTGCTTCAAGATTTTTGCCCAAAGCGTTCTCCATGTTGCAGTGTTTCGAAACTTGAAAACAGTGGCCTTAAAGAATAAATTTATTATTTCTGATAAATTTTAATGTATCTAATATTATTTCTAAACTCTTTTTTACTTTTATACATCTTTTAAGTTTTTTTTTTTCTTTTCTTTATACAGGGTGTTTGACATAAGATGGATAACCCGAAAGTTGGTGATAGATGGGGTAAAACCGAGAAGAAAAGTCATGTACCATAATGCAAAATTCGCAATAGTTATCGAGATATTAATAAAAACGCGTGAGCCAATGAGCGGAGCCGATGAACGGCGATGGACAAGAGGCGCGCGGTGAGAGGCAAGCGCGATAGACAAGAGGCGCGCGGCGACGGGCAAGAGCGATGGACAGGTGGGGCCAGTGCGATGAACAAGAGGCGCGCTTTCCCCTCGCCGCGCGCCTCTTGTCCATCGCCGTTCATCGGCTCCGCTCATTGGCTCACGCGTTTTTATTAATATCTCGATAACTATTGCGAATTTTGCATTATAGTACATGACTTTTCTTCTCGGTTTTACCCCATCTATCACCAACTTTCGGGTTATGCATCTTATGTCAAACACCCTGTATATGGTGTTACGTTTAATCGAGAATGATTAAATATTTCACGATGGATTAAAACTACCAAAAAAATGTTCGTACGAAAGTTGTACGATATAAAGGGGGGCATTATATGGTATAAACAATTTTAGTGTATGTGAATTATTCACGTAGGTTTGAAAGTGACCTTGCTTTTTTTAAATGGAATCCTACATTTTTTTATTCATAGAATGATAGCTGGCCTTAAGACAAATTCAACGACCTATTATATGATGTGTTTCGGTAAAGTTAAAAGTTAAAGTAAACAATCATCACTTTGTCAAAGATAAAAATTATTTTCTCGATAGATAGGAAACATGGCAAAGATAGGGTAGCTGCTCTGTGTGGACATATATATTGTAAATAAAAGCAGTTTTTTATGTGTAGCGATCACAGCGAGTATAGTGATCGCAACGCCCCGAATGGTTTCAATGTTAACCCATAGTATGCATTCGTGCCGTATGGTCGTAAAACTTCTCATATCTTCTAAACCGCTAAAAATCTCTATTTCTTGTTTTGTATACGGCTTAATCGATACCGTATCTTTAATTTTACAAACTAGCAAAACTATATTATTCTATACAATTGTTATATTATACAAAACAGACAATTGATTATCAGGAAAATACATATAAATTTCACTTTCACATTATATTTTTGAAATTTCTCAATATAGCAATTGTGTAAAATAAAACACGAAAGATAATATATTATGTAGGACAACTGCTTTCAGTGATTAAAAGTCCATTTGAAACAGAATCTGCTTTTTTAATCTGAGTGTAGCACACAATAACTGTAAGTTTGAATCTATTTACACTCGTAATGCAACAAAATTTCGTCAAAATACTACTAAAACATATTAATTTCAACTATGTAAAAACTAAATTAGAACGAAGGACAGGAAATTACAATATTAATTTTTTTATATTTTTTCCTTGTTCAAAAAAATCGTCCTTGACAAAAAATAAGTAACGCTCACGACATACTCTTTTTGCAATTGAATGGAACGTTGATTGATAAAGAGGGGGGAAAAAATAAATGTGGAAAAGCCCTTGTGTCCGAAGGGCACGGAGATTTTCCACGCTTTGATTGGGCGGAGATGATATCGACAGACCGTTCGATTCTGTTCTTCGTATTAGAATTAAAAAAAAAAAAAATGGAAAGCCAACAGGAAACTACGATTCATAAAAATTCCATTAAAGGAGACATCGAGCAATTTTCCTTGTTTTTCGTCTCCAAATTTTCTTCTCAGCTTGTTGGAAAGTTCGAAGGAACTTAAATGGGAGCGATGCGACCGACGAAGAGAAAAAGGAATAAGTTTCCCTTTTTTTTCTCTTCCTTTTCTGCGAGGGCAACCCCTCTTTGGGGTGTCCTCCGGTGGAATACGTAATGGTCTCGTTAGGCATGCTTCCTCCCCACAATTGTCTTTTTTCTCATTCCTTTGATTCAGGACGCAAACAGGCTCATTGAAGATAATCAATGAGAAATGAGGAGACCTCGAATACGAGGTCAGATAATATTTCGTGAATATTTTTCTCGAGAGGATGCGAGAGAGACGAAGAGATATTGTGGACGAGGATGATTGCTCATTTGCCAAATCGATTTACTTTGTGGAAATATCCTTTGGGAGTAAGGGAGACGTGGAGTATTCGACGCGTGCCTCAATCAGTGGTCCTTGGTCGAATTTCTCAATTACACCGGGATTTTATCCGACCCTTATTATTAGGGGTTGGAACGATCGAATTTTGTATTTATTCTACGACTACGTGATCTTTTTTTTCTATTTAATTCTACGACCCAATAAGGTCAGACCTTAACCGAGACCTTAAAAATAGTTTCAGTGCTTAATAAGGGTCTTAAAGGTCGAATTTCTCCATTACACCAAAATTGTATCCGACGCTTCTTATTAGGGGTTGGAACGATCGAATTTTGTATTTATCCTACGACTACGTGATCTTTTTTTTCTATTTAATTCTACGACCCAATAAGGTCAGACCTTAACCGAGACCTTAAAAATAGTTTCAGTGCTTAATAAGGGTCTTAAAGGTCGAATTTCTCCATTACACCAGAATTTTATCCGACGCTTCTTATTAGGGGTTGGAACGATCGAATTTTGTATTTATTCTACGACTACGTGATCTTTTTTTTCTATTTAATTCTAGGACCCTTTTGAGGTCAGACTTTAATTGAGACCTTAAAAATTATTTCAGTGCTTAATAAGAGCCTTAATGGTCGAATTTCTCCATTACACCAGGATTTTATCCGACTCTTCTTATTAGGGGTTGGAACGATCGAATTTTGTATTTATTCTACGACTACGTGATCTTTTTTTTCTATTTAATTCTAGGACCCTTTTGAGGTCAGACTTTAACCGAGACCTTAAAACAGTTTTAGTGCTTAATAAGGGTTTTAAAGGCCGAATTTCTCCATTACACCAGAATTTTATCCGACGCTTCTTATTAGGGGTTGGAACGATCGAATGTTGTATTTATCCTACGACAACGCGATCCTTTTTTTTCTATTTAATTCTAGGACCCTTTTGAGGTCAGACTTTAATTGAGACCTTAAAAATTATTTCAGTGCTTAATAAGAGCCTAAAAGGTCGAATTTCTCCATTACACCAGGATTTTATCCGACCCTTCTTATTAGGGGTAAGGGTTAGGGTACCCTACCCTACCCTAGTCCTAACCCGATCCTTCTTATTAGGGGTTGGAACAATTGAATTTCGTATTGACCCTACGAAAATGTGATCCTTTTTTTCTGTTCAATTCTAGGACCCTCTTGAGGTCAGACCTTAACCGAGACCTTAAAAACTATTTCAGTGCTTAATAAGAGCCTTAAAGGTCGAATTTCTCCATTACACCAGAATTTTATCCAACCCTTCTTATTAGGGGTTGGAACAATTGAATTTCGTATTGACCCTACGAAATCGTGATCCTTTTTTTCTGTTCAATTCTAGGACCCTCTAGAGGTCAGACCTTAACCGAGACCTTAAAAACTATTTCAGTGCTTAATAAGAGCCTTAAAGGTCGAATTTCTCCATTACACCAGGATTTTATCCAACCCATCTTATTAGGGGTTGGAACGATCGAATTTCGTATTGACCCTACGAAAACGTGATCCTTTTTTTTCTTCAATTCTAGGACCCTTTTGAGGTCAGTCCTTAACCGAGACCTTAAAAATAATTTCAGTGTCTAATAACAATCTTAAAGGTACGGTTTAAGAATAAATCAGGACGAGGTCGAGGCCGAGGAGAGGAGCGTGTGTGTGTGTCCAGTTGGCGATGAGGTCATTCAAGGTCAATGAGGTCGGAGGCCGGAACAAAACTAATGTGGCTTGCTCGGCTGGTGTGTTGCAGCCGTGTACGTGGCGTATCCTTGCGGACTTATGGCGGAGGCCTCATTCTTCTCCTCCTCAGACACCACCTCAGGCACCTTACTGCCCCCGAGTACTGAGGCAGGAGAGGCTGTGGGGGGCACTTGGGACTCCCCGAGGCTCTGTCCATGCTGCGCACGTGTCTACAGCAACAACAGCAACCTCAGGCGCCATCTGAGGTCCACCCATGGCACCGACACCAACCTCCTTGAAATGACGTCACTACAGCGTCGCCCTCCGCCCCCAGGAGCGCCGCCACTGCCTCTGCCTCTGCCACCCCCAGGATCGACCTCGACCTCGACCTCGGCCTCGACCTCGATAATCAAGGTCACTCCTCTTTCGCCTTCGTCCCTTGTCTCGTCGTCCTCGTTTGCCGTTTCGTCGTCTTCCTCTTCGTCTTCTTCGTTCTAAGATGACCTCGATGACCTTGATCGTTAAAGGAAGACGCGAGGGACCACTATCATCGCCATCACTACTGGAACGACGGATAATTGTCGATGGAAATTGTTCAGTGGTGCCCATTCGTTTTGGGATGAATTCGAACTTGGGACTCAAGGGTGGTTAGGTGATTGAGTGTAGACGCTCATGACCTCACTGAGGTTAAACATTAAGGGAAGAAATGAGGGTACGGGATGGTAGAATATTGTCGATGGAAAGTTTCTGGTGGTGCTCAGGAAGGATTTTTCTTGAGATGAATCCGTGTGAGTTAATGTGGATACTCGCGAAAGATTTGTCTTGCAACGAATTTGTTTGAATTAATGAGTACTCAGATAGGATTCGTCCTGCGATGAATTCGTTCGAATTAATGAGTACTTAGGAAGGATTCGTCCTGCGATGAATGCGTTCGAATTAATGAGTGCTCAAGATGGATTCGTCCTGCGATAAATTCGCTCGAATTAGTGAGTACTCAGGGTGAATTTATCTTGCGATGAATTCGTTCGAATTAATAAGTACTTAAGAAGGATTCGTCCTGCGATGAATTTGTGTGAATTAATAAGTACTCAAGAAGGATTCGTCTTGCGATGAATTCGTCTGAGTTAATGCGAGTACTCGGGAAGGATTTGTCTTGCAACCAATTCGTGCGAATTAATAAGTACTCAAGAAGAATTCGTCCTGCGATGAATTCGTTCGAATTAATGAGTACTCAAGATGGATTTGTCTTGCGATGAATTCGTTCGAATTAATAAGTACTTAAGAAGGATTCTTCCTACAATGATTTCGTTCGAATTAGTGAGTACTCAGGGTGGATTTTTCTTGGGATGAATTCGTTCGAATTAATAAGTACTTACGAGGGATTCGTCCTGCGATGAATTCGTTCGAATTAATAAGTACTTAAGTAGGATTCTTCCTGCAATGAAATCGTTCGAATTAATAAATACTTAAGAGGGATTCGTCCTGCGATGAATTTGTTCGAATTAATAAGTACTTAAGAGGGATTCGTCCTGCGATGAATTCGTTCGAATTAATAAGTACTTAAGAGGGATTCGTCCTTCGATGAATTCGTTCGAATTAATAAGTACTTAAGTATGATTCTTCCTGCAATGAAATCGTTCGAATTAGTGAGTACTCAGGGTGGATTATCTTGCGATGAATTCGTTCGAATTAGTGAGTACTCAGGATGGATTTGTCTTGCGACGAATTCCTCCGAACTGATGGGTACTTGGAAAGGATTCATCGTAAGATGAATTCGCCCTTGGGACTCAAGGGTGTTGATTGAATGTGGATTTTCATGGCCTGACCAACCTTAAAAATTAAGTGATAATATGAGGGTGCAAGACGCCAGAATATTGTCAATGGAAAGTTTCTAGCGGTACTTACGAAGCATTTGTCCTGCTCTAAATTCTCCTAAGTTAATGTTGGTACTCGGGAAAAATTTGTCTTGCAACGAGTTCGTCCGAGTTAATGGGTACACGGAAAGGATTCGTCTTCAGATGAATTCTCCCTTGGAATTCAAGGGTGGTGACTCAGTGTGGATTTCCATGACCTAATCGACCTTAAAAATTAAGGGATGATAGGAGGGTGCGAATCACCGGAATATTGTCGATGGAAAGTTTCTAGTAGACCTCGGGAAGGATTCGTCTTGAGATGACTCCGCCCTTGGGACGTAAGGGTGATGATTGAGTGTGAGGGTGGAAATGGCAGTTGGGAATGCAGGATGGGATGGACGAGAATTGTAGGGCTCGATGACCTCGTCGACGATGGGGGAACTTGAATGGTACTGAGGAAGAATTTGTCCTGCGTTGAACCCGTCCGAGTCAAGCGATACTCATGAAGGATTTGTCTTGCGACGAACTCGCCCTTACGGTTTAAGGCTGACGATAAGTGTCGAGGTCGATGACCTTGCCGACTTTGAATCTTACGCGAAGACACGAGGGTGAAATCTAGGACAGAAAGTTGTCGAAGGAAAGTCTCAAGTGGTGGGCATCAGGAAGGATCCGTCCTGCGATGAATTCACCCTTGGGGCCTAAGGGTGGTGATTGAGGGTGAGGGTGACGATTACAGTTGGGATTGCAGCAACGTGGGGTGGATGAGAATTTTGGGGTAGAATTGTCGATTGGGGATTTGTCGATTGTAGGGGCAGGAATTTTGATGGTAAACAATACCTACGCGGAAATTGTTTGTTGGATTAGGTGAATAACACCTTCGCGGAAATTGTTTATTGGATTAGGTGAATAACAGATCCGTAAAAATTGTTTATTGAATTAGGTGAATAACACCTTGGTGGAAATTGTTTATTGGATTAGGTGAATAACACCTTCGTGGAAATTGTTAATTGGATTACGTAAATAACACCCCTGGAAAAATTGTTTATTGGATTAGATGAATAACACCTTCGTGGAAATTGTTGATTGAACTAGATGAACAACACCTTCATGGGAATTGTTGATTGGATTAGGTAAACAATACCTCCGTAAAAATTGTTTAATGGATTAGGTGAATAACACCTTCGTGGAAATTGTTTAATGGATTAGGTGAATAACACCCCTGGACAAATTGTTTATTGGATTAGATGAATAACACCTTTGTGGAAATTGTTGATTGAACTAGATGAACAACACCTTCATGGGAATTGTTGATTGGAATAGGTAAACAATACCTCCGTAAAAATTGTTTAATGGATTAGGTGAATAACACCTTTGTGGAAATTGTTTATTGGATTAGGTAAACAATACCTTCGCCGAAATTGTTAATTGGATTAGGTGAATAACACCTTCGTGGAAATTGTTTATTGGATTAGGTGAAAACACCTACGTGGAAATTGTTTATTGGATTAGGTGAATAACACTTTTGTGGAATTTGTTCATTGGATTGTGTCGATGAATCGAGATTCTTCAATGATATAAATTAAGTGTAATTATTCGTCGTGATTGACTGTCGAATGATAAAGAAAAGGAAGCTTTCTACATGAATTGATAAGAGTTCGGAGTGCGAGGTAGTGTGAAAGAAATTATGCGAAATTATTTGGAGTACTTCTTCCGAGATATTGCCGAAGATAAAGAAAGTACGCGCAATTATTTGGATTAATTCTTCTGAAATATTGCAGAATCAAAATAAATAAGTCTCTAAAGGGAATGCAATCTCTATCTTTTTGGAGCGATTTTTCTGAAAAGTAACCAAAAAATGGAGAAAGCGAAAATTGTCAGACACACACATCACATTCCTACGAATATCTTTACATGATAATTGTCCAATAATAATTATTCTATTGGTGTGTAAATTATAAATTTCGATGTTCTCAATCAAAGTACAAGCGTAACTTTAATTCCGCACGAATGTCTTCCCAATTTTCCTTCGAATTTTCCGTTGGAAAATTTCGTGACATTTCCCTCGAGGATAAACTTTCTCTTCAATTGGCCTCCTTCAAGATCCTGAGAACTTATCGCAAAGCCACTCCAATACGAGTTTCTTAATCAAGCCAGCAAGCGTCGTGGTTAATTGGTCATCAGTGCTATCGGTATTAATTTGAGTTCTTATTTTTATCTGTCCAACCGTGTCACGCTTTTCAGTACCTTAATATCAGAGTCGACTAATCTCGAAATTATCTGGTAATTGAGGGTGGTACAAGCTCGATCACGACACGGATAAGAAAATTATTGGAAAAGATAATGTTCCTTCGTGAGGACTAATTATTATTCAAATTCGTGAAACACGCGATTTTTTTCCCAAGAAATTCTTTTTATTTTCTATTATTTTCTATCTTAATCTAGTCCTAGCGAAAATGATTAATTACACGTTGTCATCTTACGATTACGATTCCGAAAAGATAATCTTTTATTATTCCAATTATTCCACCTGGCAATTAACGGTGTAACAAGATCGACGACGTCACGGATACAAAAATTGTTCGAAAAGATAATGTTCCTTGACGAATACTAATTATTATGTAAATTCATGAAAGCATACGATTTTTTCGAAAAAAAAAAAAAAAGTTTTTTTTTTTATTTTCTATTGTTTTTTATCTTAATCTACTCCTAACAAAAATGATTAATTGTACGTTGTCATCTTGCGATTACCATTTCGAAAAAGTAATCTTTTGTTGCTCCAATTATTCCACCTGCAGTTACATTTTTTTTCTTTTTTTTTCCTTGAAAGAGAATGTTAAGAAAAGGTGTGCACCTGGAAACATTTTTACTGCGCAACGCAAATCGTCCTTTGGCGTGCGTCTAACGAGCATCGATTTTATCTCGTCGAGAACGGGCCATTATCGATTCTGTCCTACCGCAACTACTGCCACTTGGCCCACGCCGACTTCTTGCGTGACTCGAGGAGTGCCTAATGTCTCTTTTAATCGAACTTCCATCTGCTCGAGGAGAACGTAGAAAGTTTCCAGGAGATGGAGAACTTTCTCAAGAGAATAAGAAAAAGAAAAAAAAAGTTCTCGAAAACTTCTCGAAGCAACGACAGACTTGGGCAAATTTAATTTTTTTTTTCGCAAGAAATGTTCGAATAAATTAATGCGGCATCTTTTTAAAAATTCAATAGCGAAATGACATATTATTGAAATTAGTTTTTAAATGCAATTCTCTATTTAACCATTGAAGGATATCATCTAAAAAAATCATGTCAAGGGTATAATTTCACCCCAGTAAATAAATTTTATTTTATAAATTCAATAAAGACATGTAGATGAGATTAGATAGATTATATTATAAAAATTAAATGTTTCATGAAAATTATAAAATTTATTTTTTACAGTTATTGCAAATAATATTGGAGTGCGTATTATAAATGAAGTTGGTACATATTGTACATCTCACAGTATACTTTCTATCTTCTTTCCTTGTACATACAGGGTGAGTTTTTTTTAAGTGAAACAGACGGATATCTGGTAAACGAAGAATTTTGGAGAAAAATGTTTTAGACAATAGTTGTATGGTTTGACAGGGGCTATCAGCTGGCGTTATTGGTTTGACCTTGGAGAGTAATTTGTAGGTTACACAAAGGTCACCGTCAATTTCTTAAATGGACCTCTCTATTTTTTATAGCATATTCTTGTAGCTTATCTCGAGCGCTTTCCAAAACCTTGCAATAACATATATGTACCATTAATATTTTTTAAGTTATAAGGCTTGAAAGTGACAGTAACGTTTGCATTAACATTGCTCAAGGTGTACCACAAATGTTAGCCAACGTCCGAGAATGTTTCTGTGAAAGAATTTTAAATTGTATTTTAGCAGAGGATCATCATGCTGAACATATAATTGACTAAATATTTTGTTTATTTAATCTCTTCCTCGTATACACACAGCAGATAAGGTTTGGTGTCTTAACACTATTTCTACCGACGCACAGTGTGATATTTTGGCAATCTAGCTGGAAATAATTACTCAGGCCTACGAAATTTTGTTATAAGAGAGTGAACAGTCATTTCCTATGTATTTTTACCTGCTGAATACGAATCCGTCGTCCAAAGTTAACAATCACCTCACAATTTTGAAAAAAATGGCATGAAAGAGGCACAAAAATACGAATTTGAGGGTGTTTATGGCATTGTAGTGCCAGCATCAAATTTTTCTTGTCAATTTCGTTAATGCCACACGAAAGTATTAAGTTTTTGCTTTAAAATGCATTTTGTTTCATTCCGAAATAATTTTTCGTTTTCGGCATACGGTAAATTTAAAAGCACTAATTGTGCGTGAATTATCATGTCCAGAATTATTTTCTTTTAAAGAGTGTGAATAGTCATATTCCATGTATTTTTGTCCGCTGAACGCGAATCCGTTGCCCAATTTTAAGAAAAACGACTTTCTTTCAGAAATTTGAAGAAAAAAATATAAAGAGGCAAATTGTGGCAAGAAATTCTTTCAGTTTTACATGGTATATGAGTCAAGTTTGCAGAAAAAAATTATGAGGGCTTGAAATAATAATAAATGATAAACTAAAAATCTGTCTAAAATTTGAAAATATGAAAATACGCCAACAAAGTCGTTTTTCTTAAAATTCGGCAACGGATTCGCGTTCAGCGGACAAAAATACATGGAAAATGACTATTCACACTCTTTGAAAGAAAATAATTCTGGACATGATAATTCACGCACAATTAGTGCTTTTAAATTTAACTGTATATCGAAAACGAAAAATCATATCGAAGTGGAACAAAATGCATCTTAAAGCTATAAGTTTATACTTTCGTGTAGCATTAACGAAATTGAGAAAAGAATTTGATACTGATTCTACAACGCCATGAAAACCCTCAAAATCATTATATCTTATTTTCTTGACGCCATTTTTCTCAAATTTGTGATGCGATAGACAGATTCGGATAACGGATTCGTGTCTAGCAGGCAAAAATACATAGGAAATGACTATTCACACTCGTGTTACAAAAATGGTGTCGGACAGAAGAATTATTTCCAGCTAGATTGCCAAAATATCACACTGTGCAACGGGTCAAATGACCCTTTCCAAAATTTCGAGTGGAATTTCCCTGTATACAATGTAATTGCACCGCCTTTAAAATTTACGACTTTTCCTAAAATATACGTATATTCAATATTTTAGGAAAATTCCTGAAATTTAACCCTCTATGGGACGAATTTTTCTCTTACATATAAACAAATTTATTCCATCGTAAATCAACAGCTATATATGCAGATTATAAAAAAAATTTACCAGAAACATTATATGTATAATTAAGACGTATACGCTATCTCGTGAAGGTCCGAAGCCATTTGGTAAAATGTCGATATATTGATGTGCGATCTGACAGTTACACAGCTCCGTAAAGCGTTAAAGGCGATGCAATTACGTTGTATATGGGAAATTTTAATCGGAATTTTAAAAACGGTTATTTGACCGGTCGCGGTAGGAATAGTCTTAAAATATTACGGGAGTAACGAACCGTGGCATCTTTATTTCTGTGACGAAAACACACACACAAAGTGGTGTAAATCCGACCATGCAACCTTCACGCAGAAAATTTTAATTACACCTTGAGTAATTTTAATGCAAATGTTATTGTCACTTTCAAGCCTTATAACTTCAAAAATATTTACGGTGCACATATGTTATTGCAGGGTTTTGGAAAGCTCTCGAGATAAGCTACAAGAATATGCTATAAAAAACAGAGAGTTCAATTTAAGAAATTGACGGTGACCTTTGTGTAACCTTCAAATTACTTTCCAAGGTCAAACCAATGACACCATTTGATGTGCCCCTTCAAACCATACAATTATTGTCTGAAACATTTTTCTTCAAAATGGTTCATTTCCGAGATATACGTCTGTCTCACTTTAAAAAACTCGCCCTGTATACATCTTGTTTCGTCAACCTCTTCGTCAAATATTTCTAATATTCTTTTCCTCATAATATGTGGCAAATTCGGTATTTTGAATCGTTCTTTAAGAAATAGTTCAATGAAAACAAAAAAAAATCCTGACCCTAACAGATAATCTAACGGAGTATATAACAAAAGTGAACTATTATATAAATGTTATTTTATAATGACGCCATAAATGATGAATAATCGGGAAAAATAAGTTTCACCAATAATTCAGTTTTTTTAAATAATATCAGATGAAGAATTTGCATGGGGTGATATTTCACCCATGATATTTTTTTAACGGTGAATTTCACGTAAAACGATTATTTTTTTATTAATGTTTGTCCTTTTCAAGGGACGAAGAAAAATAATTACATTTTTAAATATATTGTTTGCAAAATGCTCAAGCCTGGGGTGAGAATCTTTTCACGAGCCATCGACGCGAAGTACCAGCTCCATTTTCTTACAGCCCCTAAAATCCCCTTAGATCGTCTAGACAAACACTTTTTGTCACCCTCTGAGAAATCGCAGTTTTTGTTTATCGTGATTTCCTCCACGTCCTTCTTAAAACGTCCCTCCAGCGATTTTCCGAACACTTTCCATCACAGCTACGTCTCAACTGTCCTTTCACACGATATTTCTTATTCGTTCTTTTTTGTTGGGCATTCAACGATTTTTCGCTCTCGCTGCAAAAAAGGGGACGGTGATAAATTATAAAACAATGGATTTTCAATAATAAAAACAATTGCTTGAAATTGGATGATTATTATTTATTTTTTATTATATTATTTATGGATACATTCATGTGTTAATTTATTGTAATATTAATCCAAATTTGAAAATAAATTTTGTTAAATAATATGAATTTTAATCCTGAAATAAAAACCATTATTTTAGAAAATCCTCATCTTTTTTTTTTTATATAGAAATTGGGTGGTGTTCTACTTTTCATCTGTTATCTCTATTCACTCACAATACTCTTCTTCGGTTTTCTTTCAATCCTATAATCATTGAAAATAATTAAAGGTCCAGGAATCCAATCGATTGCTAGTGCTTAATTACAAAGCTTACAATCCTCCAGGTTAATTGTAAGCTCGCGAACGATTACACGGCGCGATCAGCCGAAGCTAAATGAAAATTACAAAGGACAGTGAAATTCTTCGTTTCCATTTTTTTTTCTCTTTCGCTATTCCTGTAGCAGTGAGACATTTGAGCATATCTGCCAAACGAGTCTTTGAATCGCGAAGATTCAAATCGCAAATTGACCTGCGAAACTTTTTTCGAATTTTTTGTAAACGAAGTAGGTGCAGAAATCAATGTAATTTTTATTTTAAAAATTTTTTAATTAACCGGTTCACCGGTGGACCGAAATCAATGTTTTGTGCCAGAACTGTTAAGAGTGAATAATTTTGTATTTTACATGAAAACTATATCCATAAGGGGTTTTTTGAGGTCGCTGATTATGAATCCGAAGTCAAATTTGAGAAATTCAAAATGGCTGACTTCGAGTGTCTGACTTTAATATTCCATTATGAGTACGTATCGAACTCGTTACATACGTGTTTTTTTGGTCACTGATGACGAATACAAAATTGAAAAACAACATTCAAAATGGCGGATCCAACATTGCGGCTTCAAGTGGCTGACTTTGTTGTTCCATTATAGAAATGTATCACACTCGGTATGTTTTTGGCTGTGGATAACGGATTTATAAAAGACATTCAAACTTTCTTATTTTATTCAAAAATAGAAATTTTTTTTTTTTTTTTTAAGTGTAGCGTAAAATCTACCGCAGCCCCTTCATGGCACACTCTGAGGTCGTGATAAAATTTCACTAGCTAATAACGGAGGTATGAATATCCATAATGCAGATCGTTAGTCACTAGAAGTCGCCATATTGGATTCGGTATTTTAGATTTCACAATTTCGATTTTGGATTTATCATCGGCGACTCAATAAGTATGAACATATCGAATTTGATCTTCTCTATAATGGAATTTGTCACTTGGAGTCGCCATATTTGATCCGCCATTTTGAATTTGTCAAAATTGACTCCGAATTCATAATCAGCGACCTAATAAACATGGTCATAGCAAGGTTTCATGCAAATCTGTTTTGATTGGCAGACTCATTCAAGATGCTGGTATGAGTCATTATCAGTTGTGGCACGGTTTTTCGATCATATATGAGTCATTACCAGTGAACCGGTTAACATTGTAAAGAGAAAGAATAATTTACAATCACCGTAGTGAAGCACAAACAAATGGCTTGAATTGTTTTAAGACAGACGCACATTGAAATTTTCATTCGCTCGTCTCGTCAATTAAACCACCGAAGTATCTATCGTTAAAAATAAAAAAACGAAATTCTTTTACTTCCAAAAAGCGATAATTAAACTTCAAACGACATCGTGACTCCATTTATAAAAATGCTCTCTTTTAGTCGGTTTACCAATTAAACCACCAAAATGTCTACCGTCAAAACCAAAAAAAAAATTCTTTTACTTCCAAAAAGCGACGATAAAACTGCAAACGACATCGTGACTCCATTTATAAAAATGCTCTCTTTTAGTCGGTTCACCAATTAAACCACCAAAATGCCTACCGTCAAAATTAAAAAAAAAATCTTTTACTTCCAAAAAGCGACAATTAAACTTTAAACTATGTCGTGACTCAATTTGTAAAAATACTCGTTTTTATTCGCTTCACCAATTAAACCACCGAGGTATCCGCTGTCAAAATTAAAAGAAAAAAAATCTTTTACTTCCAAAAAGCGAGAACTAACCTTCAAACGACGTTGTAGCAGGAAGAAGAAAGGAACTTTCATCGAACAATCTTCAAGATCTCACTTGCTTCTTCTTCTCGTCCATTCGTTAATTCTTTCTCTGACGGTCTCGCAATTAAAACTGGAGCATTCCTATAATTACTCCACCCTCGCTTTCAACCTTCTTATTCGTGCGATAATCCAATCAACCGGAAGTCCCAAGGAGGTTCGGAACGTCCGTTTGAAAGACCTTCGGCTTCTCAAACCTTCTCAAACCACTTGCAATTTTCCTCTCGTTTTCACGAGCGATTCGAGCCACTCCTTTTTCCTCTTTCCCCTTTCCACTTTCATTCATCTTTTTCCTTCTCAACTCCTTCACGACGCTTATGAGCTTCCTCTCGTCTCACAAGCACTCGCTCATTTCTGAAATCGTTCTCTCCTCGACATTTTTTTTCCTTTCAATGCTCTCGCAAATTTCCTTTCGTTTCTCGAACGAATTCATCCACGTTTATATCTGCTCGGTGATTTAGCAGAAGGTTGAATTTTTTTTTTTTTTTTTGAAAGATCCTTTTTTTGATTTTGTTTTTGGTAATGCTTTTGCGATTCTGTTCAGTAAGTGCTACAGATTTTTGCGTAACGAAAGATTGTTTATTGTGAAGTTTATTTTCTTCCTCTTATTTCTTCCTGAAGCAATTTCTTTACATTTTTTCTCATTTGAGAAAAAAATCCACTTCTTCTCTATTCTGTATTACAGGCACTTCGTTTAACGATAAAAGAAAATTTGCAGGATTTTTTTTCTGTTGATATTCTTACGATTCTGTTCAGCAAGCGTTGCAGATATTTGCTTAACGAAAGATTGTTTATTATAAAATTAATTTTTTTTCTCTTCTTTTTTCCTGGAGCAATCCCTTTAAATTTTTTTTTTATTTGAAAAAAAATTCTACTCCGTCTCTTTTATTTATTACAGGCACTTTATTCGACGATAAAACAAAATTTGCAGATTATAATCGCAAGAGACTTTCGTTCTACACCGATCGAAAGCCAAATTTCGGTTATTCTCACTGTTTCTTTTCTCCTTTGACTATGTTTCTATTAACATTTTTACGATTCTGTTCAGCAAGTGATACAAATTTTTAGTTAACGAAAAATTGTTTATTACAAAATTTATTCTCCTGTTAGTTCTTCCTGAAGCAATTCCTTTACATCTTTTTTCTTTTGGAAACAAAATTTCTACATTTTCCCAAAATTTCCAAAAACAATTTTTGAAAGAAGATTTACAGGAAATAATTGCCAGAGGCTATCGTTGTACACCGATCGCAAGCCAAATTACTCTCATTCTCACTTTTTCTTTTCTTTTGATTTTGTTTCTGTTAATATTTTTGCGAGGCTGTTGAGCAAGTGGTACAAATTTGTGGTTAACGAAAGATTGTTTATTACAAAACTTATTCTCTTCCACTCATTTCTTCCTGAAGCAAAATTCTTTTATACTTTTTATTCTAGTGAAAAAAATTCCTAAAATTTCGAAAAAAATTATTAAAAGAAAATTCGCAGGAAATAATCGCGGAAGACTTTTCTCTACATCAATCGCAAGCTAAATTCCTCACATTCTCACTTTTTCTTTTCGTTTTGATTTTTTTTCTGTTAATATTTTTACGATTCTGTTTAGCAAGCGCTACAGATTTTTGGTTAACGAAAGATTGTTTACTACAAAACTCTTTCATTTATTTGTTCCTGAAGCAACATTCCTTTACATTTTTTTTTTAAATTCCTAAAAATTCCCAAAATTTTGAAAAAAAATGTTTGAAAAAAATTTACAGGAAATAATCACCAGAGACTATCGTTGTACACCGATCGCAAACCAAATTACTCTCATTCTCACTTTTTCTTTTCTTTTTGATTTTGTTTCTGTTCATTTTTTTATGATGTTGTTGAGCAATTGGTACAAATTTTTAGTTAACGAAAGATTGTTTATTACAAAACTTATTCTGCTCTTAGTTCTTCCTGAAGCAATTCCTTTACATCTTTTTTCATTAAAAAAAAGAATTTCTAGAAATTCCCAAAATTTCGAAAAAAAATTGTTGAAAGAAAATTCGCAGGAAATAATTGCGAGAAACTTTTCTCTACACCAATCGCAAGCCAAATTTCTCTCATTCTCTCCTTTTCTTTTCTTCTTTCCTATTTTTCAGCGCGGCGAGTGCGTCGCGGCAGGCCGCGACTCGGCGCCAGGGGCGGTAAACAACACCTCTCGTCTTCGGTTCACGGAAATTCGCCATCGAGGAGCGATTGGCTGCCTCTCGACATGAGAACGACACCGCCCGCGGCGATGCCAGCCTTTCGTGGATTCGAGGAGCCCTCGTCGGACGGTGTGGTGAGTAGTCGAAGAATTTTCTCTCTTTTTGCATACAACCCAGTTTTGTTAGATCAATTTGTTCGAGTTTAAAACGATCCTCTTCACAATTCTCTTTTCATCTCAATTTTTGTCTCGCCATTCCGTGAAAGATGATAACTGGAGAATTCGTCGATTGTGATCGAGGGATTTTTAAAATGCAAAAAAACAATTACGAATGTTTGTAAACACTTTTCTTTTACGATTTTCTGGAAGATGATAATTGGGAGAAGTTATTGGAAAAACGTCGATTGAGTTGATGAATTTTTAAAATGCCAAAAGCAATTACGCATGTTTGTAAATATCATTCTTTTGCAATTGCCTGGAAGATGATAATTGGGGAGAATTTGTTTAAAAAAGGGTCAATTGAGATCGAGGGATTTTTAAAATGCAAAAAGCAATTACGAATATTTGTAAACATTTTTCTCTTCGAATTCTCTGCAAGATGATAATTGGGAGAATTTGTTTAAAAAGAGTCGATTGAGTTATTGGGATTTTTAAAATGCAAAAAGCAATTACGAATGTTTGTAAACATTTTTCTCTTGCAATTCTCTGGACGGTGACAATTGGGAAAATTTGTTTAAGAAAGAGTCGATTGAGTTGAGGGATTTTTAAAATGCAAAAAGCAATTACGAATATTTGTAAACATTTTTCTCTTCCAATTCTCTGCAAGATGATAATTGGGAGAATTTGTTTAAAAAAGAGTCGATTGAGTTATTGGGATTTTTAAAATGCAAAAAGCAATTACGCATGTTTGTAAACATTTTTCTTTTGCAATTGCCTGGAAGATGATAATTGGGAGAATTTGTTTAAAAAAGAGTCGATTGAGTTATGGGATTTTTAAAATGCGAAAAGCAATTACGAATGTTTGTAAACATTTTTATTTTGCAACTGCCTGCAAGATGATAATTGGGAGAATTTGTTTAAAAAAGGGTCGACTGAGTTATGGGAGTTTTAAAATGCAAAAAACCATTACGTATGTTTGTAAACATTTTTCTTTTACGATTTTCTGGAAGATGATAATTGGGAGAAGCTGTTAGAAAAAAGTGGATTGAGTTGATGAATTTTCAAAATGCAAAAAGCAATTGTGAACATGTTTCTTTTGCAATTGCCTGGAAGATGATAATTGGGGAGAATTTGTTTAAAAAAGGGTCAATTGAGATCGAGGGATTTTTAAAATGCAAAAAGCAATTACGGATCTTTGTAAACATTGTTCTCTTGCAATTCTCTGGAAGATGATAATTAGGAGAATTATTTAAAAAATGTTGATTGAGTCGAAGAACCTTCAAATTGTAAAAGCAATTACGAGTGCTCGTAAACATTTTTTCGTTTCCAATTTTCAGAAAGATGATAATTGGGAGAATTTGGTTAAAAAAAAAGAGCCGATTGAGTTGAGGGATTTTTAAAATGCAAAAAGCAGTTACGAGTGTCTATAAACAATTTTCTTTAGCGATATTCTAGAAAATGATAATTGAAAAATTCGTTTCAAACTTTCGAAGTGAAATATCTCCGAAAGGAAGTGGAGTACTGCATTAAAAAGTTTCCTGATAGAGCTTGGGATACGCGCAGGTACCACTTGGCTCGTTAAAGTGTACCACTCGTGCGTAAAAATTGCAAGAGTGTCCTCACCCACTCCTGAAAATTTGTATTGTCGGAAATTCACGCACGAGCGGAAGTCACGTGACCCTAACCACAGCCTTTCCACGGTGGAGCAAGTTGGATCGACACTGATTGAATTACTTTGCGATTTGATTTCAGTGTAAACGCAAACGTGACTCGATTTCCGCAGAATGTTTCGTTTTACGGGGGTTAGCATCTTTTGACAGTGTCGTAAATTCGTGTGGATACGTATGTGTATCGGTGTGTCTGTATTGTGCTTGTAGGGCGCGAGAAAAGATGTGAGAGGACACTTGACTAGGTTTGGAAAAAAGTTCTGTCTCAGACGAGGGTTGACAATCTTCGATAAATATTTTACTAGACGAATATTGTCTGAGATCGGAGTTCTGTTATTTTTTAAGTGTAAACAATTTCGTTGTGTGTCGTGATTTAATTGTTACACTCTTTGGATTATTTCTGTGCATCATTAATTTTTATTTAACCCTTTCAGGGACAGTGTATCATACACATCTATCTACCGATTTACACAGTACTTTATATACACGGTTTTTAAAATATGTGATTTAAAAAAAAAAAAAAAATTTCTGCAGTAATTTTTTAATTCCGTTCGCTTGGTAACATTGGCGCTTATATTTCTAGTAATTTTTTAGTTCCGTTCTATTCTGCATTCCATTCATTCCAATCTAAAAATGGGGATTCACCATTTTGTGTGTACAATCTAGAGCTCCCGGTCAGAACCGTGTTTTAAAATACACGGGTACACGTGACACGTGTTGTCGTGCTACACGTTATATCTAACACGGATATCCGTAGATACACACGGGTAACTATAAGAAATTTTTATCGCAGTATCTTACATCTTGTGCCAAATTGTATGTATTTGCATATACAGTATGTCTGATTTAAGTGGAAACAGGTAATTATTTCGTAAAAAAGTAAAGATGCAAAAAAATTTTTGAAACAAAAGTTGGTCGGTTGGATTGGGCGCATAATAGGGCATATTTTGTTTTTTTGTGATTGGAGGTATAAAGAACATTTCAAGGTCATCAGTGTTTTTTTTAAATACAATGCAGTATTTTTGTATTCACAATGTGATAGCGGTTGCCGAGACGAGTACAACGACCTATAATGTGGGCGAATTACGTGCGAGGATTATTGCTGTATGTACAAAAATAAATGATAAAGATATTAAAACGTGTAGAAAGAGAATTTGTGAGAAGATTGCAATGTTGTATTCTAAATGACGGAGGGGGCATGTTGAAGGAACGGCCAAATACAAAATATACTAAAAGGTTCTTGTTAGTTCTTGTTGTTGTAACTAAATGCTGTATGAAAAATATAAGTGTGGACATGTTTTTTGTTAATTTACGACTTTTTTAAGACCTCGAATAACCTTTCATTATAGGTCGTTGTACTCGTCTCGGCAACCGCTATCACATTATGAATAGAAAAATACTGTATTGTATTTAAAAAAACGCTGATGACCTTGAAATGTTCTTTACACCTCCAATCACAAAAAAACAAAATACGCCCTATTATGCGCCCTTTCCAACCGACCAACTTTTGTTTCAAAAATTTTTTTGTATCTTTACTTTTTTATGAAATAATTACCTGTTTCCACTTAAATCAGACATACTGTATATGTAGACATTTCTTGTATCTCTACGACACTTTTTTTATATTTCTTAGAAAAAAAATTTTCTCATAATTTTTGAAGTGTTCGTGAAATAAATACACATGTAGTACGTGTATTCGTGTATTACATGCGGGTACCCGATACACGTGTTTAAAAAGAAAAAAAAGAATTAAATACACGTGCACACGCATACTCGTGTACACGTGTAATAGAGGGTACTAGTACAATAAAACTTTCTGTTTATGTCATTTAGTGAAGTGAATTTTTAGCAGCAGAAAGGTGTACTGTACATGTATGTGTAAAATTTTATCGGGATCCTATGAATAGTACCAAAGATATGAATTTTTCGATATTTGAATTTGCCGCCATTTTGTACCGGTTCAAGATGGCGGCTCACAAACCTTATTGTCAACTCACAGTAATGTACTTGATTTTTGTGTTAAATTTTGTCCCGATCGGTTCAGCCGTTTTTCCGAAATCGAGGACACACACACACACACACACGAACGGTTTTCAGGATGGCGATTGCATAAGTCACACCCTTTACGGTCGTGCCTAAAAATGAATACTCCATTTATTTTACGTTGAGAGCCTAAAAATGAATACTCCATTTATTTTACGTTGAGATAAATGACTGAATCATGCACATTTTAGTTTAGGATAGGGTAGGGTAGGGTACATCTACGATTTCGATTTACACGGTTTTCTAAGGAACCTATCTTCAGTGTAAATCGGGAGATAGGTGTATGTCACAATTCGTTTTTCTCACTTTTTTCAATATATTTCGGTCAATGAGGCTTTTGTAATGGTTTTTTTTTTTCAATTCTAAGCCTTCAAACTAGTTACTGAATATGTGTTACTACATAGTTTTTATACAGAAAAAAATAATTTTTCAAATGTTGCAAGCAATGAAATTCCGAAAAGGCTGTTTTTCTGAAAAAATTCGGCCATGATCAGAAAAGAGATATTCGTATAGGAAATTTTGTTTTGTTCTTTAAATATTTTTAACCAACATACAATTTCTACAGCATTTTTTTAAGTTCAATTTTTCGAGGGCTAGAGAGAAAAGCAGGGGGTAAAATGGTCATGCTTAAATTTTCGTAATTTAGCGAAAAATCTATATTTGGGGATTTTTCAAATCGCTGATCACGATCTTGATATTTAAAATGAATTTCCATCCACTCTTGAGAGGGTGGTTGACAGAAAGACATGGGGTAAAATGGTGATGCTCAAATTCACAAACTTTGTTGCTAAAAAATATTTAAAAAAAACTATAAAATACAAAAAAACTCAGGTGGAGTTAGAATCCTCACGTCTACGCCGTTAGCTCTGGCTAACGCTAAGAGGTTAACTGGTGTATTTTTCGAATAAAAATAAAAATGGCAAAGAGTAATCCGTTTGAATAAGTCGAAACAATCCTAAATTTTGACTATAAAATAACGAATTTGACAGTTGGCAGTCCAGAAATCAAAATTTTCACCCCAAAATCGTAATCAGCATCCCCAAAAACCCCTCTATATAAAATTTTATTCAAATCCCTTCATTCGATTTAACGCACCCCTAAAAGGGTTGAGATACTCTGCGTCGCGCATAAATTTCAAAAAAAGAAAGCACAAGCGTAAAAAGTAAAAACAAAAACAATCTCGAGGTCGACTGTTAACCAATCCGCAAATAGTTGATGAACCGCAAATTAACTCAGCCCGGTTAATCTTCCAGCTCACTATGGGTCAGGAGGCCAGTAAAACTGGCCAAAAGTCCATATCTCGTTAAATGCATGGAAATATCTAGCAGCGACACATTTATTTCAGATTTTCGATATCGCTGATTCCATTTCTGGTGTAAAAATTTCGAAGTTCAAGATTGCGGATTCAATATGGCGGACAAAAATGTTAAAAGTACTTCGATTGTGCTGAAGTTTAGTATCGTAGTTTGATTTCTCATTCGAGAAAACCAGAATTTAAAATTACAAAATATAAAATAATAGATCCGAAATGGTACATAAGAAATACAAAATTTATTGAGTTGAATTTTGTGAGGCGACACGGTCAGGACCGATGTTTGGCACTCGAACGCTGACTCCGTTATTTGCGATTTTTAGCGTAATTTATGAAAAGGAGCAAAAATGGGCACTTTTACCTTGAAGTGCACATTATAAGGAACACACTGATATGTGTAATTTTTCGATAACTAGGGGAACGCCGGGGAAAAATCAAACGGCAGTAGAAACTTTAGTAAAGTACTAATTATTTGTTAACATCAGAACTGCGGAACACAATTAAAAAATAATTGTTTTAAATTCAATTATCATTTTATTTACTTGTATATGTCTAAGGATGATTGAGAAAAAGCAATCACTTTCAGATTAATGACTAATTCATAAATATATAAAATATCATATGAAAGAAACACATGAAAACTAAAATACATTTTTATACTTTGCGCAACTGTCAACAGAATACGGTTTCATTAATTAACAAATAACTTACGACGTAAATACTTTAACTATGACAGATTACAATGGCCTTAATTTTTGTACAAATTTGAAACTTTGAAAATTTGACTATTGGCCATGGAATCAGGTTTCCTGGCCCATAGTGCAGCTATACGAATTCTCCATGACAGTACTGCCTACCGCAGCACCAATTATACGAAATTCAATTCTCCCTGACCAGCGTTAATTATCGACTACTGCGCTACTACGCGCAACACCGACCACCCAGGATAAACTATCGATTAACAAATATAATTAGCTTGCGAGAGATACGCGGCATTGTTAAGAGAGAGGGAAAAAAATGATCACCCCAGGAAAATTCCTCTCGATTCAACGAACACGTTTCAGCGACGAACGAACGAACGAACATTTTGTTTGGAAAAGTGGGTTGCGCGAAATCACGCTGGAAGGTGAATTATCGAAGTAAATGAATATGCTGGAGAATTACGGGAGTGCGCAGTAGTTAAGAACAATGTTGAAACGAAGCCCTGATGAATGATAATTAGGGCGCTCCGGCGCAACGATCGAAGCCTCCTCCTGCTCTTTCTCTCCATGGTCCGCACTTCTCGTCAGAAGTTTCAAATTATCCCGCGCTTTCTCTAATAACGGAGTAGTCGTCGGAGCGGAAGTAGACCTTTTGAATTCTCGTTAATTTGTGCCGAAGGTTCACGAGGGATAGTTTTGCAAAATAAAAGGAAACAAACGTAAGAGAGAAAGGCGAAATGAAAGTTATGCTTTACGTGTAAATTCGAAACTTCCAACGATTGGTAGCCAGGCGAGTTTATCTTCAACCCCATTTTTTGTTTTGCCGAGCTTAAATTTATATTCGTATATATCTCGTATTGACCAAAGCCTTTTAATTACTCTCGAGTGCACGAGACTATGCCTTATCGGGCTCGCGCATAGAGGCGATCCTGAAATTGATATTTATCGAAAATTTATCGTTCCATTTGCGCGCTCGCGTCCTCGTGGCCCCCACGAAATATCTTCCTTCGTGATAAAGCCCGAATAAAGCTATTTCGTGTTTCCCTCGGATCGAAACGGGGCGCTTATTAGTTTCACTTCCCCCTTCCGGCTCAACGTTAATTCCTCATTGTACCGATAAAGGCCACAGGAGGAGGAGAAGGAGTTGGTGCACCACCAGTTTTGATGCACACCTCAAGCTTTATCGGCTTGCAAGATTTTCCGAAATTTATCCATTCTTATCTGAGGCTTGCTGTCGTTCGATAAAAATGAATGCAAGGCAATATTGGAATAGAGAATCTGCGACAAAGAGGGATTTCAAATTTCTCGGCAAATCGAAAACAAGACATTTCCAACTGCATTATAATCCTAGGGAATTTGTTTTTTTTAAACGAAATCACTACGGAATTCTTGAAAAAGAATAATATATGAAGTTGCGCTTCGTCTTGAAATTCTAGAAGTTGGAATGTAATTCTGGAAAAATCACTAGGTCACTTTTTATGTCTAGTAACAATTTCTAGGGAGGTTATTAAATTTAGGCTTGCTATCGTTCGACAAAAATGAATGCAAGGCAATATTGGAATAGAGAATCTGCGACAAAGAGTGATTTCAAATTTCTCGGCAAATCGAAAACAAGACATTTCCAACTGCATTATAATCCTAGGGAATTTGTTTTTTTTTTACGAAATCACTACGGAATTCTTGAAAAAGAATAATATATGAAGTTGCGCTTCGTCTTGAAATTCTAGAAGTTGAAATGTAATTCTGGAAAAATCACTAGGTCACTTTTTATGTCTAGTAACAATTTCTAGAGAGGTTATTAAATTTAAGCTTGCTATCGTTCGACAAAAATGAATGCAAGGCAGTATTGGAATAAAGAATCTGCGACAAAGAGGGAGATTTCAAATTTCTCGGCAAAATGGGAACAAGACATTTCCAACTGCATAATAATCCTGTGGAATTCTTTGTCACGCGATCACTAAGGAATTCTTAGAAAAGAATAATATATGACGTTGCGCTTCGTCTTGAAATTCTAGAAGTTGAAATGTAATTCTGGAAAAATCACTAGGTCACTTTTTATGTCTAGTAACAATTTCTAGAGAGGTTATTAAATTTAGGCTTGCTATCGTTCGACAAAAATGAATGCAAAGCAATACTGGAGTAGAGAACCTGTGACAAAGAGGAATTTCATATTTCTCGGCAAATCGAAAACAAGACATTTCCAACTGCATTATAATCCTAGGGAATTTGTTTTTTTTTACGAGATCACTAAGGAATTCTTGAAAAAGCATAATATATGAAATTCTGCTTCCTCTTGCAATTCTAGAAGTTGAAATGTAATTTTGAAAAAACAACTAGGCCACTTTTTGTGTCTAGTAATAAATTCTACAGAGTTTGTTTGGAACGTGAAAACGACCTGTTTCTTACTTCCAACTAATCTCCGGCTTCTTAGGAGGAAATCCTTTTGTCCTCGAGTTTATCCTTGAAAAGATTTTCCACGTGCAGTTTCTCCTTCGCGTGAAAGGCGACGAGGAAGGAGAAGAAAGTCTCGCTCATGATTCATTCGATAGGTTACTCTGCCTCGAGTCCCAGGAGGTCTTACTCTGACACGTTGTAAAAAAAAAGTGGCTTGGCGGTAAGTGCGGGTAATAACACGTGGCGTGTCCTCCGTGTACCGGAAGTGCCTTGGATTAACTTGGAAGACACAATGATGCCACGTGAGGGTAAAGGATAAAAAAAAAGCTAGTCGAGGTGAAGCAGATGTTACCCAGCAATCGAGGGAATTGGTGGAAAAATACGAGGTGATCCTAACGTTTATAATTTATGATGTGCGCGTTTTCGTTTTTCATTTTTTTTCTAAGGATAAATTAAAGAAACATTCCATATGGTCGTGGTGGAAATTTTTTATCCTTGATTACAATTCCAGCAGTCGACATTTTTCCCTCATATTTCGCTTTTATCTCTCAGTCTACATTTTTTTTTTATTTCTGTCCCTGCGTGTTCCGTTGTAAATGCGACGCTGCAATAATTAGAGTAACGCCGCGGAATGAAACAAACGTGAAAAAGCAGATGGGGATAGGTCTATTTGAAAACATCGCCCAGGATGCATAAGCTGCTTTATTGGTGGAGAAAAACTGGAAGATAAAGTACACGAATGACAGAATAAAAAATTAATAACTAGGACGAGCACAATCCCTGGAAATAATCGTTGAAATCTGCCGAACGAGAAAAGCAAATAGACGTTTCCTTCTTGAAATATTTTCGAATGTCAAGCAAGACAAATAATAGATATTAACCAAACGCAAAACGCAAAAACGAAGCGCACTATCAAGACCTTATTCGAAAAAGTAACTAGGACGAGAAAAATCCCTAGAAAAAATCCTTAAAATCTGTCGAATAAGAAAACCGAACATACGTTTTCTTCTTGAAATATTTTAAAATACCAAGCAAGACTAATAACAGATATTAACCGAATGCAAAACGGAAAGACGAAGCGCACTAGGAAGACGTTACTAGAAAAAGTAACTAGGACGAGAAAAATCCCTAGAAAAGAATCGTTCAAATTCAGTTCTCCGGTTTCTTGTGCTCTCAACGACACAATTTGTCTACCGAGTCAATTCTTTCTCCACGTATTTCTCATTCCTGTCCTTTTTCTCTCTCGCATTCTTCACGCGTGGAAGAGAAACGTGACGCGAAGAATCTGCCAGAAGGATTTCGTCGACATACTCTCCTTTTTCAGCTCCTGCTCCTCCCCCTCTCTTTACGAGACTCGCTTCCACCATTTGCCCATCGAACCATCGACCCATCACAGTTTCGGGCGACCCCGAAAGACGTCGACTCGCTCGTTGCGTTTTCTCATCGTCCTTCACGTCCACGTCTCGTTCGATTCTGATCGGCGGAAGGAGGAGAAAGGTCTTCACCAACCCCCTAGGGAATTTTATTATCGGACATCGATATGGAAGGGAGAACTGCGTGCTGAAACTGCGAGTTTCCTTCGCGAGCTCGTTCGCAGAACGATAAACGATGGGAAAACGTGTGGTCCCATGGGGCTCGGATTTGGAGTGTGAGGGTGAATTGGTTGTTTGACGTTGTTTAAGGAGATACGATTAACCCTTTGGTAGATTGCGTTTTTAGAAATATTTTGCTCTGTTGAGACACAGCAGTTGACGATAAACGATCGGATCACGTGTGGTCCCATGGGGCTGGGATTTTGAGTGTGATGGTGAACTGGTTGTTTGACGTTGTTTGACGAGATACGATTAACCCTTTGGTAGGTTGCGTTTTTAGGAATATTTTGCTCTTTTGGTACACAACAGTTGACGATAAATGATGGAACCACGTGTGGTCCCATGGGGCTGGGATTTTGAGTGTGATGGTGAACTGGTTGTTTGACGTTGTTTGACGAGATACGATTAACCCTTTGGTAGGTTGCATTTTTAGGAATATTTTGCTCTTTTGGTACACAACAGTTGACGATAAATGATGGAACCACGTGTGGTCCCATGGGGCTGGGATTTGGAGTGTGATGGTGAATTGGTTGTTTGATGTTGTTTGAGGAGATACGATTAACCCTTTGGTAGGTTGCGTTTTTAGGAATATCTTGCTCTTTTGGGGCACAGCAGTTGACGATAAACGATGGGACAACGCGTGGTCCCATAGGGCTGGGATTTGGAGTGTGAGGGTGAATTGGTTGTTTGATGTTGTTTGAGGAGATACGATTAACCCTTTGGTAAGTTGCGTTTTTAGGAATATTTTACTCTTTTGGTACACAACAGTTGACGATAAATGATGGAACCACGTGTGGTCCCATGGGGCTGGGATTTTGAGTGTGATGGTGAACTGGTTGTTTGACGTTGTTTGACGAGATACGATTAACCCTTTGGTAGGTTGCGTTTTTAGGAATATTTTGCTCTTTTGGTACACAACAGTTGACGATAAATGATGGAACCACGTGTGGTCCCATGGGGCTGGGATTTGGAGTGTGATGGTGAATTAGTTGTTTGACGTTGTTTGAGGAGATACGATTAACCCTTTGGTAGGTTGCGTTTTTAGGAATATTTTGGTCTTTAGGGGCGCAGCAGTTGACGATAAACGATGGGACAACGCGTGGTCCCATAGGGCTGGGATTTGGAGTGTGAGGGTGAATTGGTTGTTTGATGTTGTTTGAGGAGATACGATTAACCCTTTGGTAAGTTGCGTTTTTAGGAATATTTTACTCTTTTGGTACACAACAGTTGACGATAAATGATGGAACCACGTGTGGTCCCATGGGGCTGGGATTTGGAGTGTGAGGGTGAATTGGTTGTTTGATGTTGTTTGAGGAGATACGATTAACCCTTTGGTAAGTTGCGTTTTTAGGAATATTTTGGTCTTTAGGGGCGCAGCAGTTGACGATAAACGATGGGACAACGTGTGGTCCCATGGGGCTCGGATTTGGAGTGTGATGGTGAATTGGTTGTTTGACATTGTTTGAGGAGATGCGATTAACCCTTTGATAGATTGTGTTTTTAGGAATATTTTGCTCTATTGGGGCACAGCACTTGACGATAAACAATGGGACAACGTGTGGTCCTATAGGGCTCGGATTTCGAGTTTGAGGGTGAATTGATTGTTTGACGTTGTTCGAGGAGATAAGATTAACCCTTTGGTAGGTTGCGTTTTTAGGAATATTTTGCTCTGTTGGTGCACAACAGTTGAGTGGAATGTAAGTTTTGAACTTCCGGTGTTTAGATTTAATTAGAAATGTTATGTGCAGTTAACAAATTTTGCCGCATCGAGTACAATTTCATAATACTCATTAGCTTCGCGAAACTGCAAATTCTAGTGAATAACTGAGGTTCTCGTGAATTGAGTTATCTAAACACTCTGTAATCTAGTTCTCCATATTCTCGAAAATTCTCTCAATACGATCCACTCCATCGTCTGCCACTCTATGTAAAACACCTTAATTTCGAAATTAATAAAAATACATCGAAAAAAATTTAAAAACTTATTAACTTAGTTAAATTTATTAGCAATAACTGAATTATCTAAACATTCGGCAATCTAGTTCCTTAAATCCTCGAAATTTCTCTCAATATAATCCACTCGACCATCTGGTACTCTATCTAAAACACCTTAAGGGGTTATATACACCTGTCAGCTTTAAAAAATCGATTTTTTTATTTTTGCATAATCTGAAAGTGCAAAGTCTGAAGATTATTTTATATATAAGTTATGGGAACTTAAAGAGTACCGTTTTCAGTAGGATTTATTATAATTTCAATCTTTAAACGTATTTTTCTCAAAACGACATTTTTCGCACGGTGGCTACGATTTCTCGAGATCCGTTCAACAAAATTCGTTCTCTCTTTACACATAGCTTCTACAATGAAATACCACCCTCTTCCTGATTGTTCGGTTCTTTTTATCGAAAATTATGTGTTGAGTTATGATTTAAAAAGCTCACTAAAAATAGAATTTTGGGTTTGAATGGTCACCATGTTTTCAGAATCAGTTTTTTTCCGTTTTGAACGATCAGGTAGAGCTTCATATAATGAAGAAAAGAAAAAAAAATCCGGATGATTTTAGATGAAGAGTAGACCTTAATATACTGTACCAAAAATGGACTTAGTTGTCATTTTTTTGTAATACAAAAATTCATACAAACTGCTGAAAATATCCATTGAAAGTAGCATAAATGCTTACATCAAAAAGTTTTCAAACATAATGAAAAAAAAAATCTCAAAATCACCCATACTTCGTGCCCTTGCAGGTGTACATATAACACCTTAAATTCGAAATGAAAAACAAAACATTGAAGAAAATTTGATAACACTCACTAGCTTCATTATCAATAATTAAATTATCTAAAAACTCGGCAATCTAATTCTTCAAATTCTTGAAAATTCTCTCAATACAATTCACTCCACCGTCTGTTACCCTATCTAAAACGCCCTAATTTCGAAATTAAAAACAATACATTAAATAACATTTAATAATACTTATGAGCTTCAAGAAATTCCACGTCCTAAAATTCTCCAAATCCTCAAGAACAACTGAATTACCTAAACACTCAGGAATTTAATTTCTCAAATCGTCGAAAATTCTCCCAATACAAACCACCCCGCCATCTGCTCCCCTATTTACAACCAGACAACACACTCTCCAAATTGTTTTCAAATTTACAAGCTCTCCTCCGCCTATTACGAACTGAAAATTTACTCGAACCATCTAAAAATAAATTCTCTGCCTTCTCATTGGCTTCTTTTTGCTATCCAGTATTACACCAGAGCAAGAAGAAATATCCGATTCTCCTTCACCATTGTCCTTTTTAGATTCTCTTTTTTCTTCCTTTTATCCTCTCGCCACAGGAAATGGAGCCGATCGTTTCCGACCGTCTCGACCATGAGAAAGAAGGGTAGGTGAAAATATCGTGGGATTCTGAATCCTCCAGTGAGAAGGTGTGAGAGGGTTTGAGGAGGTTTGAGAAGGTTTGAGAAGGTGTGAGAAGGTGTGAGAAGGTGAGAACAACAGAGAAGACGTTTAGTCATCGAGGAAAACTCCCAACTGTCGACTCAGCGGGCCACCCTGAGATTTCCTGTTATTTCTCTTCCGGTTCGCCACGATGGCTTTTCTCCAACCTCCAATTCCTATGGTATAGGGGTTGAATTTTATTTCCAAGGAGAAAAGAGCGAACGGGAGAAAACCACGCGCTGGTTTCTTTCCGCGTGCTAGTGTACAAAAGGATATAAAATTATAGTTTTCTTGTTTTTCTTTTGGTTTTTTTTTTGCTGAGTAAACTTTGAATGACCTTCATGAGAATTTGTTCGCTTGGTTTTACAATATTTCCAGATTTCTTTTTTAGAATTACTGAGACTTTAAAATAGGAATTTTTCACAGCAATAGTTTCAGTTGTTATGGGATTGGAACATTTTTATATAAAGGATATACAATTACAGTTTTCTTATTTTTGTTTCGGTCTTTTTTTGCTAAGTAAACTGTGGCTGACGTTTATTAGAATTTGTTCGTTCGGTTTTACAATATTTCCAGATTTCTTTTTTAGAATTACTGAGATTTTAAAATAGGAATTTTGCGCAGCAATAATGTCAGTTGTTACGGGATTGGAACATTTTTATACAATAAAGGATATGAAATTATAGTTTTCTTATTTTTGTTTCGGTCTTTTTTTGTTGAGTAAATTTTGAGTGACATTTATGAGAATTTGTTCGCTTCTTCTTGCAATATTTCCAGATTTCTTTTTTAGAATTACTGAGATTTTAAAATAGGAATTTTGCGCAGCAATAGTGTCAGTTGTTACGGGATTGGAATATTTTTATATAAAGGATATGAAATTACAGTTTTCTTATTTTTGTTTTGGTCTTTTTTTGTTGAGTAAATTTTGAGTGACATTTATGAGAATTCGTTCGCTTCTTCTTGCAATATTTTCAGATTTCCTTTTTAGAATTGCTGAGATTCTAAAATAGGAATTTTTCACAGTAATAACTTAGGATCATGTAATTTCAATTTCATGAGATTGGAAAATTTTGATATAAAGGATATAAAATTACTGTTCCTTTACATTCTCTTCTTTCTTTTGCTGACCAAACTTTGAGTGACGTTTATGAGAATTTGTACAAAAAATGTTGATTTTCAATTTTTCAAAATTGGCGACTAGACTAGATTGCAACATTTTTGAACAATTCTAATTGCGAGGAGAATAAGGAAAGGCGAATAAAAAAAGTTTCCGACAGGCGTGGAAGAATTCTTCGAGAAACTTTCCGAAGGAGTCGCGTGACGTCGCTGCGCTTCTCGCGATTATTAATTGCGAGGTCTAATGGCTGATTACCCCATTCGCTCGTGCCCCGAACGATTAAGCTAGCTTTACCTCGAGATTAACCCTAACTTATAGCTTGACACTCCCATTCTCTCTCTCTCTCTCTCTCTCTCTCTCTCTCTCTCTCTCTCACCACCTCCACATTTTCCGTGCCCTCCTCATTACACGCGAAATCGTCCTGACGACCTTGTCAGAAGACGTCTGTCCTTCACGTCCGCGACAATCTTTTTTCTCTTTTTTCACGTCCGGTCCCTAGGCGCTGGACAGCAGACGATTGAAGATGAAAAATTTTCTAATCCCATAACAACTGAAATTACATGCTTCTGAAGTATTACTGTGAAGAATTTCTAGGTTAGATTTCCGTATCCGACCCTCGTTCGATCTTAATAAAATTTTACTGGTACGTAGCAGTTACTAAACACAGTCGAATTTAAGGAAACGCCTGGTTTCGGAGATATTCAATTTTAAAATTGCACGATTAAATCAACAATTTTTGAAATTTTTACGTAAGAGGAAAACTGAAATTCCACAAAATGTCAGGTTAGGCAGGTGCAATGGTTAGGCATGGTCCGCGTAATATTAGGTGTACAAATGAATAATCCAAATCTTTTTTAAGCGGTTAAGAAATTAATTTTAAAATCTATTGACTTTCCCGCTTTTTGGCAGTTGTGTAATGTTGACATATGGCTAGTGAAAATGATACTTGGTATAGAAGAAAACCTTACGTAACTTTGAAAAATATTCAGTTTAATAACGTCAGAAATTGCAATAAATAATGAGCATATCCGACCCTGCATTCTCTACGAATTCCAACAAGGAAAAACCTCAGCAAAGATATGCAAATCAATTTGTTCTTTCCTCGGAGAAGTTATTGTATCGTACGATGTGTGTGTATTTTGGTTTAACCGGTTCAAAAGCGGTGATTTCTGTCTGAACGATAAATAACGCCCTGGAGGCGCACGAAAGTACGACAACGATGATTTGCAGAAGCTGCTCGATAAAAATTCGGGACAAACGCAAAAAGAGCTTCCAAAGCAATTAGGAGCGACTAATATTATTTTGAAATTTAAGTAATTAACAGCTTTTTCAAAAAGTGCACAATTAAATTTGCAAAAAATTGGGTTATTCATTAGTACACCTAATAAAAAAATAATTTAAACTTGAGAGCGTAGTAGGCCTTTCTGGTTAGATCAATCTCCATTTGTCACATTTATATTTCAACTTTAACATTGAATATCTTTTTTTGGAGAGGACACCGCCAATTTTGTGAGAGGAAAAAGTTATTTCTGGAAAAACTTTTTCTTTTAATAACTTTTTAATAAATGACGAGCGGAGCTTAAAACCTTCACAACATTACTCAGGGTGATGACCTTGATAACATATGTGAAGGACATTGAAATCCGAGGTGGCTCCTCATAAGTGAATAATTACCAAAAAAAAACATAAAATTCTTTTCTATATTTCTTGTTTTTAATATGTATTCTAATGATATTTTGATAAATTACTATTTATAATTTTGCAAGATATTAATAAAATAAAACATTTCAGCAAAACATTTTTGTATTTTAGACTTTTTTTACGTAAGAATCTAAAAAATTAAACGTAATTAAAAATTCAATATCTCGGAAACCAGGCGTTTCCTTAAATTCGCACGTATGGCGTTCGACTAGATTTAGTAAATGCTACTTACCTGTAAAATTTTATTAAGATCGGAGAAGGGTCGGATATGGAAGTTCAGCCAATTTCTATTTTAAAATCTCAGTAATTTTTAAAAGGCAATCTGAAAATGTTGCAAAACGAAGCGAATAAATTCTCATAAGCGTCACTCAAAGTTTACTCAGCAAAAGACAGAAAATAAGATAATTGTAATTTTGTATCCTTTGTTAAAAAAATTTCCAATCTCATATCAATTGAAATTACATGCGAAGTACTACTTTGGAGCGTCATAACTCGAAAAGTACTCAATGAAAAAATATTTTGTTATAGGGTTTTGGAAAGCTCTCAAGATAAGATACAAGAATGTGTAATAAGAAATAGTAGGTTCTATTTAAGAAATTGAATATGACCTTCATGTGACCATCAACTAACTCTTCAAGGTCAAACCCATAATACCATCTTATGTACCCCTCGAGGCCATACAATTTTCGTCTGAAACATTTTTTTCTACAATGTCCTATTTCCAAAATAAGAGGGTTGTACACCCGTACGTGGTTGACCACCCGTTCTGAATCACACTGTACATAACCTCAATTTTGCTGGTCACTATCATTCACCCAGTGCACACGGTGAGAAGCAAAGTTATCAAACGAAGCTCTCACCATAGACAAACCTTGCCCCTCTACTACTAACTCATTTACTATATTCAAAATAAGTGATTTATTTTTTCTTATGAAAGTTTTTTTATTATTTTTTTATTATTATTCATTTACATTGTTTTCTATTTTTATTTATAGAATGCTCAAATATGAAGTTCTTTTACTTGTTATAATTTTTGTACTTAAACATAATAATAATAAAAAAAAGAGAAGAAAAGAAATGCTGATACGAACCTTTTTTCTTATGCTTTCTTATGATGCAAATGGATTAATTCGTCAAAATGAACGTAGAATTCAACAAAGATTTTCAATAAATTTGAACGTGTTCTCTTGGAAAGTGTTTCGTGTTGGTTGTGCCACGAGGGGTGGAAACTTAAGAAGGTGGTGGGCAGGAAATTGTGTGAGCGTGGTAGAATGGTGATTGCAGGCGTCGACGTCGCGACGCATTTGGAATGTGACGATGCATGAGAAGGGCCACGAGGAAAGAAATTGCAAGACGAGTTTCGAGGGAGAATAAATTTTCCTTTTAACTTCATTAGGGTGATTACGCCTCGAGGTGGTAATTTGATTTTCCAGAAGGGCGGTAACTAGAATTCTTTCCTCTGGACGAAAGGCAGAAAGCAAAAATACGATTTACCCCGGAAATTGCCAATTCTCCTAAAAGGAAATTTCTGAACATTTACATACGTCCTGAATAAAGCTGCGGAGTGAGAAGAGCATGAGGTCTTAATTAAAAATTCGCTCTTGCACGAAGATTTGTCGACAGTACACAGTGGGACAGAATGCCAAAATGTGGTCAGAACTTTGCTTCTTCTCTGCATCTTGTATCCTCATGTATTCGGGGTGGCTGATTATGATTTTGATATAAAAATGAGAAATTTCAAAATGACGGGTGCAATATGGCGGCTGAATGGAGTAAAATCTGTATGATTATTTACCGGTTCACTGGTTCACCGAAATCAACGTTTTGTGCTAAAACTGGTGGGAGCGAATAATTTTGTATTTTGCATGAAAGCTGCCCTATAAGGGGATTTTTTAGGACGTTGATTATGAATCCGGAGTCAAGTTTGAGAAATTCAAAATGGCTGATCCAATATGGCGGCTTCAAGTGACTCACTTTAATATGCCACTATGAGTACGTTTCAAACTCGCTATGTACGTGTTTTTTGAGTCACTGATGACGAATACAGAATTGAAATCACAAAATTCAAAATGGCGGATCCGACATGGCGGCTTCGTGTGACTGACTTTAATACTTCATTATGAGTACGCATCAAACTCATTATGTACGTGTCTTTTCGGTCACTGATAACGAATACAGAATTGAAATCACAAAATTCAATATGGCGGATCCAAAATTATGGCTTCACGTGGCTGATTTTGTTATTCCGTTATAGAAATGTATCACGCTTGGCATGTGTTTGGCCACACTTAATGGATTAATAAAAGACATTCCAATTTTTCATTTACTTAAAAAAAAATATTGAAAAAACAATTTTTTTTTTAATTGTAGTATAAAATCCAACTCCAGCATCTCAGTGGCACGCGCTGGGGTTGTGATAATACTTCACCAGCTAATAACGGTGGTAAGAGTATTCGTAATGGATACCGTTAGTCACTAGAAGCCACCATATTGACTTCGTTATTTTAGATTTTGCAATTTCGACTATGGATTTATCATCAGCGAGCCGCAACGCATTAACATGAATCAGAATCTGATCTTGTTCATAATGGAATTAGTCATTTTGAATTTTCCAAATTTGACTCCGAATGCATAACTAGCGACACAAAAAGCATGGATACAGCAAGTTTCTTGCAAAATATTGGTAGAGTCATTCAAGATGCCCATATATGAGTCATTACCAGTTGTGGCACGGTTTTTTTTCGCCCATATACATATGAGTCATTATCAATGAATCTGTTAAACTCCAACGGGCCACTTACTTAGAATTACTTCTGGAGATAAGCGTTAGAAAAGTAAATTTGATTATTTATTCGTCGAAGGATAACGAGGTCTTCGAAGATTTCATTTTTCAAAAATTCACATAAAACAATAGTGGATTCCGAGGACAAAACTTTTATTGTTCGTCGAATCTCAATTCGGCGCGGTGTACATTATTTCGCTGTCACTCCTGATAATACTAATTAACAATGGTTTTGTTGCCCTGGAAATGGGATTTGTTCTTTACTAAATCGGGGGCCGTAATTTCAAAAATCGAATCCCTTTTTCGAATTGGCTTGAGTTTTTGAATTTTTCAATTTTGACTCCGGATTCATAGTCAGTGACTCAAAAACATGGGTATAACAAGTTACACGCAAAATTCGTTGAAAATTGGCAGAGTTATTCAAGATGCCCATACATGAGTTATTACGAGTGAACCGGTTAAAAAAAAATGAAAAATAAAATGCGAATTCTCCAGTCTCTTAATCTTCTTCTTTTGAAACTTATAAGATTGCATCATTTCTCCGTAATTTTTGCTCTTCAACTTCCACCGTCGTTTTAATTTTTGCAAAATTACCAGTCGAAAAGAAAAATCAGTTTTCAAAAGGTCTTAATTAAAAATTCGCTCTTGCTCGAAGATTTCTGAACAGCGTCACTAAACCCATTTAAAACAAAAAAAGTCAAACGCGAATTCTCCAGTTTCTTCATCTTCTTCCTCTTTTGAATCTTACAAGTTTCTATACTTTCTACAAGAATCCATTACTTCTCCTTAATTCTTTCCCTTCAACTTCCACACCGTCGTTGAAATTCTTGCAAAATTACCAGTCGAAGAGAAAAGTCATTTTTCAAAAGTTTCGGTTGCCACTTCGAAACATCTTCCAATATTTCCTTCACACGATTCTTCCTCGAGTTCCTCGCGAAACTCTCTTCCCTCTTATCTCTATATCTGCGCATGGTCGCCCCTAAAAGGGTGCAAACTTTAAATTCGCTTTTCTCAGGTGCACCTAGGCGAGGGAATAGCCGTGTGCGAGCAGCAGCTGAGAGCGGTGAAGTGGAGCGATTACCGGAAGTTGACGCGTGGCCTCGCAGCCATATTGTTCAGCCCGACGGAATTGGCGACCTGCTCCGTCACGGGGCAACGGTGGAGTCGAGCTGGAACAGCGGCGGAACGTCCGGTTAAACCGGCCCTCGACAAAGCCAAGGTGCAGGCCATCATATGTGAGTACCAACCCCCCTGAGTGTACGCGAAGTATACTGAAAATAAAATAAAATTGAATAAAAAAAAAAAAATGCAATTGATTCAATTACATGTCGACATCACGGGCGACCACTAATATACAGGGTGGTCCGTTATAAGTTGGCATTAGCAAACATGCTTATAGAGCGGCTTAAAACAAACACAAAAGTCCTGGACCATTATTCAAAATTCGCAATATTAATCGAGTTATTAACTGTTAAAGATCAAAGGAAAGGGCGTCCGCCAAAATAGCAGTGGGAGGAGCGCTGGTGCCTCTGCGAGCTGTAGGACGGCCCAGTTTACCTACAAACAAACGCGGGACGCGGTAAGGGGAAGGCTGAGACACCGCTGCACGGCCGGTTTCTTTTTCGTTATTCTTCCCCTTACCGCACTCCGCATTTGTTTGTAGGCAAACTGGGCCGTCCTACAGCTCGCAGAGGCTCTAGCGCTCCTCCCACTGCCGTTTTGGCGGACGCCCTTTCCTTTGATCTTTAACCCTTAGAGGACCGGAGTCAAAAAAAAAAAAAGTGTTCAAAAATCATATATAAAACTTGCACCTAGGGCCCTAAGAAGGATAAATATGCATGAGCCTGGGCGTGACGCCATATGGCGTCATACCGGTCCGGTATGGTACGGCGCAATGATAAAATCTTCAAAATTTGTAAACACAGTATTCTCCGAGTTTCTATGATTATTAGTGGCATTCGTTGAGTGTTAGATTATAAAAAACAGTAATAACGATGAAAAAAATCTTATTTTACAAAATTTGTCAGCTTTTTCTGAATTCTTGTATCATTGACGTTTACAAGAAATTCCAGTTTTCCGAGCATTTTAGTACTTTTGTAGTTTCTTAGCGAATGTAAATACATTTTATTTGACTGTTACAAATTTAACTTCACTCACGAATGTGTGCGTGTATGTGTGTGTACAAAGTAAAGGCGTAAAAGGCGCGGGGTACCAAGGGAAAGAGAGGACGGGAGGTGGAGTCGGCTGAAAATCGGCCGAAACGTGCGACGTCTTGCCGAGCTCTGTATTATACTTATATTGAACAAACATGTATATTCTAATTGCTATCAAACGTATATGAATGTATTTGTGCTTTTATACATGTGTTCAGATATTCTAAAATTCTGTATTTTTTTATGAAAATACGTAATTATTTAGCATTTTTGTGTGTGCACGTATTTTTATTTTCGATAAAAAAAGTATAGATTTCTTTTTTGTCTACAGGCCGTTATACACACACGTAGCAAACATATTCACACACACACACACACACACACACACACACACACACACACACACACACACACACACACACACACACACACACACACACACACACACACACACACCTCTACTATACATATAAACATTATACATATGTACATACATAATTTTAAACATTGATACTGTACATTAAAGTTATGACGCCATATGGCGTCATTCCGGTCCTCTAAGGGTTAACAGTTAATAACTCGATCAATATTGCGAATTTTGAATAATGGTCCAGGACTTTTCTGTTTGTTTTAAGCCGCTCTATTCACTGTTTCCGGCTTGACAGTTGAGAAAAAACCACCCTGTATACAGGGTGACCAAGACCACCCGTATCAGCCAAATATTTCGAAAACTGAGCGCAGCAGACAAAAATGTTTCAAACGAAAGTTGTAGGGTTTCAAGTAACGCATTATGTAGCAATATAAGTATGATCTTGAAGAATGTTGTCAAAGTCATGTAAAAATCAACTTCAAATTTTTAAATAGAAGCCGCCATTTTTCATTCCATATTCTTATAGCCTGTGTCGAGACGTTTTCAAAACACTACCTATTTTTGTCCTCTGCATAAGCCATTTCCAAGATATGAAGCTTCAAATTTAACGTACGGCCGGCATTCGCATTACCCGATGTACACCGCGAGGAGGTTGCTCGGTCGGATTTGTACATCACAGTGGCCCTAAAAAGGGCCAATTTTGTGTTTGCGTACGTTACACAAAATAATATGGAATGAAAAATGGCGGTTTCTATTTAAAAATTTGAAGTTGATTTTTACATGACTTTGACAACATTCTTCAAGGTCATACTTATATTGCTACATAATGCGTTACTTGAAACCCTACAACTTTCGTCTGAAACATTTTTGTCTGCTGCGCTCAGTTTTCGAAATATTTGGCTGATACGGGTGGTCTTGGTCACCCTGTACAATCAATTTAATAATATTTGTAATTTCTATTGGATGTAACCGTGCGGACGTTCTCATCCAATAGAGATTAGCATTAACCCTCAACGTTCACACTTCCATGGTAAGAAACAACGTTCACACTGGGGTCCAAAAAACCCCAACGACTTTGAACTATTGGCATTTTGACACTATTGCGAAATTTAAGTTGTAAAAATGTATAAACCTTCTTTAACTCGAGCAGAATAAGAACAGGTCATTGCAAAATTATTTTACATCACTTAAATACTAAAAAAAAAAATTCGCAAACAAAATAAACCTGAAAAAATTCCCTTTTTACTTAGAAATTTAGACATTTTTTTAATTTCTATATTTTAAGCTAAAAAAGTCACTTCAAGAAAAAAATAGTTTTATAATGGGCATTCCAAAAAATATATTTCTTTTGAAATATGAAAAAGGCTATTTCTTAAAAAAATGGGGTCAGAAGTACCCCAAAATTTGACAAGTTAACTTTGATTAGCTGTCAAACGGAAACTGACAGTTTTCAAACTAAGCCAAATATTCTACTTAAAAGAGAATACCTTGAAGTAACATTAAATGATAGGTCAAGCTCAATTTACAAGAAATTAGATATTGATAACTTCGACCAAAAATACCTTGGGGTCCAATGAACCCCCAGTGAACGTTGAGGGTTAAAAGAATATTTTTACGATATTATATCAATCATTCATAGCAATTGCATTACAATTCGATATGTATCAATTCAACGTTTTGTGCAATTCGTTCAAAGATGATATATTATTCTCGCAATTAAATATATTACAATTCAAATCAATTACAAATATTATTAAACTGATTGTATATTAGGTGTACAAATGAATAATCCAATTTTTTTTAAGCAGTTAAGAAATTAAATTTAAAATCATTTGATTTTCCCGCTCATATGCAGTTACGTAATGTTGACATATGGCTATTAAAAATGATAATTGGTATAACGGAAAAGCTAACATAACTTTCAAAAATATTCAGTTTAATAGCCTCAGAAATGGCAACAAATAATGAGCATATCCGACTCTGTATTCTCTACGAATTCCAACAAGGAAAAACCTCAGCAAAGACATGCAAATCAATTTGTTCTTTCCTCGGAGAAGATATTGTACCGTACGATGTATGTGTATTTTCGTCCAAGCGATTCAAAAGCGGTGATTTCTGTCCGAATGACAAACAACGCCCTGAAGGCGCACGAAAGTACGACAACGATCATTTGGAGAAGCTGCTCGATGGAAATTCGGCACAAACGCAAAAAGAGCTTCCAAAGCAGTTAGGAATTAATAATTTTAGTCACTCCTAACTGCTTTGGAAGCTCTTTGAATGAAAAAAGTGTTTTTTTTTTTTTTTACGGATAGGGTGTACAGATCAAAAAAATGTTTAAGGCTATGAAATTTAAGGTGTGATTGCAAACTCGTTGAAATTGAAGACAAAAATATTTCTTTTCATTTTCTAATTCCATGTTTGGTTAGGAGTTAAGCAATAAGAAATAATGCGAATAACAAATAATGTAATAACGGACAAAATCTAATTATGTAAATTAAAATTTATTCCAATAACGTCCAACTCTGGCTCACTTCGCGAAAGGTACCGATTGGATGCGGCGCGTGGCGGGAATTTTAAATTTTCCCTTCAGAAGTACTACGCGGAGAGAATAAAGAAGGAAGTGAATTTAAAAATCTCGCGAATTATCCTTGAAAAAACATATTCAGGAGTATCGATCGGATCTCTTTACATTTAAAACCAATCATTATTTTAAATTAACATCGCAAACAAAATTAATAGAAAAATTCACATTATCATTGCGCACATAAAAAACAATATAAAATCACCAGGCTTCTATCAATAAATAATAAATAATTCAATACGAGTCCGAGATTGACGAGCACGTATAAGGGTACATAAAAACAAAATTCAATTGCCATCAGCGCTTTCGGGCAACAATCGAAAAAAAAAACAAAAAAAAACGTAAATTACATCCGGTGAGTACGAGCACGTATCGAAAATCGAACCTCACCACACAGCTTTCCATTATGTCCATAAAATCCGAAACGTGCGCTCCACAGTCTCCAACTTTTTCCACTTTAAACGATCCACTCTCTACCCCTCGGAGATGGAAGCAATCGTTTCTCGACCCACTGCCACCCCCCTCCACCATTTGTCGATAAAAGATCATGATAAGACCAGCCATTTCTAGGCTCTAAGCCCGAGCTATAGGAGAAGAGGGAGGTGGTCATAGAGAACTGTGAAGAAAAATAAAAAATAAAAAATAAAAATCAAAAAAAATTTTTTTTTAAAAAAAGTCCTAGACGAGCTGTTTCAGAGACTCTCTTTTTCTCACGCGATCAATTTACTTGGAACGGATGGTGAAAAATAACTGGAGAAAATAAAAAATATAAGATAAAAAATAAAAATTCAAAAATAAAAATCCCCGAAAAAGGAGGATAAAAAAGTCCAAGACGAGGTGTTTCAGAGATTCTCATTCTTTCGTGTAACCAATTTACTTGGGACGAATGGTGAAAAACAATTGGAGAAAAATAAAAATTCAGAAACCAAAATCCCCCCCAAAAAAAACAGGATAAAAAAGTCCAAGACGAGGTGTTTCAGAGACTTTCATTTTCTCGCGTAACCAATTTACTTGGGACGTATGGTGAAAAACAATTGGAGAAAAATAAAAATAAAAATTCAGAAATCAAAATCCCCCCCAAAAAAAACAGGATAAAAAAAGTCCAAGACGAAGTGCTTCAGAGACTCTCATTTTCTCGTGTAACCAATTTACTTGGGACGAATGGTGAAAAATAACCGGAGAAGAATAAAAATTAAAAATTTGAAAAATAAAAATCCTCAAAACAAGAGGATAAAAAAGGTCCAAGACGAGGTGTTTCAGAGACTCTCATTTTCTCGCGTAACCAATTTACTTGGGACAAATGGTGAAAAATAACTGGAGAAGAATAAAAAATAAAAATTCAGAAATCAAAATCCCCCCCCCCCAAAAAAAAAACAGGAAAAAAAAGTCCAAGACGAGGTGTTTCAGAGACTCTCATTTTCTCACGTGATCAATTTACTTGGAACGTATGGTGAAAAATAACTGGAGAAAATAAAAAATATAAGATAAAAAATAAAAATTCAGAAATAAAAATCCCCAAAACAAGAGGTTAATAAAGGTCCAAGACGAGGTGTTTCGGAGACTCTCATTTTCTCACGTGATCAATTTACTTGGAACGGATGGTGAAAAATAACTGGAGAAAATAAAAAATATAAGATAAAAAATAAAAATTCAGAAATAAAAATCCCCAAAACAAGTGGTTAATAAAGGTCCAAGACGAGGTGTTTCAGAGACTCTCATTTTCTCACATGATCAATTTACTTAGAACGGATGGTGAAAAATAACTGGAGAAAATAAAAAATATAAGATAAAAATAAAAATTCAGAAATAAAAATCCCCAAAACAAGAGGATAAAAAAGGTCCAAGACGAGGTGTTTCAGAGACTCTCATTTTCTCGCGTAACCAATTTACTTGGGACGGATGGTGCGTATCGATCGTTCGAGTGAAGAGAGGGTGGAGAAATTGTGGGTGGAGGTGCAGCACACGCACATTCTTCTCAGAGTGAACCTAGGCTAGGCTAGGCAAGGAAACGTTGTAAACAGGTTGTTGTTCGAGAATGGTACCAGGTGCCAGCAATTGAATGAAGCCATTCGCACATTTCCTCATACTCCTAGTCTATGATTTACTTGATTCAGATAATTCTGGGAGTTTCGTTTGTTCTTGCCTGTGAAGGCTGCACGTGGCTTTGTAGAAGTGAGTTAGTTGATTTGGAACTGTTTTGGCAAGGTTTGTTTGGAGTCGCAGAGTTTGACATTATTTGAGAAGAGTTTTGATAATGTCCTTTGGTATTTATTTTCAATTGATTAGAATTAGTACATTATGACGATTTAAGTTGATTGGGTTGATTGGGATTATTTTGGCGAGTAACTTCAAGATGACTTGAATCAGTATTTAATGATGATTATAGTAGACAAAGAAGGTTTTGATATTGTCCTTTAGTATTTATTTTCAATTGATTAGAATTAGTACTTTATGATGGTTTAAGTTGATTGGGTTGATTGGGATTATTTTGGTGAGTAACTTTAAGTTGATTTGAATCAATATTTAATGTTAATTAAAGTGGACGAATAAAGTTTTGATATTGTCCTTTAGTATTTATTTTCAATTGATTAGAATTAGTACTTTATGATGATTTAAGTGCATTGGTTTGATGATGATTATTTTGGTGAGTAACTTCAAGATGATTTGAATCAGTATTTTATGATGTTTGAAGTGGATGGATTTGATTAAAATTTAATTTGGCTATCGTGTCAGAACAAATAAATGCGAAGGATTCATTCGAAAGCTTTTATTATTGTTTGCTATTAGCTATTCACTAGTACTCTTAAGCTCTTAAGCTTCAAAATGATATTCAGAGCTTAACTCTTGGAAACTCATCTCACAAGCTGATTAAAATCGTGAACGGACAATCTAAATAATTTGCAAGTCAGAGAAGTAGTGGCTATGTTAGTTTCCAGAAATGCAAAATCGCCTTTCCATAGATCAATATTTGAGAAATTCAATGGTGCTCTATTAATTTGCTCAAGAATAGTTTCCTTAAAGTTATAGAAATAATCCTAAGTCCAGAAATAAAGTCTCTTTCCACTGAACGCTGATTAGTCAAGAGAGAGTAAACAAATAAAATTTAATTCCTTGTTTTTATGTATTAAAAGATGTTACTCAACACCAGAATTCAATGGACTTTTAACAAATTGTCACTCACCAGAATTAGGAAAATTCCAACTGCGTTCTTGCACTTGAGAAACAAAAGGCACTTAAGAAAAGAAGACACAAAAAGAAAGTCCTTCTGGAACAAATTAATAGGTATTAAATAAAATGAAATTCTATTCCTTGTTCTCGTCCTTTCTAAAATCTAATCCCAGAATCACATAAGAGATTATCTAGCAGGAAAATCTTAAAGAATTGTTGCTTTCCAAACCCACAGATGCAGGAAAATCTTAAAGAATTGCTGCTTTCTAAATCTACAGATTTAGGACAATTTCCAGTGTATTCCTCGTGCTTTCTAATATTTTGTCTAATCCTAGAATCAAATAAGAGGTTCTCCAGGAAAATCTCAAAGAATTGTTGCTTTCTGAACCCACAGATCTAGGAAAATGTCCAGTGTATTCTATTCTTGTTCTGGTGTTTCCTAAAATTTTGTCTAACCCCAGAATTAAATAGGAGACTATCTAGGAATATCTTAAAAAATTGCTACCTTCCAAACCCACAGATCTAGGAAAATTCCTATTGTACTCCTTGTTCTCATATTTTTTATTAAAATTCTGTCTAACCTCAGAATCAAAGAGGAGAGTATCTAGGAAAATCTTAAAGAATTGCTGCTTTCTAAATCTACAGATCTAGGAAAATTCCCAGTGTCTTCTATTCTTGTTCTCGTACCTTCTAAAATTTTGCCTAACTCCAGCATCAAATTGGCGACTTTCTAGGAACATCTTAAAAAATTGCTGCCTTCCAAACTCACAGATCTAGGAAAATCTTAGAGAATCGTTGCTTTCCAAACCCACAGATCTAGGAAAATCTTAAAGAATTGTTGCTTTCTAAACCCACAGATCTAGGAAAATCTAAAAGAATTGCTGTCTTCCAAACCTACAGATCCAGGAAAATCTTAGAGAATCGTTGCTTTCCAAACCCACAGATCTAGGAAAATCTTAAAGAATTGTTGCTTTCTAAACCCACAGATCTAGGAAAATCTAAAAGAATTGCTGTCTTCCAAACCTACAGATCCAGGAAAATCTTAAAGAATTGTTGCTTTCTAAACCCAGAGATCTAGGAAAATTCCCATTGTATTTCTTGTTCTCGTGTTTTCTAAAGTTTGTCTAACCCTAGAATCAAATAAGAGATTATTTAGAAAAGTCCTAAAGAATTACTACTTTCAAACCCACAGAACCAGGGAAATTTACACTGCATTTCTTGCAGTTACAGGACATAAAATCCATGCAAGCAAAGCAGCACCCAAAAAGGATATTTTGAGAATTTTAGGAAAATCTTAAAGAATTGCTGCTTTCTAAACCTACAGATCTAGGAAAATTCCTATTGTACTCCTTGTTCTCGTGCCTTCTAAAATTTTGTCTAACCACAGAATTAAATAGGAGACTATCTAGGAATATCTTAAAAAATTGCTACCTTCCAAACCCACAGATCTAGGAGAATCTTAAAGAATTGTTGCTTTCCAAACCCACAGATCTAGGAAAATGTCCAGTGTATTCTATTCTTGTTCTGGTGTTTTCTAAAATTTTGTCTAACCCCAGAATTAAATAGGAGACTATCTAGGAATATCTTAAAAAATTGCTACCTTCCAAACCCACAGATCTAGGAAAATTCCCATTGTATTCCTTGTTCTCATGCTTTTTAAAATTCTGTCTAACCTCCGAATGAAAGAGGAGAGTATCTAGGAAAATCTTAAAGAATTGCTGCCTTCCAAACCCGCAGATCTAGAAAAATCTTAAAGAATTGTTGTTTTCTAAACCCATAGATGTAGGAAAATTCCCATTGTATTCCTTGTTCTCATGCTTTTTAAAATTCTGTCTAACCTCAGAATCAAAGAGGAGAGTATCTAGGAAAATCTTAAAGAATTGCTCCTTTCTAAATCTACAGATCTAGGAAAATTCCTAGTATCTTCTATTCTTGTTCTCGTGCCTTCTAAATTTTTGTGTAACTCCAGAGTCAAATAGGATACTATCTAGGAAAATCTTAAAGAAATGCTGTCTTCCAAACCGCACAGATCTAGGAAAATCTTAAAAAATTCTTGCTTTTCAAACCCACAAATCTAGGAAAATCTTAAAGAATTGTTGCTTTCTAAACCCACAGATCTAGGAAAATCTAAAAGAATTGCTGTCTTCCAAACTCACAGATCTAGAAAAATCTTAAAGAATTGTTGCTTTCTAAACCCATAGATGTAGGAAAATTCCCATTGTATTCCTTGTTCTCGTGCTTCCTAAAATTCTGTCTAACCTCAGAATCAAACAGAAGACTACCTAAGAAAATCTTAGAGAACTGCAGCCTTCCAAACCCATAAATCCAGGCAAATTTCCATTGCATTCCTTGCAGTTACAGGACATAAAGTTCATCTGAGCAAAGGAGCACCTAAATGGACACTTTGATAAATTCCTGCGATTATCCTTCCGGAATTGGGACGAGTATTTCTTCAGGACACCTCAGGGAGGGCTCACTGCTTATCAGACGCTTAACGACGACCCTCGATTATTCTCGTCAGCCTCCTACCCCTTCTCTACTTCCACTTTCGTTCTATTGCGGTTTCGTTCGAGGAAATGAATCCTCCTTTGGGAACAGATTTGAATGCATGCCGGGAGTAGATTGTTTTCCACGCTGCTCCTCTTCCTCGGCCATAAAGTAAAGTTGAGTTGTCTGCAAAATTTCAAGTCGTGTCAGTAGTCCTGTGAATTCCAATTTTTGAGAGTTGAACATTTTTTTTTTTCTTAGGTACAGTAATAATTATTGTATCTGTGTTTCTAACTGTTAATTGAGAAATTATTGTATTATAACGTCTGTGCCAGAAAGACCACATATCAGAGATATCAATATTAAAAATAAAACATTTTTCAAGATATGTTACTTTTATATAAACAATTGTAAATATGAACCTAATAATAGTAAAAACATCGTTTGAAAAATTATTATTGTTTTTGTCTATTATAATTTCTGTGCCGGAAAGACCACATTTTACAAAGACCAAAATTAAAAATAGAACAATTTCCAAGACACTCTACTGTCATATAAAAAGTTTTGTAGCAATATTAAAATCAATGTCCATGGAGCTTCTACTTTCTACAAAATTCTGAATCCCACAACTTCTACTATTATCTTATACTCCTTCAAGACACACTATTTTTATATCAATAATTGCAAATATGAACCTAACAATATTAAAAACATTGTTTGAAAAATTATTATTATTTTCGTCCATTATAATCTCTGTGCCAGAAAGACCACATTTTACAGAGATCAAAATTAAAAATGGAACAATTTCCAGACACTCTTCTTTCATATAAAAAATTTCAATATTAAATCTAGGAATATTAAAATGAATATCCATCGAACCTCTACTTTCTACAAAAGTCTCAATCCCACAACTTCTACTATTATCTTATACTCCTTCAAAATCCACTATTTTTATATCAACAATTACAAATGTGAACCTAACAATATTAAAAACATCGTTTGAAAAGATCATTTTTAAGATTTACAGAGATCAATATTAAAAATAAAACATTTTTCAAGATACACTACTTTCATATAAAAAATGTTCAATATTAAATCCAGCAATATTAAAATGAATATCCATGGAACCTCTACTTTCTATAAAATTCTGAATCCCACAACTTCTACTGTTATCTTACACTCCTTCAAGACACGCTATTTTTATATCAACATTAAAAATAGAACATTTTTCAAAATACACTACTTTTATATAAACAATTACAAATATAAACCTAACAAAATTAAAAACATCATTTGAAAAATTAGAATTGTTCTTGTCTATTATAATATCTGTGCCAGAAATACCAAATTTTACAGAGACCAGAATTAAAAAGACAACAATTTCCAAGACACTGTACTTTCATATTAAAAATTTCAATATTAAATCTACTAATATTAAAATCAATATCCATCGGACCTCTACTTTCTACAAAATTCTCAATCCCACAACTTCTACTATTATCTCACACTCCTTCAAAATACACTATTTTTATATCAACAATTGCAAATATGAACCTAACAATATTGAAAATATCGTTTGAAAAAGTATTATTGTTTTTGTCCATTATAATCTCTGTGCCAGAAATACCACATTTTACAGAGGTCAACATTAAAAATAAAACATTTTTCAAGATACACTACTTTCATCTAAAAAAATTTCATTATTAAATCTAACAATATTAAAATCAATATCCATCGAACCTCTACTTCCTATAAAATTCTGAATCCCACAACTTCTACTATTATCTTACACTCCTTCAAGACACGCTAGTTTTATATCAATATTAAAAATAAAATTTTTCAAAATACACTACTTTTGTATAAACAATTGCAAACATAAACCTAACAATATTAAAAACATCGTTTGAAAAATTAGTATTGTTGTCTGTTATAATATCTGTGCCAAAAAGACCAAATTTTACAAAGACCAAAATTAAAAAATAAAAATACAACAATTTCGAAGACACTTTACTTTCATATAAAAAATTTCAATATTAAATCTAGCAATATTAAAATCAATATCCATCGAACCTCTACTTCCTACAAAGTTCTCACTTCCACAACTTCTACTATTATCTTTACACTCCCCTTTTATATTAGTCCCTTCAATTTCCTCTTCGATTCTTCTCTTGAAAAAAAAATTCGATCCTTTTGGCCTCGGTGAACTGGAACGCTCCTAGATGGAGTAATCCTTATGGATCCTGCCAACAGGATGTCACGATTCTCTCGAACATCCGGCATGGCTTCTCACTTTATCCCACGCTCACTTTGCATGCGATTATCTTTAAGCGACACGACTAAAAGCAACGACGTCGGGCTCTCTAGTAGCAAGTAGCAACGCGTCGAGGTCTTTATGACGTCATTTCCGGAACGAGTGGATCACGCGCGAGATTCGAATTCTCGAAATCCTTCCACACGAACTTTTGCGATCGAGGTGCGAAATTTTGCAATTTGGGAGGGGCTCAGGATCGTAGGAATTTTTTTATGGGTCATGGGCAAAGGATTTTTCTCTAATAAAAAAAATGTCTTCGGAAAAATCTGAGATTTTCTAAAAATATAATTGTACAAATGTGCTCATATAAAATTGAAAGTCTTTTCGTTTTGAATTTCCGCTTGCTCTGCACTCGTTTCTTCAGAATTTGCAAAAATGTAAATTCCATTTTATTTTGGGTCAACTGAATATTTTCTCTTTTTTTCTCTTTACGAGAAAATTCTGATCCTAGCATTTTTACGGCACTGTGCATGATATGTAGGAAGTTTTTCGGGGCCATGGGCAAAGGATTTTTCTCTACTAAAAAAAAAATGTTTTCAGAAAAATCTTAGAATTTCTAAAAATATAATTGTACAAATGTGCTCATATAAAATTGAAAGTTTTTTTTTTTTTTAATATACGCTTGTTCCACACTCGTTTCTTCAGAATTTGCAAAAATGTAAATTCTTTTTTATTTTGGGTCGACTGAATATTTTCTTTTTTTTTTTTTTTACGAGAAAATTCTGATCCTAGAATTTTTACGGCACTGTGCATGATATGTAGGAAGTCTTTCGGGGGCCATGAGCAAAGGATTTTTCTCTAATAAAAAAAATGCCTTCGGAAAAATCCGAGATTTTCTAAAAATATAATTGTACAAATGTGCTCATATAAAATTGAAAGTCTTCGTTTTGAATTTCCACTTGCTCTGCACTCGTTTCTTCAGAATTTTCAAAAATGTAAATTCTTTTTTATTTTAGGTCGTTGAATATTTCGTTTTTTCTTCTTTACGAAAAAATTCTGATCCTAGCATTTTTACGGCACTATGCATGATACGTAGGAATTTTTTTGAAGCCTATGGGCAAAGGACTTGCTCTACGACAATTTTTTCGGAAAAATCTGAGAATTTTTAAAAATATAATTGTACACTGAAAAAATTGTATTCTCAAAATACAAACTTAATAATTCATCTTAATAGATATTCTTAATAGATAAGAATATTTTCTTATCGATATGACGGTTTTTGGAATATATTCATAATAATCCATCTGAATGTCGCCACACAATGCGTGTTAGTATTCGGTTAAGTTAGGTTACACATCGCATGCGGCACATGTCGATGCCTGTATCTTGTTCCTCTTGCAATTCTGCGTAATTTTGAGTACTATATTATTTTGTGTGCTGTGTTGTGCAAAAAGTATGGACAAGGAAATGACGAAGTGGCTAGAAGAAGATTAATGGAGATATTTACAAGTGATAGAAATACATAGATAGATATACATGTATACATGAATTGTAACCTTCTCTCGTGACTACATTTCTCAACCAATTCTGATTTCAAGATATGGATAATGTAATTTTCGACAATATAAAGAGTGAAGCATTTCATTAAGAGTTTTGTTTTCAATAATTATATATGAAATATATCCATACAAATTTTTTACCAGCTTACGTTAAGAATATCTGATAAAAATATCTGTTAAGAATATTTGATTAGAGGAATCTGTTTAGAACATTCTACTCTTAAATTAAGAAGATCCTCTTGTTGCTTATTTTAGTAGGAAATATTCTAAACTTAAGTGGTAAATTTTTAAGATAAGAAAACAATTTTTTCAGTGTACAAATGTGCTTAGATAAAACTGAAAAATTTTTTTTGTTTAATTTCGTCTTCCTCTGCACATGTTTCTCCAAGAATTTTTGAAAATGTAAATTGTTTTTTGCCCTGATTCGCTGAACACACACACACAGATTTTTTTTTTCTTTACGAGAAAATTTTGATCCTAGAATTTTCACGGCTCTGTACCGTGATACGTATGGGCCTATATTTGCCTGGATAACGGATATGAAGTCACGTATTTTCGCGGGCCGGTGAATCGATTTCTATAACCGTTTCTCTCTCTATCTGACAGGACGAATTCCAAGTGGTCCCTTCGCGTTTCATAGCACACGCACGCGCACACAAACGCACAAGCTGTGTGACAGAAGATCTGACCCTAATAAATTCCGGATTGTCCCATCCTCCTGTTGCCTCTCGTATGTCCGACTTATTTTTCATCCCTGCGCTTCATCTTTCCGTAATACACTTTTGAAATTCAATTTCCCCACGAATTTTCTCTCCATCTAGGAGAAACTGAAACTTATCGTCTTAGGTCGTGAAAAATTATCCGACAGCCCAAACGGGAAATTGGAGCGACGAGAATTCAGCGAGAAGTGGTCGCGGTGGCAGAAATTTATTTTTTTGGAGAACTGCGCGGAAATGAAAGGAAGCTGCTTATTGTTTCGTTGCTTTTTCATTTAACTTCGGCGTCTTCCGAAATTACAAAAATTGAAAGAAAATTCATCTTTTTTAAATGTGTTATATATAATTATTAAACGGCGTCTTCCGAAATTACAAAAATTGACAAAAAATTCATCTCTTTTAAATTTGTTATGTATAATTATTAAACGGTGTCTTCCGAAATTACAAAAATTGAAAGAAAATTCATCTTTTTTAAATGTGTTATGTATAATTATTAAACGGCGTCTTCCGAAATTACAAAAATTGAAAGAAAATTCGTCTCTTTTAAATTTGTTATGTATAATTATCAAACGGCGTCTTCCGAAATTACAAAAATTTAAAGAAAATTCGTCTCTTTTAAATTTATTATGTACATATAATTGTTAAACGGCGTCTTCCGAAATTACAAAAATTGAAAGAAAATTCATCTCTTTTAAATTTATTATGTATAATTATTAAACGGCGTCTTTCGAAATTACAAAAATTGAAAGAAAATTCATCTCTTTTAAATTTATTATGTATAATTATTAAACGGCGTCTTCCGAAATTACAAAAATTGAAAGAAAATTCATCTCTTTTAAATTTGTTATGTATAATTATGAAACGGTGTCTTCCGAAATTACAAAAATTTAAAGAAAATTCATCTTTTTTAAATTTGTTATGTATAATTATTAAACGGCGTCTTCCGAAATTACAAAAATTGAAAGAAAATTCATCTTTTTTAAATGTGTTATGTATAATTATTAAACGGCGTCTTCCGAAATTACAAAAATTGAAAGAAAATTCGTCTCTTTTAAATTTATTATGTATAATTATTAAGAAAATCTGCCACAAATAGAATTTCATCCCTATTGTCAGAAACACTTCAACGATAATCTTTTCTTTGTTTCTTCGAGTCTAGACACATTTCGCTCACACGAGCTTTTCTACGCTAGAAAATGTTCTCTTCTTGTCAAGCTTAACCCGTTCACTCATAATTATTCATGTATGGCCATCTTGAATAACTCTGCCAATTTTCAACGGATTTGCATGAAACTTGCCATATCCATGTATATTGGAGTCACTGATTATGAATCTGAAGTAAAGAGGGTCCGCAGAAACTGCCCGTTTTTCCGCCCTCGATTTTAATGGGTCTCAGAAACCAGACGTATGCTCAATATGAAACGTTTTTTTTTATTAATGTCTCATCATAAGCTATCAATTGACATATGAGTCAATTTTAAAATCGAGGGCGGAAAAACTTGCAAAAAACGGGGTGTTTTTGCGTACCCTCTTTCAGATTTTCAAAATGGCGGATCCAATATGGCGGCTCTGAGTGACTATTTCCATTATGGATACGATCAAATTTGATATATGCACGCTTTACGGGTCGCTGATAATAAATCCAGAGTCCAAATTGCAAAATCTAAAATAGCGAATCCAATATGACGGTTTCTATTGATTAACAGTATCCATTATGGTTACTCTTACCTCCGTTATTAATTGGTGAAATAATATCACGACCCCAGAGTGTGCTATGGTGAGGCTGCGGTAGGATTTTACACAAAACATATTTTTAATTCTTTTATTTAATGTTTTTCTTTTTTTTTAACGAAATAACAAAGTTTGAATGTGTTTTATCAATCCGTTTTCCATGCGCGAAAACATACCAAGTAGGATACATTTCTGTAATGAAATAAGAATGTCAGCCATTTGAAGCCGCATATTGGATCCGCCATTTTGAATGTTGTTTTTCAATTTTGTATTCGTCATCAGGGACCAAAAAAACACGTATGTAACGAGTTTGATGCGTACTCATAATGGAATATTAAAATCAGACACTTGAAACTTCCATATTGGCTCAGCTATTTTGAATTTCTCAAATTTGTCTGCGGATTCATAATCAGCGATCCAAAAAACTCCTTATAGATAAGTTTTCATGTAAAATACAAGATTATTCACTCTCATCAGTTTTGACAAGAAACGTTGGTTTAACACTCCATTTAGCCGCCATATTGTACCCGTTAAGCCGCCATGTTAGATCTGCCGTTTTGAATTTTGTTATTTCGACTCTGTATTCGTCATCAGTGACCGAAAGAACACGTACATAACGAGTTTGATGCGTACTACTCATAATGGAATATTAAAATCAGACACTTGAAGCCGCCATGTTAGATCTGCCATTTTGAATTTTGTTATGTCGACTCTGTATTCGTCATCAGTAACCAAAAAAACACGTACATAACGAGTTTGATACGTACTCATAATGGATATTAAAATCAGACACTTGAAACCTCCATATTGGGTCAGCCATTTTGAATTTCTCAAATTTGTCTGCGGATTCATAATCAGCGATCCAAAAAACTCCTTATAGATAAGCTGTCATGTAAAATACAAGATTATTCGCTCTCACCAGTTTTGACAAAAAACGTTGGTTTAATAAACTTCAAGAAAATTGATTCTCACGTGCTCTTAAATTTGCGCGATAAAGTTTATGACAGCTTATTGTTTCGTTGTTTCGATTTAAATTTAAAGTTTCCTCACTCATTGAATATATGCGAAATAAATGAACGGTGTCTCTCGAAATCACAAAAATTGAGAGAAAATTCATCTTTTTTAAATTTATTACGTATAGTTATTAAAAAAAAATCTGTCACAAACAGAACTCCATCCCTCTCTCACCGTATACTCTCTCCTTTGTTCTTCGAGTCTACAAAAATTTCGTTCACACGAACGTTTCTAAGCCAGAAAATGTTCCCTCCTTGTCAAGCTTAAGGGGTTATATACAGGGTGATTCATTTTAATCTCAACAGACAAATATTTCGAAAATATGCAATTTTACAAAAAAACTTTTGAAACGAAAGTTGTATGGTATGGAGGGGGACGTAGAACGGTGACCTTGGTTTGACCTTGAGACGTCTATTTAAGGTCAAATGAAGGTCAAATAACTTTTTTTAAAATGGGAATACATATTTTTTATTACATTTTTGGATTGCACGAATTCAAATAAACATCTTTGGTATCTTGATAATCTTTCAGAAAACTAATGGTTTTGGAGATATTTGGATTCAAAGAATAATAAATCGTACAATCGATTCTTAATTGCATCAACCGCTCTTGGCGCTACCCAGGATCAACGACGTGGACGTGGCGGTAATTTGATCCCTTTTGAGGTGCTTGATTTCCGTGAGTCCCCTTGCCTCTCACGATTCGGGGTGCTTGATTTCCGTGAGTCCCCTTGCCGCTCACGATTTACGTTAACTTGATACGTTTATAACGTTTGTTCGAATGTAGCACCATTCGCGTCAATGCACATTTGGTACCTACGACGTAAAGCCTTCGAAACTGTCCTTTGAAGAACTTCTTTGGGAATAGTTGTGAGGGCTGTGGTGATGCGATTTCTCATATCGATCGGATTAATTGGCTCCGTAGCAAAAACAATCCCTTTGATGTACCCCCATAGGAAGAAATCACAAGGTGTTAAATCGGGAGAATTTGGAGGCCATCGGACAAATCCGTTAAATCCTATCCAGTATTCATGATATCTTTCGTGTAAAAAGTCTCGCACAATGTTAGCTCTATGCGGAGGAGCACCATCGTGTTGATACCACATGCGACCTCTAGTTTCTAAATTGATATCCTGTAAAAATTCAAGCAGATTATTTTGCAAGAACTGTAAATACATTTCTCGATTAAGATTACCTTCAATAAAGTGGGGTCCAATAATCTGGCCGTCCAATATGCCACACCAAAAATTAACTTTCCACTGATGCTGATGATCTACATGACGAACCCAAAATGGATTAACGTCTGAATAATAATGGCAATTATGACGATTTAATTCACCGGTATTGTGAAAACTTGATTCATCGGTAAATAAAACCTTGTCAAAAAAAGTCGGATCTTCCTGTAATTTTCCCAAACCCCAATGACAAAATTCAACGCGTTGTTGTTTTTGATTTTCAGTAAGTGCCTGATGCCGTTGAATGTGATAAGCGTGAAAGTTACTCGCTTTTAAAATTCGTTGAACAGTTCCTTGAGAAATATTGAGTTCTCGACTGATCATACGTTGACTGATTTGAGGGTTTATCACTGTCATACCTAAAACAGCTATATTCAAATTATCATCAATTAAAGATTTTCTTTTACGTTTGCGATGTAATTTACCTTCACGAGTCCTAGCTATAAGGCTGATTATTGTTACATGACTGGGACATCGACGATCTGGATACCGTAATGCATACTGACGGGCACATTCTCTGGAATTTTCATTGCTCCTTCCATATTCGATTATCATATCGACAATTTCACTAGGTGAATAATCAGTCATTTTAAAATAATCAAGGAAACAAAGTTTTAATTTCAATTATGTACCTAAAGTGATGCTCCCTGAAGAGACAACCCAAAGGGTTGAACTTTCCAGAGCGGTACTAAACAAAAGGAGGAGAGGGAAAGAAAGGGAAAATTTAAATCGTTCCAATACCGAATATTTACGTAAACACGGAACAACCGAAAATAAACGCAAACCGAAAAGTAGGAACCACCGAGCGCGAATCCGCTGGGGTTAATGATACCTGCGAGGTGGTTTCTCGTGCGCGAGAAACGATAGAGACCGGTGGCACCTAGCGGAGAGATGGCTGTTAACGACGCTGCAAAGCGGACGAAACACCCTCCGCGACGTCACACTATTCCCCGCTCTCTCCCCTACAGAGTGACTGCCACGGGTTCTCCTCATACGGACAACCGTAGCGCCAAGAGCGGTTTATGCAATTAAGAATCGATTGTACGATTTATTATTATTTGAATCCAAATATCTCCAAAACCATTAGTTTCATGAAAAATGATCAAGATACCAGAGATGTTTATTTGAATTTGCGCAACCCAAAAATGTAATAAAAAATATGGATTCCCATTTGAAAAAAGTTAGTTGACCTTCATTTGACCTTAAATAGACGTCTCAAGGTCAAACCAATGTCACCGTTCTATGTCCCCCTCCATACCGTATAACTTTCGTTTCAAAAGTTTTTTTGTAAAATTGCATATTTTCGAAATATTTGTCTGTTAAGATTAAAATGAATCACCCTGTATACCTAGAGGCTTCGAAAAGAAGTCATTTTTCCGCATTTTTTTTAAAGAAATGTAAAGCGTGTATTTATTTGGGCATTTGCTAACAGAATGTACATTATTTTTACTATAAAAAAAATTAAACTTGGATTGAAAATATTAATAAATAGCGAAGATATGGCAATCAACGCAAGACCTTATTTTGCAAAAGACGTTTTACGGTGACAACTGCAGATCATAGAGGAGTTATCTGAAACAGACGGGACAAGAAATTTTTTAAAGTTAATGAAATTATCTAGTCTTTGTCGTAGCCGATTTTTAAAATATCGATTTTTAACAAAATGGCGGACAATGGAACTGAAAAGTGCGATTTTTGAGGAAAAATCATTCCTTTCTTCATCGCACTTTTCAGTTCAATTGTCCACCATTTTGTTAAAAATCGATATTTTAAAAATCAGCTACGACGAAGACTAGATAATTTCATTAACTTTAAAAAATTTCTTGTCCCGTCTGTTTCAGATAACTCCTCTATGATGTGCAGTGGTCACCGTAAAATGTCTTTTGCAAAATAAGGTCTTGCGTTGATTGCCATATCTTCGCTATTTATTAATATTTTCAATCCAAGTTTAATTTTTTTTATAGTAAAAATAATGTACATTCTGTTAGCAAATGCCCAAATAAATACACGCTTTACATTTCTTTAAAAAAAATGCGGAAAAAGGACTTCTTTTCGAAGCCTCTAGGTGTATATAACCCCTTAAGGAGAGTTGATTCTCACGAGCTCGTAAAATTGCACGATGAAATGTGCGAGCGCTCGAACGCGCCAAATTCGAATTCCACGTTATTATCGTTCATTACGACGTGCCGCCACAACACAAAAGGCCACGTCTCTCGAAATAACGCGGCCATTACGTAGAGGCGTAAATATTTACGGGATAGCTTAAATACGTCCCTACGCGCTCGCGAAATTCCACTAGACTATTTCTAGAACGCGAAGCGAGCCGGAATATTCCACGACGATGGCATCGTGCATTTTTCATTGAGGTGGTGGAAAGGGGAGGGGCCTGTGAACCAAGGAGAGAGCAAAGCAAACCGAACATTTTTCGCTTCTCGTTCCGAGAGTTTGAAAGCCCGAAGAAAGACATTTTTCTATATCCGTAGGTGCTAGGAGGATGATGGAATTTTCTTTTTTTCTTTTTTTTTTTATTATTCTCGTGGACAGTTGTCCTCGTTTACGCGAATCAGGAAAAAGTAAGCGACATCTTTCGTTTCGCCCACTCGCACGTTGAACGTTGAACAAAAAACGAAGCTGTTTTTTTGTAGGTACTTAATATTTGGATTGTTTATTTTGAAAGTGGTGTAAGTCGATTTTTTTTATGGAAAAATGAGATATTTGTGATATTTAGTGTAAACTTTTTATTTATAATTATTATAGTTAATATTTTTATTGAAAATCAAAACTTGCATTATTTTCCAAATAAACGATTTAGTTTCTTTGTGGCTTTTTGAATGGAATTTTAAAGTGGGTTATCACACCAACCATAAAAGTAACCATGGATTGAAATTTTTTCTTGAAAGATTTGAGCACTGGAAAAAAACTTGATTATAAGCTGAAAGAAGCGTTAGATAAATTATGTAATAAACCTTGCGAGACATTGGAACAGCACAGAAAAAACTCTCAGAAGGACCTGTAAAATTACAAAGAGAAAAAAACAAGTAGAAGATATGCACCGTTTATTTTGAAAGTGGTGTGACTCGATTTTTTCAAATAAAAATAAGATGTCACATAATTTGTGATTAATTTAGTGTAAACTTCTTATTTATAATTAGTTAATTTTGTTTTAAATGGATTTGCACCACTTTCCAAATAAACGGTCCATTTTTAATGACTTTTTGAAGTATTGCAGAATTATTTTCATTGAACTATGCAATAAACCTTGAGATATATTGGAACAGCATGTAAGAAAGCTCTATGGCCCAAAGTTCCAGAAGGATCTGTGAAATTACAAAGAAAAGAAAAATTCAACTATCCCCGGATTTACACTGAAGATAGGTTTCTTAGAAAGCCATGTAAATCGAAATCATAGATTTTTATACATAAAACCGTGTAAATTGAAAACAATCTAAAATGTGTATAATTCAGTCATTTATTTCAACGTGAAATAAATGGAGTCTGCAAATTTTCTTAGTGTCTTTATTGTGGCTTCATTCATGGAATAAAATTTAGCAACATCTGTTACTCTTTCTCCATTATGTAGACGACGTAAATTTGAATTTTGCTTTCTATAGCTATAACTTTTCATTTGTTTTTTTTTTAAATTTTCTTTGCTATAATAAAATCCCTAAACTTTTAATAAAATTATAAAAATACTATAAAAACTATAATTGTTTATCACGAACCAATGAATATGAAGTTTTAAAAAATTTCCAAAATAAATGGAATTTTTTCTCCTTATGCTTATTATGTCTTCATTCGTGGAATAAAATTTAGCAACGTTTGTTACTCCTTCTCCATTATGTAGACGATCGAAAATTTTAATTTTACTTCCTACAGATATAGCTTTTCATTTCATTAGTTTTTTTTTATTTCTTTTGGCATGGTAAACCCCCTAAAATTTTAATAAAATTATAAAAATACTATAAAAACTACAATTGTTTATCACTAACCAGTAAATATGGAATTTTAAAAAATTCCCAATAGAAAACACAATGACGCACACCTTTCTGTTGCTAAAAATTTGCCGCACTAAATCACATGAACAGAAAGTTTGATTGTACATGTACATACAAAATGGAGAATCTGCATTTTTAAATTGGAATAAATGAAATTCAGAATAGAATGGAATTAAAAAGTGACTAGAAATACAGGATGTAAAAAAATTAGTCCGACAAACTTTGAAGGAAAATAGACGACGTTAACGCAAACAGTTTTTATTCATATTATTTTTCTCTAGGACGTTTTGTTTTAATACTACACGATAAAATAAGGATGTGTAACTTCAGAACGAAAAACGAACAATGTAAGTAGAGACATTGAATTAAACCACGCGGATGTTGCACGGTCGGATTTACGCTTCTTTTGTGTGCGCGTGTGTGTTTGATTTTTGATGCCTACAAGGGAGGCTGAATGCCAAGCGTTTAACTGCAATGTGTTTACATTGATGTTCAATGATTTTGAAACAATAAAAGCAATCACATTTGTAATACAAGTGATAAAATCGGTTTTCCACTTTTTTTGTGCCCTTGACCTTGACTGACCTTGAACATCTATGGTCATTGAAATGGCCTTGGAAAGGGCTACAATCGTATGTATTCGAAAATGTATGATTCCATTTAAAAAAATGAAAATAACCTTCAAATCTCCGAAGTGCCTCCACCGGGAAGAAAATGGTCCCCGTCACACAATGCCCCCCTCGATATCAAACAACTTTTACTTGAAACATTTTTTCTGAACACCAAAATTGTAGAAGTTATTTGGGTGGCATGCCTTGGCGGACTCACCCTGTATAGTCGATGTACATGCCAAATTTTGTTCGGATCCGTTCAGTCGTTTCGCCGGAATAATGGACTAAAGATTTGAATTAGCCGCCATTTTTTATTCGGCCAATCAAAAAAATTGAAAATTTCCAGTAATTGTCATTGCATACGTGTACATGTACGTGTAAAATTTTATCGGGATCCAATGAATAGTACCAAAGATATGAATTTTTCGATATTTGAACTTCCCGCCATTTTGTAACGGTTCAAGATGGCGGCTCACAAACCTTATTGTCAACTCACAGTAGTGTACTTGATTTTTGTGCCAAATTTCGTCCCGATCGGTTCAGCCGTTTTTCCGAAATTGAGGATGTACACGGACACACACACGCACACACACACACACATACACACATACACACATACATACGCACGGTTTTCAGGATGGTGATTGTATAAGTCACTCCCTTTACGGTCATGCCTAAAAACCAAAAACGAAAATGAAAGTTCTAAATAAAATGAATTCCCGATCGCCATTTTGAATTCGAAAAATTTTGAGTGCGCGTGTGACGAGACTAGATGGTATTTTGTCATAATGCATTCGATACTTTCCGTATGGCTCACGTTTCGCGATACATTTCTAGAAATTTTTTGGCTTTTTTTTTTAAATTCCATATTTTAAAAACCGTATAAAAATGAAATAGTGTAAATAAACTACCGTGTAAATCGGGGGATAGGTCTAGTGGGAGATACATTAAAAAACCAAAAACAAAAATTAAAATTCTAAATAAAATGAATTTCCGATCGCCATTTTGAATTCGAAAAATTGCGAGTGCGCGCGTGACGAGACTAGATGGTATTTTGTCATAATATTCGATACTTTCCGTGTTGGCTCACGTTTCGCGATGCATTCCTGATGTTTCAGCCTACGTGACGTCGAGGTTCCCGTCGGTGGACGTTAGCAGCGTGAAACAAGTGCTGGCTTACAAATGCAAGGAGAATTCCACGGCCCTGAAGATGAAGTCGATACGCTACATATGGTAAGCGTAACGTGCCTGGCGCGCCATTCTTCTTTCGCACCTCTCGATTTTTCCCTCGCGTATAAGGTGGTGAGGTATCAAAGATTTTCTGAAAAGAAAAAAAAAAAAGGGATTCGTCAGGTTAAACTAGAATTATTTGTCGTCATTTTTAATTTCGAAATTAAATAGAAATTTGTCAATTTGCATTAAAAAGTACGTTACTCCAAAAAATTAAGGGAACAGAAAATTTGAAATTTTTTTTTAGTGTTTTTTGAAGAGCTGTATTTTTGTGAAAAATACTCGTGTCGAGATGCAAAAAAAGGATTTTAAAGCTCCTAGTCTAGTTACGAGATCTTTTGACAGAACAATTTGGTAAGTTATTGTGTAATCATAAAAAGTAGTGAGGACCCTTAAAACAAATTTTTGAGAATTTTTGTTTCGCGTTATTTCTTATGATTGCACAATAACTGGGGCCCACAATATTTTTCTGTTGAAAGATCTTGAATGTAGAGACTTGGAGCTTTGAAATTATTTTTTTTTGCATCTCGATATGACCATTTTTCACAAAGATACAACTTTTCAAGAAACACTACAAAAATTGTATGTTCCCTTGATTTTTTGGAGTAGGGTCCATTCATCTCGAATTTTAGTTAACTCTCGACTGTGCTAGTAAGATAAATTCGTATTTAGGTGCTGGTGACAATGTAAAAAATCTTTTACATAGAAAATGTGCCTTATTTTATTTATATTTAAATTCTCGAGTAATGTGAAATTTAACATTATTTCTACGAAAAATATTTTTCGTGAAAAGAAATATTAGCACAGTTTCGCAAATAAAATTAATTCTCCCGCTTTATTAACAAAACGAATCTCATCCCTCGAGTAACAATGAACCTACGAATTCAGAAAATTAAAAGGTCAAGAGTTTTTCGTAGAACGGTGCTTGGAGAAAAGTTCAATTTAACAATTTTCTCTGCCCTTCTTCCCTTTTCTGGAGATTGGACCTTCTCTACGACTTTCTCCTTTATCTTGGCGGACCATGAAGAGACGCTCGCGAAGTTTCAATTACATACGGGTCAACGGAAGCAGATAAGATTCCATTCTCTCTCCACATACGATTTCACGTGGAGTGTCCCACATGACATTATTTCGCTTCCGCATATTCCAGGCTATTCTATTCGATCCTACCATCTTCTGGGTTCAAGATATTCACGAACGAAAGCCAAATGGTTTCGCGAGAGCACTCGGGACCGTACGAGGTGGGCTTCTTCGTCGAAATGATCGTTTTATGATTTATCAATCGTACGTGACGGTCTAATGAAAAAAAGGAAAACAAGAAATAAAAATAAGTCACTTGGCGGTCATGTCTAAAACTGGAAAAAGGAAGAGAGAGGTAGTGGGAACAAGGGAGGCTTCTTTCTCGAAATGATTGTCTTATGATTTTTCGATCATACGTGACGATTTAATAATAAAAAAAAAAGAAGAAGAAACAAACAAGAGACAAGAATAAGTCATGCCTAAAAATGGAAAAAGGAAGTGAGAAATAGTACGAACAAGGAGGGTGGCTTCTTTCTCGAAATGATTGTCTTATGATTTTTCGATCATACGTGACGGTTTAATAAAAAGAAAACAAGAAACAAAAATAAGTCACTCGATGGTTGTGCCTACAAATGGAAAAAGGAAGAGAGAGGTAGTGCGAATAAGGGATGCTTCTTATTCGAAATGATCGTTCTATGATTTTCCAGTCGTACGTGAGCTCTAGATAAAAAGAGAGAGAAAAGGAAGAGAGAAGAGAGATGGTGCAGAATGATTTTTTGTTTTCACTTATCCTTAAAATGTTTTATATAAAATCGTTGGACACTGTTGCGCAATGACTACCGCTTGTTTTTTTTTTAATTTGTGACCAGCTAACAGAAAATTGCAGAGGAAAATTTCTTTCATTTCTCTTCTATTAATTACTCTTTAATATAATAACACTTCAAAATCCAGTCTATATAATTTTTATCAAAATCAACACCACCTTTAATAATGATAATTATTTCTTGAGGGGTTGGAAAATTGCCGAAACTTTTGGTTAATTTTCAACGACGAAATGAATCGATCCTCGAGGCTTATCGTGCATCCTCAAACTACTCCATTAACGAACCAATCGCAATTGTATTACTTCGTAAATTGGTTCCTCCTCTGTTTTTTTTAAAATTTGTGACCATTTTAAAAAATTGCAAAGGAAAAATTCTTTCGTTTCTCCTCATTATTTTTCTCTTCTGTTATTCGACACTATACCATTCCAAAATCCAGTCTATATAATTTTTACCAAAATCAACACCACCTCTAATAATCATAATTATTTTTTGAGGGGTTGGAAAATTGTCTATACTCTCGTTTAACTTTCCACGACGAAATGAATCGATCCTCGAGGCTTATCGTGCATCCTCAAACTACTCCATTAACAAACCAATCGCAATTGTATTACTTCGCAAATTGGTTCCTCCTCTTTTTTTTAAAAAATTTGTGACCATTTCAAAAAATTGCAAAGGAAAAATTCTTTCCTTTCTCTTCCATTATTTTTCTCTTCTGTTATCCGATGCAATACGATTCCAAAATCCAGTCTATATAATTTTTACCAAAATCAACACCACCTCTAATAATCATCATTATTTTTTGAGGTGTTGGAAAATTGTCGAAACTCTGGCTTAACTTTCCACGAAGAAATGAATCGATCCTCGAGGCTCATCGTGCATCCTCAAACGACTCCATTAACGAACAAATCGCAATTGTATGACTTCGCAAATTGGTTCCTCCTCTTTTTTTTTTTAAATTTGTGACCATTTCAAAAAATTGCAAAGGAAAAATTCTTTCGTTTCTCCTCATTATTTTTCTCTTCTGTTACCCGATACAATACCATTCCAAAATCCAGTCTATATAATTTTTACCAAAATCAACACCACCTCTAATAATCATCATTATTTTTTGAGGGGTTGGAAAATTGTCGAAACTCTGGCTTAACTTTCCACGACGAAATGAATCGATCCTCGAGGCTTATCGTGCATCATCAAACGACTCCATTAACGAACCAATCGCAAATGTATTACTTCGCAAATTGGTTCCTCCTCTTTTTTTTAAATTTATGACCATTTTAAAAAATTGCAAAGGAAAAATTCTTTCGTTTCTCCTCATTATTTTTCTCTTCTGTTATTCGACACTATACCATTCCAAAATCCAGTCTATATAATTTTTACCAAAATCAACACCACCTCTAATAATCATAATTATTTTTTGAGGGGTTGGAAAATTGTCGAAACTCTGGCTTAACTTTCCACGAAGAAATGAATCGATCCTCGAGGCTTATCGTGCATCCTCAAACGACTCCATTAACGAACCAATCGCAATTGTATTACTTCGCAAATTGGTTCCTCCTCTTTTTTTTTAAAAAATTTGTGACCATTTCAAAAAATTGCAAAGGAAAAATTCTTTCCTTTCTCTTCCATTATTTTTCTCTTCTGTTATCCGATGCAATACCATTCCAAAATCCAGTCTATATAATTTTTACCAAAATCAACACCACCTCTAATAATCATCATTATTTTTTGAGGTGTTGGAAAATTGTCGAAACTCTGGCTTAACTTTCCACGAAGAAATGAATCGATCCTCGAGGCTTATCGTGCATCATCAAACGACTCCATTAACGAACCAATCGCAAATGTATTACTTCGCAAATTGGTTCCTCCTCTTTTTTTTAAATTTATGACCATTTTAAAAAATTGCAAAGGAAAAATTCTTTCGTTTCTCCTCATTATTTTTCTCTTCTGTTATTCGACACTATACCATTCCAAAATCCAGTCTATATAATTTTTACCAAAATCAACACCACCTCTAATAATCATAATTATTTTTTGAGGGGTTGGAAAATTGTCGAAACTCTGGCTTAACTTTCCACGAAGAAATGAATCGATCCTCGAGGCTTATCGTGCATCCTCAAACGACTCCATTGACGAACCAATCGCAATTGTATTACTTCGCAAATTGGTTCCTCCTCTTTTTTTTTAAAAAATTTGTGACCATTTCAAAAAATTGCAAAGGAAAAATTCTTTCCTTTCTCTTCCATTATTTTTCTCTTCTGTTATCCGATGCAATACCATTCCAAAATCCAGTCTATATAATTTTTACCAAAATCAACACCACCTCTAATAATCATCATTATTTTTTGAGGGGTTAGAAAATTGTCTATATTCTCGTTTAACTTTCCACGACGAAATGAATCGATCCTCGAGGCTTATCGTGCATCCTCAAACGACTCCATTAACGAACAAATCGCAATTGTATTACTTCGCAAATTGGTTCCTCCTCTTTTTTTTAAATTTATGACCATTTTAAAAAATTGCAAAGGAAAAATTCTTTCGTTTCTCCTCATTATTTTTCTCTTCTGTTATTCGACACTATACCATTCCAAAATCCAGTCTATATAATTTTTACCAAAATCAACACCACCTCTAATAATCATAATTATTTTTTGAGGGGTTGGAAAATTGTCGAAACTCTGGCTTAACTTTCCACGAAGAAATGAATCGATCCTCGAGGCTTATCGTGCATCCTCAAACGACTCCATTGACGAACCAATCGCAATTGTATTACTTCGCAAATTGGTTCCTCCTCTTTTTTTTTAAAAAATTTGTGACCATTTCAAAAAATTGCAAAGGAAAAATTCTTTCCTTTCTCTTCCATTATTTTTCTCTTCTGTTATCCGATGCAATACCATTCCAAAATCCAGTCTATATAATTTTTACCAAAATCAACACCACCTCTAATAATCATCATTATTTTTTGAGGGGTTAGAAAATTGTCTATATTCTCGTTTAACTTTCCACGACGAAATGAATCGATCCTCGAGGCTTATCGTGCATCCTCAAACGACTCCATTAACGAACAAATCGCAATTGTATTACTTCGCAAATTGGTTCCTCCTCTTTTTTTTAAATTTATGACCATTTTAAAAAATTGCAAAGGAAAAATTCTTTCGTTTCTCCTCATTATTTTTCTCTTCTGTTATTCGACACTATACCATTCCAAAATCCAGTCTATATAATTTTTACCAAAATCAACACCACCTCTAATAATCATAATTATTTTTTGAGGGGTTGGAAAATTGTCGAAACTCTGGCTTAACTTTCCACGAAGAAATGAATCGATCCTCGAGGCTTATCGTGCATCCTCAAACGACTCCATTGACGAACCAATCGCAATTGTATTACTTCGCAAATTGGTTCCTCCTCTTTTTTTTTTAAAAATTTGTGACCATTTCAAAAAATTGCAAAGGAAAAATTCTTTCCTTTCTCTTCCATTATTTTTCTCTTCTGTTATCCGATGCAATACCATTCCAAAATCCAGTCTATATAATTTTTACCAAAATCAACACCACCTCTAATAATCATCATTATTTTTTGAGGGGTTAGAAAATTGTCTATATTCTCGTTTAACTTTCCACGACGAAATGAATCGATCCTCGAGGCTTATCGTGCATCCTCAAACGACTCCATTAACGAACAAATCGCAATTGTATTACTTCGCAAATTGGTTCCTCCTCTTTTTTTTAAAAAATTTGTGACCATTTCAAAAAATTGCAAAGGAAAAATTGTTTCGTTTCTCGTCCTTTATTTTTCTCTTCTGTTATCTGATGCAATACCATTCCAAAATCCAGTCTATATAATTTTTACCAAAATCAACACTACCTCTAATAATCATCATTATTTTTTGAGGGGTTGGAAAATTGTCGAAACTCTGGCTTAACTTTCCACGACGAAATGAATCGATCCTCGAGGCTTATCGTGCATCCTCAAACGACTCCATTAACGAACAAATCTCAATTGTATTACTGCGCAAATTGGTTCCTCCTCTTTTTTTTAAAAAATTTGTGACCATTTCAAAAAATTGCAAAGGAAAAATTGTTTCGTTTCTCGTCCTTTATTTTTCTCTTCTGTTATCTGATGCAATACCATTCCAAAATCCAGTCCATATAATTTTTACCAAAATCAACACCACCTCTAATAATCATAATTATTCTTTGAGGGGTTGGAAAATTGTCTATACTCTCGTTTAACTTTCCACGACGAAATGAATCGATCCTCGAGGCTTATCGTGCATCCTCAAACGACTCCATTGACGAACAAATCGCAATTGTATTACTTCGCAAATTGGTTCCTCCTCTTTTTTTTAAAAAATTTGTGACCATTTCAAAAAATTGCAAAGAAAAAATTGTTTCGTTTCTCGTCCTTTATTTTTCTCTTCTGTTATCTGATGCAATACCATTCCAAAATCCAGTCTATATAATTTTTACCAAAATCAACACCACCTCTAATAATCATCATTATTTTTTGAGGGGTTAGAAAATTGTCTATACTCTCGTTTAACTTTCCACGACGAAATGAATCGATCCTCGAGGCTTATCGTGCATCCTCAAACGACTCCATTGACGAAGCAACCGCAATTGGATTAGTCCACAAATCGATTCTTCGTGGCGCGTGGAAAACGTTATTTGGGCGCCGTCGGGCCGCTCTCCCGTGGGAGATTGAGGAGGTGCACGCGCTTCGTCGTCGCTTTGTTAATTAACCCTTTCGCTACGACGATCCTCGCTGCAGAGTGCCTTGCGTGGAACGGAGCACCGCGCCGAAAGTGCGAGCATTAAGCGCGCGCAGTTTTCAGCATTCGGGGCCAGAGGCCAATGACAAAACGCTATCGAAATAAATGAACATTGCAACAATGCTTGCAATTGTTTGTGAACAGAGAAAAGCGACTCGATAGCATTTGGCTTGTTTTTTGGCTCCATTTCTATAATAGATGCGACGAGTGACTATAGTCACCCGTCGTGTCCAGGCGGCGCACATTGGGCCAGATTCTTTTCGTAGGGTGACAAAAATAAATTTTGTATTAAACACATAATCCTATCACAAGTAGATATTAATATTCACAAATGATCAAAGTATAATTCGCCATAGTTCCAAGTTTTCAAAAATGTACCATTCGGTCAAAAAACATTATTCAAAAGGAAGTCAATTTTGGAGTTGGTAATCATGACAAGTGAAGCATAATTTGGTTAGGTTACAGTCGGTCGTGCTTCTGATTTATGACATAAGTAACGAAATTTTGATTATGGAACCTTTAGTTCAAGGTATACACTTTATTTTGCATCCATTCGTTTCTCTAAATTCAATGAAAAACTGCCAGAAAACGAAGTTACAAGTAGAAGTGTATTTTTGTCGATACGTTTTCCAACCCCAGGTTTCAGTTACTCATATATTAAAAAGTAACACTTAGTAACAGTTTTTCTTTTATATTTCTAATTCTTTATTTTATGACGATTTTATAATGATACGATAATATTGGTAAAGACCGGTACAACATTCTTTTTTTCTCGTCTTTAAGTAAGTACGTATGCATTTTACGCAAGGAACTATAAGAAAATTCCGTAATTCTTTTAGTATGTTATTATTTTATCATAAAAAATGCAATTTATTTTATCAATATTAAGAAGAGTATTATTTCGTGTCATATATTAAATCTGTGATCTTATACTGTGATAAATACGAATAGTAATTAAACCGTTTAATTATTTTATTTTAATAAAAATGTGTATCATATGTTATATTAAAATCTTTACTTACAAAAAAAAGTATAAAAACGAACTTCTTCATTTTTGTCACGCTACGAACAGCATCTGGCCCACTGTGCGGCGTTTTGTGGCGGGTGACTATAGTCACCCGTAGTAGCGAAAGGGTTAATCAAAGTTAATTACGTGAATTTCGAAAGGAGTTGCGCAGATCGAGTGGGTAATCGAAATTCTCGTTCGTTTGCCGATTCGTCGTTTAAACACTGACGATTAATAGGACAGAGTAGAGGTGGAGAACTATCGATAGTCGCGGCCATCGATAATTATCGATAGTTGAACCCTAGACTATCGATTATTATCGATAGTTTTCGATAGTTTTGATTATAGTGAGTTCTTTAAATAAAATAATAATTATTCGGGTTTTTACTGTAAATTCGGTTTAAAGATCACATTATTTAAATATGAATTATTTAAATATGAATTATTCAAAAAGATAAACATAATATTAAGAGTGAATAAATTGAGTAATAACCTTAAATTTGGTTACAAATACAAGTTTTTTTCAATTTTCGCAATCCGTTTTTGGTTTTAGAAAGAATAATAATTTGTCCCTTATCAATCAAAGTGAATCTTCTGTTTAAATTTTTAAATATTTAGTTTACATAGACAAAAACACTAATTTAAGATTTCAAGTAATGATGGCTTGTATTACTACACATATACTATATGCGGTAATGCAATTAGTGTTGGAAAACCTGCAATAATATACTTACCCAACAACAACAAAAATTAAATTTTTGAAAATAAAAACCTTTCGTCACTGCAAAAAAATGTACTATTTAACCTATTTCTTTAAGGTTTGAAATGAAAGCATTGAAGTTCAAATCGTCTTGTTAGGAAACCAATGGCGAATGGGAAATCCGACTGAATTATCGAAAACTATCGATAGTTCTCCACCACTAGGACAGGGACCTTACGTAAAGAGATATGAATTTTCAAATTGGATCTGAAAGGCTCTAGAACGTACTATTTTTCTGATGTACTATTTTATGTACTTATCTAATGTACTATTTTTCTCACGTTCAACGTTATCGATATAATACTGAAATTAATTTTACAGCACATTTGTTTTTTTTTTCCACGAGTTAATACAAGTATGATGGTCACAATTTTTTAATCACTTTTATCCCATGGTGATGCTCTTTTATGGAGAAGCACGAGGAAAATTGTGTCATTAAATTTTCCAAATTTCAATCGCCCACGTGGAGATCTGCTGTGCTCGTCAAATTTCCAAATTGAGCTGGTAACGCAACTCGAAATTCGTCCACGTTTCCACACGCGTTACTTGATATTTTCTCGATATTTTCCAACGCGCGACAGGGCTCGCGGTTTCCTCGATTTATCGTTGGCTTCACTTGGCTGAGGAGAGGAGATGCTTTCTGGCCTGAAATTGTGAAATGCGATAGTGAGTGAGTGATCGCGTGAGTGAGTGAGTGAGTGAGTGAGTGAGTGAGTGAGTGAGGGAATGAGTGAGTGAGCGAATAAGTGAGTGAGTGAGTGAGTGAATGATTGAATGAGTGAGTGAGTGAGTGAGTGAGTGAGTGAGTGAGTGAGGGAATGAGTGAGTGAGCGAATAAGTGAGTGAGTGAATGATTGAATGAGTGAGTGAGTGAGTGAGTGAGTGAGTGAGTGAGAGAATGAGAGAATGAGTGAGTGAGTGAATGAGTGAGTGAGCGAATGAGTGAGTGAGTGAGTGAGTGAGTGAGTGAGTAAGTGAGTGAATGAGTGAGGGACTGAGTGAGTGAGTGAGTGAATGAGTGAGTGAGCGAATGAGTGAGTGAGTGAGTGAGTGAATAAGTGAGTGAGTGAGTGAGTGGGTGAGTGAGTGGGTGAGTGAGTGACTGAGTAAGTGAGTGAGTGAGTGAATGATTGAATGAGTGAGTGAGTGAATGAGTGAGTGAGCGAATGAGTGAGTGAGTGAGTGAGTGAATAAGTGAGTGAGTGAGTGAGTGAGTGGGTGAGTGAGTGGGTGAGTGAGTGGGTGAGTGAGTGGCTGAATAAGTGAGTGAGTGAGTAAATGATTGAATGAGTGAGTGAGTGAGTGAGTGAATGATTTAATGAGTGAGTGAGTGAGTGAGCGAATGAGTGAGTCAGCGAATGAGTGAGTAAGTGAGTGAGAGAATGAATGAGTGAGTGAGGGAATGAATGAGTGAGTGAGCGAATAAGTGAGTGAGTGAGTGAGTGAATGAGCGAATTAGTGAGTGAGGGAATGAACGAATGAGTGAGTGAGTGAGCGAATGAGTGAGTGAGTGAGTGAGTGAGTGAGTGAGTGACTGAGTAAGTGAGTGAGTGAGTGAGTGAATGAGTGAATGAGTGAGTGAATGAGTGAATGAGTGAGTGACTGAGTGAGTGAGTGAGTGAATGAGTGAGTGAGGGAATGAGTGAGTGAGTGAGCGAATGAGTGAGTAAGTGAGTGAGTGACTGAATGAGTGAGTGATAGAATGAGTGAGTGATAGAATAAGTGAGTGAGTGAATGAGTGAGTGAATGAGTGAGTGAGTGAGTGAGTGAGTGAGTGAGTAAGCGAGTGAGTGAGTGGAGTTCGGCAAAATGCCGATGACGTCACGGTAATGTCGATAAAATCTGGAGAGAATAATAGAACGTGCTCGAATTGTGCGAGTGCGCTGGAAGCATTTCATAGGATTCTCTCTAGAAATTGGTCGGTGGAAATAGTGGAAAATCGAAATTTATGTCAGTGCTCGACATTTCTGGAGATAGAAGGAATTATTAAGAATAATGAGAAATCTCGAGAATTTTTATACGTAATATACGTAGATTCGAGACTCCATGTATACTGGTCGAGAGATAAAAATAAAAGAAATTCATTTATTTTCCTAGAAAATCTTTTTTTCTTCTACTATATTTTATAGTGAGGTTAGCCACATACGAAAATACATTTTAGGTTTGTCATTTGTTATACATGTCACCAGCACTTCATACATACTACATAATATACGTAGATTCCAGACTCTATAATTGTCGAGAGACACAGAAAGAAGAAATTCATCTTTTCCTAGAAAATCTCTTTTTTCTTCTTCTGTTATTTTTCGTGAGGTTAGAAAATGCATGTTAGGTTTGCAATTTGTTTAACGCATCACCAGCAGTTGACAAATATAAATTTCTTTAACCAATGCAGTTAAGGATAGAAAAAAGAATTTATTTTTCTTTTATCTCTTTCAAATTTCCCCGCACGACGAATGGAAGATCCATTCGAATCCGATTAAACTTCACTCCTTTGATTCTCATTATCCAACATCTCTTGTTCTGCTCACGCAATTCGTTCGGGTCGCAATAATTCTCGAAAGCAGGAAACAAACTATTCTACGTTCGAAATTGCCAATCTCTCTCTCTCTCTCTCTCTCTCTTTCTCTCCCCCTCTTTTTCTTTTGTATCTTCTGTGTATCTCCACGCCATGGCGTCTGCTGAATAATAACCGGGACGACACGGGTTGAATAATTAAAAACCTTCCACGTGCTCCATTGGACGAGAAGGAGAAGCTTGCGAGACTGGAGCTTTGGAGCTTTGTGCATCGTCGAGCAGCTTGTCCTTGATGCCCCAAAGTGCCTCGTATAAGACCATATTCGATCCTTGATTAACTCGGAGTAAATTGTTTAACCCTCATGCTATGGAGACCAAGCTCATCTACCAATTAACAAAGTTCAAACTTAAATAAAAAATATAGGAGAAGTCATACGATTTTTTTCAATTTCTTTAAAAATTTCAACTTTGTTAATCGGTTATTAGCCACTGTAATTATTTATCTCGTGCATTAATGAAGATCTGAATTCAATAACAATTCTTAGCTTCCATTATTACACATTTCACAAGATCCAACTTAATTACAAAAACTATATTATAGACAGAAATCTTCTTCCAACTTTTATCTAAAACATACTTTCTCTCATTTTAAACTCTCAATCACACACAGATCTAATCCTAAACTCAATAAAATATCCACAACAAATTGCCAAACTCGTCATGAATTACATTCGAAAGCACAATACAGAGAAAGGTAGAATAAAGTGAATCTGACACTGATCTAAACTCAATAACAATTCACAGTTTAACACGTTCACGACGGCGCTATTTTTTCTTTTTCTCACCGTAGAGCGGCGCGCATATTCATGTTTTACTTCATCTGACGGCGGGTGGTACACGCCATCCGGTGGGAGACTGGAGTGTGAGCCACCGCCGCTCGATGGAAGAGTCGAGCGCGAGCCACCGGTGGAACGCGCCGCCCGATGGGAGAGTCTAGTGTGACCCACCAAAGGTGATGCACGCTGACGTGAACGTGTCAATTACAAAAGCTACATTATAGTCAGAAATGTTTTTCCAACTCCTATCTAAAATACATATATTCCCTCACATTTTCCACTTTCAATCACAGGCAAACCTGACCCTAAACTGAATTACATTTCAAGGTACAATACGGAGAAAGATGGAACACATCTGTAGGGTAGTAAACCTGACCCTATGTGGTAATCGTCTCCAGGCTAACGATCGTTACAAACACCTGAGCGCAGGCGTATCTGCACACGTCTGTAAATTACACCTAAGCAAGGCTGATTAGATGCAGGCGTGACGCCAATAATTCCCAGAGCGTTATCCACCACTGGCCACTAAGAGCACGGCAGTAACACGCCTATGCCTCGTAGCCATTGCTGGAAACTGATCGAGATCTAATGTAAACAGATATTCTCGTGAGGATGAGAGAGAAAGGAAACTCGACTTGGAATATCATGACAAGGCCAACGGCACACATCTCACGAACCAACTTGGCGGCTGGCCACCATCCAAATTTACCCAAGCGCGTAAATCGACCGCGACAAATTAACAATTTCCAATCTGGCCTTGGTAAACATTTGCCCCACAGTTCTCCACACACTCGATAACAGTAGGAGTTCTTCAAACACTGTGTGTATGTGTGTGAGAAATGTGCAAGCCAGGGACTAGTGCCCTTGTTTTAAGGATAGCCCTTGGAATAATGGATTGTTGATTTTTTTTCTCGATTGAGAGTGATTTTTCCACTCAAGGTCATCGCCAAGTTTCATTCCACGAGAAGGAAGTTAACATTCTTGATGAGAACGAATAACAAAAACTGAATTATCGTGACGGACTGTTAATAGGATTGTTCTATGACAATTGTTTAATTTTAAGAACGCGCCAAGGTTACGAAAAAAGGTTCTGTCACCCATTCTATTTCCATCATCTTTTTCTCCCTCCCCCTCTCTTCTCTTTCTTCTCTCTCTCTGTTCCTCTCTAGAAAGAAAATTCTGTGACCAAGTTTCACGTGAATCTTCGCAACGTCTGCTTTCTGTTTCAGCGAGAGGCAAGACACGGACACGTCGCCTAGGGGCGAGCCGGAAGACAAGTGAGAGGGGGCAAGGGGTGCGTGCAGGGTGCAGCCCACCCGTCTGCTCTGCCGCGTCCTCCCGCACCCTCGGCCTAACCCGAACCGATCCTCGCAGCACAAACACCATCAGCACCACCACAACCACAACCACCAGCAACAGCAGCAGGAGCAACGCTCTGAGAACCAGCAGCAGCAGCAACTCTCTGAAAACCATCAGCAACGACAGCAGCAACCCTTTGAGAGCCACCAGGAACAACAGCAGCAGCAATCCTCTCAGAATCGCCAGGAACAGCAGCAGCAACCCTTTGAGAACCACCAGCAACAACAGCAGCAGCAATTCTCTCAGAACCATCAGCAGCAGCAGCAGCAGCAACCCTCTCAGAACCATCAGAATCACGACCATCCGCCACCATCTCCAACCACTCCCATCAGCACCACCTCCAGCAGCGAACAGCACGAGCAAGACCATCATATGCCATCGCGCCAGGATCATCAGGCCAATTCGGATGATCATCTGGATCAGAACGACACCAACAACAACAATGGCTACCTGGAGAATCGCAACGAGGACGAGGATAACGAAGAGCAGCGGGGAGAGGAGGAGGAGGAGGACGAGGAGGTGGATGATGAGGTGTTTGAAGAGGATAGGGAGGAGGAGAGGGTCCAGGTGGAAGTGGAGGAGGATCAGGATCAGGATCCTAATCGACTGATACGTGTCAACGCTGTCTACCAGGCCCTCCAGGCCCTCCAGGTCACCTTGCGCGCAGCAGCTGCCCCTTACTTTTAATTGGTCCACGTGGAATGATCATCTGATGGATTGGGGGTCTTGGCTTTAATTGGTCCACGTGGAATGATCATCTGATGGATTGTGGGTCTCGGCTTTAATTGGTCTACGTGGAGTGATCGGGGGATGATCTTCTGACGGATTAGGTGTCTTGGTTTTAATTAGTCCACGTGGAGTGATCGGGGGATGATCTTCTGACGGATTAGGTGTCTTGGTTTTAATTGGTCCACGTGGAATGATCGTCCGATGAATTAGGGATTTTGGTTTTAAGTGGTCCACGTGGAATGATCGCGGAATGATCATCTGTTGTTGATCATTATTGTTCCACGTGGCCAGAAGGATTCTCGTCAGCTGTTCCACTTCCAGTAAGAAAGAGTCCAAAGGAATTGCAGAAATTCATTGCACGGATTCGATGAAATATCTCCTAGAAGGTGAGCAGGTCCCTCTTATTTTTTTAAAATTAGTCTAATGGGACGAGAAATTCATCAGCTGTTCGCTTCCGGTACTTAAAGGCAAAGTGCTTCGTCGTCCAAGTGTTGGTGAGCAGGTGTTCACCAAATGGCGACTGCCTTTTATCTTTAATCGCTATCGACGTCGCGAGACTCGTCAGCTGTGCACTTCCGGGGAAGAGGTCCAGGTTCGACACAGCACAAGTTCTCGTCGAGTTTCTCTTCTTATCTCATGATCGGCACCAAGCCAGTGCCTGAAAGTTCTTGCTAATAGGATTCCTCAAGCCAACTTTTTCCGAAGATCAAGGCTACCGTCGATACTATCAAGGAATGTTCTCTCGAACCTGAATAAACGGCGAACGTGTTCTGGAAGATTTCACGAAGAATATCGTCAACTTCATACTTCCACTGGAATAAAAATACGTCATGGGCCCATATTATAATAATCAATCTTCATTAGCACGCGTGTTTCCTTAAATTTGGTGTGGGCCAGCAGAATCGATATTAAGGCTTCATCAAAAGTGCTCGTTTATCTTCCAAGCAGAATAAAAATCATCTTGAGTCCATAACTTGTGGTGGTACAGAAGAATTAACAAGAGACATCGTCGAGTGGTCCTTTAGCTTCCAAGCAGAATAAAAATCGTCATAAATCCACAAGCTGTTGGTGGTCAAAAAGAACCAACAAATCCAGAAGTGCTTCTTTATCTTCCAACCAAACGAAAAATTACCGCAGTTTCATCTACAAATCTACAGTAAAAATTCAGCAACCTTCATCAGCCCAAATGTTCTGTCAGACCTATGGTAGCCAAAAGAATCAACGAAAGAATCTTCATCGAGTGGGCCTTTATTTTGCAACCAAACTAAAAATGCTGCAGATTTTAGGCTTTTCTTGCTCGACCTTGAAACGCCTTTAAGTGGTGTACCAGCCAAGTTGAAGCTTTCCAATAGGCACCAGAACCGAGCTCCCTTCAGAATACGGAAATAGACACTAGGCGGCACTCGACACGACCAGCTGATTGCTTTCTTTTGATGTTTAGAAGGATTGATGGCAGGCATCTTGATTGGAGCCAATGAAACATGGCACCGGCTCGGATGTGGGCGTCACTGACAAGGCGTAGGACGAATCTGTGTGTTTCTATCCACGCTGATGCCCTCACATTGAAGGAACGGGGTAACCATCTGATCGGTCGGAGGGTTTCTAGCTTGGAAGAGGAAACGGGTGGAACAACCTTTCGTTTCCTGCCAGACCTTCTCTCCCACGAAACACGAGAGCCGCGGAGTCTTTGGATTAAAGTGGAACTACCAGGTGGAGGATTGCATAAGGCAGATGCTTTAAGATAAAAGAGCTTCTCTCCGGTCCGAGATTTGACAGTGGTTTCGACAGTTTTGACTCTTTTCTCGTTGGCCTTGAGAACAATGCACCACCACAGGACCAATTTTGAAAATTCCAAGAATTTTTCTGCAGTTTTTCATGTGGATTTTATTTTTGGGTTTAATGAGCACGAGTTCTGTTCGGGAATGATGTGGAATTTAAGGAATTTTACAAGTGGCATGAGAAATAATTCATTCGTTCAACAATCTCACACGAATTATTTTGTTGGTTCTAAACCATGCGAGGAGATTCATCGACGAAGTTTTGGAAATTGGAAGAACATTTTAACAACGATTCGTGTTATAAAAAATTATCCGTCGACTTCATCTACAAAATATAAGAACGTGTAGAACCGGAAGGGAAGAATTTTGAAAATCCTAAACATTTTTCAAATTACCAAAAGAGGATCCGTCGAAATCCTAGACCTGCTCGACCGAGACGGGAATTCATCCAAGCAGACGATCTACTGGACCAGAACGAGTGTCTAAAAAAAAAATGTTAGGGTTAAAAAAAAAAATCTTCGAGAGGTGGCACGGGCCAGGGAAGCGGACCAGACATACTCGTAAGAGATTCACGAGGAGATGGAGAATTAGAAGAAAAGGAAGAAGCAGATTGAGACAGAAGCAAAAGAAGAAAAGAAGATGAGGAGGTCGAAAAAAAAAAAAGTTGGGCGAATCTTTTCCTCGCCCCCTCTCGCGCTATTTTCTTTATTTCTTTTTTCTTTTCTTTTTTCTCCGTGAAATTCACCAGCCGCCTCACGTTCTCGTTCGTCGAAAATACCACGAAGCAACAATTCCATCAAGCTTCACCGGTAACGTTGCGTGGGAAGCCAGCAGAAGCTCGCGTGGCACGGAGAGAGAGGAAAGCGCGTGGGTGGAAATGTTGCGAGTAATGTGGGCGGAAACGAAAGGCTTCACTGCGAGATCACATGATCGAGGTGATTTTCTCTAATCGTCCCACTCTCGAGTTTCCCTCTTCATACGTAACCTGTGAATTGCTATCGGTTTGAACGGAAAATTTAAAATTTGAAAATTTCTACGTACCTAATCTGTGAACACATTTCTCATAGATCTTGATAGAAACTTAACAATTTTCAAATTTCTTCGCACTTAATCTGCGAACGGATTTCTGTCTGTTTTAATAGAAAATTGTACAGTTTTCAATTTCTGATCACCTCAGGAATTTTAATAGAATCATTTGGCAATTTCCAATCACCCCAAGAATTTTTTAATAATCTTCTAATTGATTGTTTGAATTTTCCAATCGCTTTAAACTTCAAATTTTTCCTCTTCACCCTTATTTTCAATTTTTTTTCTCCTCTCCTAAGCACGATCCCTTAAAATTCACCGAAATTACAAATTAGCCCACATTTTCCTCCTCATCATTTTTCAAACCCCATTACATCTCGAGAGCAGGGATCGAGAGAGAGAGAGAGAGAGAGAGAGAGAGTCACGTGATCATTCGCGCGTGACAAAAAAAAAACAACCAACGACAATGGACTTACCGGAAGTGGTGGAGGAAAAAAAAAAAACAGCCCCGTCTCATCGAACGAAATCGAAAGGGAGGCTGAACAGAAAAGAAAAAAAAAAAAAAAAGGAGAAAAAGGCGAGAGGGGACGACGAGGAGAAGGGGTGGAATTTTCCACGCGCGAGTTGTTAGGAGGACGAGGAGGAGGAAGAAAAAAAAAAAAAGGAATTTTTTTTTTTTTTTTGGTTTTGGCTGTGAGCTGCGCAACCACTACGTGTAAATCCAAACCCACACCGGGCGCGCGCGCGCGCACACACACACACACACACATACACATACAGGACACATACACAAATGTGTGGGGGATGAATTTCACGTGGGATGCGAGAAGATATAAGAATTTAGGCAGGGTGGAATGTAGAGAAGAAAAAAAAAAAAGAAATGAAATCGACGAAGAGATGGAAAGTTAGAGGGAGAGATGGTGAAGGGGTGGGATTAGGTACGAGCGAGTGATATAATAAAGCCGTGTTTATGAAGAGTGTGAATAATTAGAAGGGGGGGTGGGGAGGGGGGAGAAGAAAAAAAGATGCAAGAAAAGTGGAAAAAATGCAACGTGTTAAAAGGCGAATAATAGAAATTTCGTGGGTTTAGGACGCATCAGTCCGGCCCCCACCGGGATACAAGGGTAGACTTTCACATAGTGTTAACGAGCCTAATATATATAAATATATATATATATATATAAATAATATAAATAAATAAATGAATATAAATAATATGGATATAAGAATATATATATGTATACATACAGAAATATGTGCTATATATATATATATTGATATGTTGAATATTATTAACGAGATATAGATGAAGAAACTTATATATATTATTTGTTGGGAGAGCATATTATTATATTAAAAGCATATATTTAGGATATTTATTTGTTGATTTGGTGATATATAATATAATATATGATTTTTATAAGAGGCCTGCGCGCGCCACGCGGTTATAGCTGGGGGGAGGAGCTTGGCCTATAGAGAATTTGTGAATTAGGAGGAAGGTGTGTGGTGAAGGGAGAAAGTGCGAAGGAAGATTAGAAGTGAAGTGAAAGTGTAATATTGGAGATAATGGGGCGGGGAAAAAGAGCGCGAAATTTGAAATTTGAAATGTTTTCAATGCCGGATTAAAGGAATTTTATAGTTACCAGCCGGAATTTTCGCGCGAATGTTTGTCAATAAGGACATTGTGGAAAGAAAAACCGCAAGTGTTTAGCGAGTGTTTAGGTGCCGTTAAAACAAAATAGAAAAAAATTCAACTCGAGGATCGATTCGCATTTTTTCGTGGCGATCCATATCGATGATAATTTCGATTATTATCGTGTGATATGTTAATGCACGTGTATATTACGTAACGAAGTATGAAGGGGCGTGGAGAAAAGAGGGCGCAAGATTCGAAACGGTTTAAATACTAGCCATGAGAAGGGAAATTAAACAAATTAATTTTTGAGTTACCGACAGGACTTTTCGTGAATGTTTAACGTTAAAAAAGATATGGAAAAAAAGAAAACGAGAGGATCGATTCACATTTTGTCGTGAGCGATGATTTCGATTGTTATCGTGCGATACGTTAATGCACGTGTATATTACGTGAGAGAGTAAAGAGACAAAGAAAAAAGGGCGCGAAATTCAAAATGATTTAAATGCCAGCGACGTGAGAAAGGAAATTAATTTTTGAGTTACCGACAGGACTTTTTGTGAATGTTTAACGTTAAAAAAGATATGAAAAGAAAAACGAGATGATCGATTCGCATCTTGTCGTGGACAATGATTTCGATTATTATCATTTAATATGTTAATGTGCATGTACATTATGTAACGAATACGGGCCAAAGTTATACAGCAAGATTTAATTACCGGGATGCTTACTCAGGTGCAATCTCTCGTACATAAACAACATAAGTGTGTCTATGCAATCGTGATACCCAGTCACGTGGGTAATGACCTGAAATCATTATTTAGATACACCACCAGTGTAGTTCGTGGCGTATAAATATTAGATATTTCCATTACCATAGGTACACACGTAAAATAACACTCACGGGTATACACAGAAGTGTAATACGAATTATTCCATCTCACATATATGTGGGTGAAAAAAGAGCTTTACACAACTGGTAATGAGCATCTTGAATAACTCTGCCAATTTTCTACCGATTTTCCATGAAACTTGCTATACCCAAGTTTTTTGAGTGATTGATTAAGAATCCAGCGTCAAGTTTGAGAAATTCAAAATGGCGGATCCAATAAGGTGGCTTCTAGTGACTAATAGTATCCATTATGGATACTCTTACCTCCGTTATTAGCTAGTAAAATATTACCACGACCCCAGAGTTTGCCACTGTGAGGCTGCGATAGGATTTTACACTAAATATTTAAAAATTTATTTTTGATTCTTTTTTATTTTCTGTGTTTTTCTTCTGTATATGAAATATCAAAGTTTGAATGTTTTTTATTAATCCGATATCTGCAGCCAAGAAACATATCGAGTGTGATATGGATCGATGGAATATTAAAGTCACACACTTGAAGCCGCAATGTTGGATCCGCCATTTTGAATTTTGTTGTATCGACTCTGTATTTGTCATCAGTGGCCGAACAGAACACGTACATAACGAGTTTGATATGTACTCATAATGGAATTTAAAGTCAGACACTTGAAGCTGCCATATTGGATCCGCCATTTTGAATTTTGTTTTTCGGTTATGTATTCGTCATCAGTGACCGAAAAAGTGCGTACATAACGTGTTTGATGTGTACTCATAATAGAACATTAAAATCAAACACTTGAAGCTGTCATATTTGATCGGCCATTTTGAATTTCTCAAATTTGACTCCGGATTAATAATCGGGGACCCTTATAAATAAGTTTCCATGTAAAATATAAAATTATTCGCTCTCACCAGTTTTGGCACAAAACGTTGATTTCGGTTCGCCAATGGACCGGTTAATGAAAATGGAAGAAAACTTTTTGGAAATATCCGACACACTTACATCACAAATATACAAAACGTGATCTGTCCGCGACTATAGAAAAAACTCGCAAAAATCCAAACAACGAATCTCTGCAATCTTTAACCACGAGAACATGACTTCTGTAAAAAAAAAGTCGAAGAAAAGAAAAATCACCCCAACGAGCGAGAATCACAGGCGAAGAAAACTTTTCGGTGAATCCACGCCGCCCTTTTTTTTTCTTGCTTACCTGCTATCGAGAACGCGTCCGTATAATCAGCATTCCGCGACGATAACCGGAAAGTCGTGGAAGTTTGATGAGTCTCAAGGGGATGATTTGGTAAGGGGTGGATGGTGGTAGAAAAAGTTCGCACTGTCCACTGAACGTGCCCAGCAAAATTCCAAACGCGTTCCGGCCGGACAATCGATAAAGATCGTCGCACTTGATTCTCTCCAACGAGAGGTACAAAAAAGAAAGAAAAAAAAAACCACCCCTAAGGCGCCACGCGAATTTCACCGCGCGAGATGGAGATAAATTTGAATTTAAATTTACCTCCTTTGGGACTGCTAATTGTAAATTCGTGGGGAGAGTGCTTTCATTTTATTGTTTATTTATTTATTTTTTTTTTTAATGTAATTAAAGCGCAGACGATAAGTTGATTTAAATTCACGAGGTCCGCCTTGCGAAATTTTCTTAACGACGACTGAACGATATTTTGAAATAAAAATCCCTCGTTCGTGGATGGAGAATTGTCAGAGAGAAAGAGAGAGGGAGAGAGAGATAAATTTCGCTTGGGGAAAAAGTCATTCGGTTTTTGTTCATCGAGCGTAGATTTACGCGCTCGAATATCGTCGGGCCAATCTGCGGAGTCCCTGGGCGATAAATTTTCCCCTAGAGGCTGGGGGCGAGGTTGCTCCAACGGCAAATTGTGAATCGATCTTGTCGCGACACGTCTGTCTGTCCGTCTGTGGATGCTCTCAGGTACGATGGGAGCGATAAATATTTTTTTGGACAATTTTTTTTCACTCTTTTTTTCTTTAGTTTGATTTCCACATTTTTCGATATAAAAATGTCGCCACGCGACGCATCGTAAAATTCGGGGAGAGACAAGAATTTTTTAGAGAAAGGGTTGTTGGGAGGGGTAGTTTTTGAAGAGGATTCGAGTGGATTTGGAGAGTGTTCATTGTGAATTTTTTAATTTAACACACAGACACACAGAAACACACAAGTCGAAAGCAGGTCGAGATTATTATTATTAAATATAAATAATTTCACCCTCGGCCTGTATTTTCGTACGAATTTTTCGTTTTCACAAAAGTGATTCGCGAGTGAAATAATGTCGATTTTACTTTACCGATTTTAATCCGACGAATGTCACGCGACAGTCGTAAACAATTCTCATCTCGGCGCGTCAATTTTTATTGTCAAATGTCCGATCGACTACTCTCCGTAAACAAATCTCATTTTAGCGTGTATTTTCTCAATATTCGTTGGCGAATGTCGGGCTCAGTCATGAATAAATTTCATTTTACTAGTTTCAATATTCATGCGCCGAAATGGAAATTGTTTACGACTCCGTGCGCCCGATAGATGGCAGTGAAGATTTTTGATTATCAGTAAACAGCAGCGACGTTTTCATTATTTTTTTTATTTATAATAAATTGTTATTAAAATCTATTTATTAAAAGCTTCACTGCTCGCCCGACGGATGGACGAGCAGTGAAGATTTTTGATTATCAGTGAACAGCAGTGGCGAGACGTTTTCATAATTTTTAAAAATTTGTTTTGCTTTTTTTTTTTGTTCATTTAAAAACTGTCGGAGAGAGAACGGAGAGGAGTGAAACGTTGACTGTAATCTTTCCAACTGCCACTTGACGGATTGCTAACATCAATGTCATTTTGCAAGAGCATCGAATTTCTTTTTCATTTTTGTTTCTTTCTTTCTTTCTGCTGTATTGAATATTTTAACGGGCACGTTCTAATTAACGGACGCGCGAGTTAATTGGCTACGAGAGTTTCGCGACGTAGTGCTCTTTTTATCGAGAGAACGACTGATTTACGTACCGTCGTAATCTACGGGCCACCGGTGACGTCACCGAGAGATAATTAAAAATAATAAAAGGAAGGATATTTTTTTTTCGAAAAACGAACGTGTGTCCTTGACACGAGCAATGATCCTTTTTTCGAGTCATCCCATTGAAAAGTACAACGAAACGTGGGCCTAAAGTAATTACGAATGAGAGATTGTTTATTAGAAGTTTTATCGATTTTATAAATCAACTACGTCCATTCGTAAGGAATTTTGAATAACCTTTTAACAGCGTGGTGAAAGTGAGCTTTAGTTGCCACCACAGTGCGAGGAAAAGAAAGTTTGTTAGATTTTTGTAATGATTTTAGTATCGGTATTTTGAGGTTGCTGAATTCTAATACGATATCAGAATTTCAAAATTCAAAATGGCGGATCCAATATGGCGACTGAAAGAATAAAAAAACTCGGCATCCGGGGGTTTTTCGAATGGTCGAATACGAATATATCAGAATTTCAAAATTTAAAAGGCGGATCTAAAATAGCGGACTGAAGTTGAAAGAAGATCGAAATTTATATCTAAGAGATTCCAAGCAAGTTGAAGCAAAATCTTACGTCAAAATATCAAAAGAATTTGTATAGTTCCAGAGTGGTATAACAATTCAGATTAATTTGAGGTAAAAATACAGAGTATACTGTATTTTTTATGCGCGATCACATTTTGACGTATGCATACGGCAAATGACGATCTCGTCAATCCAACTGTTTTTTCAAATGTTGTGTCGCCATTTTGCATTTTGAATTCCTGATGTCATATTTGGATCCAACGATCTCGAAAATTTTAGGATAATCATTGTTATAATAATCCAATTATTTTTCTAAATTTTTGTTAACCAAATTAGATCCGCCATTTTTAGGCACGACCGTAAAGGGAGTGACTTATTAATTTTGAAATTCTGATTTTATATTCGTACTCAACGACTCGAAAAACTTCCGGATATCGAATTTCATAATAATCGATTAAATTTTTATTTTTTGGTCGCCACATTGAATCTGCCATTTTGAATTTTGAAATTCTGGTATCATCTTCAGATTTAGAATCGTACAAGGGTAAACCGCTTTTTTTTTAAATGTGCATATATGCACACCACACTCCGGTGGCACGACTTTTTCTGTGCATATATGCTACACACACTGTTAAGAGGTTAATTCGGAACCGAGCCTTACCATTACACTTGGGTTAAATTGCAAAAAGTTTTTTCCAATTTTTCTCGGATAATTTTTTTTTTTCTTTCAGCAAACACAACCACATGATAAATAAACAAATAAACATAAACATACACACACACACACACAGAGGCACGAAGTGAGATAAAGGAACGTTTTACGAATTCACGAATTATTACGACGTAGTAGGAACGAAAGCACTTGTAGGTAAAATTAAATAACGAATAATTAATTAAAGGAGTCTTGTAAATAGCCAAGTGATTATTGTTATTATTGTCATCGTCATCGTCGATGATCGATTAAATCGTGAGAACTGTTTGTGATGGTGGATGAATGAATGAAGCGAGGAGAAGTAGAAAATGGCCGCGTGACGAAATGTTCACGTGGCCCACATCCAAAACACGTTGTATACCAAGCGCGCCTACGATTAATTAATCGATTAATTAATTAATCGATCGATTGTCAGTCGAAAAACGATCTGCTCCGAGACACGCTCCGAACAGAGAAGGTTAAATAAATCATTTCTTTTTCTTCTTTTTATTCTGTAGAATATTCCTCGGTGAACGAACAGTAAAGATATTCGCCCTTCTTATTAATTGATGATAAAAATACACGAATTAATGGGATTGTTATTTAAAAAATTTGACGCAACGAGAAGTTCTTAATCGAATCTTTTTACTTTCGTTCGCGAGTGAAATTCTTTTTCCACGCGCCATTGGGTGGAGGATAAATAAGTAAATAAATAAATGAAGGTGGAAAGGAGAACAAAGACATACCAAATATACATAAATAAATAAATAAATAAATATATATATATATATATACTTATAAATAAACGAAAGGGAGGAAGAAGTAGAGAGAAAATTTACCAATGTTCTGCTTCTCTTTTCGGATGCGAGACCGTCGACGACAACAACAACAACAACATAAACAAAGCGCATTCTCACCCTTATACTCTGTAAAGTATGAATTAATGAAGTATAAAGTATATAAAAAAAAAAGGTAAACCAAATTAGTTTCCAACGAATATGAGGGAGAAGAGGGAGAAGTTGGAGGGACAGATACGTGGAAAGGATAATATCTTTGGAGTGTGCGCACGTGTAAATTTTCTGTGAGAATCTAGCAACGGTATTGGCTGTTAATCTCGAGAATCGCGAGAGCAAAACGCAAAAAGAAAAAATTGTAGAGGAGATTTGAAGGAGTTTGATGCGTGTTGGATCAGGTGTGAATGTGCGAGCACGAGTGAGAAAAGGTATGATGGAGAAGGAAGGAAGGGATGAGAAGCGAGAAGGATAGAGAAGGAAGTCACTCGACACAATTAACATACTCCATGCCTTACGATAATAGATAATACGAGAGTACCACGTAAGCATAGATAGAAACTATTTAATTAGCGAACGTAATCGTAAGACGACAGTTTGTAGCGAGAAAATCGAGAGAGAGAGCGAGTGAGAGTGTGTGTGTGTGTGTGTGCGTTGTCTGCGCGTGAGAGAGAAAATTACGAAAAACAAACAAATTGTAAGTCGCGAGATTGTATTTGAGAGAGAGAGAGAGAGAGAGAGAGAGAGAGAGCGATTTTTCGATTCACATCGAGAAAGGCTCGAGAGAGAGAGAGAGAGAGAGAGGGGGTTGGCCTTGAAACTTGAGATCAGAAAAAAAAAAAATGGAAAATTAAAAATGAAAATTGAAATCGAGACCAAGTGAGCCAATTGAAAAGGAACATGAAAGAATCCCGGAAAAGAGAAGTGTGCGTATAATTTGACGCATTTTTCAAAAATTAGCAAAGGGAAGACATTTTTCTTTCAAAATGGCGTGCTCGAAATTCCTGAATGACATCTTGTAGTATCGTTGCAGAATTGTTTTGGAAATATTTACGCAATTCAGTGAGTTGAGAGGAGATTGTAAAGGAATTACGAGGACGCGAGGAAAAAAAAATAATTCCTTCGCTTCTGATTGGCCGACTTTCATTCGAATCTCCATAAAGTTTTTGAGCTTCTTCAGGCCGGCCCCCAACGCTCGTTTTTACCCTTAGCGAACTTAGACAGTTCAATAGTGAGCAATTCTCGACGATTTTCAGAGGGCGAAGAAGAGTCGCGCTGCTGAGTCGAGCGACATTTTTCATTAGCACGCGTGAGAACAAAAGGGAGAAGAAGAAAGAAAGAACGCATGGAAAAATGTGCGAAAGAAGAGAGAGAAAAAAAAAACAATAAGAAATGAGAGTGAAAAATTAAGGAGGTCGACGAGAGCCCGATTGTTTAACACGTTCACGCCGGCGCGTACCACCGGTGGTTCACGCACGAGTCTCCCATTGGCCGGCGTGTGCCACCGGTGGATCACGCACGAGTCTCTTATCCGGCGGCGGTGGATCACACTTTATGTTCTCACCGGGTAGCGTGTACCACGCGCCGCCAGATGAAGTAAAGCATGAATACGCGCGCCGCCCCACGATCAGAAACAGAAAAAACAGCGCCGTCGTGAACGTGTTAATTGCGCGATTCTGTTGTTTATCGCGAATAATTTTATCGATCGTTTCCTTAAGGGGTTACGTACACCTGCAAGGTCTCAAATTATGGGTGATTTTGGGATTTTTTTTCATTATGCTTGAAAACTTTTTGATACGGGCATGTGGGCTACTTTTAATGGATATTTTCAGCAGTGTGTATGAATTTATGTATCACGAAAAAATGAAAACTAAGTCCATTTTTGATATAGTCTTAAAGTCTATAAGCTCTTTGTGATCGTTTAGAACGGAAAAAAATGGCGACCATTCAAATCCAAATTCGATTTTTTTCGTCCACTTTTTTAGTCGTAACTCAACGAATAATTTTCGAGAAAAAAAACCGAATGCTCAGAAAGAGAATATTTTAGTGCAGAAGCTAATGTATAACGTGAGAACGAATTTGGTCGAACGGATCTCGAAAAATCGTGGTCACCGTACGAAAAATGTCGTTTTGAAAAAAATACTTTTCAAAATTGAAATTATGATAATTCCTGCTGGAAGCGGTACTCCTTAAATTTGCATAACTTTTTTTAATTTAGCTCGGATGAATTTAACCTTTTAGGAAAATAATCTCGAGACGTTGCACTTTCAGATTGTCCAAAAAAAAAAAAAAAAATTTTTTTTCGAAGATTTTTCGAAGTTGACAGGTGTGTACAACCCCTTAACGAAAGAAAATAAAAAGCAAACAAATTAACAACAGAGTTGAAAGCTGCGCGCAGTAGAAATAGCGAGGCCACAGCTCGCCCACTGATTAATTACCGTTTCTAATTAATTCGACATAACAACCCGTCCCACGATGGACGCGCTACATTAATTATTAAAAAAATCATCCACGCGCCGACAACAAACCTCGTAAAACTCACGAAACCTCTGAACTCGAAATCGAAGCTTGAACTAAACGCGTCGTCGAGGTCCCCTAGTCTAGTGAGAGAGTCGGTCTAGGGGAAAATCTAGGGAGAAAGAAAAATTCCTCGAGACGATCTAGGCGTAGGAGCAGGCCAAGTTTGCCTTCCCACTTAATTGTTATATAAAAAGTGCAACGACGATTAATAATGAAACTTAACGAATGCGGGCCGCGTAAAAGTGTATTAAAGGCGCGCGAAGTACGGCGCTTAGGAAAATGTTTTAACGATGCGCAGGACGATAGAGGGGGGGAAAAAAATGGAGGAAGAAGAAGAAGAAGAATAGTGAGAGAACGAGACCGTAGTGGGGAGAGGTCATCGACCTCGTGACATCGTAGAGATACTTACAGTGGTTCCTTCTTAACGTTAATCGTAAATGATTTCATAATTAACGATTCGCGTCAACGATTTCCGTTCCTTAACAAAGCCAAGAAAAGAAAGAAATAAATATTACCGTGTGATATCGTGTCTCCAACCCCACCTCTTCTCTCTCCCTTCGTTGGGCAATTTTTTCATCTTCGTTGGAAAAGGGATCCGCTCGAAATCGTCGCCTGTTTCGCGAATGTGAAAAGAAACATAAGACAAAAGAAGAAAAAAAAGGGTGCATAGTCTCTTTTGAATCACCCCCTTTAAAAACTTGCCTCGTTTAATTTTGTTTGTTTCTCTTTTTCTGAGAAATGAAAAAAAAAAAAAAGAAAAATGTGCACGATTCCTTTTGTACCAACCCCTTTAAAAATTCCTTGCTTCAATATTTGCCACCCCCTTCACTTACGCGTCGTGGTTTATTTTTATCGCTACCTCCTAACTCTAACCCCACCCCTTTCAGTTTCTGGTAACCCTCTCAAGAATAAGTGCAATAATACCGATTTCACTTTATTTTTGTTTTTTATTTTTTTTCTCGTCTTGTTTAATTTTCATTGCTTCCTCCTTCGAAGAAATGAAACGAAGAAAAAAAAATTTTGCAGCCCTTTTGAACCACCACCTTCAAAAATTTCTCCCTTTAATTTTCAAATTTTTTGTTGCAACCGCTTTAATTTTCATCGTTTCCTGCTTATCTTCCACGCACCCCCTTTGAGTTTCTGGCAACCATCTCGAGAACAAGTGCAATAAAGCCGATTTTACTTTATTTTCATTTGTATTCTTTTTCTATCTCGTCTTGTTTAATTTTCACTGTTTCCTCTTTCGAAGAAATGAAAAAAAAGTGCACGATCCCTTTGGAATCACGCCCTTGAAAAATTTCTCGCCTCAATATTTACCATCCCCTTTACTTACACGTGATGGTTCATTTTTATCGCTTTCTCCTTACCTTCCACCCACCCCTTTGAGTTTCTGGCAACCCTCTCGAGAACAAGTGCAATAATACCGATTTCACTTTATTTTTATTTTCACCCCCTTTTTTTTTCTATCTCCACCCTCGCTCCAACAGGCACGTTATTTCTCAGGGGTGCACTCGAAGGGACGATAAGGGCGGACGAGAAAAATAAAAGGGGGGGAGGCGAGAAGGAGGAGGAGAAGTGGAAGTCGATCGATAATATTTATTTAGGTAAAACACGTTTTAGGGGCGTGGAAAATGTAGGGTAGTTAGGCATTCTGGAAATGGGTGTTCATTCGCGTGTAGATTCTCGTTTATTAACTTTTAAGATACCCCCTACCCGAGGGACCACCCCTCGAATTTCGCGCGAGTTACAGTGCGTCACGTGGCCGATTTTGAGGGGTTGAAGGGTCTAGTTATTATCGTCGGCCTATCAGAAACGTGGTGAATTTTCTTTAACAAATCATTTTAGCAATTTTTTTAAACAAACTATCGCTCACCAAAATTGTCATTAGCTGGATACACACGTAAAGATAAATCTTACCGATAAATCGTACCAATAAATCGGCAGATAAATTAATTTAAAATATCGTTAAGATAAATCGGACCTTTGACACTAACAAGCAAATTTATCTGAGCGATTTGTTGTAACAAATTTATCGGTCAGTTAAGTTGGTACATGTGTGCTGGACAAACGATTTATCTTTTAAATTAGAAAGATATTTATACGATCGCTGATCTTTCGGATTTCCATAAAATTTGACCGATATCAGTTGGGTATAAACAATTGGTATGATTTATCTGCCACCGTCGCCACCTATCGATCTTCTTGTGTGTATTGCACCACAAATAAATTGGACCAATTTATCTGTCACCATTCATGACCAATTTATCGTTGATCTTTCAGTTTTTATAGACAACACTAACCTGCAGATTTATCTCTAAGATTTGACAAATCAGAGATAAATTGTTCTAATTGTACAGAGAAATCTTTACGTGTGTATCCAGCTATTGTTTTCGAGTATTGCAAAATCTGATATTCCAATGTCTCGTTTTGTGGTTTCAAAAAAATCGTACGTAGTTAAAATGTGATAAGACTATCTTTTCTTTTTTTAAAAATGTCCATTTATTATTTTTCAGTATTCCAAAATTTAATAGTCTCACATTGTACAAGATTCTTTTGACAAATTTGAACGTGACCGAAATGTATGCAAAAGGAAAAATCATTGTTCGACCGATTTTTTTTAATTACAAATGCACCATGTGCATTTTAATTTTTATTAAAGAAAAACACCGACACGTTTCTAATAAGCACAACAATTTCTTCATTTTTTTCTGCAGCCCCTCGTTATTTTTCTATTTCTCTCTTGTGCTCGGTGTATCCTGCTGCTTCGCGTGCGGATCGTTGGACGGTGATACGATGATAAGTGAAAGATTGAAGATAAGAGGGGCATGTTGAATTCGGGGTGACTAAATGAGAGAAAAAAGTAGTACGAGAAATTTTAAGGGTAGTTGCGGTGCCACGTGACGCATTGACTTGCGCGAAGCAAAAGGAAGGAAAAAACAAACAAACGAACGAAAAAAACAACCTAAAAACAACAACGAACAGTGATGGCAAAATACCGTCAATAGTGAAATCTCGAAAGGGGCGTATCGACGATTAATATTAAAAGATTCAAGAACGTTAAACAAATAGGAGAAACAGCAACCGGAAACTTCTTCGAGGATCGGTCCCGCGGTTGTGATAAGCTGTAATAATAATATTAATAATGAATAATGAATAATTATGATAATTAATTAATTAATTAATAACGATGATAATAATATAATCAGAGAATGGAAACTGTCTTAATCCGTTTAGCCGCGGCTTAACTGTCCTGATTTGTTGTGTCATTTCGAATTTCTGTGTTATTTTTAATAAATTCACGAATTATTTTGTTTCCTCGTCTACCTTCATTTACTTTTCTCCTTACCCCTCGCTTATTCGTTTATTTTTTTTTTTTTATTGTCGTTTCTTTTCTTTTCTATATTTTTTCTCTCTCTGTCTTTCTTCACCTCCATCGAACGAGAGGCGTCGAATTTGAAAAAACATCCCTTGGGACTGGGGGGGGGTGGAGTTTCAACTCTGGTAGCAGGTACGATCCGTGTTAATTAATTAATTAACAAAGAGACCTTAACAAGCCCACCTACTGTGCTCTGCTCATCCACGTGTGTAATTTTGTGGGCGGGACAATTAATTACTACCTGTTGCTGGGATGGGTCACGTGTGCGGAGGGTTCCTCTTTTATTCATTATTTTTTTCGTACCACCTGGATACTTTGTTACTACGCCTTCACGTGATCTCATTTCGAAAATTTTCTCTTGCACTTTTGGCGTAATTTAACTTTTTACACTCGAGAGGTGCCTCTCGGTCACCACTTGGTTTGTTGTGATAACAAGAACGGTGACACCGATCACCATTTGGGTTGACGTATACGTCGAGTGACGGTGATATTTATCTGCGTTTGATTTTTTTTGAAAGTGGAAGCGTCGTGCAATATGTATAACCTTCCGAAATATAAAATGATATATTTTGCGTATTTTATATACAGGGTGTTCCATTTTTAATAATACACTCAAATATCGTGGAAACGTTGAGTTAAATAAAAAAATATTTCGAACAAAAGTTATGTGGTTTGAAAGGGGCTATCAGCTGGTGGCCAATGTTTTGACCTTGGAGAGTCATTTGAAGGTCACTCGAAGGTCACCGTCAATTTCTTAAACAGAATTCCACATTTTTTATAGCATATTCTAGTAGCTGATCTCGAGAACTTTCCAAAACACTATAGTAAAATATTTTTCCCTCACAAATATTGTATATTTTGAAATTGGGAGTAATTTCCAAAAGAGGCCTCGATTACAAAGGTTTAAATAATGCATTCAAATATCATTGAAACGCTACGTTAAATAACACAAGTTTCAAACAAAAATTGCATGGCTTCAAAAGGGCTGTTAGCTGGTGGCAATGATTTGACCTTTGAGAGTCATTTGAAGGTCACGCGAAGGTCATCGTCGATTTCTTAAATAGAACTCCACATTTTTTATAGTATATTCTTGTAGCTTATCTCGAAAGCTTTCCAAAGCCCTATACTAAATTATTTTACATACAGGGTGTTCCATTTTAAATAATACAGTCGAATATCATCGAAACGTTGCGATAAATAAAAAAATGTTTCCAACAAAAGTTATGTGGTTTGAAAGGGGCTATCAGCTGGTGGCCAATGTTTTGACTTTGGAGAGCCATTTGTAGGTCACCCGAAGGTCACCGTCAATTTCTTAAACAGAACTCCCCATTTTTTATAGCATATTCTAGTAGCTGATCCCAAGGGCTTTTCGAAACACTATATCAAAATATGTTTTCCTCACAAGTATCGTACATTTTGGAATCGAAAGTAATTTCCAAAAAGGTCCTCGAGTGCAAAGGGTTAAATAATATACTCAAACATCATCAAAACTGCGATGAATAGAAAAATGTTTCAAACAAAAGTTGTATGGCTTGAAAAGGTGGCCAATTATTTGACCTTGAAAAATCACTTAAGAGTCACGTGAAGGTCATCGTTAATTTCTTAAATAGAGCTCCCTATTTTTTCCAGCATATTCTCGTAGGCTATCGCGAGAGCTTTCCAAAACACGATAATAAAATATTTTTCCCCCGCAAGTATTGTACATTTTGAAATCGAAAGGAATTTGCGAAAAAGGCCTCGAGTGCAAAGGGTTAATAATGTGGATGATGTTATTAGGGATATTCTTGAGAATGATGCTTTTTTTCTATTTGTTGTTATCAGTGTACATAAAAAAAAATTCAATTCACACATTGACGTTAAAAATCAGTAAATTTCAGTAAGGTTTCGATCGCCTGAATTTAGGCCAAGCCTTGTACTACTTATTCTTCTGAAGCTTTCCTTTGATCTGTGTGCGGGGAAAGATCAGGCCGCATCACAAGGTAGAATTCGCGACCATGGTCCATGTTTGTTACTTTGAGCTCTGTAACTTCGTCACGAAGTGTACCATTTCAAATCAAAAGTCCACCGCGAAAATATTGCTTCCATTTCGAAATTGGCTTTCGACTTTCGAGCGTGCGGCGGGAAATTTGACAGCGATAAAGAGAAAGGTAGGCGAAAAAAAAGGAAAACGAGAGAAAAGCGAACTAAAAAAAAAGAGACATTCGTTCCACAAACGAAACGAAAGCCAATCTGGGCTCCTGAATGTCTCTCATCCGGGAAACGTTCGATCCAAGGGGAAACGAAACAGAGAAAAATACCCCGCGCCTGGAATGGAGAAATTGATTTAAATTGTTGGAGGAAGGAATTCCTTGTTGATCTCTAATTGAAAGTGGATTGAAACGCGAAGGATATTTTTTAAATTCTCTATCTTTTATTGACAACATAACTACCAGGGATCTCATTTATTGGCTTAATTGAAATTGTACAAAATTACAGACCACTCATAAAAAAAGAAAAACAAAAAACCCAAGCAGATTTCTTAAATAAATTTCTTTTCTTTTTTGAATTTCTACAGAATTACAGACCACTCATAAAAAGCACGAAAGAGAAAAAAATCCAAGCAGATGCAAATTTCTTTTCTTCCTTGAATTTGTACATAATAACAGACCACTCATAAAAAGCACGAAAGAGAAAAAAAATCCAAGCAGATGTAAATTTCTATTTGGCGCCTGTACTAGTGACGAGACCCGCAGGTGAAAAATATCGTTAAATTTTTCCGTCAACCTGACACATACGTGCCGTCGCGCGTGAAATTTACGCCCTCGTCTCGACACCCTCTATCTCTGTTTCATGGTTGCCAAAAATGTGCGCGTGAGAGAAAAAAATATGAGCACGCGCGAAGGGAGGAGGAGACAAAGAGGAGAGAATGGAGTTAAAACTGCGAGCGGGCCACGAGTTCGCTTCCATCGAGTTTAGCTTGGCTTAAAATAGGAAAAAAAAGAGAGAGAGAGAAAGAAAAAAGAACCGTGCGAAGTAATTAGCGCTACTTTTCGTGCCAATAAATCCGGTTAGAAGGATTTTCCTTTGGCGGGGGCTCCACCACTCACAGGATAATTCGTTCAATTTTAGGGGGGTGAAAACTTTTCACAGGGGTTGAAAAATTTTGTTGCGGAATTGGAACGTGCTTTTATGACCAACGAGTTTTTCTTTTCATTGTGGGTAGGTAGAACAATAACTGTTTCGCGAGCGGAGAATAGTGGCAGTAGTAGAAGTCGAGCATTTGTCGGACAACTGTGTATCTTTGATTTATTACTGTCGTAGAAATCGAATGGTTAATAATAATAGGATATTAATCGTCTGTAGAGAGAGGATTGATAGTTTCACTGGCGCGGAGAAAGGATTTTTAAAGAATTTTTAATGTACAGTGAAATTTAAGTAGTACGAGACAATAATTGGGCAGTCAGACGCGACTATCTGATTTCTCCTGTACGATAGAAATTTATTTACCGTGTTTTCAATTACTTCGAATTTGTGGTTAGCTCGACTATTTTAATTATCAGTGGAAATTAATAAAAAAAAAAAAATTCAAGTAGTACGAGTCAATCATTAATCGGTCGCGAATACAATTTTTTTTCACGCGTCTTAAAATTTTGATTAAGTCAATCTCAATATAATCTACTTCTAAGCTCGCATTAATTTCGACAAATCGAATCAGCCAACTAATAAAAATCCATCCTGAGTAGTACAAGTTAATAATAAGTCAACCTAGTCGACAATTTTCTTTTTCACGCACACTAAAAACTACTGTAATTTCCACTGGAACCTTTTTTGCATTTTCTTCGAGAATCGACCTTCTAGTAATCACATTGCCCATTATTAAAAACTTGTAGTAAAAGAGAAGATGATGGCACCACTCTGTGCTTTCTGATTTCTCATGTGCGATAGGAATTTATATACCGTGCTTTAAATTACGTCGGATTTATGGTTAGCTCGACTTTAATTATCGATCGGAATGAATTAAAATCTAGTTCAAGTAGTACGAGTCAATCATTAATCGACCGTGAGTACAATTTTGTTTCAGGCGCCTTAAAATTTTTTTTAAGTTAATCTCAATATAATCTATATCTAAGCTCGCTTTTCCTAACTTATTTCGACAAATCGAATTAACCAACTAATAAAAATCCATCTTAAGTAGTACAAGTCAATAATAAATCAACCCAATCGACAATTTTCTTTTTCAGCCGCACTAAAAATTCTGTTTTAATTTCCACTGAAATCTCTTTCGAATTTACATCGAAAATCGACCTTCTAATAATCACATCGCCAATTTTTTAAAGACTCGTAGTAAAAGAGAACACGTGCTTTTTACTTTTTCGGAAACACCTACGCACCTTTTGATTTTCTTCATCTTTCCAAATATTCCACAGTGTCCATGCTCACATCCCTCTCTTCTTTCTGCTTTCTCACAAGCATTTATGGGGCTCGAGAAACCTTTTAGCGAAGCGACCAGTCGCGAATTCCGAGGACGTTCCAGGCCAGGCTTTACGAGCTCCCGAAAAGAGACAATGGGGAGAGCTTCGGGTCCCGTGAAATATTAAGTGCGCGCAACGAGGATTCCACTTCATGGGTGGGAAAGAGGCTTTTTGCCACGCAATCGACGGTTCAGAGAGAACGCGAAACACAGTTTAGACAACGGTGTTTCGCGTTCAGGTTCTTTGATTGCGGTGCAATTTACGAGCCACCAAAGACAATCGTTCGAGGTTTCCTTTATAATGTTCTTTGTGAACGATCGTTCGTGATAATTTTTTGTACCTATTGTTCATAATATTTATTCGGTGAATTCGTTCATAATATTCCTCTTATCGATTTTTTTATAATATTTGTTAAATCGACTCGTTCATAATTTTTCTAGTATTTGCTTGTTCACAACTTTTGGTCTTATTCTCTAATCGTGAGTAAAACTCGCTCGTACGTATACGTTCATGAAAACTCCTCTTATCTAAACGTTCATAAAATTCATAAGAAGGCCCCTTATCAATTCGTTCATAAAATTCATTCATAAAAATTCTTCTTATCTAACCGTTCATAAAATTCATAAGAATGCCTCCTATCAATTCGTTCATAAAATTCATAAGATTGCCTCTTATCAATTCGTTCATAAAATTCGTTCATAAAAATTCTTATCTAACCGTTCATAAAATTCATAAGATTGCCTCTTATCAATCCGTTCATAAAATTCGTTCATAAAAACTCCACTTATCTAATCATTCACAAAATTCATAAGAATACTTCCTATCAATTCGTTTATAAAATTCATAAGATTGCCTCTTATCAATCCGTTCATAAAATTCGTTCATAAAAACTCCACTTATCTAATCATTCATAAAATTCATAAGAATACTTCCTATCAATTCGTTCATAAAAACTCCACTTATCTAATCATTCATATAATTCATAAGAATACCTCCTATCAATTCGTTCATAAAATTCATAAGATTGCCTCTTATCAATTCGTTCATAAAATTCGTTCATAAGAATTCCTCTAATCTAAACGTTCATAAAATTCATAATATTGCCTCTTATCAATCCGTTCATAAAATTCGTTCATAAAAACTCCACTTATCTAATCATTCATAAAATTCATAAGAATGCCTCTTATCAATTCGTTCATAAAATTCATAAGAATATCCCTTATCAATTCGTTCATTAAATTCCCGCTCATTTAATCGTTCTTAAAATTCACTCACACTTATTAGTTCATAAAAACTCCTCTTATCTAAACGTCCATAAAATTCCATCGCCCTTATTCGTTCAATCATTCTTAAAGTCCGCTCACACTCATTCATTCATAAAATTTCTCTCTTATCCGTTCATTCATCAAACTGACTTACACCTATCCGTTCATTAAATTCCCTCCGTGCCAATTATTCGAACTATTCACCATGCCAGTCAATTCGACCAATCTATTTCCAGGCATTGGAGCATTCGGCGCGCACAATGGTATATGAAATATTTCTAGCATCGAAATGATTCCAGGCGACAGAATCGCGTCGTTTAATATCGCGCCGCGAGCCGATCAATTAAATTGTTCGTGGTGGCGCAGTTATTAACAAAACGTTTGCCAATTATCGACGAATCGTCCTCGTGCACCGACTCAATTAGCGAGAGGCACAGGAGTTCTTAATGGTATTTCGAGTGTTCAATGATAAAATCGTTATCCGAGAAAATTTCCCACGCTTTCGACCAACCACCACGACGAGCGATCGTAAAATTAAACACGGCTAATTAAAATGAACTCGTCCCTCTCGAAGGTTCTTTAAAACCAAAAAACCCCCTTTACGATCTTCTTCCAGCGTTAAATTTGCAATAAACCAAACGCACTAGCTGGAAATCGTCCAAGAAACTCGAGAGCATAATTACGAGGATTTTATAAAAAGGGCGGGAAAATACGAAAATTCAAATATTCAAATTTTCCCGCTCTTTTTTCTGCTCTCAGGCGATGAAATGTTTTATACGGATCCTCGTGCACTCATTCGTAGCGAAATTGAGAATTCCCGAGAGAGGGAAATATTTATCGGGCACTTAAACGTTAAATTACGAGGAAAAAGCGCGCCACCCCTCGTCGAATTGGGTCGCGAGCTTGTTACGTAAAAGAGATTTTGTCCTGTAGGAGGATGAGGAGGGACACGACGAGGAGACTAAAGCGAACGAATAGAATTTGACTCATCCCAAAGGAGTCCACGCGGATGCACCGTGTCGGCCATTTTCTTACGTAATACCGGAAACTGCGTGCTTGTGCGTGCGCACCTGGAGCAGAAATTGACAGTAAAGCTCAATGGCTTTTTCTCAGTAGATCCTTACGTACCCACATCGCGGAAACCGTTACGAGAATGGGAACACGCGGGATTTAAAAGAAAAGGGCGCCAGTTAAATTGAAATTACACGATTAAGGAATTTTCATTACGCGGCATATTACGTTAACTTTTGAGGTTAGAATCTTAATTGGCAAGAGGCTCTTAAAGCTTAACATATGGGCATTTTTACACTAACCGTGAAATTAATGATAATTCAATTCGAAACAACTTTTTCAACTATATTTTTTTGTGAAGAATCGTTAATCGAATAACAAAATTTTTTTTTCCTCGTGCAATTCGCGATCAAATTTTCGGCCTCTGGTATCACTCGATAAAATAAACAAAGTGTCACGAAATCATGAGTATTGTAAAATTAGAACGCGAAGAATTTAAAGGAAAAGGACGCCAGTTAAATTGAAATTACTCGATTAAGGAATTTTCATTACGCGGCATATTACGTTAACTTTTGAGGTTAGAATCTTAATTGGTACGAGGCTCTTAACCTTTAGAGGGCCGGAAAATCTATATATAGACGCTTTAGAGAAACTCACGTAAACATTCACAAACTTTCATAGGACGTATTTATACATATTTCGTGTGGAAGTAATTGAAAAAAAGTTAAAAAAAATTGTTTATAAAAAAAATTTTTATGAAAATTTTTATTAAAATTTGTTTTATTTCAAAAAACGTAAGTAATAAATATCTTACGAATAAATATCTAAATATTCTACGGTTTTTATGGTATCAATAGCAGCAACTTCCGGTTTCAACCGGAAAAAGCAGCATTTGCCCTCCTTGAAACCTTTCAACTTTTGTGTTATATATTTTTTGTTTTTTTCATTTTTTTTCTACAATATTCCACTATGGCTCAACTTGTATTATACATGGACAAAATATTCAATTTATATTTTGTATCTCAATATTATCAGAACAGTATAACCAAAAACAGTATAACCTCTTTCACCCTCAAATAACCTTCAGGACTCACTTTAGCTCACTAAAAGTATCTATTTGAACATAAAATTTCCTGCCCTTTTCAATTCCGAAATAAAAAATGGGACTTCCAATTTTTATAAAAGTTGACCTTCAAATGACTTTCGAAAATGTCCTTGGAGTCAAAATCGACCTTATCATCGTTTTCAGCAATCACAGAAACCTATAAAAACTCATTTTTTTGTGAATTTAAAAATTTTGAAATTTTCCTTACCGTTAAGGGCCGGAAAGTCTATATATGTATAGACGCTATGAGTGATCGGCATTTTGTATAGGTTACATACAAGATATAGACACAATATTTTGGAATTTTCTACAGGGGTTAAAGATCATCAAATCCCGGCCCTCTAAAGGTTAACGCTTAACATATGGGTATTTTTACACTAACCGTGAAATTAATGATAATTAAATTCGAAACAATCTTTTCAACTATATTTTTTCTGTAAACAATCGTTAATCGAATAACAAATATTTTTTCTGCTCGATACAATTCAGACTCATAATTTTCGGTCACTAGGATCACTCGATAAAATAAACAAAGTGTCACGAAATCACGAGTATTGGTAAATTGGAACGCGAGGGATTTGAAAGAAAAGGGCGCCAGTTAGATTGAAATTATTGGATTAAGGAATTTTCATCACGTAACACATTACGTTGTCTTTTGAGGTTAGAAACTTAATCGGCAAGAAACTCTTATAGCTTAACATATTGGTATTTTAACGGCACTATTAATTCAGCTACCAATGAAATTAATGCTAATTAAATTCGAAAGAATCTTTTCAACGATATTAATTTTGTAAACAATCGTTAATCGAATAACAAATATTTTTTCTTCCCGATACAATTCGGGCTCACGATTTTCGACCTCCAGGATCACTCGACAAAATAAGCAAAGCGTCGTTAAATCACGAGAATTATCAGAATGGTAACGAAGTCAAAAAAAAAAAAAATTGTTTAAAAAAAATCCTCGCTCGTCTCAGCAGTGCCACGATCCAAAGTCAATGCACGAAACAACAGCAATAAGTAGGTACCATTAATTAGCTCGTAGTGAATTAATTAGCGATCAATTAACGAAAGAGAACAGGTGAGAAACGTAATAATAGTAATCGGTACGATCAACGAATTTTGTTGACGAGGCCACGAGAAGTCGAACGTTTTTTTTGTTCCTCTCACACGAGAAGAACTGGCGCCTTACTTAAGTATTGCGAAAATCGCTTCCGTTCCGTGTGGGACGTTCTCTTGCTTGAAAAAAAAAAAAAGTCAGAGGCAAGCGAACGAACGATTACTTTATTTATTTTTTTTTTAAAAACAATTTCATCGGCGAGTTTCTCGTGCGAGAAGAATAAAAATCACGCGGACAAGAAAGAAATTCGGAAGCGTCGTGCTCTCGTGTTTGGTTCGCGCGAAAAAAAAGCAATCGTGAGAGAGAGCGTGTTGTTGTAAACAAATTTTTTTTGTAATAATAAACAAACGAACAAAGAAACCAGGGCATTCAGGGCGTGGACGAATGGCGAGGCACGACGTTTTCGAATGATCGTTGTTACCATTTTTGTGTTTTTCTTTTTTTTTTATTATTATTATTATAATTTTTCGTTGACTTCTCTACGGAGAATAAATAAAGTAGAAGGTGAGAAGGGCGGAGATGAAGAAATGGGGCTTCACCGACGAATACCGTACTTGTGATAAACAAAAAAAAAAGCAGTTATAACAATTAACTTAGACGATAATCGTTACATTGCATATAGATGAGAGAGAGGGAGAGAGAGAGAGAGAGAAAAAATGGTGGTCGAAGTGCGGCTGTTCGCGTTAATTAATTGAATAAGCGAATAAGTGGAGAAAGAATAGATAAATAAATAGAGGAGAATCATATATATATATATGAACGAAAAAAGTGAGGTTAGCCAAGAAGAAAAGAAAGCTGCGTAATACAGGGACGTTTAAGAGAACGAGAGATCATTATTATCATTATTATTATTATACACGAGGCGCATTATATAATCGACATTTTATGCGAGAAATAAAAGCAGGTAGTTTATTATGGTAAATAAATTGAAAACCCGTAGGACTTCGCAATTTAGTGGAGTGCGCGTGAGTGTACGTGTGCGCGAGAGAATGTGTGTGTGAGAGAGAGAGAGGGTGAAAAGAAAATGGGGCAAATTGAGGCGAGAAGTGAAATTAAAGTAAAACAATGAAGGTATACACGACAGATTAAATAATTAAAGAATAATAATAATAATAATAACAAAAAAAAAAAAATGATAACTCGTCAACAGGACGAGAGTAAACCCGAGTAAACGATGTACTTATATACATTAGTCAATGTTCAATGTTGAGATATTTATCTGAAATAAAATGCATATACGTTGTTTACACCACTACGGATCATTCATTTCACCGGATGGACAGAGAAGTTTTTTCTTTTTAATTTATTAAGTGCTTTTCTTAATGGAATTTCAACTCTGGTAAAAGTTGATTCACAATTCCCTATTTATCAAGCCACATTTACGGAATATTAATTTTTTTTTTTTACAACGAAACGAAAAATTACGTTTGTTTAAATTTCGCCACCTGTGAATTTTCGAGACAATGGCAACTTTCTTAGTTTATAGTTAAAGTTTCGAGGAATAAGAAAATTTTGATTTCGAGAGAATGTCGAGTATTCCACTATTTTTATTTCCCGATTTTTTTTTTCAAAATTCCTTGCCACTCCTCTCTCCTATTTCCAACGGGTTGATAAAGCGAGTGGATATTTTGTTTCACTCTTTTCACTCCATTTACCCAACGTCGGAAAGACCACGGTTCAGTTGGCGCGCGAGTTTCTACTTTTTTCTTTTATTTCGTCACCTATTCTACCTCTTTATTTCGCCACCTATTCACTTTCTCTTCTGTCTCATATCCTAACTATCAACGAGCTCGTATTCTTGAATTCTCCAATTCCCCTTCGCGTGCCGACGAGCCTTGTTTCTAATGAAATTTATATCAGGGACACTTCGATTAAATCAACGAGGATCGTGCATTAACTCCCAGGGAAATATTAAATTCTTTCATGCCACGTGGATTTTTATCTCTACGGTGAAAGGAGTACCTGTGAATTTTCTTTTGTAATAGGAAAAGAACTTTTTTTCCTTTTTTAATCGGTTCACTGGTGGAAATCAAAATTTTGTATTTTACATGGAAGCTTATCTATACGGGTTTTTTTTGGGTCGTTGCTTATGAATGCGAAGTCAAATTTGAGAAATTTCAAAATGGCTGATCCAACACGGCGGCGGCTTCAAGTGCCTAATTTCAATATTCCATTATGTGTACGTATCAAACTCGTTATGTACGTGTTCTTTCAGTCACTAATGACGAATACAGAGTCGAAATAACAAAATTCAAAATGGCGGCTCCAAAATTGCAACTTCGAGTGACTGATTTTCTTATTCCATTACAAAAATGTGATACACTCGGTATGTTTTTTCGTCGCAGATAACCGACTGATAAAATACATTCGAACATTGTTATTTTATTAAAAAAAACAAAACAAAGGAAAATCATGAAATAAACAAAAAACATATTTTAAAATATAGTGCGAAATCTTACTGTAGTCTCTCCGTGGCACCCTCTGGGGTCGTGATAATATTTCATAGCTAATAACGATGGTAAGAATAACCATAATGGATACCGTTAATCACTACAAGCCTCCATATTGGATTCGTTATTTTAGATTTTGCAATTTCGACTTTGGATTTATTATCAGCGAGCCGAAAAGTATGAACATATCGAATTTGATCTTCTCCATAATGGAATTAATAACTTGGAAACGCCATATTGGATCCGCCATTTTGAATTTCTCGAATTTGACTCCGAATTTATGATTAGCGATACAAAAAACACGGGTACAGCAAGTTTTATGCAAAGAAAGTAAATTTGATTATTTATTCGTCGAAGGATAACGAGGTCTTCGCAGATTTCATTTTTCAAAAATTCACATAAAACAATAGTGGATTCCAAGGACGAAACTATTATTGTTTGTCGAATCTCAATTCGGCGCGGTGCACATTGTTTCATGCACACTACTGATAAAACTGGTTAACAATAGTTTTGTTGTCCTGGAAATGAGATTTGTTCTTTCCTAAATCGAGGATGGTAATTTTAAAAATTGAATCCGTTTGTTCGATTTAGCTCGAGTTTTCGAGATACCCCCAGTTTTTTGTTTTTCTGGTAAGTACCATGTAATAATCTCATTTTGCAATCGCCATCCTGAACACCGTTCGTGTGTGTGTGTGTGTGTGTGTGTGTGTGTGTGTGTGTGTGTGTGTGTGTGTGTGTGTGTGTGTGTCCGTGTATATCCTCGATTTCCGAAAAACGGCTGAACCGATCGGGACGAAATTTGGCACAAAAGTCAAGTACATTACTGTGAGTTCACAATAAGGTTTGTGAGCCGCCATCTTGAACCGGTACAAAATGGCGGCAAATTCAAATATCGAAAAATTCATATCTTTGGTACTATTCATTGGATCCCGATAAAAATTTACACATACATGTACACGTATACAATGACAATTACTGGAAATTTTCAAAATTATTTCCATTTAATATTCATTGCGTTGTTTTTTATGATTGAGTTATATGTTACGAACAACATACTTGCTCACATAACAACAATTCGGTGTAATTGGATTGCAACATGCTAATGTAGCGCTGTGCTACTTGCGCATCTGCGACTGTGGTGAAATGGCTAGTTGTTTAGTCGTCGTCGGCATTTCTTAAATATGATTTTAACCCTAGTACCTAACCAACTTGTTACGTGGATAAAGATATCGTTCAGAACGCATAACTAAATACAAAAAAAAACAAAGCAATGAATATTAAACGGAAAACTGACATTGTCACACGTTACCTACCAGTAAAACACAAAATTGAGGATATCTTGAAAACTCGAACGAATTCGAACAAACGGTTTCGATTTTTGGGATCAGCATCCTCGATTTAGTAAAGAACAAGTCTTGCTTCCAGGGCAACAAGCAAAAAAATGCTTTTTTGGTTGATCTGTGTTATGAATGCGGAGTCAAATTTGAGAAATTTAAAATGGCTGATCCAATATGGCGGCTTCAGGTGGCTGATTTTTTGATTCCATTATAGATAGAACTGTATCACATTCGGTATGTTTTTTGACCACAGATAACGAATTGATGAAAGTAAATTTATAGATTTAGTAAAGAACAAGTCTTGCTTGCAGGGCAAACAACAAAATAATGCTTTTTCTGTTGGCCTGTGTTATAAGAGCTAAAAATCTCGGAAATAGCGAATTAACCCTCCGCTCTCTCCCTACGAAAATCCTTCAAATCCTCTTCCGTAAAACACCAAGTTTACACGCCGTGGTGCCAACGCGTAGAGTATCGATCCGCTCGGAAAAGTTTTACGAAACAAAAATCGTCGTGACTGCACGCGCGTTTGTTCTACTTTGATCACGCGATGCTGGCGTAACTGGAGTTTATTTAAAGAAAACTTATGAAAGAATAAAAAAGAAAGGAAGAAAACCTGGAGAATGGAGAAGAAGAGAAGAACCGCGAGAAAGAAAAGGTCGTCATATTTGAAAAAGTCGTTCCGCTAAAAAGAAACGGAATTATAAAGTTGTTTCTTTCACGAGTTGTTTTTTGTATTTTTTCGAAATTTTACAAGTGGCTCAATTTGTCTATGGAGGTTAATCTATCTAGAAAGCCTCATTATAACCTCAAGTTTCGATTATTGGTTTAGTTGATTTATGAAGCAAATAAAGAAAACAAGCCAAATAAACAAATAATCGAAACTTGGGCGTAATGAGGATTGCTAGATACATCAATCTCCATAGACAGACTGAGCCTCTTGTACGATTTTGAAATATTTATATCTCCGAATAGTTTGAGGTACAAAGGAAAAGGAAAGAGGTACAAACGACGATTTTTCGAGTGGTGCTTGCAGATTCGAAATATCTCAAAAAACAAAAAAAATACCTCTAGTAAAATTTTGAAATATTTCTATCTTCGAATCCTTCGAGGTACAAACGAAAACAAACAAGCTACAAACGGGTACAAAAGATGCTCTTTCGATAGCAAAAAAAAACTTGTTATCTTAATGCCACGAAAATTTTGAAAATTCTGTACCTCTGAACCCTTTTTTGGGGTACAAACGAAAACAAACGATGCTCTTTTGATAGGCAAAAAAAAATTCGTTATCTTAATGTCAGGGAAATTTTGAAAATTCTGTACCTCTGAACCCTTTTTTTAGGTACAAACGAAAAAAGGGGGTACAAACGGATACAAATGAAGCTCTTTCGACTAAAACAACAAAATTTCGATATTTTAATGTTGGGTGTTTGGATGCCACAGGTGAGAATCTTGCTCGAAAAAAATTCCTTTCTTTACTTTTTGTATGATACACATGCATTTAAAACACTAAAAAAAGGATCTTCAAACCGATAAAAAAGTTCTCAGGAAAAGAAAGTGTGACACTATCATGAGCCGAGGCCGAAAACGGATAGTACGTCACAAACAGGAAGGAAGAACGTCGCGACGAGGCCGTGAGAGATAAAAGTGTCCACTGTGTGCTCCGAAAACATTCAGTCGAAAAAGCGAGATGACCTTGAGCCGTCACCTTGGCCACAGGAAGTCGCAGAGAATTTATCGGTGGAGGCGCGCACCGCTATTCGTTACATGGGAAATATGTATGTGTTTAGTGTGTGCATGCGTGCGTTTATGTGAGCGTGTGTGTTTATGTGGAAATGTGTGTGCATGTGTACTTATGTGTAAATATGTGTGCACGTGTGTTTATGTGTAAAGTGTGTGCATGTGTACTTATGTGTAAATATGTGTGCACGTGTGTTTATGTGTAAAGTGTGTGCACGTGTGTATATGTGTAAAGTGTGTGCACGTGTGTTTATGTGTAATTACGTGTCATGTGTGTTTATGTGTAATTACGTGTCATGTGTGTTTATGTGTAAATATTTGTGCATGTATGTTTATGTGCAAATATGTGTGCAGGTGTGTTTATGCGTAAATGTGTATGTGTGCGTGTCTGTGTATTTATGTGTAAATATGGATGCACGTATGTTTATGTATAAATACGTGTATATGCGCGTTTATGTGTAAACGTGTGTGCAAGTGTGTTTATTGTGTAAATACGTGTGCATGTATGTTTATGTGTAAAAATGTGTAAATATGTGCGCATGTGTATTTATGTGTAAATATGTATACACGTGTGTTTATGTGTAAAGTGTGTGCATGTGTACTTATGTGTAAATATGTGTGCACGTGTGTATATGTGTAAAGTGTGTGCACGTGTGTTTATGCGTAAATGTGTATGTGTGCGTGTCTGTGTATTTATGTGTCAATATGTATGCACGTGTGTTTATGTGTAAAGTGTGTGCATGTGTACTTATGTGTAAATATGTGTGCACGTGTGTTTATGTGTAAAGTGTGTGCACGTGTGTTTATGTGTAAATACGTGTGCATGTGTGTTTATGTGTAAATATGGATGCACTTATGTTTATGTATAAATACGTGTATATGCGCGTTTATGTGTAAACGTGTGTGCAAGTGTACTTATGTGTAAATATGTATGCACGTGTGTTATGTGTAAATACGTGCGCATGTATGTGCGCGTATGTGTAAATGGTGCCCATGCGTGCGTGAAGAACGACCTTTGACGGTATCGCGAGACGCTATCCTACACTCTCGATATAAGCTCGGCTTACTAACTGATTTATTGTCCTCAGGATTGCAGGACTCCACAACAGGATTGATGGGGTCCGGTAAAAGTCGCGCACGTGAAAAGACCGATTAAGGAAAAGGAGAGCCTCTTGTTGTGTGTGCTACTCGACATGGGTTTTGTAAACATTTTTTTTCTTATTACCATTTTTTTCTATTTCTTTGTTTATTTGAATATCTTGGTTTTGCGAGTATAATTAAAAAAACTCTTGGAATGAAAAAGGTCGATGTAAACTGTTGAGATTGTTTTTATTCGCAATTTTCTGAATGTTTTACTGTAGTTTGCAAAAGTTTAAGAGCAGTAAACGATTTTCAGTATTTTAACAGATTTCATGATTTTCGCAGATTATTGTGCGTCATCTGGCGTGCTGATTTTACTGAAATTTGACTTTACTTAAATAACCTTCTAAGCATATTTTGTTCTTTTAAAAAATATGTCATTATCGTGAAATCCCATTAAATCCGATTTTGCTAAAATGGGTGGTCTTAAATTTCTGCAAACTGCTGTATATATTTAGTAATTCCATAGATTTATTTTCATTTTTGAATTTTACAATTTTTCTATATTTTTATCAATTTATAAAATTTCTCCATTCTACAAGTAGAATTAAAACATTGTTGACCGGCAATTTTACCCAGAAGCTATCTATCGTCACCGATTATTCTTTCTACGTATATTTCTACGAATATTATTTAAATATTCGGCTGAACTTCCGTATCCGACTCTTGTCCGATCTTAATAAAATTTTACAGGTAAGTAGCATTTACTAAATCAAGTCGAACGCCATAAGTGCGAATTTTAGGAAACGTTTTCGGGATATTGAATTTTTAATTACGTTTAATTTTTTAGATTTTTACGTAAAAAAAAGACTAAACTTTAAAAATATTTTGCTGAAATGTTTTATTTTATTAATGTCTTGCAAGATTATAAATACTAATTTATCAAAATATCATTAGAATACATATTATAAACAAGAAATATAGAAAACAATTTTATGCTTTTCGGTAATTATTCACTTATGGGGAGCCACCTCGGATTTCAATGTCCTTCAAATATGTTATCAAGGTCATCACCCTGAGTAATGTTGTGAAGGTTTAAAGCTCCGCTCGTCATTTATTAAAAAGTTATTAACAAAAAAAGTTTTTCTAGAAATAACTTTTTCCTCTGATAAAATTGGCGGTCTTCTCTCCAAAGAAAGATATGCAATGTTAAAGTTGAAATATAAATGTGATAAATGGAGATTGATCTAACCAGAAAGGCCTACCACGCTCAAAAGTTTAAATTATTTTTTTATTGCGCGGGCCTAATCATTGCATCTGCCTAACCTGACATTTTGTGGAATTTCAGTCTTCCTCTTACGTAGAAAATTTAAAAATTGTTGATTTAATTATGTAATTTCAAAATTTAATAACTCGGAAATCAAGCGTGTCTTTAAATTCGCACTTATGTCGTTCGACTGCATTTACTAACTGCTACGTACCAGTAAAATTTTATTCAGATCGGACGAGGCTCGAATACGGAGGTCTTACCAAATATTCTATATTGCCCGTGGGTTTCGCAAAATTAAAGTAGATAATGCACGTGCAGACATGAGTTAACTCAGATCAACGTTTGGCCATCCAAACATTAACTCGTGACGAGTCAACAATGTGTTAAGAAACGATGAAAAGTGCAAGAATTTGTATGTAAAGAACTGTAGAGTAAATGATTATTTTATAATTTATTAAACAATATTGAGTTAAAGAAAAAGATCTTACCGCCACGTGTGTAGAAATTGAATTATCCAATATGTGCTCTATACGAACTAAAGTCAACAAAAATTCGAAAAAAGAAATTGTACGTAGTATACAGGTACCCCGGGTACAGGATGCCACGATGAAGCCCGCGAAATTCAAACACAACAGTCCCGTTTGCTATCGATGAAGGAGAACAACGGAACCGACAACTTCGAAGCTTCCGGCGACGCGAAGCGCGGAAAGAAAATTTATTTGTCGGCGCGTAAGCTTGCGGAAAGCTCGAGCTTCAAAGCCGATCGTGTCCGCGGGCTCCGGTGAAACGTTTAAAGGAAAATAGCCACGAGCAATTTGCTTGTGAGAAAGACGAGAGAGAGAGAGAGAGAGAGAGAGAGAGAGAGAGAGAGAGAGAGAGAGAGAGAGAGAGACCTTTGACCCAAATGTCGAAAACTTTTCGGAGGGTCGTCGAGTTTCGGTAACCTCCTTGGCCCACCGCCACGTCATCTTTCCTCACTTTTCACCTTCTCAGACCCCTAAGGTTAAGCATTCAGCTTCAGGAATCACGCGAGACGAAGGGCGATTCTAGCGAGGACATTGATTGATTTCACAAATTTCATCCCACGTCGCCAAATTTCTCACTTAAGCGGCCAATAATGCGCCTGCGAATTTTTCGGGTCTAGGGACTTTTTTCTTCTTCCATGAACAGATGGCGTGTTCATTGATATTCGTCCACTTGGCACGATACGAGCTCGCGTGATTTTTTTTGGAATGAGTTATAGTAAGTTTTATGTAAACTTGGTGGATGGTGAGAAATTTTAGTCAGCATTCTCTTATTCTTCCTCTAACCTAGAGATTTTTTTCTGTTTACTTCCATGGTCGCGAATAGTCTCTCCATTTTTATTCGTTCAAATTCACATCATTCGAACCCGTATTTATTTTTCTGGAAAGCGTCAATAAGTTTTATGCAAGCTTGGTGGAGGGTGAGAAATTTTAGTCATCATTCTCTTATTTTTCCTCTAAGCTAGGGACTTTTTCTGATAGATCCTTTGTCGCGTGCAGTGTCTCCAGTTTTATTCGTTCAAATTCACACCATTCGAGCCCGTGTTTATTTTTTGGAATGAGTTAGTAAGTTTTATGGAAGTTTGGTGGAGGGTGAGAAATTTTTGTCATCATCCTCTTATTTTTCCTCTAGCCTAGTGATTTTTTTCTGATTTTTCTTTTTTTCGTGAATAGTGTTTCCATTTTTATTCGTTCAAATTTACGCTGTGTTAATTTTATGGAACGCATCAATATGTTTTATGAAAGTTTGACAGACGGTACAAATTTTACTCGTCATTCCTTTATTTTTCCGCTAGTCTAGTGATTTTTGTCAGATTTTTTTCCTTATCGTAAATAGTGTTTTCATTTTTATTCGTTCAAATTCACGCCGTGTTAATTTTTTGGAACGCATTAGTAAGTTTTATGCAAGCTTGGTGGAGGGTGTGAAATTTTAGTTATCAATCTCTTATTTTTCCACTAGGCTAGGGTTTTTTTCTGATATTTTCATCGTCGCGTATAGTGTCTCCAGTTTTATTTGTTCAAATTCACATCATTCGAACCCGTATTTATTTTTTTGGAAAGCGTCAGTAAGTTTTATGCAAGCTTGGTGGAGGGTGAGCAATTTTTTTCATCATTCTCTTATTTTTCCTGTAGGCTAGGGATTTTTTCTGATATTTTCTTCGTTGTGTACTGTGTCTCCAGTTTTATTCGTTCAAATTCACACCATTCGAGCTCGTGTTCATTTTTTGGAATGAATTAGTAAGTTTTATGGAAGTCTGGTGGAGGGTGAGAAATTTTTGTCATCATTCTCTTATTTTTCCTCTAGCCTAGTGACTTTTTTACTGATTTTTCTTTTTTTCGTGAATAGTGTTTCCATTTTTATTCGTTCAAATTTACGCTGTGTTAATTTTATGGAACGCATCAATATGTTTTATGAAAGTTTGACAGACGGTACAAATTTTACTCGTCATTCCTTTATTTTTCCGCTAGCCTAGTGATTTTTCTCAGATTTTTTTCTTTATCGTAAATAGTGTTTTCATTTTTATTCGTTCAAATTCACGCCGTGTTAATTTTTGGGAACGCATTAGTAAGTTTTATGCAAGCTTGGTGGAGGGTGAGAAATTTTAGATATCATTCTCTTATTTTTCCTCTAGGCTAGGGATTTTTTTTGATATTTTCATCGTCGCGTATAGTGTCTCCACTTTTATTTGTTCAAATTCACATCATTCGAGCCCGTGTTCATTTTTTGAAATGAGTTAGTAAGTTTTATGGAAGTTTGGTGGAGGGTGAGAAATTTTTGTCATCATTCTCTTATTTTTCCTCTAGCCTAGTGACTTTTTTACTGATTTTTCTTTTTTTCGTCAATAGTGTTTCCATTTTTATTCGTTCAAATTCACGCCGTGTTAATTTTTTGGAATGCACCAGTATGTTTTATGGAAGTTTGATGGAAGGTAAGAAATTTCAGTCGTCATTCCCTTATTTTTTCTCTAGCCTAGTGATTTTCGTCTGATTTTTTTCTTTATCGCAAATAATGTCTCCATTTTTATTCGTTCATATTCACCCCATTCGTGCCCGGGTGAATTTCATGAAGCGTGTTCGCCACTTTTTGGAAGTGGAGGATGGGGAAATTTAGTCATCAACTTCCAATCATTTTCAGAAGTGATTCTGTTTCAAGTGCGAGCGAACGTAGCGCACAATTTCCCGCGCATAATCGAGTGTGAGGGATCGGGAAATTTTATCGAGCGCTCCGACGTTTCGCGGTACGATTAAACGGGGTGATAATTTAATGAGTTCGCCGATGTTACGACGGCGACGAGGTGATGGAGAAAATTTAATTCGACTCTACCTATAGAAGCGTTTCAAATCTCGCGCTCTTTTCTCCTACGAATCGTGAAACAATTCGCTTGTATGGAATTGTAGAATTCTTTTTCATCTCTTTTTTAATCCTTTATAAATCGACTTTTTTAAAAAACAAAATATCTAGCGTTTCGATAGCTTTCCATAGATAATAAAAGGACGTATTTCTTAGATTTCCAAAATTTTTGTGTTAGAAAAAGTAAAAAAATTTTGTGTAAAAAAAAGTAAAAGAAACAGTAAAAAAGTAGTGTCTGGTATTTATGTTATATTGTGTTATTATTCTTCAAAGGGTGTAGGAACTCTGAGATACTTTGAAGAAATTGTTTCGTTTATTGTGACATTATACTACCCCACTTTACTGGACAACACGTGTAAATTTTTTTCCGATTATTGTAATTTTTAGTAGATTTAGGTGTTTTATGTCGGATTTTGCAAGCACTAAAAAATCCTTTGTAAGATAACTGTCACATGATGTAAACGGTTAAATATCATAAATGAGATAAATCGCAATTCCAATTTCAAATTTCGCGCCATTTCTTCGTAAATAATGCGAGAAATGTATAAAGATTTTTTTATCGTCAAATGAGAAGCAGTTTATGAAAAAAAAAACCAATAAATAAACATTTTGCATTTAAGGGGTTATATACACCTGCAAGGCGTCAAATTATGGGTAATTTTGGAATTTTTTCAATTATGTTAAAAAACTTTTTTATGCGGGTATCTAGGCTACTTTAATGGATATTTTCAGTAGTTTATATGAATTTTTGTATTAAAAAAATATGAAAACTAAGTCGAATTTTGGTACAGTATATTAAGGTCTGCTCTTGGAAAGGTGCGTCGCGGTGACCATTCAAACTCAAAGTGCAATTTTTTAATCCGCTTTTTTAAATAATTTTTTAATCATAATTCAACAAATAATTTTCGAAAAAAAATCGAACGATCAGAAAGAGGGTATTTCAGTGCAAAAGCTATGCGTAAAATGTGAACGAATTTGTTTGAACGAATCCCGAGAAATCATTGTCACCACACGAAAAATGTCGTTTTGAGAAAAACACATTTAAAGATTAAAATTATGATAATTCATTCTGGGAGCGGTACTCTTTAAATTTGCATAACATTTTCATATTTGTCCAGATGAATTTAATATTTTAAAAAAATAATCTTGAGACGTTGGACTTTCAGATTATGCAAAAATAAAGAAATCGATTTTCGAAACTGACTGGTGTATACAACCCCTTAAAAGAAAAGAAGAAGAAACAAAAAAAAACCAAAAAAAGAAAAAATTCTCAAGAAGTAAAAAGTCTGTAGAAAATACACAACTACCACAAAACACGCAAACTGAATCTACGTGAAATGAATCCTTTCCACCGGTTACACGTACCTTTGTAATTGGATGGAAATTGGGCCATGCCAAAGTAGCAAAGCCACGAATCTCGTCGGGCCACCGAAATGCCGAACGACAACGACATCGTACGTCCATTCGTTCATTTGTCCCCGTGGCTAACGTGCCAAGCGTGAGAAAAATTTTCCGCTCGTCCTGTGGACGACGTAAAAAAGATTTATTCCCCAAATCCTGGGACGAGACAACAACGTGGAGTATTAGGAGCTCTTTCGAGAACACGTGAAACGAATGAGTGTGATCGAGCAACGGATGTTTCTTTTTTTTTCTCTTTTTTTTGAGGGCGAACCATGGAGAGGAAGTGACACCTGGAAATATATTGAGTTTTGATGTTAATCGTTCGTGCAAAAAAAGGAAATTTTAGAGATGTGCGAATCGAGGTTTTCTAATTCGAATCGAATCGAATTTGCAAAATAAAAAAAAATTTCGACTCGACTTGAATCAAATTGACAAAAATATCGTCAAATCGAATCACCCACACTTTGAATTCGAATAAATCGGACATCTCTAGGAAATTTAGTAAATTGGACGTTCAATTTGTTGCTTAATTTTGTCGTGAGAGAATTTCAAGTATTTTAAAATTACAGGTGAATATATTTTTGCTTCCTTTCTTGAAGAGTGTAGTTTCAAATTGTCTGTTCATTGAGATGTACCAAATCGTACCGAATTGTTGGTAAAATAATAATGTCGAACTTTATTGAATTATTTTTTTCATTGTCGTCAAATATCTTTTTACTTCGTATTAATAAATTTTTGTTAGTATTGCTGTACGAAATACAAGGAATATCGTATTTAGGATTTTCAAAAAATTCAATTTTGCGTGTGACAGGATGACAGAATCTATTTTCGACGTTCGTGAATATTTATTTTCTCTCGAGCCTCGGAGATGGAATTCTTTAAAAAAGAACCTTCACATTTGACGATGATAACTCTCGGCACTGCGCGCATAATTCGTCAAGATTAATTTAGACTTTTTCAAGCTTTTCGCAATTTATATTCTCTTTCCCTTCTCTCTCATCTGCCTCGTGATAGTGGCGCAAGAGTTTGCGTGAATAATCGTGACGTTTCGTTGCCGAGGGATCAAGGCGTGGTTTTTAATTATAGTAACAATTTTTGTTCGCTCGGTAACGTGTACAGCCGTAAAGAAAATCTCGGATAAGATTTATTGCATCTCTCTCTCTTCATCCGCCAATATTTCTCACTTCCTTCCGTTTCCACCAAAAAATATAGAAGTATAAAAAAAAATCTTCACGCAACTGTTCGACCTCAAACATCCTCAAACATCCTCTCTCCTTCCACCAAAAATGGTGAAACTCCAAAAGAAAAAGATCTCCACATAACTGACCCACTTCGGCCATTGCCTCTCTCCTTCCATCAAAAATGACAAAATCTCGATAGAAATTGACCACTTCGACCGTTGCCTCTCTCCATCCATCAAAAATTATAAAGCTTCAAAGAAAATCTTGGATAAGATTGATTGCACCTTTCACTCTCCATTCGCCAATATTTGTCACTTCCTTCTGCTTCCACTGACAATTACAAAAGTCAAATAATAAGAAAATCTTCGTGTAACTGTCCGAAATCAAACTTTCTCAAACATCCTCTCTCCTTGCACAAAAAATGATAAAACTCCAAATGAACAAAATCTCCACGAAAACTGACCACTTCGATCATTTCCTCTCTCCTTCCACCAAATATAACAAAACATCAAATGAAAAAAATCTCCACATAATTGATTCACTTCGACCATCACCTCCCTCCTTCCACTAAAAATGACAAAACTCCAAACAAAAAAAATCTCCACAAAAACTAACCCACTTCGACCATCGCCTCTCTCCTTTCACCAAAAATGACAAAACTCCAAAAGAGAAAAATCTCCACGAAAACTAACCCACTTCGACCATCGCCTCTCTCCTTCCACCAAAAATGACAAAACTCCACTAGAAAAAAAATCTCCACATAATTGATCCACTTCGACCACCACCTCCCTCCTTCCACCAAAAATGACAAAACTCCAAAAGAGAAAAATCTCCACGAAAACTAACCCACTTCGATCATTTCCTCTCTCCTTCCACCAAATATAACAAAACATCAAATGAAAAAAATCTCCACATAATTGATTCACTTCGACCATCACCTCCCTCCTTCCACTAAAAATGACAAAACTCCAAACAAAAAAAATCTCCACAAGAACTAACCCACTTCGACCATCGCCTTTCTCCTTCCACCAAGTATAACAAAACTCCACAAGAAAAAAATCTCCACATGATTGACCCACTTCTATCATTGCCTCTCTATTTTCCCAAAAATGACAAAACTCCAAACGAAAAAAATGTACACAGAAACTGACTTACTTTGACCATCGCCTATCTCCATATAACTGACTCCCACTTCGACCATCGCCTCTCTCCTTTCACCAAAAATGACAAAACTCCAAAAGAGAAAAATCTCCACGAAAACTAACCCACTTCGACCATCGCCTCTCTCCTTCCACCAAAAATGACAAAACTCCAAAAAAAATACTTCCATATAACTGACCCCCACTTTGACCATTGCCTATCTACTTCCACCAAAAGTAACAAAACATCAAAAGAAAAAAATCTCCACATAATTGATTCACTTCGACCATCCCCTTTCTCCTTCCACCAAGAATAACAAAACTCCACTAGAAAAAAAATCTCCACATGATTGATCCACTTCGACCACCACCTCCCTCCTTCCACAAAAAATTACAAAACATCAAAAGAAAAAAATCTCCACATAATTGATTCACTTCGACCATCACCTCCCTCCTTCTACTAAAAATGACAAAACTCCAAACAAAAAAAATCTCCACAAGAACTAACCCACTTCGACCATCCCCTCTCCTTCCACCAAAAATAACAAAACTCCAAACGAAAAAAATCTCCACAAAAACTGACCCATTTCGACCATTACCTCACTCCTTCCATAAAAAATGACAAATCTCAACAAAAAAAAATCTCTACATAATTGACCCACTTTGATCATTGCCCCTCTCCTTCGATAAAAAATGACAAAACTTCAAATGAAAAAAATCTCCAATTAACTGACCCCCACTTCGACCATCGCTTCTCTCCTTCCACCAAGAATAACAAAACCCCAAACGAAAAAAATCTCCCCAAAAACTAACTTACTTCGACCATCACGTCACTCCTCCCACCAAAAATGATAAAACTCCAAAAAAAAAAAATACTTCCATATAACTGACCCACCTCGAACATTCTCGTCTTCCGCAAACCTTTTCGCTTCCATCCTCGCTCCACCAGGATCGATTATCCCAGAGGAGGTTGATTAAGTAAGTTTCGAGATCTCGTGGAAAGTGTACGGTCCGGAGCAAGTCGCAGAGAAAATGGGAGCATCGTCCTCGTAGTATCTGCACACACCGAGCTCTCTCAGAGTACAAGAGGAAGATTCCTTTGCGTTCGAAGCATCGAAGAAATTGAATTTCTACGTTTCTCCGTCCACCACTTCTTCGTGTCTCGTCACGCCTCACTACGTGATTGTCCTTGTCCCAAGGGTCTCGTCACTCGAGAATCGAGATTATATTTCTGCAGAGTACAATCTTAATTTTTCTCAAACTCAATCGTCTCGCTTGTAAGGAGAGACTGCGAGCCATCTAATTAAAACTTTCTTCTTGGAGGAGCTTTTGTTCTCCCTCTCTCTCTCTCTCTCGATTCTTTTCTCGTGAAACTTCGCAGACGACTCTCTTCTTCACCGTCTTATCTCTTATCTCACTCGAAAAAGCTCAAATCGACTGGAAACGATTTCTGATTAATATTGCAGATCCACTCGTAATGAATGAGCTTCGAAAGTGGTGGGCGCAGGGATGATTCTTCGGAGCTCTCCAGCTTTTCTCTTTCGAGGTCAAAGAAATTGTTCGTGGAGAGTGAGAAGAAATTGAAATTTAAAAATTTACGTCGAATGGCAATTGGAGCAGTATGCGAGGATTGGTGAAGTTCTTTTTATCAATTCGAAACAGGTTTCATTTGTTTGCTTCTGTTACCGACAAAGTGATCGTAATTTTAAATGACAACATAACCGTATTCTCGTTATTAGAAAAAGATGAGTACAAATCGTGGAAAATAAAAAGTGGAGAATATTCTAAATTCAAAAGTAAACTTGCATTCTTACTATAGGAATTTTTCAAAATCCTTCGGAGAAACGAAAAGTGGAGCGAATAAAAATTAGGAATGAAAAATAATTTTTTGTTCGGAAATTTAATTCTAAGTGCTTTTAACTGAGTGATGAAATATCGAGAATTCTCAACAGACGAGAAATGGTGTCAGTTTCAAATCTTGAATCCAGTATTTCGTAATTGAAGTTTGAAAATCTCGACATTTCGAAACGGTTGAAGCTGACCAATGACCATGCATAAAGTTTCGTGGCACCAAATGGGTATATACTCGAAGTACATGCAAACATTTGTCCGAATCCGTTCAGACGTTTCGCTGGAATAGTGGATTGAACACTTGAATTTGCCGCCATTTTTGATTCGGCTAATCAAAATATGTAAAACTTACCAGTATTTGTCACTGTATACATACACATCTAAATCTCAAATTTTATCCGATTCCAATAAATAGTACAAAAAATTTGAATTTTTTAATATTTCGATAATTAAATTTCCCATAATTTCGAAACGGTTAAAGATGACGATACATAAAGTTTCGTGGCACCAAATGGATATATACTCGAACTACATGCCAAATTTTGTCCGAATTTGTTTAACAGGTTTGCTGGTATACTGGATTAAACATTTAAATTTGCCACCATCTTTGATTTGCAATCGAAAAATTTGAAACATCCAATATTTTTCACTATTTATATGTATACATGTACATCTAAATCTCAAAGTTTATTCAGTTTCAATAAATACTATCAAAGATATGAATTTTTCGATATTTGAATTTCCCGCGATTTTATAACGGTTCAATATGGCTGGTCGCATATTCATGTCAACTCACAGTCGTATATTTGATTTTTGTGCAAACATTGGTCCTGATTGGTTTAGTCATTTTTCCGAAATCGAGAATACACACGAACACACGAACACACACACACACACACACACACACACACACACACACACACACACGAACGAACGATGGCGAGGGCAAAAAGTGAAGAATTTCCCAAAGTATTCAACTTGTTGCGTATTCTTCGTGGAAGCTTTCCGTCGAAAATGAATGCTCCGAGCGCCAAGTTAAGCGAAAAGGAGGGCAAGAGGGTTTAATCGAAGGTTTACCGCAGGTCAACGGTTCCAACAAAGGAAACGCTCGGAGTATCTCGAGCAATCCATCAAGTAATCGACGTTACGTTGCGTGCGCAATTTTCTTTTTCTCCTTTTCTCTCCTCTTTTCATCCCCATTCACTCTTCTCCCATCCGTCGAACGTGCAAATATTCCATACCGTTGATTAATCGACGCTTCCTGCTCGATCTTTATGGGCTTCGATCGTCGAAAGAAACCAGGACCAATAAATTGCCAATATGGCGTTGGAAAGATTTCGACCTGTTGTTAGTACTTCCACATTTGAAGCTTCTCACAAGACCTACTCGATGTCAACAATTTTTTGAATTTTTCTGTCAAATTCATTATTGTAAATTACGTTGCAAGAATAAAAAATAAAATCACAAATATTCGACTAAGAATTTACGAAATCTGCCAAAAAAAAAAAAATCACGGTACCTTCTACCTTCCTTATTGAAATACGTAAAAATGGCAGGAGCTTTTTCTCAATTAGCCGAGAAATAAAATTCGCTGGGTGACTTTTGCTTGAAAAATGAGAAGAGGGTAGAGAAAAGTAAAAAAAAAGAAAATTACAAATATACGATTAACAGTTCACGAAATCTGCAAAGAAAAAATAAATACGACACCTCTCTTCCTCATAGAAATACGCAAAAATGGCAGGAGCTTTTTCCAAATTAGCCATGAAATGAAGTTCGTTGCGCGAGTCTTGCCAGAAAATGAAAAGAGGGCAGATGGAGAGAAAAAGAAATAAAATTACAAGCATACGATTAACAGTTTACGAAATCTGCAAAAAAAGAAAAAAATACCTCACCTTCTCTCTTCCTCATCGAAGTACGTAAAAATGGCAGGAGTTCTTTCGCAATTTGCCAAGAAATAAAATTCCTTCAGCGAGTTTTCCGCGGAAAATGAGAAGGGGGCAGATGAAAGAATTAGGGGGCGGAGCCCAACGTAATCCCCTCCAGATTGCTGCACAGTGGTACAAAAATCGCTGGACAGTGTATTTTATAACCGATTTTAATAATTTCTTTTTTAATTTGTTCGTTACGAATTGCTCTACAAACGTATCGTGTTGCTTTTTTTAATGAGAGTTACAATGCAAAATGGCGGATTGGAAATTGTAAGAAACGCCATCACATCTGATGCCTAATAAAGGTGAACTTTTATTATCAAGTATTATGTAAAAAATTGCATTATTTATAAAACACTTCAAGTTAGCTAACAAAATTTAATTTTTTTAAGACAATACGACACCTTCTCCCTTCTTCGTCGAAATACGTAAAAAGGCAGGAGCTTTCTTCCAATTAATCGAGAAATAAAACTTATTGAGCGGGTCTTGCGCGAAAAATGAGAAGAGGGCAGATGAAAGAACTAGGGGGCGGAGCCTAACGTAATCCCCTGCAGATTGCCGCACAGTGGTACAAATAGCACTGTTTTTAAACAAAAACCGCTGGACAGTGTATTTTATAACCGATTTTAATCATTTTTTTTTTAATTTCAAAATTGCGGACTGGAAACATCTGATGCCTAATAAAAGTTGACTTTTATCATCAAGTATTATGTTAAATGTTACATTATTAATAAAGCACTTAAACTTAACTAACAAAATTTAATCTTTTTAAAAAAATACGACACCTTCTCCCTTCCTTATCGAAATAAGTAAAAATGGCAGGAGCTTTTTCCCAATTAGTCGTGAGATAAAATTCGTTGCGCGACTTTTATGCGGAAAATGGGAAGAGGGCAGACGGAAAGAATAAGAAATAAAATTATAAATAACAGTTTACGAAATCTGTCAAAATAAAATGACACCCTCTCTCTTTCTCACCGAAATACGTAAGAATGGCAGGAGGTTAGGTTAGGGTTAGGGTCGATTTTCAACATTCTTTAAAATTTTCCCGTCAAATTAATTGTCATGAGTCACGTTGAAGGAATGAAAAATAAAATTACAAATATACGATTCACAGTTCACGAAATCTGTAAAAACATAGAAAAAAAATACGACACCTTCTTCCTTCCTCATGGAAACACGTAAAAATGGCAGGAGCTTTTTCCCAATTAGCCGTGAAATAACATTCGTTGCTTGAGTCTTGTCCGAAAAATGAGAAGAGGGTAGCTGTAAAGAAACAAAAAAAAAATTACAAATATATAATTAACAATTTAGAAAATCAGCAAAAAAAAAATTCTTCGCCTTCTCCCTTCCTAATGGAAACACGTAAAAATGGTAGGAGCTTTTTCCCAATTAGCCGTGAAATAAAATTCGTTGCTTGAGTCGTGCCCGAAAAATGAGAAGAGGGCGAACGGAAAGAAAGAAAATAAAAAGAAGGGAAGGGAGCCTTTGCTTCTTCACGAGGCATCCCTTCGCCCTCACTTTGGTAAGCTCCCGTAGTTTATGAGCTTTCGCGAGTAAACTGATAATCTCTCGCTCTCTCAGGTGGGCTCGTCGAAAGTTTTGATAGGATTCGTCGGGCAGGGTTTCGCGAAGAAGTATAGACACGAAGTAATCCGACGCCCTGCGTCGAGACGCTTCTTTCATTCAAAGAGAACCAGAGTGAGAGAAAGCGAGAAGGCTTAACGAAGAAGAGCCCTCCTGAAGATCTGATCGTGGATGCGCCAGGCATGCGTCGCGGCACAGAAAGATTAGAAAGTTTTGCGAGATAAACTGCTCGTGATGCTATTGGAATTTTCACAGTTGATATTTTCGTTGGAAGGTACAACGAATTTTTGTGGAAGGGTGAGGCGTGAAAATTTGTCGTAAGATTTTGTCGAAAGTTTATTCTCGTTTTTAGGCACGACCGTAAAGGGAGTGACTTATGCAATCGCCATCGCGAAAACTGTTCGTGTGTGTGTGTGTGTGTGTGTGTGTGTGACTCCGTGTATATCCTCGATTTCGGAAAAACGGCTGAACCGATCGGGAGGAAATTTGGCACAAAAATCAAGTACGCTACTGTGAGTTGACAATAAGATTTGCGAGCCGCCATCTTGAACCGGTACAAGATGACGGGAAATTCGAATTTCGAATAAAATTTAATTTTGCCGCCATTTCGAAACGGTTGAAGATGGCTATACATAAAGTTTCCTGGCACCAATTGGGTATATACTCCACGTACATACCAAATTTCATCCAAATCCGTTCAGCCGTTTGGCCGGAATACTGGATTAAAGATTTGTATTAAGCAAATTTAAGTCTTTAATCCAGTATTCCGGCAAAACGGCTGAACCGATCGGGACGAAATTTGGCACAAAAATCAAGTACGCTACTGTGAGTTGACAATAAGGTTTGTGAGCCGCCATCTTGAACCGGTATAAGATGGCGGGAAATTCAAATTTCGAATAAAATTTAATTTTGCCGCCATTTCGAAACGGTTGAAGATGGCTATACATAAAGTTTCCTGGCACCAAATGGGTATATACTCCACGTACATACCAAATTTCATCCAAATCCGTTCAGCCGTTTTGCCGGAATACTGGATTAAAGACTTAAATTTGCTTAATAAAAATCTTTAATCCAGCATTCCGGCCAAACGGATTTGGATGAAAGTTGGCATGTATATGTAGTATATACCCATTTGGTGCCACGAAACTTTATGTACAGCCATCTTCAACCGTTTCGAAATGGCGGCAAGTTAAAATTTTTTAAGCAAATGTAAGTCTTTAATCCAGTATTCCGGCAAAACAGTTGAACGGATTTGGATGAAATTTGGCATGTATGTGTAGTATATACCCATTTGGTGCCACGAAACTTTATGTACAACCATCTGCAACCGTTTCGAAATGGCGGCAAATTTAAATTTTTTAAGCAAATTTAAGTCTTTAGTCCAGTATTCCGGCAAAACGACTAAACGGATTCGGACGAAATTTGGCATGTACATGAAGTATATGCCCATTTGGTGCGACGAAACTTTATGTATAGCCATCTTCAACCGTTTCGAAATGGCGGCAAATTTAAATTTTTTAAGCAAATGTAAGTCTTTAATCCAGTATTCCGGCAAAACGGCTGAACGGATTCGGACGAAATTTGGCATGTACATGGAGTATATGCCGATTTAGTGCCACGAAATATTGTGTATGGTCATCTTCAACCATTTCGAAATGGTGCCAATTTCAAGTCTTTAATCCACTATTTTATAATTATAGTGTTACGGATCGATCCCGTTATGTGGCAACCTTCAATACCTGCGTGTTGCCATGACAAGAAACATAACGGACGAGCGATATAAACAACCTCCTTCGGGGGCATTCGTGCAACTGCCCTGGGGTCCTATTCTCGAGTTTCGTGTGAATTTAGTTGTATACGAACACTATCGTATCGCGTGTTTCGTGTACGAATTGTTCACATACGAAAACAGTATTCTGAAGTACTATACGAATTACCGATTCGTATACGTATGAAATTGCAGTATTGCCAGATTTACGCATTGGGGACGAACCAATGATCGTTCAACTTTAGAAAATACCAACGGAAATACACATGGCGTCCTGTCAATGTCACTTGTAGTCTTCCGTATACGAAAACGGATACTAAACCCTGCTGAAAGGGTTTCAATTAAGTGTTTGCACAGCAGAAAATTTTAAAAATGGGTGACAATACCGAAAATGCAAAGAAAGAAAAACGGACGGGAAATATATCCGGCGAACAAAAAGAAATTTTAATACAATTTATAGAAAACCATCCTGACTTAACGCGTTCTAAATTTTCGGCGGATTATACGTATAAAGATGGACAGAGGCTATGGCAGGAATTGTGCAATGTTTTAAACGCTGTACCAGGGGCTAAGAAAGACTGGAAGCAATGGAGACGTGTAAGTGTTTATATAGTGTTCATAAGTGTTTTATATTCCATTTTGCAAAAGCTGCATTGACATATTGTTTTTCCTTTGTAAAATAGACATGGCAAGATTTGAGAGGGAAGGCAAAGGCAAAGCAAGCTAATATAAATAGAAATTTATCTTGTACAGGCGGTGGTCCTCTAATTGACACACCTTTATCCGTGGAAGAAGAACGTGTTGTAAATACATTGCACGAGAGGCAAATAACAGGCGATTTTAATGTAGCGGAAACTCCCGCACAGTTTGTACGAAAATGTATTTAAAAATTGAAAAGCATATGCAAGGTAAAATATTACTTTTTCCATTGAAGGATGTTTTTGATAACTACCGCGAAGAAGACATGGACGTGCAAAGCAGTTCGAAGACGAGCAAAGATCATAGCAACGAAGTAATGCCGATTCATGGTGGTCCTTCAAACGTAACTGCTGACAATGCAACACCTATTGTGAAGAAGGCGGAAACACGTACATTATAGCTGGCGTATTTTTCGATTTATATAGAAAAGGTTACGTTAATATATTGCTAATTTACAGAAAAGAAACGCGCTCAGTGTCCAGCGTTATCGAAAAAAAAAAATTCATCTTCGTTTATGCAAAAAGCAAGAAACACAGCGCTTTTGACACAGATAGCTGAAGAAGACAAAAATAATAGAAGAGATTATTACAAGAAGAAGTTGTTATTATTAGAAAGAGACGTTAAGGCCAAGGAAAGAATTGCCACATCTTTGGAAACATTAGCTACCGCATATTCTGCGTGAAATGTATGAAAGTAAATTAACGTTTCCACTGAATTATTCATGATTTTCTACTGATATAGATTTTATGCTGGATAATGTGAAACATTATGACTGTTGTAGCGTTGGATTTCATGAATCTTCAAAAGAAGTACAAGAAGTGCATCAAGATTGTTGATACGTGTTACACTGTGTATAATATGTTGCTAATTATTACTCGTGTAAGAGTATATAAGTTGAAGTACTAAATATAAACAAAGTTCCTCATAAAACATATATTACACATTTAGTCTGAAAGAATTGTGCAATTTACTTATAAAGTACTTTTAAGAACGACTGATATTCTAGTATTAAGGCTTTGAGTACGTGATGATGATTCAGTGTTTAAGGTAAGTGCGAAAGAAGTGCGAAAGAAATGCAAAAGTTTCTGAGGAAACATATAACTGTTCACGTCCACTTTACACCAGTTGTGCAATGTACTAATAAAGTAGTTATAAGAACGGCTTATGTTCTATTATTGAGGCTTTCAGTGTAGAATTGAATACAATAGTACAATTTTATAAAGTATATACATATATTTTTCTGCATGTTTGCTATTTTACATATTACACGAATTATATAAAAGACATGTGTGGAAACAATAGGAATTAAAAATACTGTTTAAATAAAAATATTCACTGCTCTTTTTAAGCGAAAAAGGACCTAATTATGTGCTGTTGAAGTGCTCGTCCTCTTGCTAAGTCGGGATTCGCTCTTCGCACATTCACATTCGCATTTTCAATATGCGGAACATGATTATACATTCCGAAATCCAGCTGAGGGTCTTCTTCATCTGGCTGAGGCGCAGGGAGTTTATTCTGTATACACATATTATGTAATACTATGCACGCATTAATAATTTTCGAAGCCGTGTTAGGACTATAGTGAAGTACTCTATGCTTTAAAAGGCATCGAAATCTTAGTTTCAACACTCCGTTACAACGTTCGATTACTGATCTTGTCCTTCTTAAACTATCGGAGTACGCAGCTTCCGGTGTTTCTGGTTCAGCGTCATTCAATGGTGTCAACAGCCATGGCCTCAGAGGATATCCTGAATCCCCTACAATGAATGATAATGGAATTCACCAAATTTTAACCATTTTCTTAATTTTCTACCAGTTTTTATCATTTTGCACATATGTGTTTCGTTTACGTGCCGTAGTATATACTATTGTTCAAGAAACTTATATTAACAGATTGAAACGCGTAAAATAGAGGTTTTTTTTAAATAATAAACATTGCTCGAGAATTAGCAAACTTGTAGTGGGAACTTTGCGAATTTGCATTTTGTTCATACAAAAATTAGTAGCTACTTATAAAAGCGATTTATATTATCTACCCAGAAGATAGAAACCATTTCCATGATATTCATAAATTCTTTTTAAGACTGGCAGTACATTGCTATTGTTAAAAATATAGCTATCGTGCGTACTCCCAGGGAATCGTGCATTCATATGTATTATCCTTAAATCAGGATCACAAATCTGTAACAGCGATATCACATTCTTATAGTCGTGATGTTATTATTTCAGTTTTATTATTTTGTTACCGTACCAATTGAACATTTATAGAATGATATCCTTTACGATTTACGTATATGTGTTCGGGATACTCAGGATCACTAATGTCAGGTGCTACGATTGCAACATGGGTACAATCGATGCATCCGATAATGCCGGGAAAGCCATATCGTTGGTAAAATCTAGATAATGCATTATACAGACGTTATAATTGTAAAATGTATTGGGGTTACAATTATATGATAATAAACCATGAAATTCTGAAATACAACACTGTACCTATTTCGGAGAATTTGCAATTCCTGTATATTTCTCGGGAACTTTACCCATTCAGCAAGCACGTGTTGTTGATTTAGAGCATCTATAACGTTGTGGATACATCGACTGACGGATGGTTGGCTAATCGCAGTATAAATGTTATGCCCAACGTCTGATTGATAACTTCCTCGTGCGAAGAATTGCAATGCTGTTAATACCTACATACGTATTGTATTTTTATAGACATTAAAGAAAGATTATAGTAATAATATGGGACATTTTATTTATTGATCGGACTATTGTTTTCGTAAACACTAACTATGGGGACAAAGTATTAATATGATATAATTACCCTTGTCTGGGAGTTTAATGCTGACGTCCGAGAGACTGGTTCCCCAAATTCTTCTACAATATTTATCACGTCGGTAACCATATCTTTATTCAATCTGTATAATTTTACGAATTCATCATCCGGTATCTCGAATGGATCACACCGTTGTCGAAATATCCGTCTAAGAGGTTCATATAATGTTGCATCCAATACGGCTAAATTTACGGCATTACATACATTTGCCATTGTGCAGGTTATACGTATACAATTTTGCTACACGACGCACTGTCAGCAACTGTCAGTCATTACCGTCGATATACGCAGACACACATAAATTTCATACGAATCTTACATTTCGTGTGGTCATCACCCACCCGATGCAAAACGTACGAAACATTTCGTATTCGAATAAGCGCTTCCAATTCGAGAATACCGTTTGGAGAGACGTTATGTGCAAGTGATCAACTTGCGTATACGAAAACTGATCGTACGAACTCGAGAATAGGACCCCTGGACCGTTATGCACGTACTCACTACCCCCAAACCTTAAACCTTCAATAAACCAATTCCTTTTATATCTATATTCCGGAGTACAGTTCAATAGTTCCCGCAACATTGGTGTCAGAAGTGTGAAAGCCGTCTACTCCGCAGAAATACTCTTGAACTTATTGGCTATTGCATGACGTTCCGCTTTTTTTTTTTTTTTAATTTTAAACACTATTTTTGACCAATTCTTTATGGGAAAACCTGTTGTTTTCTTTTTTAAAATGCTCCCTAATTTTCACAAAAAAAAATTTCTTTTTCTCTCCGTCATGCAAAGCGTATTTACATATTTTAACCAAAAAAATTCGGTTTTTTAAGTTTAGACAAGATTTGAGACCGCTAGGCTGCTCGGCGCAAAAAGTAGGTCTTGACTTCGAGCAGCTGTAACGCCGCCATTTCGAACTATTTTTTGATGAAAAAATTTGAGGAAATTTAATAAAACCTGTTCTATTAAATACACTTTAATTCATTTTTATACATCCCACGAGTTGTCTGCAATAAATTCTTGAAAAAACGTGCGTTGACATGTATTTCCCCCCGTAACCCCTTAACAGTGTAGCGAAAGTGAGCTTTACTTGCCACCAGTGTGTGAAAAAAAAGTTTGTTAGATTTCTGTAATGATTTTGGTATCCATATTTGTGAAGTCGCTGAATCCGAATATGATATCAGAATTTTAAAATTTAAAATGGCGGATCCAATATGGCGACCGCAAAATAACAGTTCATTCGATTGTTATGAAACTCGGTATCCGGGAGTATTTTGAATGTTGAAATTCTGGTATCATATTCGTATTCAGGAACTCGAAAAACTCTCGGATACCGAGTTTCATAACAATCGAACAAAATTCTCATTTTTTCGGTCGCCATTTTGGATCTGCTATTTTAAATTTCGAAATTCTGATATCATATTCGAATTCAGCAACCGCAAAAACCGTAGGATACCATAATTCATACAAATCGTACAAGGGTAAATTGGTTTTTTTTCAAATGTGCATATATGCACATCACACTCCAGTGGCACGACTTTTTTTGTGCATATATGCTACATACACTGTTAAGGGGTTAATAAGTCTTTACTCACGTTTTCCTTTCTCATCTTCCATAAGATTAGTCTCTGGAGTGAAAGAAAAAGGGTCGAAGAAAACCAGAAATAAACGAATGGACAAATGAATAACAAAAATCACCAGAGTTTCGTCGAGATTATCGAGACAGGGTGCAACGAGAAACCAGAAACGTCACACGGGCGAGCTCCTTCGGTTAGTCGAACTGGAAGAGGATGTTCGCAGTTGTCGCTTCCCGTTGACCCATTTCCCGTCACGTCTCCTAATCTACCAGGATCTTAACTCGGACAGAACTGCGGGCCGTAATGGTCCCTCGTCATTGTAGTTGTCGCTAACGAGGGAACTTGGGAAAATGAAAAAGCAGAAGGAGAGAAGGAGAGAATGCTTATCGATGATTTTTGATTTTACGAGCGCGAGAGAAGATGTCGGAATTTTTTGTTATTATAATTTTTATGGGGTAACATGGCAATGGTTTCGAATTTTGTTTATGCGAGAAAGTTTTTTTAAATTGTATTATAATTTATGTATTATATTTATAATTGTGATTTTTTTAAATTGTGTTTTTTAGGGGAATCGCAAAGGAGAGAAGGAGAGAATGCTTACTAATGATCTTTGATTTTATGAGCGCGAGAGAAGGTGTAGGAATTTTTTTTATTATGACTTTTATGGGATAACTTGTCAATGGTTTTGAATTTTATTTATGTGAAGAAGTTTGCTGGATTTTCTTTAATTTGTATTTCTGAAGCGAATGACGAAGAAGAGAAGGAGAGAATGCTTACTAATGATCTTTGATTTTATGAGCGCGAGAGAAGGTGTAGGAATTTTTTTTATTATGACTTTTATGGGATAACTTGTCAATGGTTTTGAATTTTATTTATGTGAACAAGTTTGCTGGATTTTCTTTAATTTGTATTTTTGAAGCGAATGACGAAGAAGAGAAGGAGAGAATGCTTACTGATGATTTTTGATTTTATGAGCGCGAGAGAAGGTGTAGGAATTTTTTTTATTATGACTTTTATGGGATAACTTGTTAATGGTTTTGAATTTTATAATGTGAAAGAACGTTGCTGGATTTTCTTTAATTTGTATTTTTTAAGCGAACGACGAAGAAGACAAGGAGAGAATGCCTATTGATGATATTTGATTTTATGAGCGCGAGAGAAGGTGTCGGAACTTTTTTTATTATGATTTTTATGGGATAACTTGTCAATGGTTTTGAATTTTATTTATGTGAAAGAAGGTTGCTGAATTTTTTTGAATTTGTATTTTAGAAGCGAATGACGAAGAAGAGAAGGGGAGAATGCTTACTGATGACTTTTGATTTTATGAGCGCGAGAGAAAGTGTCGGAATTTTTTTTTATTATGACTTTTATGGAATAACTTGACAATGGTTTTGAATTTTTTTTATGCGAAAGAACGTTGCTGGGTTTTCTTTAATTTGTATTTTAGAAGCGAATGACGAAGAAGAGAAGGGGAGAATACTTACTGATGACTTTTGATTTTATGAGCGCGAGAGAAAGTGTCGGAACTTTTTTTATTATGATTTTTATGGAATAACTTGACAATGGTTTTGAATTTTTTTATGCGAAAGAACGTTGCTGGGTTTTCTTTAATTTGTATTTTTGAAGCGAACGACGAAGAAGAGAAGGAGAGAATGCTTACTGATGATTTTTGATTTTATGAGTGCGAGAGAAAGTGTCGGAATTTTTTTTTATTATGACTTTTATGGAATAACTTGACAATGGTTTTGAATTTTTTTATGCGGAAGAACGTTGCTGGGTTTTCTTTAATTTGTATTTTTGAAGCGAATGACGAAGAAGAGAAGGAGAGAATGCTTACTGATGATTTCTGATTTTATGAGCGCGAGAGAAAGTGTCGGAACTTTTTTTATTATGACTTTTATGGGATAACTTGTTAATGGTTTTGAATTTTTTTATGCGAAAGAACGTTGCTGAATTTTCTTTAATTTGTACTTTTGAAGCGAATGACGAAGAAGAGAAGGAGAGAATGCTTATTGATGATTTCTGATTTTATGAGCGCGAGAGAAAGTGTAGGAATTTTTTTTATTATGACTTTTATGGGATAATTTGTCAATGGTTTTGAATTTTTTTATGCGAAAGAACGTTGCTGAATTTTCTTTAATTTGTACTTTTTAAGCGAATGACGAAGAAGAGAAGGAAAGAATGCTTTCAGTGAGAGAAAAAAATGGTTGGGTTTACTATAATCGCACTATATTTTATAGTTAAATTTGGCGTCAAACATGTTTTTCTAGTTCACTTAACCATACAAAATTATTTATAATAATGATGATTAAAACCGTAGAATTAACGATTTATACAAATGGTTATATTATTAACTATTAGCTTTGTTCTTGTTACCATATGTATAGTAAAATGTGTTATGTGAATATAGTTAGTTCTATCAGTACGTATGAAATATTCTGGTAACATTAACTATATGAAATAATTACTTTTCTTACCATTATATATTTTTAACCATACTACATTCTTAGTTGAAATAACCATAATTTTGGGTAAAAAAATAATATAGTTGCTTATACTATGCCTCTATCGTAATTATTACCAACATTATGGTAACATTTGCCATAAATATGATATTTCCAACTATAATTGTGTCACTATGCCACTATAGTTAGATATATCATATACTTTTCTCTCAGTGTACTGATGATTTTTGATTTTATGAGCGCGAGAGAAGGTGTCGGAACTTTTTTTTATTATGATTTTTATGGGGTAACTTGGCAATGGTTTTTTGAATTTTAATTATGCAAGAGAAGGTTGTAGGATTTTTTTTTTATTTGTATTTTTTGGGGAAAATCACGAAGGAGGGAAGGTCCGAACGCTCACCTATGATTTCTAATGTTATTTTATAAGTGCGATGTGTCAGATTTTATTAACTATAATTTCTTTGGAAAAACTTATCAATGGTTTTGAATTTTATTTATGCGAGAGAGAATCTTTTTAAATTCGATCGTACAAAGGACCCCTTTTAATTTCGCTTTCTATTCTAAAATTTACCGACGATTTCTAATTATATTCATCCGATTGAAAGGCGTCGACTTAATAACACAGGCCCACAAAAAAAAAAGTACCCTGTGCTGGAGATCTGACTAGGCTAGTCTTATGTATTTTGTCCCGCTGAATTCGAATCTGACGTCAGAATTCCTCCATCACGTCACAGTTTTTTTTTAAATCGCAAAAATTGACGAAATTTCATAAAAATCGACATTCTAAGGCAATAAGATTGCGCTTCTTAAACAAGAAGTTACCAAAATCATATTTTAATGTATTTTCAAACGTTATAAATTCAAATTCAACCTAGAATGCGTTGTGCTCGATTTATGATTCGAGCTGGACCTAACGTCCGAATAACGTCACTTATGATCGTCTGCGCTTACGCACTTTTTTATCTTCAAATGATCTGTGCAGCGGATTTCTTTTACGTGTTTTTCTTTTTGTTGGATGCTTAAAAGAGAAAATATAACTAAAAGAAATCCGCTTCACAGATCATTTGAAGATAAAAGAGTGCGTAAGCGCAGATGATCGTAAGTGATATTATGCGGACGTTAGGTCCAGCACGAATCATAAATCGAGCACAACGCATTTTAGGTTGAATTTGAATTTATAACGTTTGAAAATACATTAAAATATGATTTTAGTAACTTCTTGTTTAAGAAGCGCAATCTTATTATGAATGTCGATTTTTATGAAATTTCGTCTATTTTTGCGATTTAAAAAAATCTGTGACGTGATGGAGGAATTCTGAGGTCAGATTCGAATTCAGCGGGACAAAATATACAGGGTATTTCACCTAACTTGACCACCTTAAATATATCGCTTATTTTGTATGATAGAAAAAATGTTAGGGGGAGAAAAATATTCTGTTCGAAGGCGCTAATATGGTGATGGGCCGAATTTTTTTCTCAAGGTCATTTTTTTCGAGATTTCAAGGTCATCGTATTTTTTTTAAATGGGACTACATATTTTCACTACAACGGTCTTATAGCCTATAAAAAAACAATTCGAACGAGGTGCAATATGTTGACCTTCACATTACCTTTAGCGAGAACATCGTGAAATGTTTGTCAGTAATCTCAGTACGCGTTCGGGGACGGTAAATGATGGAATTTCAATTTTATTGGAACAGTTTTAAGTTAAATCCTTATTTTAGAAGGTTTTCAAAATGTGCACCATGGACCTGGATACATTTTTGGAAGCGGTAAATAAATTCTTGCTGTACATTTTTAGGCACGACCGTAAAGGGAGTGACTTATGCAATCGCCATCGCGAAAACCGTTCGTATGTATGTGTGTGTGTATGTATGTGTGTGTGTGTGTGTATGTATGTGTGTCCGTGTATATCCTCGATTTCGGAAAAACGGCTGAACCGATCGGGACGAAATTTGGCACAAAAATCAAGTACACTACTGTGAGTTGACAATAAGGTTTGTGAGCCGCCATCTTGAACCGGTACAAGATGGCGGGAGATTCAAAATTTGAAAAAAATGTAATTTAAATTTAATATTGCTGCCATTTCTAAACGGCTGAAGATAGCGATACATAAAGTTTGCTGGCACCAAATGGATATATACTCAAAGTACATGCCAAATTTCGTTGCGATCCGTTCAGCCGTTTGGCCGGAATACTGGACTAATAGAAATAGTGCAAAATTCATTAGTCCCTTAGTCCAGTTTTCCGGCCAAACGGCTGAACGGATTCGAACAAAATTTGGCATGTACATCGAGTATATATCCATTTGGTGCCATGAAACTTTATGTATGGCCATCTTCAACCGTTTCAAAATGGCGGCAAATTCAAATTTTTTATCCATTATTTCAGCCAAAGAGTTGATTAGTCCACTATTCCGGCAAAATGACTGAACGGATTCGGACAAAATTTGGCATGTACATCAAGTATATACCCATTTGGTGCCAGGAAACTTTATGTATAGCCACCTTGAGCCGTTTAGAAATAGCGGCAATATGTATGGTCTACTTCAAACGGCTGAACGGATTCGGACAAAATTTGGCATGTACATCAAGTATATACCCATTTGGTGCCACGAAACATTGTGTATGGGCATCTTCAACCATTTCGAAATGGTGCCAGTTTCAAATCTTTAATTCACTATTTTATTTATAATTATAGTTTGAAAATCCCGTAATTTCGAAACGGTTGAAGATGACCATAAAGCTTCGTGACACCAAATGGGTATATTTTTAAACTACATTGCAAATTTTTTTTGAATCCGCGCAAGCGTTTCGCCGGAATACTGGATTAAAGATTTCAATTTGTCGCAATTTCTGAATGGTTGAAGTTAACCATGCATAAAGTTTCACCGCAGCAAAGGGGTATATACTTGATGTACATGTAAAAGTTTGGTTCGGATGCATTTAATTGTCCGGTTTCGATGACTTTCGCGCATTGCAGAAATGCTGCATTTCGCGGGCGAGCGCGAAGCGCGAGCACCCGACGTTCTCAGGGGGTATGGCGCTTGAGCGAAGCGAAAGCGCAGAGGACTCTCTAGCATAGTTTAATATCTCAATACTTGAATTTTCAACAATTTCGAAACGGTTTGAAATTCGTGGGCGAGCGCGAAGCGCGAGTGCCGCGGTCGTGCCTATTGCAGAAAAGCGAAGCTTTTCTGCACCCGGTAAAGCGAGCGCGAAGCGCGAGCAAAGGCGATCTGGGGGGTTGGCGCTTGAGCGAAGCGAAAGCGCAGGGGGTTTACCCCCTAGTTAAGTTGTTCCGCAGTAATTGATTTACATTCATGTAGAACCCTTTGTTGCATGTTTTCTGCTGTTGTGGGAACATCGTTGTAAACTTTACTTTTTAGGTCTCCCCAATTACTGCAGAACAACTTAAAAATGTAAAGCAAAAATTTATTTACCGCCTCCAGATTCATGGTGCACATTTTGAAAACCTTCTAAAATAAAGATTTAACTTAAAACTGTACCAATAAAATTGAAATTCCTTCATTTACCGTCCCGGAACGCGTACTGAAATTACTGACAAACATTGAATGATTTTCTCGCTAAATGTCATGTGAAGGTCAACATATTGCACCTCGTTGGGTTTGTTTTTTTATAGACTATAAGACCGTTGCACAGTGGGCCAGATGCTGTTCGTAGCGTGACAAAAATGAAGAAGTTCGTTTTTAGGCACGACCGTAAAGGGAGTGACTTATGCAATCGCCATCGCGAAAACCGTTCGTATGTATGTGTGTGTGTGTGTGTGTGTGTGTGTGTATGTGTGTCCGTGTATATCCTCGATTTCGGCAAAACGGCTGAACCGATCGGGACGAAATTTGGCACAAAAATCAAGTACACTACTGTGAGTTGACAATAAGGTTTGTGAGCCGCCATCTTGAACCGGTACAAGATGGCGGGAGATTCAAAATTTGAAAAAAATGTAATTTAAATTTAATATTGCTGCCATTTCTAAACGGCTGAAGATAGCGATACATAAAGTTTGCTGGCACCAAATGGATATATACTCAAAGTACATGCCAAATTTCGTTGCGATCCGTTCAGCCGTTTGGCCGGAATACTGGACTAATGGAAATAGTGCAAAATTCATTAATCCCTTAGTCCAGTTTTCCGGCCAAACGGCTGAACGGATTCGAACAAAATTTGGCATGTACATCGAGTATATATCCATTTGGTGCCATGAAACTTTATGTGTGGCCATCTTCAACCGTTTCGAAATGGCGGCAAATTCAAATTTTTTATCCATTATTTCAGCCAAAGAGTTGATTAGTCCACTATTCCGGCAAAATGACAGAACGGATTCGGACAAAATTTGGCATGTACATCAAGTATATACCCATTTGGTGCCAGGAAACTTTATGTATAGCCATCTTGAGCCGTTTAGAAATAGCGGCAATATGTATGGACATCTTGAAACGGCTGAACGGATTCGGACAAAATTTGGCATGTACAATCAAGTATATACCCATTTGGTGCCACGAAACATTGTGTATGGGCATCTTCAACCATTTCGAAATGGTGCCAGTTTCAAATCTTTAATTCACTATTTTATTTATAATTATAGTTTGAAAATCCCGTAATTTCGAAACGGTTGAAGATGACCATAAAGTTTCGTGGCACCAAATGGGTATATTTTTAAACTACATTGCAAATTTTTTTTGAATCCGCGCAAGCGTTTCGCCGGAATACTGGATTAAAGATTTCAATTTGTCGCAATTTCTGAATGGTTGAAGTTAACCATGCATAAAGTTTCACCGCAGCAAAGGGGTATATACTTGATGTACATGTAAAAGTTTGGTTCGGATGCATTTAATTGTCCGGTTTCGATCACTTGCGCGCATTGCAGAAATGCTGCATTTCGCGGGCGAGCGCGAAGCGCGAGCACCCGACGTTCTCAGGGGGTATGGCGCTTGAGCGAAGCGAAAGCGCAGAGGACTCTCTAGCATAGTTTAATATCTTAATACTTGAATTTTCAACAATTTCGAAACGGTTTGAAATTCGTGGGCGAGCGCGAAGCGCGAGCAAAGGCGATCTGGGGGGTTGGCGCTTGAGCGAAGCGAAAGCGCAGGGGGTTTACCCCCTAGTTATACTTTTTTTTGTAAGTAAAGATTTTAATATAACATATGATACACATTTTTAGGCACGACCGTAAAGGGAGTGACTTATGCAATCGCCATCGCGAAAACCGTTCGTATGTGTGTGTGTGTGTGTGTGTGTGTGTGTGTGTGTGTGTGTGTGTGTGTGTGTGTCCGTGTATATCCTCGATTTCGGAAAAACGGCTGAACCGATCGGGATGAAATTTGGCACAAAAATCAAGTACACTACTGTGAGTTGACAATAAGGTTTGTGAGCCGCCATCTTGACCCAACACAAAATGGCGGGAGATTCAAAATTTGAAAAAAATGTAATTTAAATTTAATATTGCTGCCATTTCTAAACGGCTGAAGATAGCGGTACATAAAGTTTCCTGGCACCAAATGGATATATACTCAAAGTACATGCCAAATTTCGTTACGATCCGTTCAGCCGTTTGGCCGGAATACTGGACTAATGGAAATAGTGCAAAATTCATTAATCCATTAGTCCAGTATTCCGGCCAAACGGCTGAACGGATCCGAACAAAATTTGGCATGTATATCGAGTATATTCCCATTTTGTGCCACGAAACTTTATGTATGGTCATCTTCAACCGTTTCGAAATGGCGGCAAATTCAAATTTTTTATCCACTATTCCAGCAAAACGATTGATTAGTCCACTATTCCGGCAAAACGGCTGAACGGATTCGGACAAAATTTGGCATGCACATCAAGTATATATTCATTTGGTGCCATGAAACTTTATGTATGGCCATCTTCAACCGTTTCGAAATGGTGCCAGTTTCAAATCATTAATTCACTATTTTATAATCATAGATTGAAAATCCCGTAATTTCGAAACGGTTGAAGATGACCATGCATAAAGTTTTGTAGCACCAAATGGGTATATTTTTAAACTGTATGCCAAATTGTGTTTGAATCCGCGCAAGTGTTTCGCCGGAATACTGGATTAAAGATTTCAATTTGTCGCAATTTCTGAATGGTTGAAGATAACCATGCATAAAATTTCACCGCAGCAAATATATACTCTATGTACATGTCAAATTTTGGTTCGGATGCATTTAATTGTCCGGTTTTGATCACTTGGGCCTATTGCAGAAATGTTGCATTTCGTGGGCGAGCGCGAAGCGCGAGCACCCGGCGACCTTGGTGGGTATGGCGCTTGAGCGAAGCGAAAGCGCAGAGGACTCTGTAGCATAGTTTAATATCTCAATACTGGAATTTTCCACAATTTCAAAACCATTTGAAATTCGTGGGCGAGCGCGAAGCGCGAGCAAAGGCAATCTTGAGGGGGTTAGCGCTTGAGCGAAGCGAAAGCGCAGGGGGCTCTGCCCCCTAGTTATTAAAATAAAATAATTAAACGGTTTAATTACTATTCGTATTTATCACAGTATAAGATCACAGATTTAATATATGACACGAAATAATACTCTTCTTGATATTGATAAAATAAATTGCATTTTTTATGATAAAATAATAACATACTAAAAGAATTACGGAATTTTCTTATAGTTCCTTGCGTAAAACGCATACGTACTTAAAGACGAAAAAAAAAAGAATGTTGTACCGGTCTTTACCAATATTATCGTATCATTTTAAAATCGGCATAAAATAAAGAATTAGAAATATAAAAGAAAAACTGTTACTAAGTGTTACTTTTTAATATATGAGTAACTGAAACCTGGGGTTGGAAAACATATCGACAAAAATACACTTCTACTTGTAACTTCGTTTTCTGGCAGTTTTTCATTGAATTTAGAGAAACGAATGGATACAAAATAAAGTGTATACCCTGAACTAAAGGTTCCATAATAAAAATTTCGTTACTTATGTCATAAATCAGAAGCACAACCGACTGTAACCTAACCAAATTATGCTTCACTTGTCATGTTTACCAACTCCAAAATTGACTTTCTTTTGAGTAATGTTTTATGACCGTATGGTACATTTTGAAAACTTGGAACTATGGCGAATTATACTTTGATCATTTGTGAATATTAATATCTACTTGTGATAGGATTATGTGTTTAATAAAATATTTATTTTTGTCACCCTACGAAAAGAATCTGGCCCACTGTGCGTTGTAGTGAAAATATGTAGTCCCATTTAAAAAAAAATACGATGACCTTGAAATCTCGAAATAACTGACCTTGAGAAAAAAATTCGGCCCATCGCCATATTAGCGCCTGCGAACAGAATATTTTTCTCCCCCTAACATTTTTTCTATCATACAAAATAAGCAATATATTTAAGGTGGTCAAGTTAGGTGAAATACCCTGTATAAGACTAGCCTAGTCAGATCGCCAGCACAGGGTACTTTTTTTTTTTGTGGGCCTGTGTAATCATTTCTCAATTCCATTTTTTCTCACCACTGCCTTTTCGCTTTTCCTGCTCTCTTTCAGCTCGTCTCTTTTCTCTCCACTCTCGAGCATTCGTCGAAAATGGCCCCCAGGCCGATTCTGTCATTCTAAAATTGCGAAAAATGTTTCTCTCTTAACTGCTCTACCTCGGAGCGGGCTTTATTGTGCAACTTCAATTTACGTTTGACGCCGGCCCGGCCGCGTTCCGTCGTAAAGCACCGTGGATATTTGTTCGGTTGAAATTTAACGAAGGCGAGTTGCGCGTTGTAGAGGAGAACACAGCAGGACGAATTAAGAGTTTCACGATTAAAGCGCGAGGTGACGAGAAACTGTTTTTCCATTCGTTCCTTTTTTCCTTTTTCCGTTTAGTGCAACGACGCTCGGAGACTTAATTGAAATCGCAAAAAAAGTCTCGCGCACTTTAACGGCCTTTTAATGGAACAAGGTTCAAGAGTATAATTAAAAACAGCTATGGTTCTTTGAAATTTTCACCTGGGGAATTTCACCTGGAGAATAGAATAAAATTAGTGAATATAATTAAACAAAATTATTGCTCTTTGAAATTTTCACCTGAAGAATGGAATAAGATTAGTGAATATAATTTAAAAAAATTATTGCTCTTTGAGAATTTCCAAAAGAAGAATAGATCAAATAAAAACAGTTTCGCAGATTTCACCTGAAAAATGGAATATGATTCATGAACATAATTAAAACTAGGGGGCAAGCCCCCTGCGCTTTCGCTTCGCTCAAGCGCCAACCCCCTCAAGATCGCCTTTGCTCGCGCTTCGCGCTCGCCTTAACGGGTGCAGAAATGCTTCGCTTTTCTGCAATAGGCACGACCGCGGCACTCGCGCTTCGCGCTCGCCCACGAATTTCAAAAGGTTTCGAAATTGTGGAAAATTCAAGTATTGAGATATTAAACTATGCTACAGAGTCCTCTGCGCTTTCGCTTCGCTCAAGCGCCATACCCCCTGAGGTCATCGGATGCTCGCGCTTCGCGCTCGCCCACGAAATCCAGCATTTCTGCAATAGGCCCAAGTGATCAAAACCGGACAATTAAATGCATCCGAACCAAAATTTGACATGTACATAGAGTATATACACCTTTGCTGCGGTGAAACTTTATGCATGGTTATCTTCAACCATTCAGAAATTGCGACAAATTGAAATCTTTAATCCATTATTCCGGCGAGACGCTTGCGCGGATTCAAACACAATTTGGCATATAGTTTAAAAAAATATATCCATTTGGTGCCACAAAACTTTATGCATGGTCATCTTCAACCGTTTCGAAATTACGGGATTTTCAAACTATAATTATAAAATAGTGAATTAAAGATTTGAAACTGGCACCATTTCGAAATGGTTGAAGATGCCCATACACAATGTTTCGTGGCACCAAATGGGTATATACTTGATGTACATGCCAAATTTTGTCCGAATCCTTTCAGCCGTTTCAAGATGACCATGCATATTGCCGCCATTTTGTAACGGTTCGAGATGGCGATACACAAAGTTTCGTGGCACCAAATAGGTATATACTCGATGTACATGCCAAATTTTGTCCGAATCCGTTCAGTCATTTCGCCGGAATAATGGACTAAAGATTTGAATTAGTCGCCATTTTTGATTCGGCCAACCAAAAAATCTGAAAATTTCCAGTAATTGTCATTGCGTACGTGTACATGAACGTGTAAAATTTTATCAGGATCCAATGAATAGTACCAAAGATATGAATTTTTCGATATTTGAACTTCCCGCCATTTTGTACCGATTCAAGATGGCGGCTCACAAACCTTATTGTCAACTCACAGTAGTGTACTTGATTTTTGTGCCAAATTTCGTCCCGATCGGTTCAGCCGTTTTCCCAAAATCGAGGATATACACGGACACACACACACACACACACACATACACACATACATACACACATACATACGAACGGTTTTCAGGATGGCGATTGCATAAGTCACTCCCTTTACGGTCGTGCCTAAAAATGTATCGCTCTTTGAAATTTAACAAAAGAAGACTGGACCAGATAAAAATAGTTTTGCAGATTTCACTTGGAGAATAGAATACAATTCACGAATATAATTAAAAAAATCTATCGTTCTTTGAAATTTTCACCTAGAGAATTTCACCTCAAGAATGGAATAAGATTCAGGACCATAATTAGAAAAGTCTATTGCTCTTCGAAATTTTCACCTGGAGAATTTCACCTCGAGAATGGAATAAGATTCAGGAACAGAATTAAAAAAGTCTATTGCTCTTTGAAACTTTCACCTGGAGAATAGAATAAGATTAATGAATATAATTAAAGAAACCTAATGCTCCTTGAAATTTTACAAAAGAAGACTGGACCAGATAAAAATAGTTTTGCACACTTCACTCGGAGAGTGGAATATGATTCATGAACATAATTTATTCTCCGATGGCGAAATGTTAAATATCAATTTTTAATTCATTCACAAGTAAACAAAAGAAAAGTCTGATTATTCGAACGCTCTCATTGAGAAAAGACGATCTCTGAAAATTTCCAAAAGAAGAATAGATCAAATAAAAACAATTTCGCATATTTCACCTGGAGAATGGAATAAGATTCAAGAACAGAATTAAAAAAGTTTATTGCTCTTTGAAACTTTCACCTGGAGAATTTCACCTGGAAAATAGAATAAGATTAATGAATATAATTAAAGAAACCTAATGCTCCTTGAAATTTTACAAAAGAAGACTGGACCAGATAAAAATAGTTTTGCACACTTCACTTGGAGAATGGAATATGATTCATGAACATAATTTATTCTCCGATGGCGAAATGTTAAATATCAATTTTTAATTAATTCACAAGTAAACAAAAGAAAAGTCTGATTATTCGAACGCCCTCATTGAGAAAAGACGATCTCTGAAAATTTCCAAAAGAAGAATAGATCAAATAAAAACAATTTCGCATATTTCACCTGGAGAATGGAGTACGATTCACAAACATAATTAAAAAAATCTATCGCTCCTTGAAATTTCACAAAAGAAGACTGCACCAGATAAAAATAGTTTTGCACATTTCACTTGGAGAATGGAATACGATTCATGAACACGATTTATTCTTTAATGGCAGAATATTGAATATTAATTTTTAATTCGTTCACAATTAAACAAAACAAAACAAAAATCGAATTACTTGAACGTCCTCATTGAGAAAAGACGATCTCTGAAAATTTTCAAAGAAATATACAAGTAAAATAAAAACAGTTTTGCTCATTTTTAATGCTGACTAACGGAACAAGATTTACGAATATAATTCTCGACGCAATTACTCTCCACCTGCACCTTAAACAAAGTACTGAATCGTATCTCGTCCCACTGGTGTTAGTGGTAGAAAACGTAAAGGACCACAGGGAAATTCACCTGGTTTTAAGTAATTAATTCGGCAACTACTTTCTCTCCCACCTTCGCTAATGACATGCGTAATTATCCGAACCAGATCTTTTTCACGTGTCACGTGGTCACCTTTCACCCCAACATTCTACAAATAACCCACAGAATTTCATACAACACCATTGAAATAAAGACGAGAAACAAATATTAAAAATATTTGCACATGCTCAAAATGAAGTTCGAAAGAGATTTAAGCATTCTGTGAGGATTTCTGTGTGCCAAATTTTACAAGGGTGCGATAAGGACGAAAAAAATTTTTCAACATTCTCAGAATCAAGTTCGAAAAAGATTTAAAAATTTTTCAAAACGTGCGTTAAGAATGAGAACAAATTTTCAACATGCTCAGAATCAAGTTCGAAACAGATTTAAGCATCCTCTGGCGATTTCTGCCCACCAAATTTTATAAAGGTATGATAAGGACAAGTAAAAATTGCCAACATTTTTAGAATCAAGTTCGAAAAAGATTTAAATATATTTCAAACCATGCGATAAGGACGAGAAAAAATTTGTCAACATGCTTAAAATAAAGTTCTAAAGAGATTTAAGAATTTTTCAAAACGTGCGATAAGAACGAGAAGAAAATTGTCAACATTCTCAGAATCAAGGTCGAAAGAGATTTAAGAATTTTTCAAACCATGCGATAAGAACGAGAAAAAATTGTCAACGTGCTCAAAATAAAGTTCGACAAAGATTTAAGAATTTTTCAAAATGTGCGATAAGATCAAGAAACTAGGGGGTAAACCCCCTGCGCTTTCGCTTCGCTCAAGCGCCAACCCCCCAGATCGCCTTTGCTCGCGCTCGCTTTACCGGATGCAGAAAAGCGAAGCTTTTACGCATTTTACGTTTTTTAAGCGCCATACCCCCTGAGAACGTCGGGTGCTCGCGCTTCGCGCTCGCCCGCGAAATGCAGCATTTCTGCAATGCGCGCAAGTGATCGAAACGGGACAATTAAATGCATCCGAATCAAACTTTTACATGTACATCAAGTATATACCCCTTTGCTGCGGTGAAACTTTATGCATGGTTAACTTCAACCATTCAGAAATTGCGACAAATTGAAATCTTTAATCCAGTATTCCGGCGAAACGCTTGCGCGGATTCAAAAAAAATTTGCAATGTAGTTTAAAAATATACCTATTTGGTGCCACGAAACTTTATGGTCATCTTCAACCGTTTCGAAATTACGGGATTTTCAAACTATAATTATAAATAAAATAGTGAATTAAAGATTTGAAACTGGCACCATTTCGAAATGGTTGAAGATGCCCATACACAATGTTTCGTGGCACCAAATGGGTATATACTTGATGTACATGCCAAATTTTGTCCGAATCCGTTCAGCCGTTTCAAGATGACCATGCATATTGCTGCCATTTCTAAACGGTTGAAGATAGCGATACATAAAGTTTCCTGGCACCAAATGGGTATATACTTGATATGCATGCCAAATTTTGTCCGAATCCGTTCAGCCGTTTTGCCGGAATAGTGGACTAATCAACTTTCTTGCTGAAATAGTGGATTAAAAATTAAAATTTGCCGCTATTTCGAAACGGCTGAAGACGGCTATACATAAAGTTTCCTGGCACCAAATGTGTATATACTTGATATGTATGCCAAATTTTGTTCGAATCCGTTCAGCCGTTTTGTCGGAATACTGGACTAATAGATTAATGAATTTTGCACTATTTCCATTAGTCCAGTATTCCGGCCAAACGGCTAAACGGATCGCAACGAAATTTGGCATGTACTTTGAGTATATATCCATTTGGTGCCAGCAAACTTTATGTATCGCTATCTTCAGCCGTTTAGAAATGGCAGCAATATTAAATTTAAATTACATTTTTTTCAAATTTTGAATCTCCCGCCATTTTGTGTTGGGTCAAGATGGCGGCTCACAAACCTTATTGTCAACTCACAGTAGTGTACTTGATTTTTGTGCCAAATTTCGTCCCGATCGGTTCAGCCGTTTTTCCGAAATCGAGGATATACACGGAACACACACACACACACGCACACACACACGAACGGTTTTCGCGATGGCGCACAGTGGAACGAAACCACCGATTTTGTGGACATCGATAATTTCTTCTAACATATGCGTTTTAGAGAAAAATGTTTCATATAAAAGTTGTAGGATATTAAGGGGGACATATGATCTTTTTTTTACTTTTGTAGCGCTCCATAAGTCACCGTGCCACGAAAGTACGCGCTACAAAAGTATAAAGAGATATATCTGGTGCATTAGCACCTATTAGCATCCAATTTTTACGGATATTTCAAGTAAAAGTGTCATAGAATAATATCCATCCTTCCGTTAATCGGGCAAATGCGGGCAATTTTTAGGCACGACCGTAAAGGGAGTGACTTATGCAATCGCCATCGCGAAAACCGTTCGTATGTATGTGTGTATGTATGTGTGTGTGTGTATATGTGTGTGTGTGTGTGTGTGTGTGTGTGTCCGTGTAGATCCTCGATTTCGGAAAAACGGCTGAACCGATCGGGACGAAATTTGGCACAAAAATCAAGTACACTACTGTGAGTTGACAATAAGGTTTGTGAGCCGCCATCTTGAACCGGTACAAGATGGCGGGAGATTCAAAATTTGAAAAAAATGTAATTTAAATTTAATATTGCTGCCATTTCTAAACGGTTGCAGATATCGATACATAAAGGTTCCTGGCACCAAATGGATATATACTCAAAGTACATGCCAAATTTCGTTGCGATCCGTTCAGCCGTTTGGCCGGAATAGTGGACGAATGGAAATAGTGAAAAATTCATTAATCCATTAGTCCACTATTCCGGCCAAACGGCTGAACGGATCCGAACAAAATTTGGCATGTACATCAAGTATATATCCATTTGGTGCCATGAAACTTTATGTATGGCCATCTTCAACCGTTTCGAAATGGCGGCAAATTCAAATTTTTTATCCACTATTCCAGCAAAACGATTGATTAGTCCACTATTCCGGCAAAACGGCTGAACGGATTCGGACAAAATTTGGCATGCACATCAAGTATATACCCATTTGGTGCCAGGAAACTTTATGTATAGCCATCTTCAACCGTTTCGAAATAGCGACAAATTCAAATTTTTAATTCACTATTCCAGCAAAACGATTGTTTAGTCCACTATTCCGACGAAAGGGCTGAACGGATTCGGACAAAATTTGACATGTACATCAAGTATATACACATTTGATGCCAGGAAACTTTGTGTATAGCCATCTTGAGCCGTTTCGAAATAGCGGCAAATTCATCCATCAATCCATTACTTTATAATTATAGTTTGAAAATCCCGTAATTTCGAAACGGTTCAAGATGACCATGCATAAAGTTTCGTCGTACCAAGTGGGTATATTTTTAAATTACATGCCAAATTTTGTTTGACTCCGCGCAAGCATTTCGCCGGAATACTGGATTAAATATTTCAATTTGCCGCATTTTCTGAATGGTTGAAGATAAAAATGCATAAAGTCTCACCGCAGCAAAGGTGTATATATTCGATGTACATGTCAAATGTTGGTTCGGATTCATTTAATTGTCCTGTTTTGATCACTTCGGCCTATTGCAGAAATGCTGCATTTCGCGGGCGAGCGCGAAGCGCGAGCATCCGACGACCTCGGGGGGTATGGCGCTTGAGCGAAGCGAAAGCGCAGAGGACTCTGTAATATAGTTTAATATCTCAATACTTGTTAACAATTTCGAAACGGTTTGAAATTCGTGGGCGAGCGCGAAGCGCGAGTGCCGCGGTCGTGCCTATTGCAGAAAAGCGAAGCTTTTCTGCACCCGGTAAAGCGAGCGCGAAGCGCGAGCAAAGGCGATCTGGGGGGTTGGCGCTTGAGCGAAGCGAAAGCGCAGGGGGTTTACCCCCTAGTTTTTATTACTAAATGAATATATGAATTGAGTTAAAATTTGATTTAACTCATACTGCTGTCACACTGCTGTGACACACTTTCACACAACACAAGAGAGGTGTAAATCCGATCGTGCGGCCTCTCTATGAGGTATACCTTGGGTAATGCTAATACTTGGATAGTGTAACTTTCAAGTCCCATAACTGGGAAAGTTCTTATGGGAAGAAGGTTTCTAAACAGTGTTTCGGAAACGTCTCAACGTCAGTTACAAATATATGCTACGAAAAATAGGGAGTTCCATATAAAATTCTTATGTTGACCTTGATAACGCTTCTCAAGATCATCTGAAGATCAAATAAATGTCAACGTCATATGTCTCCCTTAATATACTACAACTTTTATATGAAACATTTTTCCCTAAAACGCATATTGTAGAAGAAATTATCGATGTCCACAAAATCAGTGGTTTCGTTCCACTGTGCGCCGGTGAGATTGACACAAGTTCAGACTAACAGAACAAGCGTCCGCTTAAAAGATTTCAACAGAAGGCGACCTGATATTGGAAGGGGAGAACTGAAGAAACCACTGTTCTTCATTCATCAATTTTTCCACTGTGCCAATATGCCTACTTATACAAACATCGGAATGAAGCATCACCGCGGCTGATAACAGTTGGCGAAAGGAGCACGCACGTGACAGCGACCGGCAAAGTGTTAACAGTTTCTCATTCAGTAATATGCAAAGAATTCCATGACGTGTCGCAAATTCGTGTCAGATAACCAGCTGTCCGTAAAAATGTACGAATAGTACGTAATATCTATTCACATCGGCCTTCTTTCAAATTTTCATACATTTTCATACCCATTTACAAGCATTTAGAAGCACTCGCGTTATAAAGAAAATGCAGTTTCCTTTGAAAAAGTGCATTTTCGAAAAATGCAGTTGATAAATCAAATAATGCAAATTATTGGGTTGGCAACTAAGTGATTGCGGATTTTAACACTATTTCTACCGAGATTTTGTATATGTATACCTATTTCGACCAAGAGGCGTCTTTTTGTGTTCAGGATGAGCTGTAGAAAAATGATACCCCTAAATTAATTTAACAACTAATTTACGAATAGTGAAAGAAGTGATTGAGGAAAGATGATTCAACTTGGAAAATAAATTTCAAATACAATTTGAGAAGGTGTCTTTTGACACCTTTGGTAGAAATAGTGTTAAACATAGCCAAGCTTTTTTAATTTTTTTACAATGCACGTATGCGATACACTGAGCTTCTCTGCAATATCACGTGTTGTGCTATGACTATCCGAATCGATAATGGCCTTGATATGGATCTCGTCGACTTCAACTGGACGGTACAGATCGTTGAGCATTTTTCAGAGAAAAATCACCAGAACGAAATCTGGCAAACCAAATTTTTATACTGCCTTTCTTTCAAGGTTTCGTTCCCATATACGGTACATAACTTCTTTTGTGCCTGCGATGCGTTCTTGCCTTTTCGGAAATAATACAATAAAATATGTCTGAAGTGCACCGTTTTGTTCTTCCATCTTTAAATTGGGATAGAAACAAGACTAAAGAACTAATCGATATAGTTTTTTTACTAAATTAATGGTAGAAGTCCAAACAATGAGAAAAAAATATATGTTAGGTGCTTTGAACACGTTAACGAAACAAAAGAAAGTGTAGATGCCATCTGTGGACAAAATTCGCAATCACTTAGTTGCCAACCCAATAGTTTCAACTGTGCAAATATTGGCGTGGTAATTTGTTGCCCAAGTTGTTACTTTGTAGTCACTATAGTGGCTTTGTGGTTACTTGAAATATCTCCTAAACTAATAGGTTTTTTATGTTCATAGCAATAGTTTTTCATACAAAATGATGAGTTCGATCGACTGCCGTAATAGCAAAATATACAGGGTGGTCCGTTATATGTTGGCACTAGCAAACATGCTTACAGAGCGGCTTAAAACAAACACAAAAGTCCTGGACCATTATTCAAAATTCGCAATATTAATCGAGTTATTAACTGTTAAAGATCAAAGGAAAGGGCGTCCGCCAAAACGGCAGCGGGAGGAGCGCTAGAGCCTCTGCGAGCTGTAGGACGGCCCAGTTTGCCTACAAACAAATGCGGAGTGCGGTAAGGGGAAGAATAACGAAAAAGAAACCGGCCGTGCAGCGGTGTCTCAGCCTTCCCCTTACCGCGTCCCGCGTTTGTTTGTAGGTAAACTGGGCCGTCCTACAGCTCGCAGAGGCACCAGCGCTCCCCCCACAGCTATTTTGGCGGACGCCCTTTCCTTTGATCTTTAACAGTTAATAACTCGATTAATATTGCGAATTTTGAATAATGGTCCAGGACTTTTGTGTCTGTTTTAAGCCGCTCTATAAGCATGTTTGCTAGTGCCAACTTATAACGGACCACCCTGTAGAATTCCATTTAGAAAATGAAACTTGACCTTCATATGTCCTCGATGCATCGTTCTACGAAGAAATTGATTGTCAAATTATGTCCCCTTCGAGACCATTCAACTTTCATCTATGACGCTTTTCAATCAAATTGTTATTTACGGTAAAATCGAAGTGGCTCTACCCAGACAGCACATAAAACTAAAAGATGCCTAAAAGATGTCTTTTTATAGTCGTCTTTTTGACAAGACAGAAAGATATCTAAAAAATGTCTTTTCAGTTGCACAGAAAGTCAACTTTTTAACTGGATAAAAAGTTGTCTAAAAGATATCTTACATGACACTTTTTTCTATTCGCATACGAAAAAAATCGTCACAATCTCTCATCACTAAAGTCCGGTTGCACCAACGTTATTATGACTTTAAGCCAGATTAATCTCCGGTCCGCAGTCTTGATTTAGGGCCGAGTTTTCCACATCTCCGATTAACTTTACCTACCGATTAATTCCATTGTAATTAGCCAACCGTATTTGTCGTTAACCAAAATTAATCAATCACGGTTGACCCTTAGCCCGTAGTTAAAATTAGCCGGAGATGGAAAAACCGGCCCGTAATCGGTAGGCTTTAAGTAATTAAGAATTGTAGTCGATTATTATTAGACGAATAAACGACTGTGGTTTATTAAAAGTCGATAAACCTTCCACTTTTTAACTACACAAATTTATGTAAAATTTACAAAACGGAAATATGTCTGTAGTACTATTTTAAATGACGACTAAAAGATATCTAATATTAGACATCTTTTAGCCATTTCATTTTAGACATCTAATGTTAGATGTCTTTAATCATCTTGTAAGTTATGGCTATAAGACAACATTTAGTGGGACATATACCGTCTTTTAGTCATCTTTTGGTCGACTATGGGCTCTACCGAAAAGGCGTCCATGTCGAAAATCTGCCAAGTTTTCGTCATATTTTAGACGTCTATGTGCTGTCTAGGTAGTTACGTGCCCGATCCTGTACAGAGCATACATACTCATTTACATACTAATCGGAGAGAGGGCGATAACGATCCCATGTTTTCTTTTTTTTACATTTTTCTAACATCTGCCTATCGGCTTTAACGCATATGCCGGAACTTGAGAGAGGTATAAAAGACATTCGCTTTGGGCTAGGTAATAAAATTCGACACAACACCTTGCCAAACGCAAAATCGACCGAGATGGCTCGCTGCTCCGTCCTTCTTCTCGTTACCCTGATGATTAGTGTGGCAAGTAAGTACTGATTCATTGAAAGTTACAAACGTTTTTGTGTTGCTATTTACAATTGTTCTCATTCACTGGGTATTTATCCATTGTTCTGCTGGTAACGGTTCACACTTAAGGGGCAGTATCACCTTTGGCATGTAGCGACTGGGGCGATACTTGCAGCTTTGACTGTACCATTTCTACGGGGAAATTGCAGTACATTACAAAATTAGAAATTACGGCTCTGTAATTGATTATTTCCCGGTACGAAACGAACGAAACGAAAGCTTAAACACCCGGCCACCTAATGAATGTTTCAGATGCAATCCAATTGTCAGGATTGTATTTTTAGGCACGAACGTAAAGGGAGTGACTTATGCAATCGTCATCGCGAAAACCGTTCGCGCGCGCGCGTGTGTGTGTGTGTGTGTGTGTGCGTGCCTGACCATGTAGATCCTCGATTTCGGAAAAACGGCTGAACCGATCGGGACGAAATTTGGTACAAAAATCAAGTACACTACTGTGAGTTGACAATAAGGTTTGTGAGCCGCATTCTTAAACCAACACAAAATGGCGGGAGATTCAAAATTTGAAAAAAATGTAATTTAAATTTAATATTGCTGCCATTTCTAAACGGCTGAAGATAGCGATACGTAAAGTTTGCTTGCACCAAATGGATATATACTCAAAGTACATGCCGAATTTCGTTGCGATCCGTTCAGTCGTTTGGCCGGAATACTGGACTAATGGAAATAGTGAAAAATTCATTAATCCATTAGTCCAGTATTCCGGCCAAACGGCTGAACGGATCCGAACAAAATTTGGCATGTACATCGAGTATATATCCATTTGGTGCCATGGAACTTTATGTATGGCCATCTTCAACCGTTTCGAAATGGCGGCAAATTCAAATTTTTTATCCACTATTCCAGCAAAACGATTGATTAGTCCACTATTCCGGCAAAACGGCTGAACGGATTCGGACAAAATTTGGCATGCACATCAAGTATATACCCATTTCGTGCCAGGAAACTTTATGTATAGCCATCTTGAGCCGTTTAGAAATAGCGGCAAATTCAAATTTTTAATCCACTATTTCAGTAAAAAAATTGATTAGTCCCCTATTCCGACAAAACGGCTGAACGGATTCGGACAAAATTTGGCATGTACATGAAGTATATACCCATTTGGTGCCACGGAACATTGTGTATAGTCATCTTCAACCATTTCCAAATGGTGCCGGTTTCAAATCTTTAACCCATTATTTTATAATTATAGTTTGAAAATTCCGTAATTTCGAAACGGTTCAAGATGACCATGCATAAAGTTTCGTGGCACCAAGTGGGTATATTTTTAAATTACATGCCAAATTTTGTTTGAATCCGCGCAAGCATTTCGCCGGAATACTGGCTTAAAGATTTCAATTTGCCGCAATTTCTGAATGGTTGAAGATAACCATGCATAAAGTCTCACCGCAGCAAAGGTGTATATACTCGATGTACATGTCAAATTTTTGTTCGGATTCGTTTAATTGTCCGGTTTTGATCACTTGGACCTTTTGCAGAAATGCAGCATCTCGCGGGCGAGCGCGAAACGCGAGCACCCGACGATCTCAGGGGGTATGGCGTGTTACGTAGGGAGTTGTCAGGATGGAAGGTCCCAGTAACAAATTGTATAAAGGAAGAAATTGAACCCGAGCGGTAGAGCTCAATTCTTCGGTATTAGGAATATAGTGGAGTGGAGTAGGCTAGGTTAAGGCTTGGGTTAGCGCACCTTCCTGCGTTTGAATGTCTAATGATATATGACTCCACTAGTTTTCTGAGGTTAGCAAATATCAAATCGTATATTGAACTGAATAAATACAAGAGAGATCGCAACTCAGGTGTACAATGAGACTGAGGACGATCGATTTTGATACAAGAATATAATTCTATTCCGCGATTTACAATAGTTATTTTGCTTTAAGCTAACTCAACGCGGAGGAGACACGTTTACGCGTTCGCGACGAGGATAATCTTAGTTACGCTTACAAACTACAGCTCCAGGCTCTTGCGTGGGCTGGCAAAGATTTAAGAGTGTTTTACGCGGTTGAGTCTACACGTAGCCAGTTCGTGGTCTACGTTTATCGAGAGTCAAGTATTCCGCGGGCCCTTCCCGATTTTACGTTGCAAAGCGACTATTGCGCGGTGCTAAACGATAAAGTACGGGACTTTGTCCTTACCCGAGATTCTAATGTGAATCGGTGCAAGATAACGGAGCAGAGTGTCGCTAATGAAACAAAGAGTGTCGATCGTTCGAACGTGGTTTGTTGCGAAAATCGTGAAAAATTGATACTCAGGGGCAGCCATCTTTGTTCGTGCAAATCACCGGTTTTCCACACTCGCAATTTCGATCGTAATTTAAAAAAAAATCCTGACAATTGGATTGCATCTGAAACATTCATTAGGTGGCCGGGTGTTTAAGCTTTCGTTTCCTTTGTTTCGTACCGGGAAATAATCAACTACAGAGCCGTAGTTTCTAATATTGTAATGTACTGCAATCTCCCCGTAGAAATGGTACAGTCAAAGCTGCAAGTACCGCCCCAGTCGCTACATGCCAAAGGTGATACTGCCCCTTAAAAACGCACCGGATTTGGGAGCGAATTTAAACGGTGAATTATTTCAGTTGCCCTCCCCCCTCAATGCCCCGAGAATGCAGAATGGTTCACTGGTGAAACTGACTTACGAATATGCGACAGTTATAGGAATATAATAACATTAACAAGGGTATGCGATCTCGAATTTATTACTGATGCACTCACATTGCGAAAACTTGATTGACGTTTTATTTTGAGAATACGTCCCGAACGTAAATAACCTGATTCGTTTCTTGCAGAAAAACTACATGGGCTGTCGGTGCCTTGGTGACTACGTCGAACGTAAGGGCACATGTGTCACGCGCCATGAGTGCTCCACGAGCCGAGTTTCCTATCTAGTACGTACGCAGGTACTGATGCGCCCGAGCTTGCCAAAGATGTTTACACCTAAAAACCTAGTAAATTCTGTAAAGTAAATTCCCTCACTATACCATTAAGTAAGGGAATTGCGGATGTTGTTAAACAAAATGTATTAGTAATACACAATTTGTTAGTTATAAGAAGTGCATTTATATTTACATTAACATACTTTCTCCATGTAGCCAGTTAAAGGCCAAATATACAATCGCAATCGACACAATTTGTTGCTGTTATATATAGCTTGGAAATAACAAGTTATACAGGGTGTTTGACATAAGATGCCGGAGCCGAAAGTTGGAGATAGATTGGGTAAAACCGAGAAGAAAAGTCATATATCATAATGTAAAATTCGCAATAGTTATCGTGATATTAAAGGTTGGATGAAGGGGGTGGAAGGGAGTCTGGAAAGGGTGGAAAAGGGTTAATTAATTGTGTATTAAAGAAGTATACATTTAATTACCCTATAATCGTTACGCCGATTTCATGTAGATATTTTCGTGGATGGCGTTGCACGCGAAATAAGGTAAAAGTACCAATGACTGGCCACGTCCCATTACCTGACCATTGATAGATATTTCATTTTGGTAAAAGTGGGGTTGAGGGGACCCACCTCTGATCACCTTCATTTTCACATATGTTATCAAGGACACTCTCCTGAATAACGTGCAAAAAATTTTAGGCCGCGGACGCTGTTCGTTAAAAAGTTATTAAGGAAAAAAGTTAGCGAAAACTATGTGGAACCTTAAGTATGCGACACCATATATATTCGTAACGCCTTGCTCTATTTTTGTTACCCTTATAAAGCTTAGGCGAGTTATGTTAGGTTAGGGTTAGGTTAGGCGGGGAGCCTAATAAGGGTTAGGCAGGTGCGATGGTTAGGCGCGGCAGGGGCGCTTACGCGCCCGCCCGCGCAATAATAAATTAATCTTAACTTGAGAGCGTGGAAAGCCTTTCTGGTTAGATCAATCTCCATAGCTTCTACTGTTTTGCCTAATTTTGTAACAAACAATGAGTGCCGACTAAAATCTTCGGATCTTTGAAGTCATGAGGGCTGCGCCCCCCCGCTCACACATGTACTATTCATTCATACTAATACGAATATAAGTTAGAGTGAAGTGTTACGAATGTACATGGTGTCGTACAATTACGATTCGATTTACTTCTCACTAAATTTGTTTGTTAATAACTTTTTAACGAACAGCGTCCGCGGCCTACAATTTTTTGCACGTTATTCAGGAGAGTGTCCTTGACAACATATGTAAAATTCAAGGTCATCGGAGGTGGGTGCCCTCAACCCCACTTTTGCCTTCATTTTTATTAAACTATATACATAAAGTAAGAAAAATATTTTTTCTGATTTACATTATTTAGTTATTCAGTCTGTAATATTAAAAATTATGTCACAAAACTTTTTATTTAAAGTATTTAAAAAATGATTTGAATTATCGTAATCAAATGCACTGTTAGTTTTCAAAGATTCCTTAAGATATGACTAAGGAAAGTGTGATACTTCGTAAGATAATAACAATTATAATAAGAGGTTTTTCTACATAAGTAAAATAGCTCTAGAATCTTAAGAATATTTATAGTAAATAGAAAACAAAAAGTTATATACTTAAATTGCTTTTCAAAAAAAAATTTACGTGGCTATAAATCGGTACTTAATAATCTCGCTTGCCCGATAACTAACCACCTCAGAAGAGTGGCAACACTATCATTTAGAAATACAAAAAGAAAAATTAAGAAAACAAAAAGAAATAGAAGATAGAAAACAATGTAAAGAAGAAGCAAAGAAAAGAAAAGTTGAAGAGAAAGAAAAGATTAGATGAAGAGATAAAAAACTTAACAACAAAAAAAGAAAGAAATTGCAAATTAAAGCGCACAACAATTCAATTATATATTATAAAATAAAATTTACAATATAATAATTACATGTTATGTTTTATAAAATATTTTATTAACAATATATCCTTCGAACTATAATAAAAATAAATAATTTATTAAGTTGTAAAACCTTTTTTATTTTAATTTTCTAATATCCTTTAATATTTCTTTATTTATTATTTTGATATTTTCTACATTTCTGACGTTTTTTATTAACTTACTTCTTATTTTTCTTTTGCAAAATAAAATTTCTTTCATTACAATTATTTCCAATGCGTTAAAAAAGTCTTGGTCAGTAACTGGGACATTATAATTTAGACACTGGGACAATTACATTTAGCTGGCCATGTATTGGTACATTATGTCCACTAGCATTTTTATATTATCTATATTAAACACCGTGAAAAGCATTGTTTTTATTTTGTTTGTTTAATAGAACATAGTAATATATTTTTAAATAAATAAATTTTCTTTGCATAAAATTGATTTTAAGTGTCTAATTTAAGATATATTTTCTTCGTATCCTTAACTGGCCAGCTATTGGTACATTTACCTTAATTGTACTCGACAGACGATCAAACGACAAATAAAAATGCGTGTGCCAATGAGCGGAGTCAGTGAACGGCGATGGACAAGAGGCGCGCGGCGAGTGAGGCCGTTCACTGACTCCGCCTCCATCAAGTTGCTACCTGGTTACCGCGGCCGTCTTACCGCTCATTGGCACACGGATTTTTATTAATATCACGATAACTATTGCGAATTTTACATTATGGTATATGACTTTTCTTCTCGGTTTTACCCAATCTATCTCCAACTTTCGGCTCCGACATCTTATGTCAAACACCCTGTATATTAGGAAGAAACTTGATACATGTGTTTCTACAATTTCGTTTTCAGATTATTTTTTACTACGGTTTTTTTTCTATTTCAATTTTTTAAAGATTATTAAATTTTTAATAAAATAAATCATGATTTCATTTTATTTCTTTAAACATACCTACGCATTATTGCTCTAATGGTATGAATCGAAAGATGATACAAATTGTTCTTCAATTTATATTTATCAACAATTTCATTAAACAATAATTAATTAAGCAATTGGAAAAATCAACTCTCCTGCATTGATAATAATCATCTTTTGATCTTCATCACAGAATATTCACTTTCCTAATACATAAAAGTAATTGCTCATGAATTGCTCCGGGTAAGGGTTCAAGTAATTGTCTATTAATGTTTCTAACAAATTCCATTTTGACAACCGATTTTAGGTATAGTCTCGACTTAATTTTTCCCGCAGAATCGAATGGCGCTATTCATTTTCCCATACTGTATATTTTGCAACGATTTCTTTAAACAATAATTGTTTAAACAATAAAAACATTCGTTTTTTTTCATTAAAAAATGACTTTTCAACACCGTGACTTCATCCCCGTATTCACTTTCTTCATATATCTGCTGGCCTACCTATGGACCTTATTACATTATTCAACAATCAATATTTCAAGCTCCATTTTTAGGCACGACCGTAAAGGGAGTGACTTATGCAATCGCCATCGCGAAAACCGTTCGTATGTATGTGTGTATGTGTGTGTGTATGTGTGTATGTGTGTATGTGTGTATGTGTGTGTGTGTGTCCGTGTAGATCCTCGATTTCGGAAAAACGGCTGAACCGATCGGGACGAAATTTGGCACAAAAATCAAGTACACTACTGTGAGTTGACAATAAGGTTTGTGAGCCGCCATCTTGAACCGATACAAGATGGCGGGAGATTCAAAATTTGAAAAAAATGTAATTTAAATTTAATATTGCTGCCATTTCTAAACGGCTGAAGATAGCGATACATAAAGTTTGCTGGCACCAAATGGATATATACTCAAAGTACATGCCAAATTTCGTTGCGATCCGTTCAGCCGTTTGGCCGGAATACTGGACTAATGGAAATAGTGCAAAATTCATTAATCCCTTAGTCCAGTTTTCCGACCAAACGGCTGAACGGATTCGAACAAAATTTGGCATGTACATCGAGTATATATCCATTTGGTGCCATGAAACTTTATGTATGGCCATCTTCAACCGTTTTGAAATGGCGGCAAATTCAAATTTTTTATCCACTATTCCAGAAAAACGATTGATTAGTCCACTATTCCGGCAAAACGGCTGAACGGATTCGGACAAAATTTGGCGTGCATATCAAGTATACGAGGTGTGGCAGAAAAGTAATGAGACTGGCAACACTGCAAGCGATCTGGCAACGGTGCGCTGTTTTCCTTGATAGAGCACGTGTATCAGTACCTTCCCATAGTTCAGTGCGAATTTCAAGTCCTTCCGTTAATTACGTGATTTTTGTGACTGCTATTAGCGAAGTTGTGTTTTGGTTGTGCGTCACGGAAAATGGAACGGCAGAATTTTGTGTTAAGCTTGGAGAATCGGCAAGTGCGACGTTTGAAAAGTTAAAACAGGCCTACGGGGAACATTCTTTATCCCGAGCTCAAGTTTTTCGCTGGCACAAATCATTTTGGGAAGGCAGAAAACACCTTGAAGATGAACACCGTACTGGGAGGCCTTCAACTTCGAAAACCGATGAAAACATCGAACGTGTGAACACTCTTGTGAGTTCAGACTGTCGTTTAACATTGAGAATGTTGAGTGAACAATTAAATTTGAACAGATTTATCGTTCATCAATTTACCGTTGCTCCAAATTCTGCTGTTCCATTTTCCGTGACGCACAACCAAAACACAACTTCGCTAATAGCAGTCACAAAAATCACGTAATTAACGGAAGGAATTGAAATTCGCGCTCAACTATGGGAAGGTACTGATACACGTGCTCTATCAAAGAAAACAGCGCAGCGTTGCCAGATCGCTTGCAGTGTTGCCAGTCTCATTACTTTTCTGCCACACCTCGTATACCCATTTGGTGCCAGGAAACTTTATGTATAGCTATCTTGAGCCGTTTCGAAATAGCGACAAATTCAAATTTTTAATCCACTATTCCAGCAAAACGATTGATTAGTCCTCTATTCCGACGAAACGGCTGAACGGATTCGGACAAAATTTGACATGTACATCAAGTATATACCCATTTGATGCCAGGAAACTTTGTGTATAGCCATCTTCAGCCGTTTCGAAATAGCGACAAATTCAAATTTTTAACCCACTATTCCAGCAAAACGATTGATTAGTCCACTATTCCGACGAAACGGCTGAACGGATTCGGACAAAATTTGACATGTACATCAAGTATATACCCATTTGATGCCAGGAAACATTGTGTATGGGCATCTTCAACCATTTCGAAATGGTACCAGTTTCAAATCTTTCATTCACTATTTTATAATTATAGTTTGAAAATCCCATAATTTCGAGACGGTTGAAAATGACCATAAAGTTTCGTGGCACCAAATGGGTATATTTTTAAACTACATTGCAATTTTCTTTGAATCCGCGCAAGCGTTTCGCCGGAATACTGGATTAAAGATTTCAATTTGTCGCAATTTCTGAATAGTTGAAGATAACCATGCATAAAGTTTCACCGCAGCAAAGGTGTATATACTCTATGTACATGTCAAATTTTGGTTCGGATGCATTTAATTGTCCGGTTTTGATCACTTGGGCCTATTGCAGAAATGCTGCATTTCGTGGGCGAGCGCGAAGCGCGAGCACCCGACGACTTGGGGGGGTATGGCGCTTGAGCGAAGCGAAAGCGCAGAGGACTCTGTAGCATAGTTTAATATCTCAATACTTGAATTTTCATCAATTTCGAAACGGTTTGAAATTCGTGGGCGAGCGCGAAGCGCGAGTGCCGCGGTCGTGCCTATTGCAGAAAAGCGAAGCTTTTCTGCACCCGGTAAAGCGAGCGCGAAGCGCGAGCAAAGGCGATCTGGGGGGTTGGCGCTTGAGCGAAGCGAAAGCGCAGGGGGTTTACCCCCTAGTTATCCCTTGAAACAGCATGTCTGCCGAAAAGAAAAAATACGTATCAAATATTTTTCGATTCTCTACAAAACGCGCATATTGCCAAGTTAATCTCAAGATGGCACTTGGGTAGTGTTACTTGTCAGAATCAAGTTTGAAAAAGATTTAAGAATTTTTCAAACCATGCGAAAGGACGAAAGGAATTGTCAATATGCTGCAAATAAAGTTCGAAAAAGATTTAAGAATTTTTCGAAACGTGCGATAATTACGAGAAAAATATTCAACGTGCTCAAAATAAAGTTTGAAAAAGATTTAAGAATTTTTCAAAACGTGCGATAAGAACGAGAAAATATACATATTCAACGTGCTCAAAATAATATTCCGAAGAGATTCGAGCATCCTGTGAGGATTTCTGCGTGTCAAACTTTAAAAGAGTGCGATGAGGACGAGTAAAAATTCTCAACATGCTCTAAATAAAGTTCGAAAATGATTTATATACCTCACATAAATCTTTCTACACGAGCCAATCATAAACGAAACGATTCTCAGATTTAAAAATCACATTTTCTTTGAGTTTTATGACTTTGGCGAGCCCACAGTCGAGAATTTCAATAAAATGTCACGGAGTGGTTTTCACTGAAAACAATACATCTCTTTAGAACTTTCTTTTGAGCATGTTAATAGTTTTCTTCTCGTCCTTCTCGCATGGTTTGAAAAATACTTAAATGTCTTTCGAACTTGATTATCAGAATTTTGAAAATTTGTTCTCTTCCTTATTGAAATGGTGTGGTATAAAATTCGAAGGAATTTTATTTTATTTATAAAATAAATAAAACCCTCTATAAATAAAATAAAATTCCTTCGAATTTTATACCACACCATTTCAATAAGGAAGAGAACAAATTTTCAAAATTCTGATAATCAAGTTCGAAAGACATTTAAGTATTTTTCGAAGGAATTTTATTTTATTTATAGAGGGTTTTATTTATTTTATAAATAAAATAAAATTCCTTCGAATTTTATACAACACCATTTCAAAAAGGAAGAGAACAAATTTTCAAAATTCTGATAATCAAGTTCGAAAGACATTTAAGTATTTTTCAAACCATGCGAGAAGGACGAGAAGAAAACTATTAACATGCTCAAAAGAAAGTTCTAAAGAGATATCATGGTGCGACGATTTCTGCGCACCAAACTTTAAAAGGGTGCGGTCAAAAACAGTAAAAATGTTTAATATTCTGAGAATCGAATTCGAAAAAGATTTAAGAATCTTTCAAAACGTGCAATAATTACGAGAAAAATATTCAACATGCTCAAAATAAAGTTCGAAAAAGATTTAAGAATTTTTCAAAACGTGCGATATGAACGAGAAAAATATTCAACATGATCAAAATAATGTTCGAAAGAGATTTGAGCATCCTCTGAGGATTTCTGTGTGCCAAATTTCAGAACAGTGCAATAAGAACGACTGAAAATTCTCAACGTGCTCCAAATAAAGTTCGAAAAGGATTTATAAACCTCGCACAAATCCTCCTACACGAGCCAATCGTAAACGAAACGATTCTCGATTTAAAAATCACATTTTCTTTGAGTTTTACGGCTTCGGCGAAAATTTCAATAAAATCACACGGAGTGGTTTTCACTGAGAACAATATGTATAAATAATCCATAAATATCTATAAATATCTATAAATAACCCTCAGAATTTTATACCACACCATTTCAATAAGGCAGAGAAAAAATATTCAAAATTCTGACAATGAAGTTCGAAAAAGATTTAAGAATTTTCCAAAATGCGAGATAAGGACGAGAAAAAATTGTCCACATGCTCAACATAAAGTTCGAAAGAGATTTAAACATCCTGTGAGGATTGTGCGCGCGAAATTGTATAAGGATCTGATAAGAACGACTTAAAATTTTCAACATGCTCAAAATAAAGTTTGAAAAGGATCTAAGAATTTATAAAGAATTTATAAACCCCGCATAAATCCTCCTACACGAGCCAATCGTAAACGAAACGATTCTCCGATTTAAAAATCACATTTTCTTTGAGTTTTATGACTTTGGCGAGCCCACAGTCGAGAATTTCAATAAAATCTCACGGAGTGGTTTTCACTGAAAACAATACATCTCTTTAGAACTTTCTTTTGAGCATGTTAATAGTTTTCTTCTCGTCCTTCTCGCATGGTTTGAAAAATACTTAAATGTCTTTCGAACTTGATTATCAGAATTTTGAAAATTTGTTCTCTTCCTTATTGAAATGGTGTGGTATAAAATTCGAAGGAATTTTATTTTATTTATAGAGGGTTTTATTTATTTTATAAATAAAATAAAATTCCTTCGAATTTTATACCACACCATTTCAATAAGGAAGAGAACAAATTTTCAAAATTCTGATAATCAAGTTCGAAAGACATTTAAGTATTTTTCAAACCATGCGAGAAGGACGAGAAGAAAACTATTAACATGCTCAAAAGAAAGTTCTAAAGAGATATCATGGTGCGACGATTTCTGCGCACCAAACTTTAAAAGGGTGCGGTCAAAAACAGTAAAAATGTTTAATATTCTGAGAATCGAATTCGAAAAAGATTTAAGAATCTTTCAAAACGTGCAATAATTACGAGAAAAATATTCAACATGCTCAAAATAAAGTTCGAAAAAGATTTAAGAATTTTTCAAAACGTGCGATATGAACGAGAAAAATATTCAACATGATCAAAATAATGTTCGAAAGAGATTTGAGCATCCTCTGAGGATTTCTGCGTGCCAAATTTCAGAACAGTGCAATAAGAACGACTGAAAATTCTCAACGTGCTCCAAATAAAGTTCGAAAAGGATTTATAAACCTCGCACAAATCCTCCTACACGAGCCAATCGTAAACGAAACGATTCTCGATTTAAAAATCACATTTTCTTTGAGTTTTACGGTTTCGGCGAAAATTTCAATAAAATCACACGGAGTGGTTTTCACTGAGAACAATATGTATAAATAATCCATAAATATCTATAAATATCTATAAATAACCCTCAGAATTTTATACCACACCATTTCAATAAGGTAGAGAAAAAATATTCAAAATTCTGACAATGAAGTTCGAAAAAGATTTAAGAATTCTCCAAAATGCGAGATAAGAACAAGAAAAAATAAGTTCACAATAAAGTTTGAAAAGATTTAAGAATCTTGCAAACCATGCGATAAGGACTAGAAAAAATTGTCCACATGCTCAACATAAAGTTCGAAAGAGATTTAAACATCCTGTGAGGATTGTGCGCGCGAAATTGTATAAGGATCTGATAAGAACGACTTAAAATTTTCAACATGCTCAAAATAAAGTTTGAAAAGGATCTAAGAATTTATAAAGAATTTATAAACCCCGCATAAATCCTCCTACACGAGCCAATCGTAAACGAAACGATTCTCGATTTAAAAATCACATTTTCTTTGAGTTTTACGGCTTTGGCGAGCCCACCGTCGAAAATTTCAATAAAATCACACGGAGTTGTTTTCACTGAAAACAACACGTATAATTCTCTCGTCGTTGGAAGTGCGTGACGACACGCGTGGCGGAAGCTTTTCCGGAGTTTTCCGCAATTCGTGGAATCTGTTGCGACCACTTACCGTCCAGAAGAGATTTTACATCGCAGGACTCTGAAAGGATTCTTCTATAATTCTGTGGAATCACTCCGCACGATTTATTTGTCGTCTCCTCCAGCACATCGTATTGCTGTTATTCTCGCGCGTGTGCACACGTGTTCTCTCAACACTGCAAAGTGAAACAGGAGCGTTAAAGGAAAATTGCAGAGTGCAATTTGTTATTATTAGGGATTTTGGATTCTTCAGATGCTTCGGAGGATATTTATTTCGCTTGATTTTTCTTCTGACAAGGAAACGGCACGAGGTGTCCCTCTCGGATTTCAATGCCGTTGAAATATGTTACAAATTAAAATGAGAACTGTTTTGGCTGAGGCTAGGGTAAGTTTGTTAGACAAAAATTATCTTTAAATGTTCTATTCAAAACAGAAAATTATATGCAGCCAAAATGGTATCAAAATGTAGTCATACAGTATAGTCATACACTCAGGGAAAAAAAAAGCGATACACTTGAAATCTGGAAAAAAATCACTGAATTTCAAATGACGATAACTTCGTACATAATGAAGATAAAAATGTGTTTAAAACATGATAAGAAAGCTTGAAACCTCAACTTAAAGAATTAATTTATTTCAATGTAGCGAGATAAATTTATTTAAAATGGCGGAAGACAAAAGAAAAGCATGCAAAATTGAAAAATATTTTCCCGACTTTGTCATAGCACATGGCGAGAGTCAAGTGTGGCAAAAGAATAGGATATAAAGCATCCGATAGTACCGAGTTTCTTCTTTACAATGGTTTTTTCAAAGTTGCAATATGATAATTTTTCACAGAGTTATTCGCACTTGAAAAAAAAACAGCTTTTTTTTTCATATGCAATTAACTCGGTGAAAAATTAACATATTGCAACTTTGAAAAAACCATTGTAAAGACGAAACTCGGTACTATCGCATGCTTTTCCCCCTATTCAATTGCGACAGTTAATTTTTGCTTAGTGCCGCCGCAAACTTGGACGATAATTTTCCAATTTTTCATATTTTCGCTTTATCAACTGCCATTTTGAAAAAAAAGTTGGACATAAGTGTGACACAAAATTTCGAAAAATAGACATCCGAACCTTTAAAAGGCTTTTTGTAAGGTCTTGCTGGTTGTTTTAGGAGCTGAGATATTCAATCTTGAATTTTTAAGAACGCCGAATACCAAGAATAAAAATTCCGTTTTTCACTAGTTTCGCGGTATGTTAAGGCTCCAAACTGTTTTGTGGGTGCGTGCGTATGTTGCACGAGGTTGTAGATGTGTGTGTGGGTGTGTGTGTGTGTGTGTGAAAGTACAGTTTAATTGTGTGCGTGCGTGCATGTGTGTACACCCGATGGTTCGTTAGTTCCACAGTATTTAAAAATTTCAAGCTTTCTTTGTGTGCTCTTACAGGCGCATCCTAACAGTGGGTATTCTTACAAGGAATGATCCCCAACCCGGAAATTCAAAAAATTCTGAAATTTGGTGGAAATGTAGAGCAACACGTCCTCAATGCGACACTATTTTTTGTTGGTGTGCGGAAAAAACGGTTTAAAGGGGTGAAAACCTCCCTTAAAGAAAAGTCGATTATTTCTCCGCGCCAGTTATCTTCGAAACGGTAAGAGATATTGAAAAAAAGTTAAATAATGTTTGAAACGATTTTATGAGCACTATAACGTAGCGTCAAAATTATTTCCAAAATTATAATCGTTTATAAAATTGTTTATAACAGTTATAATTTTGGAAATAATTTTTCACCGAGTTAATTGCATATGAAAAAAAAGCTGTTTTTTTTTTTCAAGTGCGAATAACTCTGTGAAAAATTATCATATTGCAACTTTGAAAAAACCATTGTAAAGAAGAAACTCGGTACTATCGGATGCTTTATATCCTATTCTTTTGCCACCACTTGACTCTCGCCATGTGCTTATGACAAAGTC